>CM056051.1:203210541-203921791 GCA_029574335.1 Rana kukunoris
CACGACGGTGTAAGAGACTTACGCCGGTCAGATCTTAGCAAAATTCCGGTGTATCTTGCTTTCTGAATACAGAAAAAAGATACGCCAGCGCATCCTAGAAGTTTGAGAATCTGGACCTGAGTTTCCAGTGCCACACTACAGCTTCTGCCAGTGAGAAGTTGGTTCCAGGCTGGTTGGGAAACAATTGGAGGATCTCCCCATCACCACTGATATTGTCTTGGGGTTTGTAACACAAAGACGAACGCCACATCATGATCTCCCTCAAGCATTCATCCGAAGGTATTTTATTAATCACTATGCAGTATATCTGAATATATTTACCAAATTCCACCATCACTCTTGTTGTTTTCCGTGCAAACTTTATTATCAATAAACGCTTAGTAAAGATTCTGGTTTTCTTATTTACCTGCAAGTTTAGAGCAATATCCTGTTTGGGCAGGGCAATTTCCCATAACACCCACCTCCCAAAAGAGGGCTACACATTAATGCAATAAAAAGAAGGGGTTTGGTGTGAATAAGCACTAAAAAGCTTATTGACCTTTAACTTTTATTAGGCGAAACAATGTTTAAATATAGCGTACAACTGATAATGAGATCTGGCAGTACAGACATGGTTAATTATTTCAAACGCCTCTGCATAGCAGTGAAAAACTTCAGCTCTGGAATTTTCCCAAAAGAGCAAGAAAAAGGTTTGTTGTGAGATTCTAAGGCCTCGTACACACGAGGGGATATGTCCGCTGAAAACGGTCCGATGGACCGTTTCAGCAGACATCTCCGCTCGTGTGTATGGGCTAGCGGACAGATTTCTCCACCCGACAGATTTCAAAGCATGCTTTGAAATCTATCCGGTGGGAATCTGTCCGCCCGACATGTCTGCTGGTTAGTACACTTACCAGCAGACATGTCGTCCCCCACCGCCGCCGCGCCGCCGCCGAATGGATTCGGCGCATGCGCGGAAGTGTTTTACTTCCTGGTGCGGTGACGTGGCGGTGACGCGGCGGCGTCAACGTCACCGCCGCGTCACCGCCACGTCACCCCGCGCCGTCCGGCGGCGGGGAATTTGATCCGATGGTGTGTACACGCCATCGGATCAAACTCCCGATCGGACATATCCGATGGAAATGGTCCGCGGACCGTTTTCATCGGATATGTCCGATGGTGTGTACGCGGCCTAAGTTATAGTATATGAATGAGAACATGTAACAAATATATAGAAGGTGTTATCCCGATTTGTATTCAAAAGTGGAAATATACTTTATTAGGGCCAACACCAGGATGCCACTGACCTTTACATTCTGACAAAACAACTCTCACAAAAGGGAACTGGTTAACATCTAAATATATTTCCAGGGGAAATCTGTTGTGGCCATTCTCATCAAATGCATTGTACAAAGGCAGCATAATCAATTGCATTATACAACATTTTCCTCTGTGCATGCTACATTTACTTTAAAGGAATCTTCAAATACAGAAGATCAAGCATGCTGTTTTACGCTGTTTTCCAACTGATCATTTGAGGTTTCCTGAGGCCCATCAAACCTCTGCAGCCTGTATTTTTACAAGCAGAATGTGGGCATTTAAACACTCCGTTTCTTAAAGGGCTATATTAATTCTGTTGCCTACATTCGCACAAAGTAATTAAAGGATAAATATACTTTACAGAGACACAATGCCCCTTTTTTGGAGGTAAAAAAAGAATGTATATGTTTCTTTCTTAGGAGGCTGCCAGGGCCGATCCTAGGGTCATATGCGCCTGGGTGCAGAAATATTTCTGGCGCCCCTACAAGGGCGTGGTCACATTATTAACCCCTCCCCCTTTGCAATTGTTTCTATGGCCACGACTCAAACACAGAGATGCTCCCCCAGGATCCTCCCATGATCTCTTAACAGTAAACGAAATACAGGAAGAGAAGCAGAGTACTCTAATTGAACCTGGAGGGGGGTCTCTCTAATGGACACAGAGAGGGCTTCTGTTAGAGAGTCTGTTTAGAAAGAGCCCCCAGCACAATACAGGAGATGGTCAGAGACTGCAGACATGATACAGGAGATGGTCAGAGACTGCAGACATGATACAGGAGAAGATCAGAGACTGCAGACATAGAACAGGAGATGATCAGTGACTGCATACATGGTACAAGAGTTCAATGCAGCCTCACCAGTGCCCACCAAATGCAGCCTACCAGTGCCCATCAAATGCAGCCTACCATTGTTCACCAATTGGGCTGGGAGAGAGGTTAGTGGACAGAGAGAGGGGCTGAGAGAGAGAGAAGGTATTGGACAGAGAGAGAGGCTGAGAGAGAGAAGGTATTGGACAGAGAGAGAGGCTGAGAGAGAGAAGGTATTGGACAGAGAGAGAGGCTGAGAGAGAGAGGGTAGTGGACAGAGAGAGGGGATGAGAGAGAGAGGGTAGTGGGCAGAGAGAGGGGCTGAGAGAGAGAGGGTAGTGGACAGAGACAGAGAGAGGGGCTGAGAGAGAGAGGGTAGTGGACAGAGAGAGGGGCTGAGGGGCTGAGAGAGAGAGGGTAGTGGACAGAGAGAGGGGCTGGGAGAGAGAGAGGGTAGTAGACAGAGAGAGGGGCTGAGAGAGAGAGGGTAGTGGACAGAGAGAGGGGCTGAGAGAGAGGGGGTAGTGGACAGAGAGAGGGGCTGAGAGAGAGGGGGTAGTGGACAGAGAGAGGGGCTGAGAGAGAGAGGGGGTAGTGGACAGAGAGAGGGGCTGAGAGAGAGGGGGTAGTGCACAGAGAGTGGGGCTAAGAGAGGGGGTAGTGGACAGAGAGAGGGGCTAAGAGAGAGAGGGTAGTGGACAGAGAGAGGGGCTAAGAGAGAGAGGGTAGTGGACAGAGAGAGGGGCTGAGAGAGAGTGTTCCTTTAAATGTCAAATTGGAGAAGTACCTTCTTACATTGGAGGTCAGTATAGTGCTTCTTTACATCGGTGGCCAAGTAAAGGTATGCTCTTTAACATTATTGCCCAGTATGGTGTCCTCTTACATAAGTGGTTAGCTGGAGAGGTCCCCCTTTACAATGGTGTTTAGTGCAGTGCTCTGTTACATTGACGATCAGTGGTAGAGGTGCCCTTGGTAAATGGTGTTAGAATCCTGAAGTTATGAAGACACTCTAAGGCAGGAAATCAATTAGCAACTGTTCAATGCTCAAGGAGACTAGAAAAAGTGCCAAAAAAAACCTAGAGTTCTGACCTGACCGACCCATCACCAGACTGACCCATCACCAGACTGACCCATCACCAGACTGACCCATCACCAGACTGACCCATCACCAGACTGTCCCATCACCAGACTGTCCCATCACCAGACTGTCCCATCACCAGACTGTCCCATCACCAGGCTGACCTGACCCATCACCAGACTGACCCATCACAGACTGACCCATCACAGACTGATTCCCCCCCCCCCATTGCAGACTTACCCCCATATTGCAGACTGACACCCCCCCATCATCACCGATTGACTCCCACCATAATCGCAGACTGACCCCCCCATGGCAGACTGACATCCCCCATCGCAGACTGACTCCCACCATAATCGCAGACTGACCCCCCCCCCCCCCATGGCAGACTGACATCCCTTATCGCAGACTGACTCCCACCATCATCACAGACTGACCCCCCCCCCCCATGGCAGACTGACATCCCCCATCGCAGACTGACTTCCACCATAATCGCAGACTGACCCCCCCATGGCAGACTGACATCCCCCATGGCGGACTGACATCCCCCATTGCAGACTGACTCCCACCATAATCGCAGACTGACCCCCCCCATGGCAGACTGACATCCCCCATCGCAGACTGACTCCCACCATAATCGCAGACTGACCCCCCCCCCCATGGCAGACTGACATCCCCCATCGCAGACTGACTTCCACCATAATCGCAGACTGACCCCCCATGGCAGACTGACATCCCCCATTGCAGACTGACTCCCACCATAATCACAGACTGACCCCTCCATGCCAGACTGACATCCCCCATGGCAGACTGACATCCCCCATGGCAGACTGACTCCCATCATAATCGCAGACTGACCCCCCCCCCCCATGGCAGACTGACATCCCCCATCGCAGACTGACTCCCACCATAATCGCAGACTGACCCCCCCCCCCATGGCAGACTGACATCCCCCATGGCAGACTGACTCCCACCATAATCGCATACTCACCCCCCCATGGCAGACTGACATCCCCCATTGCAGACTAACTCCCACCATAATCGCAGACTGACCCATCCCCCATCGCAGACTGACCCATCCCCCATCGCAGACTGACTCCCACCATAATCGCAGACTGATCCCCCCCCCCATGGCAGATTGACATCCCCCATCGCAGACTGACCCCCCCATGGCAGACTGATCACCCCCCATCGCAGGCTGACTCCCCCTGCCATCGCAGTCCTCTCTCATTGTCAAACCCTTATCCTGCACAGCACAGCCCCCTCCCCATAGAAAACCTACCTTACTCACACAGGACAATGGGCAGGACTTTTCCCATTAAAAGTGAGTGATTTATGGCTGGGACTGCCCCGCTGCCTAGCAACCAATCACTCACTTTTTAACTTAAAAAGTCCCGCCCATTGTCCAGCGCGGTCGTGCTTCCAGTTTGTATGAATAAGACAGGCAGTGTGGGGAGGGGACAGTGTACACAAAGCAGAGAAGGCACGAACCTGCCACGCCAGGCGCGCCTGCTATGCTGCTGTGTATATAGCGGCAGCGGGCGCTACACTTGATGCTCCTAACACTTTGGCGCCTCCTCCCCTCTGGCGCCTGGGTGCAGAGCACCCGCTGCACCCCGTCTGGGATCGGCCCTGGAGGCTGCAATACATTGCACCTGCGATCAGCAGATTGTGGGTGCAATGTCGGCTCCTGCAGACTGTCAGTACAGCTGTCTGTTCGTACCTCCTATACGGGCAGTTATTGAAGTTCATGAAGTTCAATGAACTACGAGAGTGCTCACCAGCGCAATCCCAGATTAAAAATCACAAGCCATCTGCCGCTGTTGGAGACAGTACTTGTAGTTCATTCATTCACAGGTCTGTGTGAATGAATGATGCATCTGTGTGGATAGAGCCCTGCACACCTGTGCCATTTTTGAATTGTGACAGCTGCTGCGGGGAGAGGATCCCATGCCCACTGTCACAATGGGGGATCGTGTCTGGTTTTAGTAGAATGCTACATGTTACACCCTGAATATGGACGTAACATTTCACATGTTACTAAAGGTGAACTTATACTTTAAACAAACCCTAAAATAGGTATACTATGCAGGATTGTCAGTGGAAGCCAAGTCTTTGTGGCTCCAAATACTTGTAATGGTAATTTATGACTGCCTCTTTACAAACAAACCTCTAACCAGAATTTACAATGTTGTGTCACCGTACATGAACTGTGCTCTGCATCCCACAAAGCATTATAACTAATCCAAAAGATAAGGAGGCATTTGCGGGACTTGAAAGGTGAATGCAGTGATGACGTTTGTTAATTAGGTACAAAGTTATACAGCTGTGCCTCTTGTCACCAAACACAGTTCACTTTTCCAAGTGACAAAGAGGTGCTTAAAATTTTAGCAGGAAAAAAAACATTGATTTACAGGTGGCTTCTGGGTCAGAAACATGAACATCCTCCTCCTATTCCCAGCTTAAGTTGTCACCTAATATTAAGAGAAGCATTCTACTGTACAGCCAATGATTAGACAAGTTCTGCCAAATAGTGGAAATTGCTATAAATGTTTGATAATGGCTTTTACATTTGGATAACTATGATTTGGGTTTGGCAGCCATCAAAATGAAATTCAGGCACATTTAAAGTACACAAATTAACTCAGAGGAGAAAAAAGCAGAGTGAAGTGAAACCAGAGGGCTTTCACACTGGAGGGGTGTGCTAGCAGGACGGTAAAAAAAGTCCTGCTAGCTGTATCTTTGGAGCGGTGAAATCAATGGGGCACCGCGGCTATACCGCCGGCAAAGCGCCTCTTTAGAGTCGCTTTGCTGTGGTTTTAACCCTTTCTCGGCCACTAGTGGGGGGTAAACCGCCCGCTAGTGGTCGAATAGCAACGTAAAATTGATGGTAAAGCCCTGCTAAGAATAGCGTCCTTTTACCGCCGACACGGGGCCCAAGTGTTATTGATCTGAAGCAAGGAAAAGTTACGTCTCCTGCCCTGCCATACAAGGCCACGCTGTGGGTACATTTTAGAACTGAATAGACAGAAATGCAAATCTCTTGAAAGGTAAAACTGCCCACATACACTATATTACCAAAAGTATTGGGACGCCTGCCTTTACACGCACATGAACTTTACTTTAATGGCATCCCAGTCTCATCCGTAGGGTTCAGTATTGAGTTGGCCCACCCTTTGCAGCTATAACAGCTTTAACTTTTCTGGGAAGGCTGTCCACAAGGTTTAGAAGTGTGTCTATGGGAAGCTTTGACCATTCTTTCAGAAGCGTATTTGGGAGGTCAGGCACTGATGTGGACTAGAAGGCCTGGCTCACAGTCTCTGCTCTAATGTATCCCAAAGGTGGACAGCCTTCCCAGAAGAGTTAAAGCTGTTATAGCTGCAAACAGTGGACCAATTCAATATTGCTGCTGTCTCTCCTTGTGTAGGGTGACTGGTCTTGTCTTCGCCCCCTCCTGTAGTATTCTGCAAGCAGTCTTTTAGTGGGTGAGCCTGCTGGACCCCTCGCACAGCTTTGTTTTTTGCTCAGGCTACAGACAGCACTGTGGTGATATCCCTGCTACTTTTACAAGGCAATATCTGTGTTTGAAAGGCATTTTGTGCACAAAAAGTTTTTGCAGCTATTAATATATATTTTTGAAAGTTTTTGTGCCTGGAGTTCATTTTTAAACCTTTTGTATTATGTAAAACTAATTAAAAAAAAATGGTGGTAGGAGTTCTAATTTAATGGTTTATTTCCATGAGCATAGGATTATGAAAACATGACTTCTAATATTTGCCTGGAATTCCTTGTTACTTATATGCGTCACCGCAGTGTCTTGGTATTTGCCACCCACATAAAGCACAAAAAAATTAATCAAAGTTTCCCCTTTAGGGGGAGATTCTGATTGGACCCCATGGTTTACTAACATGATTACTTTCTCTCCGCAGGTATAACAGCTTTCTTAGAGAAAGACTATATGCGAGTGAACTGTATTGGCAACAGTTTTGTCCTGTATTGACACAGCAGGTGCAAAGCCAAAGCCCACTGGAAATACATTCCGGGACAGGGGACCACTTTGTGCTGCTCCAAACATTGGGGTTGATTTTCTAAAACTGGAGACTGCAAAATCTGATGCAGTTGTGTATAGTAGCCAATGAGCTTCCAACTTCAACTTGTTCAATTGAACTTTTGAAAAAAAAAAAAAAAGATTGGGTTCTATGCAGAACTGCACCAGATTTTGCACACTTCAGTTTTAGTAAATCAACCCCAAAAGTCTTTAGCGGGCGTCTCTTTTTTTCATAAAATGTAGTGACCAAAAGTCCCCCCATTTACAGTTTTTCCTGCATTTCTCAAGTCACAAAGACTATCCCACCAGGCAGTAGATGGCACAGTTGTCACAGCAGGTTGCATGTCACAGAAACACAAACCAAGTATTACAGAAACCGAAGTTTGTCATTTCCATTTAGTGGTTACATGGTTGCACAGGTTAAAAAAAAAGACACAATTCCATCTAGTTCAACCAATAGAATAAATAAATATATTGTTAGATTAAAAGCTCTAACGAGTAGGGCTCTCTTGTACCAAATGGTATTGTAACTGTAATGTCTGCGTTCATTTTGTAAAGCGCTGTGCAAACTGTTGACTCTATATAAATCCTGAATAATAATAATAATTATAAATAGAAAGCATCCATATACATAACTCTAAACCCATAGGTATTGGTTAAAAGCAGTAACACGGATATGTATGCACCTGGTAACAAGATCAAAGACCTAATAATTGTATAAGTGTCAGCATCATAAGTTATCTAAGAATACGTTTTTATGTTTTTTTAATGCAATTTACACACAGTTGCCCCCCCCCCCCCCACTAGATATGTGGGACATGTTCATTATACAGGCAGTCCTGGGTTACAAACCAGTACATGTTGTAAGTGTAGCTCCAGCCCAAAAAAAATATGTTTTATGATTTTTGGATAGCATAGAGAAGGATTAACACCCCTGTACCATTTGTTTTGCTGTCTGTGCCCCTGTTCAGAAAATTTCTCCTCACTTTCTGTCCCTGTGACAAGTGGATTTTGAAAATTTGTGTTGTCTTGGAAACAAGGATTGATGATAAGGCTTCATCCCATGATAACTGAATTGTTTGTAAGTCGGATGTTTGTAACTCGCGCAGGGGCGGACTGACCATTGAGTCACTCGGGCACTGCCTGGGGGCCCCATGCCACTAGGGGGCCCCATTAGGGTTGCCAGGCTCAGTAAAACCAGGGACAGTATGTAAATATCTGTGTTTTTTTACATCTGTCCCTGATATGTCCGAAACGGACATGCTTTTGATGTGAAAATCCAGAGATTTTAGCTGTCCCGCCTCTGCACTGCCTCCTGGCCTGGTGGCCATCAGTAAGCCCAGGGGGCCCCATAATCTTCTATTGCCAGGGGCCCCATGAGTTGTCAGTCCGCCCCTGAACTCGCGGACCGCTTGTATATGTAGTTTATAACCATTTTCAAGGTAACAGCTCATGTACATGCTGGACATTTATTTCAGGCAATAGAATCTGACCATTAGGAAGCACGCACACCATGCATGGTTATCAACAGTAAAAAAGCATGAATGAAAAAAAGTACTGCATACCAGTTAGCCCATAGTGCCTTCAAAAGAATGAAAGACCATACAGCATACCAGTTAGCCCATAATACCATCAAAAGGAATGAAAGACCATACAGCATACCAGTTAGCCCATAGTACCATCAATGAAATGAAAGACCATACAGCATACCAGTTAGCCCATAATACCATCAAAGGAATGAAAGAATATCCAGCATGCCTGTTAGCCCATAGTACCTTCAAATGAATGAAAAAACGTACAGCATACCTGTTAGCCCATAGTACATTCAAAGGAATGAAAAAAAGGTACAGCATACTAATTAGTCCATAGTACATTCAAAGGAATGAAAAAAAGGTACAGCATACTAATTAGTCCATAGTACCTTCAAAGGAAAGAAAACAAGGTACAGCATACTAAATCGTCCATAGTACCTTCAAAGGAATGAAAGTACTTGTGGCATATCAGTTAGCCAATAGTACTTTTAAAGGAATGAAATAATGTATATCATACCAGTTAGCCCATAGTACAGTACCTTCAAAGGAATAAAAGAATGTACAGCATACCAGTTAGCACATAGTACTTTCAAAGGAATGAAAGCACTTGCAGCATACCAGTTAGCCAATAGTACTTTTGAAGAAATGACAGAATGAATAGAATGCCAGTTAGTCCATAGTACCTTCAAAGGAATGAAACAAGGTACAGCATACTAATAAGTCCATAGTACCTTCAAAGGAATAAAATAACGTAGAGCATACCAGTTAGCCAATAGTACTTTCAAAAGAAAAAAAAGGCACTTGCAGCATACCAGTTAGCCAATAGTACCTTCAAAAGAATGAAAGCACTTGCAGTATACCAGTTAGCCAATAGTACCTTTAAAGGAATGAAAGCACTTGCAGTATACCAGTTAGCCAATAGTACCTTTAAAGGAATGAAAGCACTTGCAGTATACCAGTTAGCCAATAGTACTTTTAAAGGAATGAAATAATGTACAGCATACCTGTTAGCCCATAGTACCTTCAAAGAAAAGGCAGCATTTGAATATTAACTAACCTTTCTATCTTCTGTCTCCCTGATATTGCCATGAATATGTTTCTTCTCTTCAAAATCACAGGATGGCTTGAGCATGAATTGACAAGAAGTGAATGACTTCTCTGGATTTGTCATCTCCAAGGACCTTGACGGATACTGCTGTGCCATGGTCTTGCCCACATGTGGTATAGGTAGAGCAGTATGAATTGGCTTTGATCCCACAGCTGGCTGTCTTAACTTGGACGAAACCCCAAGCACAGACATACTTTTCTTAGAAGTGTTTCAGCTCTACAGACCCAATAAAAGCAAATGTGTAGAGCTTTCCAGTAGCACAGTCTTCACTCAGCTCATCACTTTTCTTTAGGTAGGACAAGTGAAAGTCTCTGCCATGTGTTTTCCTAGGATTAGAAACGCTCACACTTTCATTACGTGTCTAGGATTTTCTTCATCTTAAACAGTTTCCTGCATACACACACAGGCTCTCCGCAGCCAGTCACTTGCAGTGTAAGATTAAATACTCCTTTGGGGCGTGAGACGTTTGAAGGTAACGTTCACAAATCTTTGTGTGTCTGGGATTAAGCTTTATTCTCCACCTCTTTAGAGGTATTTCAAGTATGGGCTTTCCCAGAATGAAAGCTAAGAACGAACTAGGGAAAGGAAAAAAAGCATGAAATGACTTCTAACTGCAACTGTCAAAATAGCAAGACTCCAGCGCTCTCTGACTGCACTCACAGGGAGTCTGCATTCTTTCTCAGAAAAACACACTTCTCTATTACCAGATACAAAAAAAAAAAGAAGGAGAGAGGCAGGACATTATGAGTGGCCAAAACATGCAGCTGTTAAACACGCTTTTTCAGCCGGAAATATACTTAGCAAAACTGTTTGTTGTACTTTGTTGTTTCCTTCCACTTGTTAAAAAAAAAAAAAATGAGTTTCGTCTCTCCTGGAAAGCCAAACTAGGGTCAGCCTATATAGGGTCAGCCAAACTGGGGTTAGCCAAACTAGGGTCAGCCTATATAGGGTCAGCCAAAATAGGGTCAGCCTTTTACAACTGTTCCTTGGTTCTTGCTACTTGACCTGAAATAGGCATATAGGGATTGCAAATGCTTTTAAAAAGGCTGCAAAATTACTCTAAACTTTATACATTATTAGAAGATTATTATATGATTAACCACTTAAGGCCCGGACCTTTAAGCAGCTAAAGGACCCGACCAGTTTTTGCGATTTGACACTGCGTCGCTTTAACTGACAATTGTGCGGTCGTGCGACGTGGCTCCCAAACAAAATTTGCGTCCTTTTTTTCCCACAAATAGAGCTTTATTTTGGTGGTATTTGATCACCTCTGCGGTTTTTATTTTTTGCGCTATAAACAAAAATAGAGCGACAATTTTGAAAACAATTCAATATTTTTTACTTTTTGCTATAATAAATATCCCCCAAAAATATATAAAAAAAAAACATTTTTTTTCCCTCAGTTTAGGCCGCTACGTATTCTTCTACCTATTTTTGGTAAAAGCATTTATCGGTTGGTTTGCGCAAAATGTATAGCGTTTACAAAATAGGGGATAGTTTTATTGCATTTTTATTAGGTTTTTTTTTTACTACTAATGGCGGCGATCAGCAATTTTTATTCGTGACTGCGACATTATGGCGGACCATTGTCAATTTTAACAACAAAAAATGCATTTAAAATGCATTGTTTACTGTGAAAATGACAATTGCAGTTTGGGAGTTAACCACTAGGGGGCGCTGACGGGGTTATGTGTAACCTCATATGTTTTTCTAACTGTAGGGGGGTGTGGCTGTAGGTGTGACATCATTGATTGTGATTCCCTATATAAGAGAACACACAATCAATGCGGGCACAACAGTGAAGAACCGGGAAGCTGTGTTTACACACAGCTCTCCCCGTTCTTCAGCTCCGGGGACTGATCGCGGGACTCCAGCGGCGATCGGGTCCGCGAGTCCCAGTCACGGAGCTTCAGACCAGGTCGCGTGCACGCGCCCGCAGTGTGTGCGCGACCCCACGGCTGGGCTTAAAGGGCGATGTACAGGTACGTTGATGTGCCCAACCGTGCCATTCTGCCGACGTATATCGGCGTGAAGGGGTCCTTAAGTGGTTAAAGTATTTTAATAACATAACACTGTTTTTTTTAAACCTCCCATGAAAGGAGTAGTGGGATGCCAATCATGCTGCCAAGGACAACCATACATAATCAGATTTTTGCAAAAAAGTGATACAGCACCTGCAGAAATCTGGCAAAACATCGGGGTTGATTTACTAAAACTGAGGAATGCAAAATCTGGTGCAGCTCTGCGTGATAGCCAATCAGCAACTAACGTCAAATTAAGCTTTGACCAAAAAAAACTAGACAGACCTGCAAACAAAGTCAGAGCTCAAACAGTCATGGGCAGCCATGCATACAAAGTCAGGGCACACACATTATGGGCAGACATACACACACACACACTATACCAGTGTTACCAACCGTCAATATTTTTACTGGCAGCCAGTAAAAAAAGCTTTTCTCCTGACAGTAAATGCCAGGTGACAGCAAGAGGTTGCCAGTAAAAAATATGGCTGTGACTGTGCACGTGTAGTTCTGGTACAGATTCAGTGGAGACCATCCGAGTGCATGCTACAGCCTGTCATGTGATGTCATGGGTCAGGGGAGCCGAGCAGAGCGGCTGGAGCCTTGTGTGCGGGTCAGAGGAATGAAAGCAAAGCAAACCGGGAGCGGGAGTGTCAGTGCTGTTTGGACTGGAGTGGACTGAAGGGACCAGCTTGCGTGGAGAGAGACTGTCACTGTGCCTAAGGAGTGGTGTCAGTGAGGTGTCATCATCATCTGTGCTGCTGCACACTGCTGTCAGTGTCCTTGTGGAAGTCAGTTTCATGTATGTTTGCATGCCCATTCCAATCTCTTTCCATCCTGTCCCTGAGCTACTTACTTGCTATATTGAAAATAAAATAAGAAATATGTTTTTTGCCTTATAATCTATCTTAAATGAGAAGTAAAACCAAAGCTCGTTTGGCTGTACTTCTCCAACAGACTTAAGCCGTTGCCGACTGATGTCACAGAATCGGTCCAGGCTGGGGAAAGTTCATAATAATATGATCGGGATCCGCCCACAACCCTGGACCGGCACCTGGCTCAGTCTCTCTGACAGCATGAGATCGCCGCTACCATCCCCTCCACATCCCAGCACGCGGGGGGGGGGGGCAGAGCAGACAGCGGTGACTGACAGAGCCACCAGCATTCTGCTCACAGAGCTCTTTTCGAACCGAGCGATCAGCGATGTTTGATCCATTGGTTCTCAGTCTTAGAGTGTGGGGGACAGATGTAGCACCGCATTGATGCTGCTTCCACATAGATATGTATGATTCTTAGAAAAATTAAATAAGAAAATCCAGAACTTCTCTTTTATTTGCACTTGTCTGTAGCCTAAATACTGAAAACTGCACTTAAAACAATATTTTTCAAATATTTTACTTTTGGAAGTGTCAGTAAAATTTTGAGTGGCGTGTCGGTAAATTTAATTCTTGTAGGTTGCACTATACACACAGGACAGACATAAAGCCATACATAGTCAGACCACACTCCACCCTTTGCTTCTAAAATTAAATACACTTGAAGAACAACAGTTTTGTATAAGTTTTAGAAATATATATACACTGAGTAGAAATTATTTTAACCACTTGCCGACCAGCGCACACACTTTTAAGTTGGCAGAATGGCAGGGACAGGCAAATGGGCGTGCAGGTACGTCACTTTAAATTTGCCACCGTGTGGGCGCGCGCCATCATCGGCGTGCGCCCTGCCACAAGCTCATGGGACCCGTGGACTTGATGTCTGCCGGTGTCCCATGATCGTGTAACAGAGCTGCAGAATGGGGGGGTGCCTGTGTAAACAAGGCATCTCCCTGTTCTGCCTAGTGACAGGACACTGATCGTCTGCTCCCTCTCATCGGGATCAGTGATCAGTGTTGTGTCACAGTAAGCCCAGCCCCCACACAGTTAGAATCACTCCCTGGGACACACTTAACCCCTTCCTAGCTCCATAGTGGTTAACCCCTTCCTTGTCAGTGTCATTTACACAGTAATCAGTGCATTTTTATAGCACTGTTCGCTGTATAAATGACAATGGTCCCAAAATGGCCTCAAAGTGTCCGATGCGTCTGCCATAATCCCGCAGTCACGATAAAAAACGCTGATCACCGCCATTACTAGTAAGAAAAAATATTAATAAAAATGTTAATAAAAATGTCATAAAACTATCCCCAATTTGTAGACTCTATGGGCCAGATCCACAAAGCACTTACGCCTGCGTATCTCGAGATGCGCAGCGTAAGTGTAAATATGCGCCTGCGTATCTATGCGCCGTATTCCCAAAACGAGATACGTCTGAAAATCAGATTTTTCCATCCGACGTAAAATGATTACACCGGCGCATCGTAGGCGCAAAAATGCGCTTGACACACCATTGATTTGCTATGCAAATATGCAAATGAGGGAGATACGGCGATCCACAAAAGTACGTTTGTGCGGCGCAGGCTACGCCCTGTGCGCATCAGCTGCACGTCCGGTCTAAAGTTAGTCCTTATAAAAGCAGCTTTGAATTTGCACCAGACGTCTACATGTCAGCTAAAGCAACACCGTTAGGGAGAGCTGAACAGCCACACTTGCAGGACAACAATCTGTATGCCTACATGCCAGGGGCATCCTTGCTCATAGCTATACTACTGACTTTAGATGAGCGCAGAAGGAGAAGGGCACAGAGGAGGGCACGGGAGAGGATATACCGCACACGCATAGACATCTTTGGCATGTGTGACTTGGAGGTGCATCGCATCTTCAGATTCACCCCTCATGCCATCATGGAATTAACCACAACCCTGCAGGAGGACATCACCAGCCCAACACAATGCTCACATGCAGTGCAGCCACTGGTCAAGGTACTGGCAACACTCCATTTCTTTGCCAGTGGCTCTTTTCAAAGAACAAGTGGAGTTGTGGCTGGGATGGCACAATCCTCCATGAGCAGATGTGTGCACCAGGTTATCCCTGCAATCCTCAGACGCATGGCCAACCAAATCATCAGACCGACCCAGGAGGACCTGTGGCTGAAGGCAATGACAGATTTCTACAGAATTGCCAGATTCCCATGCACCGTGGGGGCCATTGATTGCACACATGTGGCACCCCAGCCCCCCCGTGAGACAGAGCACATATACCGCAATCGGAAGCATTGGCATTCCATCAACGTACAGGTGATAGTCGATGCCAAATGCCTCATATGGCACGTCCGTGCCAAACACCCCGGATCCAGCCACGACAGCTTCATATACAATCAGAGCCCCATCCCAATGGAATTTGAACAAAACGTGTATGGGGACAGCTGGCTGGTTGGTGAGTGACATGGGAGTCAGGCATGTCTGCACTACTAACATCCTCCTGTCTTTTCCCTTCCAGGTGACTCTGCATATGCACTGGGACCCCATCTCATGACTCCTTTCCGGAACCCCCAAACCCCAGGAGAGGAAAGATACAATGAAGCACACGCACGTACCCGTGCAGTGGTGGAACGCACCTTTGGCCTCCTGAAGTCACGTTTCCGATGCCTGGATAAGTCTGGGGGTACCCTGTTGTATTCCCCAAACTTTGTATGCCAGATCCTCGGTGCATGTTGCATGCTGCACAACATCGCAGTGAGAAAGGGCCTAGAGATTGACATACGTGATGACCTGACCCCTGAACCAGACAATCCCCCCCTAACCGAGGGTCCCCGAGGGAAGAGCAGCAAGGAGACAGCTTGCATTAGGCATCTTTGCATGTTAAAGACGCACATTAATCATGGCACAATGAGAATGCATGCATGCACACCACACTGTGGTCCCTAGCACACACCCCACATCCTCATCAAATTGGATTGGCACAAGCCCACCATGCAGGACTTGTGAGCAGCAACGCCGCGCCAAGGCTCCAATTATGTCACTGTACATTCATACACCATTCACACGGACCTGGGGATCACTTCTCCCTGGTCCTGGGGATCCCTTCTCCACCACAACCGAGGGTAACACCCCTTTTCCGGCAGGAATGTCATCCCCACAATCAAACATCATTCACTGTAAAAAACAAAAAACAAACACAGAAACCAGAAAATAAAAAAAACACAGAAACCAAAAAAAACGGCCCGGCTCCTCAGGGGAGACTCATGGGGGGGGGAGAAATCAGGGGAAGGAGGAGCATCCCCTGGTCTCTGCCCACCTGGCGGCCTGCCCTCCAAGGCCACGGCAATTCAGGTCAGGCCATCATTGAGGGTTGCCGTATTGGCCTGGACAGCCTGGGTGAGGGCCCTCACATCCTGACCAACACCTGCTGTGGTAGTCTGCAGTTCGTTTAGGCAGTTTATAAGAGCCAGGGAGTTGCAGTCCATGTCCCCAACTGAATCCTTGATGGAGGACAGGCTCTCCTCCATCCGCCCCAAACTCTGGATGACCTGACCCACATGGCGGGTCTGAAGGGCCTGGTCCCTTCTTAGGGTTGCTGGCAGAACCTCAGCCACCCCCCTGGTCTTGTAGGTCGCCTTCCTGCCTCCAGATTAGGCTTGTGGCCTGGGAGAAGGGGAGACCCCTGGGGGGAAGCCCTGTTGGGGGAGGAGTGGGAGGGGCTACCCCTGATGGAGGCCTGGCTGCTGCCAGCCCGAGGGGGAGACTCCTCCAAATGTAGCATGACATCATTCCCTGACATCACCTCCTCCTCAACCTCCTCCTCCTCCTCAACCTTCTCAGAGGACTCCAGCCTTGCCTGGGGGTCTTCCTCAGACTCATGGCCCGGGGATGGTGCGGACTGGCCAGATGGCCCAGCACCCTCCTGCACATCTGTGTATGACACAAAACATTCACAGGTTGGAGGATCCACACACTTGTCACATTTTCCCTTCCCCCTCCCCCCACACACATGCTACACACCAGATAGAAAAAAAAAACGCACCTGTCCTCACGGCCTCCTGAATGGAGTCAAAGCCAGGCAACCCCTCCACTTGCTGCCTGTTAAAGCACTGGGCCACCGCACGCTCCTCATCAGTCAGCCTAATACTGCATGGTGGTCCCCCTCCAGTGCCCCTGCCATGTGCTGCAATCTGGGACAGCTTCCCAAGTACCACACGCCTGAGATCGTCAATTGTCTTCTGTATCCCATGGCGGGTCCGGGTCTCACCCCCCAACGAATTTACCTCGTCGGTGATGTCCTGCAAGATCTGCCTCTTCCTGGCCGGGGTGGTGTTGGCACTCACCGGGCCATGCAGGAATCGCCCAAATTGGGTGATGGCCCTGATAATAATCTCCTTCTCCCGCAAGGAGTAATTCAACTTTCTCTTCCTCTCGCTCATCTTGAAAAAACACTTTCCAAATCACTCTCTAAAAACCACAAAGACGGGACACAAACCAACAAACACTAACAGACAACAGAACAAAAGCACCTTGCTTCAGGAAGGGAAACAAATTGTATGTACTTTTGCAATGGAAGGGCGTTTCTATAACCCTATTTAAGCACTGGGCGTAGCTCACTAAGTTCACCGGGCCTAGTTCCTATCTCACTGATTGTGCCGGAGCATGCGCAGAGAGGTGCTGACCATAGTCTGCGTCATGCGCGCATGTGCAGTCCGGCCGGCCCTTCATTTGCATGGGGTCACAGCTCATTTCAATGGAACACGCCCACGTCCTTCCCAATTTAAATTATGCAGCCTTACACCTCGGAATTTACGTCGCGCAGGCGGAAATTTGTGCGCAAATACTCTGTGGATACGGCGCTTACTTTTTTAATTGGAGTCGGTGTAAGGTAAAAGAGAGATGCGCAACGCCGGTCTATATATGCCGATGTACGTGGATCTGGCCCTATAACATTTGCGCAAACCAATAAAATGATTATTGCGATTTTTTTGTACCAAAAATATGTAGAAGAATACGTATCGGCCTAAACTGAGGAAACATTTTTTTTATATACATATTTTTTTTAAATTGTCGCTCTATTTTTGTTTATAGTGCAAAAAATAAAAACCACAGAAGTGATCAAATACCACGAAAAGAAAGCTCTATTTGTGGGGGGAAAAAAGGACGTCAATTTTGCTTGGGAGCCACGACTGTGCATTTATCAGTTAAAACTACACAGTGTAGAATCGCAAAAAGTAGCCCGGTCATTGGGCAGCGAAATCCCCCGGGGCTGAAGTGGTAAAATCACATAATATACCTCAGTTTTAGTTAGTGTAACGCTTACATGAACACCAATTTGTATTAATTTTTTGGGTGCTATATGCTTATCAGACATTTTATTCGGTATTTGAATGGCTGCTGAGGAAGAATGAACATACCACATGTGGAATGTCTATTGTTTTCAGGCAGTCTGCATAGACTGATAGATTCACTCAGAGAGAGAGACCAGTAAAGCACTACTATGTAAGATCATATACTGTGTATTTACACTTTAAACATAAAAGGAAGGCTTTAAAACATTAACACCCACTGACGGGATTACGTACATTAAGTTGATCACTTTCACATTCAGTATATCTTTAGAAATACTCTAGGAAGCCCATAAATCCCCTTTAACTTTTGGCATAAAACAGGCCTCTACAGAATTTCTCTGTGCAAGCAGTTAAAACCCATAGCCAAAGGAAAGAAAACCTAGTATATAATCAATTTACCAGAGTAATGGAATTCCTTAATCATTCTGACACAAAAGATCTGGCTTTCTCTGCTATACATTTATTACAAATTACATTTCTTAGGGGCATCAAAATGAGTATTTTTCCTTTTCTTTGTCAGTAAAATGTTTTTATCATCAGTTCATAATGTCCCCATTAGAACAAGTAAATTAACACAGAGGGAGGGTAGTTTGTGTTCATTAATAAAAAATGACATCAATTATAGGCCCTGCCTTATGCAGCCAGCTTTCTTGATATACCAGTGGCTAAATCCTGGCTAATGGTTTTTATAAGTAGATGTGATGGCACTGGTGGAAATACTGACACTTCTGGCACCATTGGTTATCCAAGGAGGCTATAGGATCATTGATGTTATGCTCATATGACTTTAGCGGATGGTGTTAAGTGACTGAGTGAATCAGCAGAGGCCATGAAGAAGTGATATATGGTTAGTTCCCTTGGTAAGAGCAGGGGGAGAATGACAACTCATGGGGCCCCCTGGGCAATAGAAGATTATGGGGCCCCTGGGCTTACAGATGGCCACCAAGCTAGGTGGCAGTACAGAGACAGGGCAGCTAAAATCTCTGGATTTTCATATCAAAAGCATGTAGGTTTTGGACATATCAGGGACAGATGTAAAAAAAAAACACAGATTTTTACATACTGTCCCTGGTTTTAATGAGCCTGGCAACCCTGATGGGGCCCCCTAGTGGCATGGGGCCTTTGGACAGTGCCCGAGTTCCTCAATGGTGAGTCCGCCCCTGGGTAAGAGCATAGTTTTTGTTTTCGATACTTAAAAGGAGACATACATTTTATCCTTCAGTGATACAGTATGTAAATTATACATTATTAGTATCAATAGTAGTGGTAGCAGTATAAAACTAGTAATTAGAACAATGTAGGGGTTAGTATTATAGTTAGGTTTATGGTTTGGGTAAAATGTTTTCTTTTTAAAACAAGCAAGATACTATACCTTTAAAAGGTTAACAAAGAGCCAGTTTATTGCCCTTTAGACTTTAGGAGGGCCGGATTGTGGCCAGCGGGGGCAGAAAATGTCCCAGGCCCAGCATCAGTGGGAATAAATATGGCCTCAAGGTTGGAGGTCAGTAGGAGGAGTAGTACCCCTATTAGTAGAAGGTAGTATCTCATCATTGATATCAGTGGAAGAAATAGTGCCCCCTTTTTGGTGTCAGTGGGAGGAGTAGTGCCTCATATCAGTGGGAGGAAAAGTGCCCCAAGAGCTGGATAAAAGCTAGCAAAAGGACTACATCTGGCCCTTGGGCCGCAGTTTGGAGACCCCTAGTCTAGGCCCTTCGTTTTGTACCACCATCACAAAGTTTATCAGCAAATTAGATTTTCAGGTATCTTTGTGTGAACCAGTATGTGATTTTAATATTACAGAGTGTTTGTGTTTATTAATGAAGTGTTAAAGGGGTTGTAAAAGTGTGTTTTTTCACCTTAATGCATCCTATCCTTAAAAACACCTGTCAATCACGGGTCCCCCAGCCCCCCCCGTTTTACTTGCTCTGCTCGTCCCCAGCATCCTCTTCTTCACGGAGTCTCCACTGCTGTCATTCAAATCCAATGACGCGGCCACGAGGGGTGGAACCGAGTCATACACTCGCCGTCGCCAAGTGTATGACACAGGAGCGTGCCCGCAAGGTAACCCCCTCGGGAGAGAGCTTCCCGAAGGGGGTTAGCTATTGTGGGGAGGAAGGATAAAGGAAGTAGCCGCTCCAGGTGGGAACCCAAATGAAGATCCACCATTGTACATAACTCAGGTGCAGGCAATGCACTCGGAAAGGCAGGAACAAGAAATTTATATGGACAGCCACACTCTGAACAAATTACTGCCTTATTGTGGGGAGGAGTCAGGAGAGCCGCTGTGGGACCCCAGAACAGGAGGATCAGGGCCACACTGCAAAACGAACTGTACAGTGGAGGTAAGTATGACATGTTTGTTATTAAAAAATGAACCTTTATTACCACTATAAAGTGTTCTGTATCTTTTAAGCTCTGAGTTTATAAAAAAAATATAAAAAATTACATATGGACATGTATTGATAGCTATCTTCTCTCATTATCTGGGTGGTATTGTTAACATCCCCTGACTATCACAAATACAAAACTAGACATGAATCCTTATTTGACAGTTTAAACTGATAAAGGCTTCCTGTGGTAAATGCAGTATTTAAAGAACTGTGATAAAAATTGGATCCGGAAGCTGAGATGTAAAGTAATCTTCATTACTGGAACATAACTTAACTCATGTCATCATTCATCTCAGATGCAAGCCTTAGGTTTTTCTAGTCTTTTTTAACTCAGTTGTTTGCCAGTCACAAGGGTACATACTGTATAATGTTATTACCATTACTATTTTGTTTAAAATACCCCACCTTTTTATTTATATAAACTGGGGAGGAGAAAGTATTAAATACAGTTGCTTTCTCCCTGTCACTTGTGACCAAATTCCCGATCATCTTTTTTGGGGCCAATATGTGCTCACCTAGATTTTTTCTATTAATACTGTAAATTTGAAAAAAAAAACATTTGTGTCTCATAATCTATTTTAACTGCACTAATCATGCTTTTGTGTTTCCTACTATATTCTTTTTTAGTTTTGGAATGTCGATGGTGACCCTGCAATGGTGATGACCACCCGGGTTAACTTTTTTTTTTATTTGTTGCCCAGTGGAATGCACTAAAATATGTTGTCCAATAGGTCCTCAAAGCACTTCCCACTTTTCTTCATTGTTCCTTGTTGCAAAAGTTTGATCTCAATTAGTATCACGTAACATGCAGCACAGGTTAGTAAAATTGGGTCTTTTGAAACCAAGTCTACTTATCCTGCCTGTCTCCTTTTCCAATAATTTACAGAAAATGTAATTACTCTACTATCACTGTTGCCTAAATTATCCCTTACTTCCACATCTGCAATCAGATCTGAATTGTTTGTAATTAGTAGGTCCAGCAGAACATTATTTCTAGTTGGGGTTACCCCACTCACTTTAACAGCCTTCAAAAAGTAAATGTTGCTGTAAGCCCCACTCATCAGGACCAGTGTCGCTCACAAATATTCGCATTGCGAATATTCGTTACGAATATTGCATATTCGAGTATTCGCGAATAACTCGAATATCGCGGTGAATATTCGCTATTGCGAATATTCGTATTTTTTCAAATGTATTTTTAAAACAGATCACATCCTAGTGATCTCCATCGACGTCTAAAAGCATTGCGGGTTTGATTAGAGACCCTGGGCCGAGTAGCTGAGGCGATCCTTTTATGTTGCCAAATATTCGCAATGCGAATATTCGTATTACGAATATTCGCGAATACTTTCTCTGCCCTTCTTTTGCATCAGAGCCAATCAGAGTTCTCCTACCACAGTTGTCAGAGGTTTAGCTTTAGTTTAGTCATATAAGTTTGTGTAAGTAGAGTTAGTGTTTAGTGCATATTAGTTTAGTAATCCAGGAAATTATCTCAGTTTTCGCGTGTTGTTCGCGCGCATGCGCATGCGCGGACGAGAATTTCGCAATCAATTTTCGCATTCGCATTAGCGAAATTTCGCAAAATTTTTTTTTTGATAAAATATCACGAATATTCGATATTAACGAATATTTCACGAATATTCTTCTATATATTCGTGAAATATCGCGAAATCGAATATGGCGTATTCCGCTCAACACTAATCAGGACTTATTTCTGTATTGAAGAATTCCATTAGCTCTTCCAAATCATATCCAAAAACACAGTATATGCTCTATTAGGAGGAGGATTTTGGTTAAACTTTGTTAAGAGGACTGGACAGAAATCATCATCCCTATTATACTGTTCTTTTGCCCTCTGACTGTTCTGTCTCAAGGACATATAGCTAAACCTTTTTGTCCCATAAACTTCAGATACCATATTTCTTTGATCTCTGTTTTATTAGAACAAGACAAGCAAAACTACAAAATAACAGAAATAGACCTCAATAAGTACAATATTGCACACATTACAGCATACATTACAGAAACTATGATCTACTTGCACTCCACATATGATGGTCTTATGTAAATTACAAACCTTATGATCTACTTGCACTCCACATATGATGGTCTTATGTAAATTACAAACCTTACATGTAATTTTTAACAACACAGATACACATAATCAGCATAGACATCTGGTGGACAGAACACTGACCCCCCCATAGCAGTGTCCTCTGCCCCCCCCCCCAAACCAGTGTTTTTTTTCTTGCCCCCCATGGCAGTTTCCACCCCCACCTCTTTCCTCTTTTCTATATCCCCCTATAGCAGTGTCCTCTGATAACCCCCACAGTAGTGCCATGTGGCAATTCCCCCCCCCCCCCACACACACAATAGTGCCCTCTTTCCCCAACAAGTTGTGCCTGTTGCCACCTTCACATCATGCTCCCAACACAGCAGAGTGTAGGTAGCATTCTCCTACCATACAATGGCTGTAGAGCAAAGCAGAGAGTGAAAGGCAGCACATTAATGGATGTAGAGAGGAGTGGGAGCTAGAGTTAACTTTTCATATTAATAAGCTGGTAATTGGTTGCTAGGACCACTCGGCATCCTAGCAACCAATCACCTGCTGGTTAACTTGAACAGTTAACTGTGGCAGCTCCCGCCCTCAATTCACTACTGTACTGCCTCCCACTGTCCGAGGGGACAGTTAATATGTGTTAAGACAAGAAGGACATGCGCCAAACTAAGTGTAGTAAAATAGGGATTTAATGAGGTAAAAATAGTAGTAAACAGTAGATTGGCTACTCACAAAACAATTGAGAGCAAGGGCACATCAGGGGTTAACGGCTGGTCAAGGGTCACAACGATCGTTTACAGCTGCAGGCAGGCTGACTTGGCCAAGTCATGGGAGATATGGAGACCCATCCTGGGAAAGCCTAGGAGAAGCAACCGGGGATCCAGGAGCCGTGTTTCCAGGATAGGACGCGCTATGCGTTCCAGCATGAAGCGCAGTCTGTCGCCGTACGACCGGAAGTGACGTCGAACCTCGGGCCAGCCAATGGGATGACGCGTTTCTCAGCATCCGCTGGTTCATCAGATCCAAAACGTCCAATATGAGCGGACGTACTATATATGCAGGCGATTATCGTGATTGGTCAGCGGGGCTTAACAAACAGAGTGCACACAGGAAGTGCTGGGAAATACAGACACAGATAGTAAAGGACACTAGAATTATATATATATATATATATATATAAGCAAAATGCAGAAAAATAAAAATAAAATATATATAAAATGTTAAAAATAATAATAAAATAATATATATAATTATAAAGAGGTATATATGTAAATAAATAAATATATATATATATAAAAAGAATATATATATATATATATATATATATATATATATATATATATATATATATATAAAGAAATTTATGACAACATTTAAAAAATTATTCAAAAAATTCCTAGAAAAATTACTAAAAAATATATATATATTAAAAAATATATGTATATATATATATAACATATACTAAACAGAACACACTAAAAAATACCATAAAGTGCCATAGTCACAGAGACCCAATATAAAATGAAATAATATAGAATAATATAATAAATAATAGTCAAACACATAAATTGGGTATGTATATATATATAGGAGATATAAAGTCACCGTACGCATATGCGCAAAGCAAACATAACTATGTGCGTATGGGTGACTATAGGTGACACATCCACAGACCAGGGTAATATGTACATATATATACATGTAGGTGGGGTGTGATACACATACACACACATGTATATACATAAAAATGTTAGATCAAAAAATCGGAAATAGTTCAGTTTGGACAGTGATATGCGGGGGGAAATAATATAATATAAAGCTGATGCACAAACAAGGCAGTCCTGTATAGTCATGAGTGTGCAGCAACATATGTATTCTCTGGATGAAATTGTGTACGAAAAATTATACTATGTATATGTGTATACCCACAAATACATGTATAATCGCATGCACACATGCATACCCACACACATAATACGGTGCAAGGAAGTATATCGTCAATCACCAAAAATAATAAAGACGATAATACAGGAAAAAATGATTATAAAAGTCATAACAGCAAAAAAGTAATTATAAGAATGGATCATTAAGAAAGAAGTCTTAGATAATGTTGTTTGTTTCTATTTCCTCATTGAGTCCATGTGGCGTCATCGTATTGACGGAATAGATCCAAAAGGTTTCCTGTCTGCATAGTCGTTGAAATCTCTCGACTGCAGTAGGGGTTTCAGGAATGGCCTCAATAACCCAAACCTGTAAAAGGGAAATGTCCCCATGATGGTGAATAGCAAAGTGTCGTGCGATACTAGATTTGGGGTCACCAGCATGAACTGCACGTCGGTGCTCCCCAAATCTAGTACGAAGGGCTCTAATCGTCCTACCCACATAAAGGAGTCCGCAAGGGCAAGAAATACAGTAAATGACATATGTCGTCGAGCAATTATAAAACGAACTCAAATTATAAGTCTTGTTGTTGGCTGTAAAATTCTTTTTACCATGTTTAACATAAGAACAAGTCAAACATTTGGCCTTTTTGCATTGAAACATCCCTACTAGGGGTATAAGGGTTAGTTGTTTAAGCCTATGAAGTTTGGTGTTAGCATTGGACTTTATTTTGCTAGGGGCTATCTTGCTCTTGATATTTGGGGCCCTACGGTACGCAAATTTTGGCTGAATAGTGATAGATGAAGACAAGAGGGGGTCCTGAGTTAGAATAGACCAATGTTTTTTAATGATATTTTCCATTTTTTTTATGTTTAGCATGGTACTGGGTAATGAACCTGGTGGTGGGGACCTGTTCAGTTTTCTTAGATATAGGTGGAGAATTAGAATCATACATAATGCAAGCAGACTCAACAAGGTTCGGAGGGTAGCCTTTGACAATAAATTTCTCTTTAAGATTAACACTCAAAGATTTGTAATCCTCCAATCTAGTACAATTCCGTCTAAGTCGATGGAATTGACTTTTCGGAACATTATTGATCCATTTGGGGTGGTGACAACTAGAATGATGGAGGTAAGAATTCACGGCTGTGGGTTTAGTAAAATTCTTGGCACTGATAGTATTCCGGTCATGGAACAGTTCAAGGTCTAAATAACATATGGACTCAGGATCACTAGCTGAAGTGAAGGTCAAGCCAAAAGGGTTGTTGTTGCAGTAGGCTACAAAGTTGGTGATAGAATCAATGGAACCATCCCAGATCATGATTATATCATCTATATATCGGCCAAAAAAAACGATATGTGCAGAAAATGGGTTATTCTTATCTATATAAATGGCTTCCCAACGACCCATAGTGAGGTTGGCATAGCTGGGTGCAAAATTAGCACCCATCGCTGTGCCTTGCTTTTGTAGGTAAAATTCATCATCGAACAGGAAGTAATTGTGTTCGAGACAAAAGCGAGTAGACAGCAAGATGAATTCTATCTGTAGTGTGTTTAAACTAGGGTCTGCATTAAGGAAATGTGAGACAGCCTCAAGTCCCACCGAGTGTGGTATAGAGGTGTAGAGCGAGCAAACATCAAGAGATAACCAATGATAAGAAGGTTCCCATGAATAGGGAGATAGCAAGTCAATAAGATGAGTACCATCCCGAATATAGGATGGGAGAGCTTGAGCAAGCGGTTGTAAAAAATGGTCGATATAGAGAGAAAAACTGGTGGTGATGCTATCCATTGAGGCGACAATCGGGCGACCTGGTGGATTGTTAACATCCTTATGTATTTTAGGCAAATGATATAGGTAGGGGACTTGAAAAAAGGGTTTTAAAAAGAAAGCAGCCTCCAATTTGTTCAGGGTGCCAACAGCAAGGGCCTCCCGAACAATATTAGATGACTCAATAGTGAATTTAGGCAGAGGATCATATTTAAGTTTCTCATAAGTATTTTCATCTGCGAGTAATCGTCTGGCTTCAGACATATAGTCAACCTTATCCTGTATAACTATTCCCCCTCCCTTATCTGCAGATCTGATGATGATCTCAGGATTAGTGCTAAGGGATTTTAGAGCTGAATATTCCGAAGATGTAAGATTACTATGAAACCTGGTGGTCTTGGAGTCTGTTTTACAGAGGTCCGTAAGCTCTTTGAAAACCACCTGATAAAAGGTGGAAAGGTAGGGGCCTTTAGATTGTGCAGGGAAAAAAACAGACTTGGGTCTAAAAGACGTATGGACTGTAGACCGAGGAGACTCAGTGTATTGAGACCATACTAACAGATCCTCCTCTTCTTCATCTGCATTCCATAGATCACAAAGATCTTGGATAGCCTGAAGGTCTGCAGTTGTATCTAAGGCAAATGGGATATCACATTGCACCATGGACTCAATAGGAGCAGATGAATTTTTCATATTAAAATGTCTTTTTAATGTGAGATTACGAATAAATTTATTGAGATCTTTAAACATGGTAAAAGAGTTTGGGTGTATTGTGGGAGCGAAATTGAGGCCTTTCGCTAAAAGTGAGAGTTCCTGTGCACCTAGTTTAAGAGAGGATAAGTTATAAATCTTCACAGTTTCCGCAACTTTTCGGGACGCGGAGAGTGAGGATTTATCTTTCTTTTTCCCCCTGCCTCCTCTCGTACCTCTTCTATGTGTTTTCTTTTTGTTTGTATTTTGGAGGGTAGAGGTTTTGGAAGGGGGACCTGTGATAAAAAAGAGTCGGGAATGGTAGTAAATGGTCCTCCAGAAGGGACTGTTGCAGTGTCAGCAGGCACTACATCCGGCACACTATCATCAATACTAGATGGTACATTCATAACAGGAATAGTTGAATGTATTGTATGATGGGAGGAATCCATCAAGGGAATGGGGTCGTGGGGCACACTAGTGCTGATAGCATCAGTATAAGAGGCACTAGTGGAATATGTAGATATGTGGGCGGAAGATGTTATCATCCCAGATTGGGTGGTGGATGTGTCAATGAGGTGTTGAATGGACGTAGGTCTCAAAATCAGAGACATGAGTGGTACAGGAGTGGGATGGGACAGAGCTTTTTTCCAATTGAACACTCTACTATGTGTATAATCATTTAGGTCTCTCCTAAATTTATGTAATTTATTCTCAATGAGAGAGTCTTCACTTTTTTTAGTATTAATTTTAAAAGTTTTGAACCATAAAATAGGTAAGGAGGAATGCGTGGAATAAAAATTAGAAATGTTGTCTATGATTTTTTGTCGTAACATAAGAAAACGTTCGTTTCGATGCTTGATGAGGATTTGTATTCATTTCTGGGTACAAAATTCTGCTATCCCTTCCCACTCAATACAAGCATCAGGGTTCAAAAAAGAACAACTCTTCAGAACCCGAAGTCCTCTGGGCGAAATTTTAGAAGAAAAATATTGCTTCAAAAAGAAGCAATCCCACCATTGTTGATTGGCTGAGATGGTGAGGTCCTCTATACGCTTCATTCTAGTACATGTATCTTTATACTTGGTATCAGACCACGTCCTAGAATGAACAAGGGGGCTAAAGAAGTTAGTTGGAAATAGTGTATAGAGTTCATCCAGAAGGTCAAATTTATTTTGCTCAATCAACTCAATAATGTCCATATTAGAAAGGGGTTGTGCACTATACTTAACAAGCGTAGTGAAGACCAAATCACTATAAGTCAGATGTATAAGAATTTACATATATCTCACTCACATATAGATGTGTATAAAAATTAATATGACAATGAACCATAAATAGCAATAAATTAGGAAGAAGGAATAAATAAATAAATCAATTAATAAATGACTGAGCACTCATAAATCTGCAGCACATCAACAAGCTTCAAAGAAATTGCAGTAAAAAATATAGGTAGATGGCGCACGACTTAAAGAATGCAATCAAAAGAATTAATAATATAGTTAACAATTAGTAGATCATAAGGTCCATGTCAATATCAAAGAAAAAAAAATAAAATAAAAAATTAAATGACCATATAATGAAAGTCCAAATGAATGACCATACAACAAATGGTCAAAATAAAAAGTCCCAAAAGTTCAATGTTTAATCCAGCAACACTAGTGGCAGCACAATCCTGAAGCAGAAGCAGACTCTGAAAGATATATGTAGACAAGAAGGACATGCGCCAAACTAAGTGTAGTAAAATAGGGATTTAATGAGGTAAAAATAGTAGTAAACAGTAGATTGGCTACTCACAAAACAATTGAGAGCAAGGGCACATCAGGGGTTAACGGCTGGTCAAGGGTCACAACGATCGTTTACAGCTGCAGGCAGGCTGACTTGGCCAAGTCATGGGAGATATGGAGACCCATCCTGGGGAAGCCTAGGAGAAGCAACCGGGGATCCAGGAGCCGTGTTTCCAGGATAGGACGCGCTATGCGTTCCAGCATGAAGCGCAGTCTGTCGCCGTACGACCGGAAGTGACGTCGAACCTCGGGCCAGCCAATGGGATGACGCGTTTCTCAGCATCCGCTGGTTCATCAGATTCAAAACGTCCAATAGGAGCGGACGTACTATATATGCAGGCGATTATCGTGATTGGTCAGCGGGGCTTAACAAACAGAGTGCACACAGGAAGTGCTGGGAAATACAGACACAGATAGTAAAGGACACTAGAATTATATATATATATAAGCAAAATGTATAATATATATAAAATGTTAAAAATAATAATAAAATAATATATATAATTATAAAGAGGTATATATGTAAATAAATGAATATATATATATAAAAAGAATATATATATATATATATATATATATATATATATATAAAGAAATTTATGACAACATTTAAAAAATTATTCAAAAAATTCCTAGAAAAATTACTAAAAAATATATATATATATTAAAAAATATATGTATATATATATATATAACATATACTAAACAATACACACTAAAAAATACCATAAAGTGCCATAGTCACAGAGACCCAATATAAAATGAAATAATATAGAATAATATAATAAATAATAGTCAAACACATAAATTGGGTATGTATATATATATAGGAGATATAAAGTCACCGTACGCATATGCGCAAAGCAAACATAACTATGTGCGTATGGGTGACTATAGGTGACACATCCACAGACCAGGGTAATATGTACACATATATACATGTAGGTGGGGTGTGGATCTGATGAACCAGCGGATGCTGAGAAACGCGTCATCCCATTGGCTGGCCCGAGGTTCGACGTCACTTCCGGTCGTACGGCGACAGACTGCGCTTCATGCTGGAACGCATAGCGCGTCCTATCCTGGAAACACGGCTCCTGGATCCCCGGTTGCTTCTCCTAGGCTTCCCCAGGATGGGTCTCCATATCTCCCATGACTTGGCCAAGTCAGCCTGCCTGCAGCTGTAAACGATCGTTGTGACCCTTGACCAGCCGTTAACCCCTGATGTGCCCTTGCTCTCAATTGTTTTGTGAGTAGCCAATCTACTGTTTACTACTATTTTTACCTCATTAAATCCCTATTTTACTACACTTAGTTTGGCGCATGTCCTTCTTGTCTACATATATCTTTCAGAGTCTGCTTCTGCTTCAGGATTGTGCTGCCACTAGTGTTGCTGGATTAAACATTGAACTTTTGGGACTTTTTATTTTGACCATTTGTTGTATGGTCATTCATTTGGACTATCATTATATGGTCATTTAATTTTTTATTTTATTTTTTTTTCTTTGATATTGACATGGACCTTATGATCTACTAATTGTTAACTATATTATTAATTCTTTTGATTGCATTCTTTAAGTCGTGCGCCATCTACCTATATTTTTTACTGCAATATGTGTTAAGATGTGAGTAGCAGAGGATGGGGAAAGGTTTGGCAAGGCCATGTTTGGGACCTAACCATCGACGTGTGGCCGATCCTGATCAACAGGTTACTGGGATTATAACAATGGCAACATGGCAAGAAGGCATAGATGGCATTCGAGTCTTAGACCGCGTACACACGATCAAATTTATCTGCTGAAACCGGTCCGACGGACCGCTTCAGCATACAAATCCGATCGTGTGTACGACCAATTAAATGACAGGTTTTTCCAGCAGACAAGTTTTAAAGCTTTCGGGTTATGCTGGGAGGAGGAGATGGAAGAGGATTTGTGCCAAGAAGGGTGATATATGCTGGAAGGGGAGATGGGGAAAAATTTGTGCTGGGAGGGAGAGGATTTGTCCTGAGCGGGGAGATTCATGCTGGAAATGGGGGATGGGGGAGTATTTGTGCAAAGAGGGGGGTATTTAGGCTGGGAGGGGAAGGATTTGTGCGGAGGGAGAATTTATGATGGCTGGGGGAGGATTTGTCATAAGAGCAGTGAATTATGCTGGGAGGGGGAGATGGGTGAGTAATTGTGCTGGGAAAGAGGAGGTGAAGGCAAGGGTTTGTTCTGAAGGGAAATTTGTGCTGAGTTGGGGGATTTGTACTGGAAGGGGTTATATAAGGGTGAGGATTTTTGCTGGTAGGGGTTAGATGAAGGGGGGTTTATGCTAAAAGGGGGTATTTTGCTGAGAGGGGGGACTGGGGGTAACAGAATTTGTAAATGGAGGAATTTTGGGGGGGGGTTTATGTTGTATGGGGGATATGGGGGTGAGATGTTTTCCCTGGGCACTGGGTGACCTTGTCCCGGCATTGGCGCACTCTATAAAATTGCAAGGATGGAGCTGTGAAAGGAGAAAGCTGGGTGCCAAAATGAGGACTGGATTGGAAGCTGCTCCAGTCTGTACTGACTCCATGGCGACTGTAGTGACCAAGAACGGCAGACTTGCGAGTACCTGGTGGCCCTGTTAAGTGGAGTGACACACACATACGTGTTTCTTTGGTAAGAGAGCTTCTTCCAGCTAGCCCAGTGGGAGTACCTGGGTCCTGGCCCTGCTGAATGGAGTGGCGCACATGCTTCTTTAGTAGAGTAGTTGCATAGAGTGGCAACGGGAGTATCTGGGTCCTGGTCCTAGTTCTGCAGATTGGAGTTACTCAGCAGGACAAGGGCCAGGACCCAGGTACTCCCACTGCCACTCTATACACCTGGGCTAGGGGGGGTCTAACTTACTATAGAAGCATGTGCGCTCCTCCGCTCAGCAGGGTCAGGACCCAGGTACTCCCTATTTAACATTACCACATTCTGACCTATGTAAGTCACCTCAGACTCTATTTAACCACACCCCTTTAAGATATGCCCAATATTTAGTGCAACATAAACCACGCCCACTCTTTTTTACATACGCCAGTTTTTCCTTTTATAATGCAAAGGGGGGCCCACTTTGGATCTTGCACATGGGCCTACCGATTTCATGATACCCCTAAGGATCAAGCCCAACCCCTTAAAAACAACCCCACACCATAATCCCCCCTCCACCAAATGATTTTGAACAGTGCAAAAGGGTCCATAAAAACATAACCTAAATAAATAGCCCTGACCTCAATCCGATAGAACACCTTTTGGATGAATTAGAGCAGAGACTTTGAGCCAGGCCTTCTTGTCCACATCAGTGCCTGACCTCACAAATGCGGTTCTGGAAGAATGGTCAAACATTACCACAGACACACTCCTAAACCTTGTGGACAGCCTTCTCAGGAGAGTTGAAGCTGTTATCGCTGCAAAGAGTGGGCCAATTCAATATTGAACCCTACCGACTAAGACTGGGATGCCATTAAAGTTTGTGTGCGTGTAAACACACGTGTCCCAATATAGTGTGTGTATATATATATATCATTTTTTTTTTTTTTTTTTTATATTATTAACAGGGGATCTGAAGACTTTTCTGTTGCATAGCAATGCAAGAGCTGCAATCACATTGTCTGATCTTGCATTAAAGTTTATATAGCCAAAACATGTCTGGTGGCAACTATACAATTTTGTATTTCCCATCACATCTCGTCTCAGAACAGAGAGTGTAATAGTCTCCCAAGCAGGGAAGCAGACTGTGATAAAAACTTTACAAGGCTCTAATCATGTACTACTCTGTACAAAACTTGTGTAAATAAATAGGATACATTTATTCAAAGATCACAGCTTTGTTAATTTCCCTAAGAAACAGCACTTTGCCAATATGTACCTGACCATTCCTTACAGGTGCATGTGCATTAACCGCTTGTCAACCAGCTGCTGTCATTATACTGCGGCAGGTCGGCTCAATCCCACGAATTGTCGTAGCTGTTCGTTGGTCCCTTTAACAGCTATAGGAGGCACACTCGCGCTCTACTGCACGGCGGGGGAGCTAATGCGCATGGCCGGCGGCCGCAATTGCTCCTCAGAGAGCCAGAACAGGGTTCTGTCAAAGTAAACAAACAGATTTCCAGATTTCTATTAGGTTGGCTGCGTGTCCTCATTTCAGTCATTGTCCCGGAATGAACTTGCCTGGGACACGGAACACAAATGCGAATTACGGGTCAATCCCGGGCAATCCGGGACACGTGGGCACCCTAGTACTGAACTATTCAACATTCTGCTCTATAAATTCTTCACCTATGAGAAGGGGTGTGTGTCTTTCCTCCAATCAGCTGCATTGGCTATATGCACAAGCTTCACTGCAGTGTTGAACAGGAAGAGAAAACCCCCTAACATGATCTGAGCGTTCTAAACAGTATATAAAGCTAAAGACAGCAGATATACATTTAAAACATATGTAGGGAGATTTGTTTCATCTCTGTGTATCATCTGAGGCTGTTCACTTCACTGGGTATATTTGAGGGTTTACATCCACTTTAGGTTAAAAACTGTAGAAAGACAGCTCTCACTTAAACATTTGCAAAACTATCACAGCTGGTTGTCTAGGATTGGATAGCTGAATTTGTGATAAGCTTAATCTTTTAAACATTAAGCTCTTTGGTCATGCTATATCCATTTTGTACAACCAAAGGAAAAGACTTCCTGGTTATCTAAAGTTTTACCCTTGTGGTTTGTTAAAGTGTGGATACACGCTGTTATTAAAATTACATTTCAGTTATAAAATAGATCTTGCCTTTCTAAGAAAAATGTGTATTCTAGCTGAACTGTAAAGCAATCCAAAACACACAGTAGGAAAATCATTTGTATTTAGGCATAAAAATACAGTTTCATTTTCCCATTTTTCTACTTTAGATGACATTCCGTATAAAATGCTGAACAGAATGACTTAGGGATATTTTGTCTTTAAACATAAATAATTGTGGCCTGTGGGTAGCATTTGCTAAGTGTTAAAAGGACAACCTGCACTGGCAGAAAGATGTTAATAGGCCTCTATAAAGTCCCTGTTATAGTCTTAGTGGCAAATGAATGCTTTCATCTTACAATGGAAACCATTGCTTAGCAGACCTCTGGCTCAAACCTGTATTTGGGTCAGTAAAAAAAGATTTTAATGTCTCAGCTGAACTGGCATTTTCTGCTGGACTGAAATAAAAAAACAAACTATTCCATAAGGTTTCCATTGGCTCAAGGAGAGTGTAACATCTGGAGGAATCATGAGGAGCAGGTTTTTGGCCTAGGCTGGCAGCATACGGAGCTCAGGGAACAAAGCCTGACTTTGATGTCACTCGGCATATATGTATGGCATCACTAATAATAATAACATAAAATCAATGAACTTTATAAACAAGGGAAAGAGGAATGGATGTGGGGTATTTGTCCAGAATCGTTAATAAACTGCAAGATGTTAATCAAATCTGCTTAGTACATTCAGTCTCACAAACAGATGTTTTTCCACAAAATATGAAAAGCTTATGAGCCCTACGCATTTTCTCACCTAACACCATCTTCATGAGAAAAATCACTTCATAGCTTGTAATTACAAATATCATAAGGTTCAGCGTAGATAATAATAATTATACGTTAGTATCTGCAAATAAAATGGGAGTCTTTGTGCTCTGTTTATAATGGCCTGTTAGTGTCAGGCTTCCAAATCAATTAGATGGAATTTTGGGGTATTTATACTTCTTATAAAAAGATCCTGTCATCTTCAGAAAACTAAAAGTCTATGAGAGGTAGGAAGTGAAGGCACCCAGAGGTGCCTGCTTGACCCTTCCTGCCTCATCCACATTCATGTTGGACAGTCAGCCAGCTCAACACAGCGATGGGCCAATAGCAATGTGTAGGCAGCCCAACAGTGATGGGCAAATAGCAATGTGTAGGCAGCCCAACATAGCGATGGGCCAATAGCAATGTGTAGGCAGCCCAACATAACAATGGGCCAATAGCAATGTGTAGGCAGCTCAACATAGTGATGGGCCAATGGCAATGTGTAGGCAGCCCAACAGTGATGGGTCAATAGCAATGTGTAGGCAGCCCAACATAGTGATGGGCCAATAGCAATGTTTAGGCAGCTCAACATAGCAAATGGGGCCAATAGCAATGTGTAGGCAGCCAAACATAGTGATGGGCCAATAGCAATGAGTAGGCAGCCCAACATAACAATGGGCCAATAGCAATGTGTAGGCAGCTCAACATAGTGATGGGCCAATAGTGATGTGTTGGCAGCCCAACATAGCGATGGGCCAATAGCGATGTGTAGGCAGCCCAACATAGCGATGGGCCAATAGCAATGTGCAGGCAGCCCAACATAGCGATGGGCCAATAGAAATGTGTAGGCAACCCAACATTGCCATGGGCCAATAGCAATGTGCAGGCAGCCCAACATAGCGATGGGCCAATAGAAATGTGTAGGCAACCCAACATTGCGATGGGCCAATAGAAATGTGCAGGCAGCCCAACATAGCAATGGGCCAATAGCAATGTGCAGGCAGCCCAACATAGCGATGGGCCAATAGAAATGTGCAGGCAGCACAACATTGCGATGGGCCAATAGCAATATGTAGGCAGCCCAACATTGCGATGGGCCAATAGCAATGTGTGGGCAGCCCAACATAGTGATGGGCCAATAACAATGTGTAAAGGGTGAGAGGGCAATGACAAACTCTGACACTACAAGGAAAGGTTGGAGATACTGTATATCTTTTAGAAAGCTCAGGTATTTGGGAAAAGCAGAGGTTGATAAAAGCTGTTGCAGGTAATTTTAAACCTTCAGGTAACTTTTTTTTTTTTTTAAGGGCTCTTTTTTACTGATCTGAATGAAACCCATTGGTTTTAATGGCATGTAAATATCTGTAAAATAATACAAAAATCTTCATTACTGGTCAGTATTTTACATGCGAATATGTGCAAATGCGAGTGAAAATCACAACTCCCCTATATTATTTAGCATTGTGGGATGTAGAATAATTGTTATGCATTTATGCCATACTCGCATTTTTTTGGACAGGAACTTTCTGCCAGCAGATCTGAATTTCATCCATCAGTAGCTTGTGTAAGGAGCCAAAATTGACAAGAGTCTCATGAAAAGTGACAGTATGTACCGATTGATATATGAATATTTAGAGGAAACTAAACTTAATACATGTTTTTTGCAAATATTTGTACATTTAATAGCTCATTAAAATATTGATTTTTAAATAAGTTTTTTTAAGCTGTGGGTCAATCACTGAAAACCAAAAATAATTGGCCACACCAGCATGATTCTGTTAATATTTTTGCTTTAATCTGTCAGATAATTCCGTGAGAAACTGAAAATGCAAACTGGTTTAGTTCCAGTCTACAGTATTTAACAATTTATTAGTTAGCATTCGTATAACAAAATAAACACTTGCTGCACGGTTATAATTATTTTTCTTATAAATTCCTGATGGCTGGTATCCTCCCTTCCCTCTATGCTAGTTCATACCAGTAACTCTGCCATGTAAATTTGGTTTCTATAATGTTATCTGCTAAGAGTACATACATCTGTAGGGCAAAACATTTTAAAGTAAGATTAAGTTACTCCTTATTAAGTTATGGGGGTCTGCTTGATTTAGTGCCAATTTGCATGCTTATTTCATTTCATTCTGCATAACTATGGGTTTGATTTACTAAAGGCACATAGACTGAAGTTACACTAATTTTTCCCCACAGCTTGGTGAATGTCATAAAGCTTAATTTTGTAAAGAATACCCAATCAGGTGCAAGAAAACATAAATAATAAAAATTGTCTTGCACATGATTAGATGATAGAGAGCTGAGTTTTACCACATTCACTAAGCTCTGGGAGGAAAATTAGTACAACTGAAGTTGAAAAATCAGCCCCTGTGTTTCCGAATTGCAAGCTGTCTACTGCATGTGATGATCAGAAAATGGCCCCGTAGAAGTCTATGTGGATTGAATGAACAGGAGCAGCCATGACAAGATTATGTATTATTCAGGGTTGGGTGTATTTAGAGGGCCTAGGTGGTAAGGATAACCCTACTTTCTTTGAAAGTCCTGTTATACGTTTACATATGTTGGTAATGTAACATTCAAGAAAAACATGATTTATCAAGTTGACCAATGTTCAAAACCAAGAACGATTGTGAGATAAAGAACCACAACTTGGGACTGCACCTGGTAAATAATGTAGGTCAGTCATCAAACACAATCATCCCTTTCTGTATTCTAGGTGACATACAGTCATATTGTTTGTAATAAGTTAGCTATGGGATTGTTCTTAGGGAAGAAGTGTACAAGGGGTACTACATTAAGGCCCGGATTCACAAAGCACTTACGCCAACGTATCTCCAGATACACCAACGTAAGTACAAATGTGCGCCGTCGTATCAATGCGCCAACCCACAAACTAAGATACGCCTAAAAATAGGCTTCATCCCACCGACGTAACTTTCCTACGCCGGCGTAGAGTGGGCGCATATTTACGCTGGACGCATGTGGAGCTCCCATTGATTCAAATATGCAAATGAGGGAAATAGGGCGATTCACGAACGTACTTGCGCCCGGCGCATAATATACGCGGTTTGCGCAAGTCGCACGTCCGGTGTAAAGTTATTCCCTATATATGAGGCGCAACCCATGCAAAGGTATGGACCAGTGAACACAAGCCGTCAAATGTTACGTAGTTTGCGTTGTACGTGAATATGGCTGGGCGTAAGTTGCGTTCACACCGTAGGCAGTGATCCGACGTATCTTAGGCAGTTGTTTTGACGTGATTGTGAGCATGCGCACTGGGATGCACCCAAGACACAACGCATGCGCAGTTTGTTCTAAGTACTTGTCTGGCACTTGGCCCATCATTTACATGGGGTCACGCCTCATTTGCATGGCTCACGTCCACTTCCACCTACGCTGGCTTAAGTCCAGAAACCCAGCGTAGTTTTGAGAGCAAGTGCTTTGTGAATTCTGTTCTTGCCTCTCTGCGCTGTGTCGGCGTAGCGTAAAGAAGATACGCTACGGTGGCATAAATATGCGCCGATGTATGTAAGCCTTAGACTTTTGGGGTTCTATTGACTTTCCCCAGATGGCCTGTTTGAGGGTTTCAGTAGCCGTGAAACTAATCAGGAATGATGTTCGTCCACGGAATTTGTTGTAATTGGCCTTGAAATATAGGCGTCTGCTGCCTTCCTACCGATAATAAAGGTCCCTCAGGCTCACTCAATCAGCAACAATCCACAGTGTTATCGTTCCAACAATAACGGAGGAGAGAGCATACAGTATAGTGTAATACTGCTATTTATTTAAAATTATTTTAAAATCATTACAGTTGCATCAAAAAAGTTAAAATCATAAAGATACAACCTGGTGGTAATTGTCCACACAAAGGAAAGAACATGCATTATACTCAGGTTTTCATTTTTAGTGGTGCTAATTACATATAGAGTGGAAATTTGTACAAAAATATTTTATTTCTCACATATGTTTAGGGCAGGCTTGGTTCCATTGATAAACTCCGTAGAGTACTGTTTAAGAAGCTGTGTGCCACTACTGCATCTCAGGCAATCATGTAGGCTGGCCAGTGATTTGTGACACCTTTGTGACATTTCAGCAGGAGGTATTTTCATGCAGGAGTGGACACAGTACAAAGAAGGAAAAGGAAGACAAGCCTGTGCTGGTACATACAGGCAGACGAAGACAAACAAAGACAACGAACAACAAACAAATCAGACCAGAACAATCAGTAAAAAAAAAAAAAATAGAAACGGAATAACAAGGTGAGGAACTTCAGACAAAATAACAATAATTAAGAATGCGATAAGAAGAAGCTCACAAGGAATGCCTTCAGTATGACAACATTTTCACACAACCTTCAAACCTGTCAGAAATAAACAGGCGATAATAACAAAGGAGGATGCCAGGAATTACATTGAGGACCTACTAACAACTTTCAAAATGAGACATCGGATGATGAGATACATCAGATATAAAAGCCTGCAAGCCAGCATCCACAGAGAGAACTATACTTGTCTAGATTACAAATATACTGTTTTTCCTTTTTTTATTTCCCTTTCCTTTCCCTTAATACCGTTTTACATGATTAGCATCATGTTGTCTCTTGGATGTCTCCATCTGTTACCTCGCTCTTACACACCTTCCTCTCCCCACCCACCTAGCTAGGTTCCTCTCCTCTACTTAAGGTGGGCAACCCATTCTATTCAGATTACAAATAGTTAAACCATGTGCACACAGTATACATCTGATCATAAATGGTTATTATAAGGGCATTCAAATAATAATTAAACTTTTATTTTTATTTTTTAACATGTTTTTATTTTCTTAAAATGGAAAACTACCACCATCAACTTAAATGACGAACTAACATAGTGTATTGCCTTAATTTCTGCACTTCTATTTGTTGGTCATCATTCAGAATTACAGTCCATTACTGCCTTTTTTTTCATTTGGAAAGCAGGGACGTAATGTCAAATGCTCACTCTGAGATCAACACCTACCACTTCAGACAGACACGTGCAGGCACATACTGTACGTTAGCCTTGCACCCAGCATACACTTGTAGTTGCAGTCCTCCCTCGCATTAATGCAGTGTAATGCATCACATCTTGCACTCACTTGCTCTGTAGACATGGGCTGTCAATCAAAGGATATTGTTTGATAAAAGACTGACACCTTGGATTGCATGGTGTTGCTGAAAGTAGCCAGAAGATATGCATTCTGATGGCTAGTGAATGGGAGCACAGCAAGAATCCGCAATGCACTGATACACATGATTTATATGTTAATAAAAGTATATATATATTTTTTTTATTTTAAAGGTGAACCACATCTTTGATTACCGAGTTATATTTAGGGCTTTTGTCTCAGAAAATAGGTACTGGAACTTAATCATGATGCTCCCCGTTCCTTACACACACCCTACAAACTGCATCAAATAGTGGGTGTGGTCACATTTCACTAACAGTGGGAGGGTCTTAACAGGGTCATTAAATACCAGGAGTGCATTATGTACAGAGTGCAAAGTTCAGGTTTGCGCTACACACAGTGTGAAGAATTCAGCCTTCTCCCACAGCTGCTTACCTCTGCATCCCCCATCCACATCTCACGTGTACCCCTCTTCAGCTCTGACCTCTGCAAGCAACCCCCCTCTACTGCCCTCATCTTCTCCCCATCTCCTTAAAAGCTCCACCATCTTCTACATGTCTTATTTTTGTTGCTATATTAAAGCAGGATTCCACCCGCAAATTTTATTTTATTTTTAAAATCAGCAGCTACTAACAGTGTAGCTGCTGACTTTGAATAAGGACACTTACCTGTCCTACTTGCCCGTGCTGATGCCCCCCCCCCCCCCCGATGCCGATCCTCGATCTTGGCAGCTCCAGGCGCCGCCATCCACAGTAAAGGAAACAGGCAGTGAAGCCATGCGGCTTCATTGCCTGTTTCCTACTGCGCATGTGCGAGCAGCGCGGCGCTTTGTGAATGGTCCGGCTGCTTTCTGGGATACACACAGTTCCCAGAATGCAGCGCGCCCCATTCACAAGAATACACCGAGTGTAGGAGGAGGAAGAGAATCGACCACGGAAGATAAGGGGCAGATTCGGGACTTCCGCATAGCAACAGCTATTTAGGGTAAGTAAAAAAAAAAAAATTCATTTAATTTTTTTAATTTTTTTTGGAAGAATTTTTTTTTCCAGGGTGGAACTCTGCTTTAAGCTGAAGCACCCTGTGTGAAGAAATCCCTGTTCTGAGAGGAGAGACAGATTGTCTGTTCCTACTAGCTAGGAACAACGAAATGTCTCCTCATCTAGTCAATTTAATCCCCCCACAGTTAGAAACACAAACGAGGGAACACATGTAACCCCTTGATCGCCCCCTAGTGTTAACCCTTTCCCTGCCAGTGACATTTATACAGTAATGAGTGCATTTTATAGCACTGATCGCTGTATAAGTGACAATGGTCCCAAAAATGTGTCAAAAGTATCCAATCTGTCCATCGCAATGTCGCAGTACCGCTAAAAATCACTGATCACTGCCATTGCTAGTAATAAAAAAAAACAATACCATAAATCTATCCCATGGTTTTACGCAAACCAATCAATATACGCTTATTGCATTTTTTTTATCGAAAATGGCTAAAACTGATAAAGACATTGGCCCAGATTCACATAGATGTAATATTCCGCTGCGTAATCGAAATACGCTACGCTGCCGTATTTCACCAGGCTTTACACCGAATTCTGATAGTTTTTTGCGCGTACGCTACGGTGTCGTAGTCTATTTCTCGCCTGCGCAATCGAAATACGTGATTAGGGGGCGTGAAGCATTTAAATTAAGCGCGTCCCCGCGGCGATCGAACTGCGCATGCTCTGTTCAGGAATTTCCCGCCGTGCATTGCGCGAAATCACGTCGTGACGTCATTCGTTGTTTGAGTAGCGGCGTTTACGAACATTCCTATTCCCGGACGACTTACGTTTAAAAATAATAAAAGACGTCGGAAGACGTTGATATTCGACGCGGGAACGACGGCCATACTTAACATGGGCTGTCTAATATTAGAGGAGGTAAAAGGCTGGTATAGTGATACGCAAAAAAAAGATGACTAAAGGTGCCGTAAGAGATTGCGTTTGAAGTGCGAAATTTCGTGGATTGCAGGCAAAAGCTCATTAGCATACCCCGACGGCGAAAAACAACAGGAAGTCCGCCCAGTGGCCGCAATTTTCTTGCAGCGTAGATCTGAAGGCGTACTAACACGTAATCCAGTCGAATTGAAGCCCGCAGGTGTCTTTTCATGGTTTGAGGATTTCGACTAGCTAAAAAACGCGCGTAAGTCGAAAGTACTCCAGTCTAACACCAGTTAGACAGGCGTAATCGCTCTGTGAATCTGGGCCATTTTATTTTTGGAGATATTTATTATAGCAAAAAATAAAAAAAGTATATTTTTTCAAAATGAGGTGATCAAATACCACCAAAAGAAAGCTCTATTTGTAGGAAAAAAAGGACATCATGTTTGTTTGGATACAGAGTCGCACGACCGCATAGTTGTCAGTTAAAGCGACGCAGTGGCGTATCGCAAAAAATGGCCTGATCATTAGGCAGGAAAATCATCTGGTCTTTAAGTGGTTAAAAAATAACTCCACTTTTGTTGAGTATAAAAAAAAAAATTCCCCTCTGGGTGATCTGTGTACATTACAAGGATTTGCAGATTGCTACCTTTTGTTAACCTGAAGAAATCGCTGTGTGTTTGTCTCTGTCGATGTGGGAAAATTAAATATAATGGGAGTGGTTTCACAATTATAAATCAGCTGCTGCACCCTCGGGGCTCTAATGAGGAAAATGGCAGGGTCTACATCTGTTAAGGCGTGAAATTCCTAAATTCGAAAATTGGTAATTTTGGAAATTCCTAAATTCGAAAATCTGTAAACAAAAACTAAAATTCAAAAAAACTAAATCTGAAACCTTTAAATAACTAATAATAATAACTATTAAATGATAGGTATTGGAATTTCCTTTCAAATTCATCTGTTAGTGAATTATGGTTTGCTAACGAATACGAATTTATCTGAAGTTACAAATCATCCAAAATGAAAACAAATGCTGCATCTAAACAAGTGGAACGGAATCAAAAAATGATAATAAACAAACATTTTTATTATTATTATTTATTTTTTATTAATGTGTTGCTTTCTATTTGTTTAGATACAGCATTTGCTATTTCAGATAATAATTTATAACTTCAGATAAATTCATATTCGTTACGTTCACTAACAGACAAAATTTGAAAGGAAATTCCAATACCTATAATTTAATAGCTAGTTATTTCTTTCCGACTTTCAAATTTTGGGTTTTTCAAATTTACGAATTTTCGAATTCTCAAATATTCAAATCTACGAATATTCAGAAAAATGTGTTAAACAGGTTTTATAGGTATATAAAATGGTGGGGATCCATCATGTTGAGGAGGAGGCACGTAAGAGGTGTGTCTTACAATAACTTTTTTATCTATAAATTGGCAGACAGATCTTGCGAGTGAACCCTACTTGACAAAAACAAACATGGCAAACATGCACCAACACCCATCCACCACCACCAGGCGGTGCAGCACTGACCACCCGCCAGACCAGGCTGTGCATAAGAGAGCACATTTAAGTCTAAAATGACGCATGTCATCATATTTTCAATGACCTGAAATATTATTGCTTGGCTTTAGACTTTAGTTCAAGAGGCCCCTGTGTAATGCAAACATATCATTTACTATAAATAAGAGTTCTATAATGGGGTTAAGCCGTTTTAAACAATATTATTCATATAATGCAAATTACTATACAAAGGATTAAACCCATCTAGATGCCTAATACCTCACTGTGACTAAGGTCTATAACATGGCTATTTTTACACTGAAATACAGAGCACTTCACTAGCAATCAAGACTGTTGTGCTTGAATTCAACTGTGAATCACCTAAAACGTTTAAATGAACTGAAAAAAATAATAATAATAAAATCAGTAACATTTCCCTGTGAGTACAGAACACTGAATATGCATGTTATCAACATTATTTAAAGATTGCAATTACGCTTGTCACAATCTATATTATTTAATTATCTAGAGATTTCATTTACAGGCAATGCACAGCCTTTCTGAGTCATTTACAGTAAGTCATTTATATTGTTTAAATAAAGGTGGTATAAACAGCTCTATACAGCTGGGTCCATTACATAGAAGACCATAACTATAGCCATAGACGATCACAACAGCGGGGCCTAGATTAGCATGGCTGCATAATGATTTCCTAATGTGAAAGTATAATGTATTTTCAGTGAAAAAATATTCTGAGTTTTAGTGTAGTGTTTACATGAAATTTATTTTGATGATATGTTAACATTTTTACTTTTTGTATTTTTTGGTTGTAGATTAGCCATTAAAAAGAGCGCTAACACTAAAGCCAAGCAGCCACTCACATCCCCAGTCACTCTGCCTTCCTACTAAACAACCATTGAGATAAGATAATAGCCAGGGAGTACATTCTTTTTCTAGTAATTTGCAAGAAGGATCTGCCAAGCAGAACCAATGGTAACAATGCAAATCAGGGAGCAGAGATTGTATGTAAGGTAGGGTGACCAGATGTCCCTGGTTTGAGGACACTGTCCCTGTAACCAAGTCTGTCCCCGGTTTTGTCCCCGGATTGGTATTGAACAGAGGCTGGAGAAGTTTCAAAGACAGTCAGTGCTACGCCGCTCCTACTAGCTTTGGGGGGGGGGGTGTATTTTTTCCCCATATCTGTGCCCTCGGAGTGGAAGAAATATTTCTTCAGTTTTGGGTGCATGCCCATTCAGCTCCGCTCATGTTCTTCTGCCTTGTCTCAAGTCCCGGCCAGCCGCCTGCCTGCTTATCTCCTTGCCTTCCCTGGCAGGAAGATCTTCCTCTGCTCCTCACCCAGTAGTAGCCAGGGCTCAGAGAGTGAGGCCGCGTACACACGGCAGAGAACCTCGACGGGCAGAACACATCGTTCCGCCCGTCGAGGTTCTCTCCCGGCCGTCGAATTCGGCGACCCGCCCGTCGGGAATGGCAACCAGCCATTCTTCCAGGCGGGCCGTCGAGGAAATAGAGAGCGTGCTCTCTATTTCGGCTCGACGGGCTTCCCGACGGGAAGCTCGCTGAGACCGTACACACGGCCGAGGTCCTCGCTGGAATGTGCATTCCAGCGAGCTTCTCGCTGATTTTCAGCGAGAACCTCGGCTGTGTGTACGGCGCCTGAGACTTGAGAGGATGTGAGGTGGGCAGGGGTGGCGACAGGTAGAGAGAGGCTGTTATGCTCAGCTGACAGTGTCCAGCAGCAGGAACAGAGCGGAAGTGTATCCGATCGTGGGGCTGCCAGTGCCTTCAAGGCTTCAAAACAGGTGTGCTTTGGGGATGTCTGAATAGACTACATTGAACTTTGTCTCTCTCTGGCATATTGGTCATAAGTTAACAAAATCAGCATCCAGCAGCCATGTTATGTGACAGAGCCAGCCATGATAGAGAACCATGATAGAGTGCCTGCTGCCTGTGAGTTATCATAATGCTGATAATCTTAACTAGTTGCCAATCACCCGGTAGCAAATTTACTGCTACAGGGCGATCGCACTGCGAAGGATCACGTACACAGGCAGAACAGTGGTCTGCCTATGTATACAAGGCAGATCGCTGCTCTATGAGCATGGAAGACATTGATCCTGATGCCCACAGTAAGAAAACACTTGTTAGCCACACATTTAGCCCTTTGATTTCCCTAGATGTTATCCCCTTCCCAGCCAGCGTCATTAGTACAGTGACAGTGCATATTTTTAGCATTGATCACTGTTTTAGTGTCACTGTTTCCCACAAAGTAACAAAAGTGTCACTTAAGCCCTGTACACATGATCGGTTTGTCTCATGAAAACAGACCGATGGACAAACCGGTTGTGTGTGGGCACCATCGGTTTGTTTTCCCATCGGTCAAAAAAAATAGAACATGTTTTAAAATTTTCCCATGGAAGTTCATCGGTCAAAAATCCACGCATGGTCAGAATCATGTTGACGCATGCTCGGAAGCATTGAACTTCATTTTTCTCAGCATGTCATTGACTGATGGTGTGTAGGCAAGACTGATGAAAGTCAGCTTAATCGGACAAAAAAATCCATCGGATTAGATTCCATCAGATATCCGATCATGTGTACAGGGCTTAAGTGTCTGATCTGTCTGACGCAATATCGCAGTACCGATATGAGTCGCTGATTGCTGCCATTATTAGTAAAAAAAAATATATGTCCCCAGATTTTAAAATCTGGTCACCTTGATGTAAGGTGCAAATAGGCCTACCCCATGGGCATGTAATTATTATTTTTATCGGGCTAAAATCTTTTACACGTGTGTAGAGCCTGGTTACCTAAAAGGTACCAGTGCAAGTCAAATTTAGAGAGGCATCAGAGTGTAAACTGACTCTAATCCAGTCATTATGTTTAAAATGGGTCTCTGTCTCAGCTTGGCTATGCTGTGGGCTGTCTATTGTTACTGGGGTGTAGTTCTTACCCCAGGGCGATGGGTGGCAGCAGTGGAGTCGAGGTTTGGGTGCTCTACCCCAGCAGCCAATCAGGAGGGTTGAGCCTCGCTGTGCATGATGGGGGAGGGTATTTATGGGGCAGACGCCATTATTCTGGGTTCTTCTTCAGAGTGCGGCACCCACCTTTAGGGTGACTGCGCATAACGGCACCCTAGCGTAATGGCCTTCCAGGCCGGGGTGCGCATGCAATGCGGTGTTCCTGGTTCCGGGGCCATGTTGGTCCGGAACATTTAAGATGTGGCAGGGAGCCCAGTAGTCGACTGTGTTCCCAATCCTGAAGATCCCAAGCGAGTTAGCTGTTTGGTTGGGAGTCCATCTGAGGAGAGCCAATGAGAGGCTGGCGATCCAATAGGGTCTCGACAAACCAACGGGGATCAAGGTAGCTGGACATTGAGAGACTGGTCACCTCTCAGTCGGTACCTGAAAACTATCTGAAGGAGATCCAGACGCAATTCTATCAGGGAGGATCATCTCCGTTATCACAATCACAGAGAGGGCCTGTGGCAGAGGGTTTTCCCCGAGTTCATTTCAGGAGGGTCTGTGGCAGAGACTTTTCCTTCAAGTTCGAGCGATGCACTGGCTGCCAGGTCAGTGAGAGTGAGCCTATCCAGGTACGCTATACCCACTCTGGCTGGAGTGGCGAAGAATACAAAGTATTGTGGGGAGCAGAACTGTTTCCCTATTGTTGCGCCTGAGTCTGCTACTTCTTCTTTTACTTCACCTCTACTCTTTATCACAAGTTTTAATGTTTTTACCCGGCTGGGTAATAAATAGCACAGTAAAAGACACCTGTCATGGACATTGCGTTACTGCTATATGCACCATACACCCTAGGATGGCGGAAGAGCCACGAGGTAACATGCCACCCAAAACAAATCAGCAGCTCCTCCGAGGGTTGTGCTACACGTGCATCTAAAAGCCAGAGAAGACTATAAATATCCTGTAAAATATGTATGTGAAAACAAATAAATACATCAATTAGTGTGTGGACAAGGAACGCAAGCAAATTTCTATAGCAGTTAGTAATCTGCATTTTTTTTTTTTTGCAGATTTCAGTGGTAAAATGCTTTAAAGTGATATTCCACCACCTTTTAAACTAACCCTGAGCTAGGTTACTCCAGCATGGCTTTTCTGATTCAAGGGAAATGGAGCCCGAGATCTAAAGTACAGTTCTTTTGGGATTAATGCCAACACCTTCAGCAAATCCAAATGACTGTGGGTGTACAATTTCACTTCCCATCAGAGCCTCTTGTCTTTTAAAGTAATTTAGCCTAGCACCAGGGAGCAAGTGAGACTTCGTCACCCTGCTCAGGGTCGCTGCAGATTGCAATAACTCTCCTTTCCTGCTGGTATATAGCTTGCAAAAATGATGAGTAGCAGGGTCAAGGAGATATCAAGCATCTGGCCAGATGGGGTGTGACAGGATATCGTGGCTCTGAGCCTGCTAATGTCTACCTTGGTGCTAGGGTGTGGTGAAGAACCCTTGCTTAAAGCAGAAGTAAACCCATCCATTTAAAAGTTTAAAAAAAAAAACTTACATTTCCAGAAAATGCAGGAAATGTAACACTCCTGTTGGTTGTGCTCTTAACCACACTGTCAAACCATCCAATGGCTGGTGTCATATCTGATCACGTGTGCAGCATCATGGCAGTTGTAGATCAAATAGAGACCAAGATGGACGTTTTTTCCTTGGCTAAAAAGGATAGGAGGGTTTACTTCCACTTTAAACTATTTGCACATTTTCCAAGGGTACTGTATGTCTTAAACGATTAAGCACTCACAAAAGAATACCTAGGGGCATAAATGAAGACTTTTGATATCACATTTTTATATCACATTTTCAACTAGCGTGCCTTTTTTGGACATATTGGATTTTGAGCTGTGGGTATATCACATGGTTTAGCCGCTGTTGTCACTTTTATATTGAAGTCACTACAGACATTAGCATAATTTCAAACTAATCATAAATGTAGACTGTGGTGTGGAGTCAGTGGTGCCTAATGCAGAAATTAAAGCTCTTTGATTGAAGGAGAGCTAATCACTTGACTTTGACATGTCACTTATACGGACTTTCCTTTTTTTTAGGTCTGAAGATTACATAAAACCCCCAAAAATTATATATTTTCTGAAAGCTGACATCCTAGAGAATAAAATAGTGGTAGTTCCAACTTCTTATGTCTAGCGATAGTGGTGGCAGGTTCTCTTGATTGAGGCATCTGGAGGTCTTCTCTGTGCTCCACTTAATGTAATGCAGTGCAGATCACTCTGCATTACAATCTTTCCTAGCCATGCTGGCTGGGAAAATTGACAGGACAAAAAGGGGAGAAGAGTGGATGTGTATCCATTCAGCTTCCTGTCCCCTACTCAGTGGCACCCGTTATGCAAGTCCTGGTCCCGCAGAAGGGTAAGCGGAGCCTGGGACGCATGGTGTGGGTGTGTGTAGGTGGGCTGCAGCCCAGTGAGGCAAAATAACACACTCGGTCCCAGTGCAATGAAAGAATTTGTATTGAAATAATGCAGAGACAGTTCACAAATAACCCAGTGGGAAGACAGCCCAACTGGGAACGCTCACAGTTCCAACAGTGTGACATGAGCAGACTGCAGCAACTGTCAGTGGCTGTAGACAGGGCTAAGCCTATGATTTTCCTCTTCATCAGGAACCTTTGGCTGCTGCTAGTGCTGCCCTTAACAGGCGGAGTATCTGATCCTACAGCACCAACTCAAAAATGAGCGCCAAACCTGGGAGCCAGGCTGTTAAATAGGCTTTGCCTGACCCAAGATGGCTGCTAGAGCCATATGCAGTGGCAGCATCCAAGTGGATGCTTCCCCAGTGACCCAGGAAACCATAGAGGAGCTATGTTCCTCTTGACTTCTTCTCCAACTGCAGTGCCGCTGCTGAGAGCGCTACCTGCAGTGAAGAAAGTAGACTGCAGCTGCCTACATGCACGGGGGGCACACGTTACCGGGGTGTGTGGAACCAATCGCACAGCAATGCAGCTGCCAGAATGCTTTTATCGGACAGGCAGGAGTCGGCTTGTCAGATATACACACACTTTCTGTGGCTGTGTAACCCCCCCTCCCGCTGTCAGGTCTGTACAATATACAGACTGGCAGTGAAAGTACTTTTAAAGCTGTCAGTTTTTTAATGTCATCTCTGTCCCTGCTGGGGATACCAATTCTGGTGCATATGAATCTGGGGACACTTCCTGTTTTTTGAGACAGCAATAAAAGGGGAATCTACCGGGAGCTACCTGAGAGCTGTGGTGGCTCAAAGCGATTGGCACTGCGCTGACAATCCGTTCACCTCTGCAGCTAAGGGTTCGTATCCTGGTCTCGGCTGCATGTGAATTGAGTTTGGTGGTCTCAGCCCGGCTCCCGGTGGGTGGTCTATGCGAGGTAAGTCTGCGCTTAGTACGCCCACTCCCTCCCACAAAACCACCACACTTACACGCACTCTAAATTGGGTTAACATGCACGCACTTTGGCCACGCGGTCTCTAAAAAAGAGAGGCGAAGGACTAACGGGGCTGGCTGAGCGGGCTAGGTCCTCTCACTCCCTCATAGGGAGTCCCTCTGCCCCGTTGGGCTTCAAAGCGGAGCAGGTAGGGCGGGCTGTGTGTGAGGACCCCCTCACACCTGCCATTGCCACCCAGGGGCATGGAGAAAGATGGCAGATTGACTCTGGGGAAGGGTTTTTCCTACTCCCAACTCCTGCAGTCCGGCTCCTCTCTCGAGTACACGCACAAAATACACTTAGAAAAAAAAAGGGGGGAATCTACCCAAAGTGACACACAAAAACAAACACTAACTGAGGTTATAACACTCCTTATGGAGGACGGAAAAAAACAAAGTTTTATCTTTAGTTCTACTTTTAGAGAGATTTGCTATAAACAGGCCCACATGTGTTTTATTTACTTACATAGATGATGATACGGTCATGTCCTGTGTATATGAGCAGCTGTATATACAAACTACAGACTCACAAACACTTCAAAATATTGACATTTATATTTCTGAGATTTTGTTATTAGTTTGAAATAAAGAATTGACAAAAATGACATTTATATATCCCCAATTGCCAGAGAAACCACCTGACTTTCATTAATGAAGACAGATGGTTATTTTGCTTATAATAATGCAGGTTTTAAGTAAAGCTTCTCCGCTGTTTACAAGCATATCATGACAAAGCTGACACCAAAAAAAGACAACATTCGATTTATGAACAGACCCCCATATGTCACAAAATGGGATCTCTCAGCCTAGCCTGCTACAAAGCAAACCTAACACATTAGTAACAGATTGCACACAGATGCAGGCCCTTCACAAACATTTAGCTCAACTTTTATGAGAACATTTTTGTTAACTTGGCTTAACTGAAAACACTCTAATACTCCCCCATCAGAACAGTCCATCAAAACATTAGAGTAAAAATCCTAGCCAGCCAAAGAAGTTCAACCTCACACCGCCAGATTGTTAAAGAGAAAATTGGAAATTATCACCCAACTCATTCCTATACATTATTACCCTTTTAAAACTTTGTTCTTTCAAAATCTGGATTTAATAAGCAACTTAAATGGTTTTTCAACTGAGAAATAGAAGAAGCCAACCTAAATATTTGGTAAATCATTATTTTATTACCTTGGAACATACATATTCCAAGGAAAGCACCATTTATGTCACTATTTTATGTTTACCTGACCCGTAAATGTCGATATTATCTTACAGTTTGAGAGCAAAGGTTTCCTGGCAAGTGTATGAAACTAGAGAAAAAAATGCATTCCAATTAGTGTACATTATTAATTATTATTTTCTTGAAACTGATTAAACAGAACAGGTGACTGCTAAGTTACCGTACATTTCATTACTCCTTTAACTCTTTGAGGGGTTCTCAGATATAATATAAAACATAACAAAACATAGAATAATAGCACGTTAATGGGCAGGAGGAGTGAGAGGTTGGAGCACTGTAAACTATGTTAAAATACAGATATATAACATACAACAGGTTATGCTTGCTATAATATACCAAGGACTGCCACATTTTTCCTAGGGGATATAGAAGATTAAAAATGGCACAGGGAGAGAAGATAAATGGGAGGCATAGGCGTGCGCACAAGGTGTGCCAGGTGTGTCTGGGCACACCCTAATCACCCTGTTCTGAGAAGATTCCCCCTTCTGCTTGGCTTTAGAGAAAGTAATTGGGGTTTCTCTGTCCTCAGTCCCTTTCTCTGTCTCAAAAGTGAGACATGAGGGGTCTGTTTAGACCCCTAATATTTCACCAAAGCCCTCCAATTGGGCTCCTAAAAAACTGTAAAAAAAAAATGTATTGTAAAAAAAAAAATGGTAAAAAATGAAAAATAAATGGTAATAATAAATAAATAAAGTTAGCTATTGACACCAGTCTGTGCCCTACTGTCACCGTCCACTGCTCTGACACTGTCTATTGCCCTGCGGCTATATATATATATATTGTGTTTAAACTTTGGGGTGCACACCCTAATGTAATAGGCTGTGCACACCTATGATGGGAGGTATATACCAAAAGTTGTAAGTGTACTGTATTGTGTACTGGTTCTTACTGAATCAGATCAGATCTCAGCAAGTCCAAGAAAAGAAGACCACTTCTGATTGATTTCAGTAAGAAACCACCTGGGTTTTCATAGACATTTTAAAGCAGAGTACCACCCAGAAATAGAACTTCCGCTCATCCAGTCTCCCCCTCCGGTGTCACATTTGGCACCTTTCAGAGGGAGCAGATACCAGTCTAATCCAGGTATTTGCATCAGAACATGCAGTGCGACTCGCACATGCACAGTAAGGACACAGACTATGAAGCCGCAAGGTTTCACTTCCTGATTCCATTACCGATCCACCAAGAGCCAAGGGGCCCAGAGGGTTTGGGTGAGGACATCGCGAGTGCCCTTATTTTAAAAGTCAGACACTTCAGTATTTGTAGCTGCAGACTTTAATTATTATTTTATTGCTGGTGGAACTCCACTTTAAAGTGATTGTAAAGTCTTGTTTAAAAATAAAATAAAAAAATAACAAACATGTTATACAGTACTTACCTCCTATGTGCAGTGGTTTTGCACACATCAGTCTGGATCCTCCCCTTCTTGGGTCCCTCTTTGCTGCTCCTGGTCTCTCCCTCCTATCGAGTGCCCCCACAGTCAGCAGCTTCCTATAGGGGCATAGAGCTGAGTCACAGCTCCGCATTTCCATTCAGACACAAAGCCCAAACCTGGCCCCGTCCCCTCTTTCCCCTAATTGACAGGATGACTTTGATTGACAGCCACTGGAGCCAATGGTGCTGCTGCTGTGTCTTGGCCAATCAGGAGTGTCCCGGATGGCTTAGACATTTGTGGACATCACTGGAGATGGGGCTCAGGTAAGTATTTAGAGGGTGCTGGGTCCACTGGTGATGCTACAGGCAACACACTTCCTGCTCACTCAACCAACTGTATCTGTGGAAATGCAGCTTTGTCAGCCAGGACTACAGCAACATCCTTCTCCATAACATGAATGAAGGGCACAATAGTCTTCAGAAATAGCATGGGAACAGTGTAACTGATGTAGTGCAGCACATGAAATTATCACCTAACAAGATTTCAGGCAGGATCAACAAGTATTTTGTGCCCTTAATGACAATTTTAAAAGGTATAGTTAACAAGCCAAAAGGGACCAAATAAAAATAAGTTAATTGTTAGGGTTTACATACCCTTTAACATGATGAAACAATTGCTTCCCTGAACATGTATCAATGCTAAACCATAAAATTGTATTAATGTCTATTAATCCTGGACAAATTTTTTTTTAGGTTGAGGCAAGTTATTTTCTCTTTTTCCCTCTGCTCATAAATGGGGACAGCTATCACGTCTTAACTTATGGAAAAGCTGCACAAATACACAATCATATGGCCTGTCAGCTGCCCCAATCCTCCTCTTCTGGGGTCCTCCATTGACACACATGGTGCGGCTTAGGCCCCAGCTCTCTGCTCAGGACTGGATTGACAGCAGCAGGAGTCAAGTGTTCCCGCCACTGCGGGGCCTCCAGTGAAAGAGGGGAGAGAAGATCAGTTTCGCTGCAGATGTGCACAACATCGGATCGGAATGAGGCTGGGGGAGGGGGGGGGTTAATATTTTAACTTTACAGCCACTTTAAGAAAAAATAAGCACCTCTTAACCCCTGAGGTATGACTGCTCTGACTGACTATGAAGTGTTAAATATAAACAATTATTCTTGATGAGATTTGGTTTAAACAGAAGTTTGACCTTAACCCAGCCTATTCATGAATCACAAACAAATTGGCTCTAGTTTGGCAGTTTGTTTAATCAAATTTACTATGAACCTACACACTGCACATGAGAAGAATGTCTTTCTGCATGGATGCAGGATGGACCATAAAATGGAGATCTACTTTCAATCATGCTTCCTTATCCTGTGACCAGGGCTTTTTTTTTAGCTGGAACTTGGTGGAACTCTGCTCCCTGCTCAGCACTATCACTATCACTTGTAAATACAGAAGTCTGACTTCTGTGTTTACAAGAGACAGCTCAGGTCTCAGCAGCTCCCACAAATCTGGTCTCCTGAGTGGCTCCCACTGAGTGCAGGAGGGAGATGGGAGATGAGGGGGCCTGGGATTCAGTGTAGATGCCGACGACCCCACTGCATAATCTCTCAGCAAGTGAGAGAGGCAGAGCCATTTACAATGTGCAGGAAGGTCCTATAACCAGTTGGGAAGAGGGGTAAAAATGAGATGTGGATGGGGGGTTCAGAGGTAAACAGCTGGGGAAGAGGGCTGCACTCTGTATACAGTGCACCTCTGAACTCTGCACATAGTGCACCCCTGAACTCTGCACTCTATACATAATGCACTCCTGGGGCCAGATTCTCAGCGGCGATACGCCGGAGTATCTCAGATACCCCGTCGTATCGCCTTTTTTTGCCTCGTATCTATGCTTAGCATCACTTTTGCATAGATACGCTGCAACATCCGACAAGTGTAAAACCATTACACTTGCGGATCGTAGGTGTAATGACAACTCCGGCCACTAGGTGGCCTTTACGTTGTTTTCTCATTTGCCTATGCAAATGAGGCTAGTACGCCGATTCCCGATCGCTTTTACGCCGCCCCGTCGTCGCGTACGTCGTTTTCGTCCGCGTAAGGTTACCCCAGCTTCTATGTGGAGTAACCTTACGAAGTTCCGTCGGGTGCCGTCGGATGCCATGTTAAGTATGGCGTCGGGTCAGCGTCGGCTTTTTCCGTCGCTTACGTCGTTTTACTAACTCTCTGCGAATAGGGAGTTGCGTAAATGACGCTCACGTCGTTTTGACGTCGGTTTCAACAACACTTTCTGACGTGAGCTGGAGCATGCGGACTGGGCTTTTTCCCCGGCTGGTGCATGCGCAGTTCGTTTGACGCGGGGGCGCGCTTCATTTAAATACAAGCCGCCTCATTTGAATAACGCGGGCTTACGCTGGGCCATTTTCGCTACGCCAACGCAAACGACGGAGCAAATGCTTAGGGAATACGGCACTTGCTCTAGTACGATGCGGCGGCGTAGTGTAAATGGCTTACGCTACGCCGGCGAATTTCTTAGAGAATCTGGCCCCTGGTATTTAGTGCTCCTTTAAGACCCTTCCACTGTGAAATATGACCATGCCTAGTATTTGATGCTGTTTGAAGGGTGTGTGGAGGTCAAGGGGGTTTTGAGGGGTCATGGTTGAGTTCCTGCACCTATTTTCTGAGAAAAAAAAGTGCTGAGGTGGGCAGCATTAAGAGGGGCAAAATGTTGCTTTCTGCATCCTGCATCCTGCATGAGGCTACTACGGGAAACCTGAACTGAGCCCTGCCGAAGTAAGGCTGAAAAAAAAATAAAAAAATTGAGAGCCACAGAATACAGAGCCCATAGCTAAGCAGCTTCCAGAGTAGCTGTCTGTGGTAATAATGGCCTTACTGGTTGCAATCTAGATTGGAGGCACTAGATGACAGCATTTGTCACATATTTAGTCCATCTTTGCTAAATTCTTGGAATGTTTACAGATCTCCTCCATTGCAATCCCTTTGTTGGTAATTTATGTCAAATATCATGATATACTACCCATTTACTCTTGGTTCCATCTATTTTTAAGGTAAACACTCAGTCAATGAAAAGGAGAAGTAACAGGCAGGCAAATTGTTTTAAGAATGCCCTCAAATCTTCTTAACACACAATTTCTACAAGTTGGATACTCCAAATCCTGGTGAGATATTTAATACCATCTGTCTACAAGTTCTCTAGAATAATATAAAGTACTTAGTTCATTTCAATCCAAGATTTTGCCTTATGAAGTTGTAAAACGTAGCTATGTTAGTGCTTCAAAGCTGAATATGTAACCGAGCCAAGTCACTGACGTATGCTAGGTCTACCTAGCATTGATCTAGCATCCAGCAACAGAAGTTCCTTTATAAATGTATATCAATGCAGCTGCCTTAAAATCAGGCTGTGAAAGACAAGTATTTTGAATCATGAACTTTACAGAATCAAAACTTGATTTTAATTTAGGTTACTTAAAAAAAAAAATACAGATCTCCAATATGGAAGCAATATAATGATCACAAAGTTAATTTTGTGATTTTATTGCCTTGTCGGAGAACACTAAATTTATTGACACCTCATATGCAGTCATCTATTTGAAGTCACCGAAAGCGCAAAGGAAGAGGTTTCAGTGTTTTTGGCTTAGTGGTATAGTGTCGTACTGTCTGCTAAGGTTGTTAATGGGCCTGTGTCTGATGTTTTCATAAAAAGGAATTGCATTGATCTTCTAATCTAAGCTAGCAGTTATGGGCTAATTTTGAGTAATCTAGTCAAGGGTAAAAGCAATTGGATGGATTAAATGTAATACAATTTTCCAGAAGATCATATGTTGTATGGACCAATCAATTGATTCTTCAATGATCACTTTTTATTTGTGTTCACTTTTCCAATAAACTGTTCATATTGAAAGTGGAAGGCCTGAGGCAGACAAATATACCACTTGTATTGCATTAATCTCATTTTATACTACCAACAGATTCAATTTACTTCTGATCGAATGAAAAATCATTGCAGCGTAAACCTGAGCATGCTTATAGAAGGAGAAAGGACGGGAATGACCTCTTCAGTGTGTGGCTATTGTCCAATCAGCATGTTAGGTGTGGAGGAGTGAAAGATAATGTTACGCTGAGTAAATTGATACCCAACATTTCATGTTTCAAAATTGCGCCCACTTGTGGCATGGCGACAAATTTTCACCCTTAAAAATCTCCATAAGTGGCGTTTAATATGTATACAGGTTACATGTTTAGAGTTACAGAGGAGGTCTAACCATCACGGCAATACCTCACATGTGTAGTTTGAACACTGTTTTCATATGTGGGCGCGATTTACATATGCATTCTCTTCTGGACGGGAGCTCGGCAGGACAGGGCACTTTACTTTTTGTTCTTTCTATTTTGTTTTACTATTCATTTAAAAAAAAATTGGGTCACTTTTTTTTTTTTAAATGGCTGCTGCCATTGAATGTTATGAAGCCCTCACTGGGCTCCATGTCTCAGAGATGAAAGGATGCGATCGTCTCCGCCGTTACCAATGGCTCAAGTAAGCGGCGAAGATGACCCTCTTCCACCCCCAATAAAAGTGCAAATCTGCCACAGAGACCACTTTTATCTGAAAGCCAGTTGCTCGGGTTTGTTGAAAATACAGGGCTTATGGCAGCTATCTACTGTACAACGTACAATGATGGTGATTTACGCTAAGTGGTTACATTTTTTTAGAGGTTACCGTTTTGAGTTACAGAGGAGGTCTAGTGCTAGAATTATTGCTCTTGCTATATTGTTCGTGGTGATACCTCACATGTGTGGTGCGAACACCATTTACATATACGTGAATACCCTATGTATGTGTTCACTTCTGTGCATGAGTATGGGGGGACGTGGGCATTTTATTTTTTTACAGTGTCCTTTAATTTTTTTAGCACTTTTATTAAAAATAAAATAAGGCATGAAAGGTACTCTTTATGGAGACATATGGGGTCTATAAGATCTCTCCTCTACCATGGAAAGCATAAAATAAAAAAATAGATCTCATGCTTTCAGTAAAAAAAAAAAAAAGAAAAGGCAGTGTTTACATCTGCACTAACCGGTAGTGACGTAATTACTAAGCCCATTGCCGGTCAAACATCTGGGTGGATGCCAACATTATTGTCGGGATCTTTGCTGGCTCTGTGACATGTTGACATTTTTTTTTTGCCATTTATGTCTCATTATGCCTCGTACACACGGTCGGATTTTTGACCGTGCAAAAGTCTGCCGTGTGTCCATCAGAAGTCCGACGGAAAGAAAGAGAACAGGTTCTCTATCTAAGGTCCGTCGGACTTCCGGAAAAAAAAGTCAGATGGAGGTTACACGCGGCCAGACTTTCCTAGAAAAAAAGCCTGTCTGACTTTTTTTCTTGGAAAACCCGGCTGTGTGTATGAGGCATTAGAGCAAGTTCCCTTCACTTCCTGTCCTGTAGACTTAACAGGAATTAAAGGATATCTTTCCAATGTGAGGGAAATTCCCTTTAAGACAGTCATCATGGGAGCATTTCAAGATGTCTTCTCTATTCTTGCTCCGACAAAACATTTTGGCTTTGAATCCCCCTAACAAGGCCACAGAGAGATTGATATAAACCTTATAGGGGTTTTAATCCATCACTGTTCTATCCAAATGAATTAAAATATAATGTTTTGCCTGCAGTTATATTTGAAAGAAATTTAAATTGACATTTACATGCAACATTTAAGTTAAAACAAGACTAACACTATAAGCCCCCCACTCCACCCCCAAAACACACACAATTTAAAAACCGAAAAAAAAGCACTTAATAAAAAAAAATTCTGCCATACAACATTGCAAGAGCACAGATTTTTGTGTACATTTTTTGACGTTATAATAAGAGATGCCTTTCAGGTTGTAGTGTATCATGTTTCCCATCTTCATTTATATAAATACTTCAAAGAAACATGTGTCTTACAGTATTGTACAGTATTTTTTTATGTGCTAACAGTAGATCAAATACATCGCCAAGAGGTAAAAATGTACCAACATACGGTATTATTTTGCTTTTTACTTTAATCATTCAACTATTTCCTTGAATGGAAATGGAATTCACAATAATTATGATCTACCTTGAACAACTATACCACTTTTAACATTATCAAATATATCTAGATGTAGCCAACATCTGGTAAAATTGGCACAAAAGGACTAACCTAACCTTGACCCCGTTTTGTCCAGTCACATTTCACTATGTAAAGATCTCTTATCCCACCCCTTTCCGTTTTGTGATGGCTACACCAACCTTCTGGCTTGGTGGTTTGGCGCAGTGTCTGATAACAGAACATATATGATGTGGAAGCATGGAAGGGGTAGAAAATATATATTTTTTAAATAAAAAAAGTGGGCACTAAGAGGGAGGTTGCATCAACACTGATAATGCAGAGGCTGGGTATACATGGGGCTATGTTTTTGCACAGTGTAATGTTATCGACATCTAAGGATATGGAAGGTGTGGTTCAGTTTTGATCATATAAACTGGAGCCGCAGAATAAATTAGTTCTTGAAGCACTAAGGCCCCGTACACACGAGCAAATGAATCTGTTCAAATCGGTCTGACAGACTGATTTGATCAGATTTGTCTGCTGGCTGTTTTGGTTTGATCGCTGTACACACGATCAAACCAAAATCCCCGCCAGCAGACAGCACGGTGATGTGGCGGTGACGTTGACGCCGCCACGTCACCGCACCAGAAAGTAAAACAGTTCCGCGCATGCGTCAAATCCATTTGACGCATGTGCGGGCAGATATGTCTGCTGGTTAGCGTACTAACCAGCAGATATATCGGTCCGGCGGGTTCCCAGCAGACAGATTTTAAAGCAGGCTTTAAAATCTGTCTGCTGGACAAATCTGTCTGCTCGCCCATACACACGATTGAATCTGTCTGCTGGAGACGGTCTGTTAGACCGTTTCCAGCTAATAGATTTGATCGTGTGTACGCGGCCTCAGAATAGTGTAAAGACCAGCTTGGTTACAAGTGTGGAGATTCTTCCTAGCTCACACAGCTAGAGTGAGCCCAGGCTGCACTGCACCTTATATCCATGGTTGGGGTTCAGGTGTATAGCTTATTATGCCAGCATGCCTTCAGAAGCCACCCAATGTGCAAAAGACAGAGAAGACCAAGAGTCATCTTCTGGTTATATCATTGGCTCTAGAGCTTGACAACCTTTTATGTGTAGATGTAAGCTTCCTGAAGTGTCTGCTTTAGACATTTTTGGTATTGCATATCAAAATCTACATTTGGTGCCCAGAACTAGCAACTGAATTAAAACTAGAACGTCAGAATATGAATGAAGGCTATAGTATAAAGTGGCAATTGTTAGAACTTGGGCTTGGATTCCGGAAACCCATACAGTTATGAAATAGGGGCTCAAGCTCCAGCTTAATAAACTGTTTCTAATAGCTAGGTGCTGACATTCTTAAACCAAAAGCAGTTCACTCCCAAGGGGAGGTTAATGCCCAATAGAGCCTCCCGTTCAAATTAAATCAGTTTGATACATTCAAAGTGCATCAAAAAGGTGTGCAAAGTCTTAGGCCGCGTACACACGCTCAAACTTATCCAATGAAAACGGTCTGACGGACCGTTTCCATCAGATATGTCTGCTGGGCTGTTTTGGTCTGATGGTTGTACACACCATCAAACCAAAATGCCCGTCGGCAGACAGTGCGGTGACGTGGCGGTGATGTTGATGCCGCCACGTCACCGAACCAGGAAGTAAAATACTTCCACGCATGCGTCGAATCCATTCGACGCATGTGCGGACATGTATGTCCGCCGGATTTGATCGTGTGTACGCGGCCTTACAGTTCGTTTTCGCTCTGTGGGTTCATTAACACTATGGACAGTTACAGTTAAATTAACTGTAAAACTTTGCTTTGTAAACTATGCACCTGGAATTGATTCAGCTGATTGAGCCTTGGGCGTTTTAGCCGGGGTGACACATTGCTACTTCGGAAATGTGTTCTTACGTTTCGGAGCATGTGTAGTCTTGCTCTTAGTATTTGTTTTGAGCAAAAACTGTACTAATTAAATGAAAATCAAACCTTGTGTTCACATACGACAAATTTTATAGCCTGCACATCCATTTTTTTTTTTTATTCGGAAACGGCTGTTGAAAGGAACTTACCAACGATCTGAAAATCTGCAGATCGTTCATCAGATTAAATTTGACTTCTGATTTTCTTATTGTGTGTATAGGCTTTAAGGCCTCGTGCACACGGTTTGATTGTTGTATGACTGAGCGTCTGATTTTGGTCAAGCGTGTTTGCAGGATTTTGTCTGGCATACCAATTATCCATGAATGTAGTGACGTACTATTTTAGTATAAAGAGGAAGTTAATTTCTCAAGCGCCACCCTTTGGGCTCCTTCTGCTAAATTTGTGTTAGTAGAAGTTAGGCGAGCGTTAATGAGCGATTTTCAGATCGTACACAACAACTGCCTTTTAAAATAAGTTTGGCATAACTACATCAGCAAAGAAGCTTCCTTATTATTCCATTAAAGAAGATGAGAATGTGCACTGCATTTCAACATTTCATCAATTGCCGCGTCACGAATGTTAATTCTAGATTACGAATAGTAGTTTACAAGACCAAACTCTTCCCTGTCGTTCCTTGATTCCAAGAATGCGTGCTTGTACTTTCAACTTTTGTCTGACGATTTCTGTACTGACCATCTGAAAATCAGACTTTGAGGTCACATACGACAACATTTTTATAGCTTGCACATCCAGCTTTTGTCTGACGAAAAAGTCAAATCGGCTGTCGAAAGAACCATACTAACGATCTGAAAATCCACCGACAGCTCGTCTTTTGAATTTTCCCTTCCGATTTTCGTATCGTGTTTACGAGGCCTAAGGGTTGAGAGAGCTTTAGGCCTTGTACACACAATCTAATTCATCTGCTGGAAACGGTCCGAAGGACCGTTTCAGCAGACAAATTTGATCGTGTGTACGGGCGAGCAGACGGGTTTTTCCAGCAGACAAATTTTAAAGCATGCTTTAAAATCTGTCTGCTGGGAACCCGTCGGCCTGATATGTCTGCTGGTTAGTAGACTAACCAGCAGACATATCTGTCCGCACATGCGTCGAATGAATTTGACGCATGCGCGGAACTGTTTTACTTCCTGATGACCGTGACGTGGTGGCGTCAACGTCACCGCCACGTCACCTCGCTGTCTGCCGGCGGGGATTTTGGTTTGATCGTGTGTACAGCGATCAAACCAATATATCCCAGCAGACAAATCCGATCAAACAGGTCTGTCAGACCGATTTGATCGGATTTATTTAATGGTGTGTACGAGGCCTTAGGGTTGCACTGTGATTGAAATTACTGTTATAGACCCCCATCTCTGAAAATAAATGTGCTGCAGTGAAAATGTACTTGCTGTACTAAAGGTTACCAATTTGAAATTAGTCGATCTCCTAAACCAGCCAATAAAGAGATTTTTTTATTATTATTATTTTTTTTTTAAGTTTCCACTGATATTAAGAAATTGCTCACATTTTTTTGCATTTGCATTTGGATTATGTTATGTGGTCAGCTCAAATGTTTAGCAGAGTTCTTCTTGTGTCATATGCAGTTATTATGTTTTTTATTACTGTATGTGGTATTTAGATACATCTCAAATGTGTTTTATAGTTCTCATCACATAACTACACTCAGATGAACATGCTTTTTTTATAAAGCAGTACAAAAGACAATTATATGTAGTTTATAACAACCAGATCCTTAATCCATTAGTTTAGCATTAGTTTAGCACAGTCATAACAATAAAAGTCAAACACTGATTTTTTTTTTATCGCCACTGTCTTTTGTGTTATTACATTTAAATCTCTAAGCATACGCTCTTAAAGGGGATGTTTACCATTGATATAAACAAGACAGGTGAATTTAGGAATGGCAGTCTGGCTGTGAGGATTAAACAACATTCCTGTGATAATGAATGCATGGTTGTAGATGGATAAAATACTCCATGTCAAGGTAACAGATGTAGAACCAGCTCTTGTGCAGCCTGTCCTAGGTTTCAGTCAATATCAAAAGTCTGCTGGAAGGACATCAGAGGCCTTCAGAAAGGTTTCAGCTTGAATCCTATTTGCTTTGTGTGGCTCAGATGTCTGCCACTGTCCTGATCAGGTGGAATAGCAGGCGCTTCAGTTTTATATTGGCTATACACCTGACAGCAGCAAAGAGCCCCCCCCCCCCCAGCTTTACTTGACTCCCAGTTTTGACCAACTAAACTATATAGGGCACTGGAGGCATATTGCTGGAGATAACAGTAAATATAAAGCCCTAAAAATGCTAGAAACCATTTTCAAGTGAATGAAAAGCCTTTCAGTAAATGCTTGTGCTCACCGCAGTTGTGGCCTATTACTTGGATAACCAATCTCTTGTATAGAAGAACATTCCGAAAACTGTTATAGTTTTTTAGTAAAATTGTTTTAAAGTAGACATGCAAAAGTATCAGATGATTTCAAAATAATGCATACATATACCTCACAACTTTCTGAGATGGGAAATAGGGAAACCCTTTAGCATGAAACTCAACCACTATCATTTCCCCAGCCTGTGATTGACTATTCTTCTGGTGATTCGTCTCTTATCTCAACGTAATAAATAAATAATGAAATCCTTCGCGCTAAAACAATCAATGTGACTATCCCAATGCTCAGATTGCAGCAAAAACTAATAGTGTTTACCATACACAAGTGAAGCATAAATATAAAGTGATTTTGCGCAAAAAAACACACATCAATCCATATCAAACATAAGTGATATAAAAGTGAAAAAGTAGAAAAATCAATTAAATAAATAGAATAAAAAAGTCCATATGTGTTAGAAAAGTCCATATAGTGCAAACGTGCAGTGCACAAAAATAACTTTCAGTGAAGCAATAAAGCTGGCGTTAAAGTGCTGGTGCTCCTCCGTGCATTCAGCCTCTCAGGCCTCTCACCTTGGTGGCATATATAAATGCCGTGATAATGGGTCAAGCTAGCCCGTGCCACTCCCAACTACCAGCCTCACAGGCCTCTCACCTCTCAATCGATTAATACAAGCCTCCAAACAAATCCTCTGGGTAATTTCAAAGATGGTGGGCGACACCAGGAGCTATTCAAACTTGCAGTACCCCTTCGCTGTGTAACTCAGGGAAACATAAAGAAAAATAGGCCTCCAATGGTGTAGTATGTCACAACGTATAAATTTATTAAAACAAAGTAATCTCCTTACATCAATAAAATAAAAGCAGGCATCAAATAATCAATAAGCGGCATCTGCCATATATCTCACGTCACTTCCAGGTGTACGTCTGAATCCCTACGCGTTACGGCTCTCTTGCCTTCATCTAGTCCCCAGATGAAGGCAAGAGAGCCGTAACGCGTAGGGATTCAGACGTACACCTGGAAGTGACGTGAGATATATGGCAGATGCCGCTTATTGATTATTTGATGCCTGCTTTTATTTTATTGATGTAAGGAGATTACTTTGTTTTAATAAATTTATACGTTGTGACATACTACACCATTGGAGGCCTATTTTTCTTTATGTTTCCCTGAGTTACACAGCGAAGGGGTACTGCAAGTTTGAATAGCTCCTGGTGTCGCCCACCATCTTTGAAATTACCCAGAGGATTTGTTTGGAGGCTTGTATTAATCGATTGAGAGGTGAGAGGCCTGTGAGGCTGGTAGTTGGGAGTGGCACGGGCTAGCTTGACCCATTATCACGGCATTTATATATGCCACCAAGGTGAGAGGCCTGAGAGGCTGAATGCACGGAGGAGCACCAGCACTTTAACGCCAGCTTTATTGCTTCACTGAAAGTTATTTTTGTGCACTGCACGTTTGCACTATATGGACTTTTCTAACACATATGGACTTTTTTATTCTATTTATTTAATTGATTTTTCTACTTTTTCACTTTTATATCACTTATGTTTGATATGGATTGATGTGTGTTTTTTTGCGCAAAATCACTTTATATTTATTCTTATCTCAACGTGTTTCATGGGTCTAAGCCTGCTTCATCAGGAAGATAACTACAGTCAAGCTCTGTATTATCCATGTATATCATAAGTGACAGTAATCATAGCTTCCACCATCATCTGCAATTCCCTGGTAAGGACCAGTCATTAACCCTAGAGCCCACTTGTTAATAGGCCCTTCAAAAGAGGACCAAATTTGTATAGTGAGTAAGGATGTCTTCTATTTAGGAACACTTAGTGTCAAATAGCTTTTATTAGGTCCCTCTAGGTTCCCACTTGTAAGTAAAAAAAAGGGATGTCATGCCGGGTAGTTGCAGCACTATTACTGATGGCGAAAGTAAAAGAAAATCCCAAAATTTGGGTTGTCCCTAGACAAGTAATAGGAGGTGAAATCCTCCAATGGGGAGTCCCCAATGAATTCACTTAATTTGGAGGGATTTCCTCTCACTTTCTGTTTGTATATGGGACAGGAAGAGAAGGAAAATCTCTGCAATGGGAAACAGATGTGAAAAAAAATCTGACAGGGTTATAACCCTCCCTCTCTCTATCCAGCATGAAAAAATAAAAAGTGTTGCCTATAGTTCAACCTCAAGTATTGCATTATTTAGGGAGGACTCATCTGTCCAAAATGAGGGAGAACTGGAAAAAAAAAGGGACTGGGAGATTTTATTTTGAAAAGAAAGACCGTCCCACCAAACGAGGACCTTTGGGAGGTTTGCAGAATAATCTCCATGCTGTGGAGGATCAAAACAATTCAAAAACTACTACTACTATCGGTTTACAAAAAAAAAAATACACAAATTCCATTATATTACTATGTATTTGTTATCTCTCCCTACAGCCAGTATACAAATATATAAACAACAGTACTCAAAGTGTATGCAAATTCTCCCTCCAAAGTGGTGCTGTCATTTATACTCTATTATAGGCTTTCATCCATAGTAACCAAAAAATTCATAAATAAAGTCCATCAAAATTGTGCAAAGTAAAAGTGTTCAACTCTATACCCAAAAGGCTGGATATTCTTTATGCCAACCATGAGAGTGGGAGGCATTGCGATTTTGTGATTGTATACCTGCTGGGAAAAGGAATCACCAGTGCACATGAGGTAGTGTGTGATTGATATTTATCTCAACGAGAGAATATTTCAACATTTTTACTTTGCACTATTTGTGGCCTTTTTTTTTTTACAATTGGTGAAAGCCTATAATAGAGTTTAAATCACAGCACCAATTTGGAGTGAGAATTTGCTTACACTTTGAGTACGGCTTACAGGTATATAGTATATAACTGTCCAAATAAATGATGACAAAACAACACAAATGTAAAAAGACTGATCATGTGATGAAAAAATTGCTCAATTCCCACAATGCACCCTGGGTGGATGAAGGTTCAGCTCAAAATGGCTTGCTTTCTTAGACCACTGATTGATGTCTATACGTTATGTATCAAAAACAAGTCAAAGGAAAATTCCACATCAAAGAAAATGATACGCTGAATAACATTACCATCAGTGCTACAAAGCCGAAGTACTATAAGGGTAAAACATACTATAAAAAGGATATTATCTCAAAATAAGTGACATGGACCCAGAGAATGAAGGAAACCTGTGCTGCATATATTTTTTAGCAGATCATAAACCAAAAAACATGTAATTACTAAAGAGCGAGAACTGTAAAGCATTGGCTTCTGTCTTCCTGTTAAGTTATTTGTTAGAGCAGAAAGCATGGCACAGTAATAAAGCAGAAATGGATTCTCTATTGGGAACTTTAATAAGGGACGGAGATAATAATCACATCCCATTAAGCCCTACATCTACAATACACTGACACCCTGCTGTGTTACAGGAATCACAGACAGTTTAGAGATATAGTTCTGCCGGTGTGGACACGCTAATTATTATACTGTGCAGTTTATTCTTTTCACTGAATAACTATGATTTTACTACTTGGCAATTCTGTTGCATGTTATAAAAGTCTGCCAACATTTTGACTGTGTATATCAGAGTTAGGGATGAGCCCGATGTTTGAGTCAAACATAAGTTTCGACTCGAATATCAGTTGTTCGCCTGTTCGCAGAATAGCAAACAATTTGGGGTGTTTGCAGCAAAATAGAAAGCCGCGGAACAGCCCTTAAAAGTCTATGGGTAGATATCAAACATGCTAATTTTAAAGGCTGATAAGCAAGTTATTGTTGTAAAAGTATTTGGGGACCCGGGTCCTGCCCCAGGGGACATGTATCAATGCAAAAAAATGCATTTTTCTCAGGAGCAGTGATTTTAATAATGCTTAAAGTGAAACAATAAAAGTGAAAAATTCCTTTAAATTTCATACCTGGGGGTGTCTATAGTATGCTTGTAAAGTAGCGTATTTTTCCCAAGTTTAGAGCAGTCCCTGCACACAATGACATTTCTGAAGGAAAAAAAGGCATTCAAAATTAATCGTGGCTATAATGAATTGTCGGGTCCCGGCAATACAGATAAAAGTCATTAAAAAAAACGGCATGGGTTCCCCCCCAGTCCATTACGAGGCCTTTGGGTCTGGAATAATTATTAAGGGGAACTACTATGGTTTTTAACATTCTTGACACTTTTTTTCAGAAACGGTAGGGGTACAATTCGCATGGTGTGGGGGGGCGGGATCTGGGGGTCCCCTTTGTTACAGATTCTGATAAGCCACTGATATAAGTCACAAGATTACTATAACAAGGGAATAATTCCACGCCAAAAACTAGTGTGAATGGTATATAAGGTCTTCACTAGTGTGAAGATAATAAAATCACGATGTGCTGCTCCTCAGTGATATAGTGTATACCTATAATAAGTGAAAATAAATAAATAATAGAGGGCGCCACTGAAACTAAATCAAAATAGCCATAGTGTGATTGCTAATATAGCAGATAGGTGAAAAAACAACAATAATACACAATAACAATGTTATATAAGACCTGGTCGTCTTAATATTAGGTGTAGAAGTGATATTAATTAAAACAAAAGAAAGTCCATCAAAAGTCCCAAAGATAAATGTAAATGTAGAAATGATATAAAAATATCAGGAAAATCTTCTTAATTGTAGAGTATTTTCTTGATTGGAAGAATAAAAGGGTCTGTGCACAAATCTGTGGCAGGATTATATTGTGCTAGTTCAGGGGTATGAAAGGAACCTTCACCAAATTGTGTTGTTCATGCTCCACCTCAGGTGCTGGGGAAATACTAAAAGCTTACCAGATGGTATGACCTCTCTGTTAGAAGTAGGTCAAATGGGCAGGTCAGGATAAGTGCCTGAACACAAAAGGCATACTGGATCGCGCTGTTCCACAATACTAATAGGTAGGCTCATAGATGGAAAAAACGAATGGAAAACATCATGGTGCAATACCGTTTAATAAAATAAGAATAAAAATGCACATACAGCCAAATGGCCTCCTACCCCAGCTGGTGCCTGCCTGGCACTGGGAGTATAGCGTAGCACGGCTCCTTTGCTCCGATGGTCCACTAGGGATTGTGGATGGCCTATAGATTACTATATACTGCTGATGAGAAAGGGTATTTAGCCATTTAAATCTTTAAAAAAAAAATGCAATTCCATGTTCTGTGTACTGTGAGAGACCAGGTATAGTGAATACAGGATTGGAGATTTTATCCCACCCATATCATTATGGAATCTCTGGGCTCCAGGTCCCCAAGTGGATTATTACAAACGTTGGAGGAAACTGATCAAACAGATTCCTCCACATTAAATAACCCTGGAGCCCCTGAACCTGCCTATTTGAGAATCCTGGGTGACAATTACCAGGACAGGGAACTGTATTGTCACAATATACACATACACACGCACATACATATATATATATTATCATACATACATATAAACACACACACGTGAAGGCACCAAGGCAGTGGGTTGAATTACATTGGTCTTTATCCAATTCAGAAGCCTAGCAGCACCGAGTGGTGGAGAGGAAGGAACAAGGACAGCTGCAATTTGTTTTTCAGCAGAGAGCCCCAGACCAAATTTAGTGGTGTTGGTATGCATCAGTTAACTTGAGAACAATGATAACTCAGATTGCACATGGGTGCACATTCTAAGTTCTCTGCTGCAAGGTTGATTAACTTTCCCATGGCAAGGGTAATTTTTCATGTGGGCTGGTCTATTGTTGCATTGCATTCACAAGGGGGTTAACGGCATAGATATTTTGTATGTATCTAATTTACAGATAAGAAAGAGTATTGATAAAGCACCAGTCAAGATACTTTAACTTACTGTTGCAAACTTTTAGTGCTTTTAAAACAAATTGTAATAAATAAATGACAGTTCAGTATTCTGTGCCATCTGTGTCTGTGTGTCTATTAGCTATAGAAACCTTGCTGTGCACAATTTATGTTTGGATTCTGCGTTGCAGGATCCATGTATTTGATGTGACCCTACACCTCATTACTATGGAGATGGCTTGGCTGCTTTCTCAGACATCTTATCGATAAAAGCAGCCAAATCCAGAAGCATTTTCTCGCTTTAATATATCATCTCAGTAATAAGTTAAGCAGGAGTGCATTGAGTAAGCAGATCAGAAGTGCCAGCAGCTTCATAAAGTTATCAGTTTGCTCATTAAAATGCCTCTGGTGTTCTTGCGAAAATCGTTATTTCTGCAAGATATGATGAGTGTGATTATGTGGCACTGTTTATAATAACTTTGAGAGGTATATAAATACATGTCTATAAAAGTAAAATATAAAACTATATTTAAAAGGAGGGATTCTTGCCTGTAAACCTGTTGCAAACCTGGGCCATTGAAACCAAGCATAGGATGGAAAAAATACATATGCAGGACTAACAGTACATTAAGTGAAAAATTGCTAAACAGCCAAACATTCAGCAGATAGGGTTATAAGGTGGCTCATTGTAAAACGAAATCTCAACATATGTTTCCACCTTACTTTTTTCATGTGATGGGCAGCCCTTCTGGCCAATAGCATCGTAGGAGGGGCAGGGAAAAGCTTAGCTTGGCTTCAGTGCTTGCTTTGCACTGGTACTGCCTCTACTGTAAATATTATGATAGGGAAGAAGACATAAAAGAAGCAGTGACAGCTCCTGGCTTTATTGTAGAAGTGCTTTTGGCAGCTGTAATCTGTAAAGGCCCGTACACACGATCTGACTTTCCATCAATAGTCCGATGGATGTGTTTTGTCGGATAATCCGACCGTCCGTATGCTCCATAAGGAGTTTCCGACAACAAATGTTGGGTGTTCATGCTCTCAAATTGTCTGATAACAAATGTGTGCCGTTAGATTATCCGATCGTCTTTACACAAATCTGTCGGACTAAAATCAAAAGTACAAACATGCATGCTCCGAACCAATGCTAACCATAAGACAACATTAGCAGAAGTTGCTTAACCACTTGCCTACTGTGCACCTACACCCCCTTCCTGCTTAGACAAAATTTAAGCTTCCGGCACTGCGTCGCTTTAACTGACAATTGCGCGGTCGTGCGACGTGGCTCCCAAACATAATTGGCGTCCTTTTTTTCCCACAAATAGAGCTTTCTTTTGGTGGTATTTGATCACCTCTGCGGTTTTTATTTTTTGCGCTATAAACAAAAATAGAGCGTCAATTTTGAAAAAAATTCAATATTTTTTACTTTTTGCTATAATAAATAACCCCAAAAATATATAAAAAACATATTTTTTTCCTCAGTTTAGGCCGATACGTATTCTTCTACATATTTTTGGTAAAAAAAATAAAAAAAATAAAAATAGCGTTTATCGATTGGTTTGCGCAAAATTTATAGGCCCAGATTCAGAGAGAATTAGATTCTCGTAGCGTATTAGAAATACACTACGCCGCCGTTTTTTACCTGGCTCTACGTGGAATCCAGGTAGATTTTGTCCAATAAACGACGGCGGCGTAGTTTATTTCTCCCGTCGCAATCCATCTACGCGAGTAGGGGGCGTGAAGGATTTAAAATAGGCGCGTTCCCGCGGCGATCGAACTGCGTATGCTCCGTTCGCAAATTTCCCGCCGTGCATTGCGCGAAATCACGTCGTTACGTCATTCGTTGTTTGAGTAGCGTCGTTTACGGACATTTCTATTCCCGAACGAGTTACGTAAAAAAAATAAAAATAATTAAATTCGACGCGGGAACGACGGCCATACTTAACATGGGCTACGCACCGTTAGACCAGCAAAAAGCTGGTCTAACAGTACGTGAAAAAAAATAGACGTAAGCGATTGCGAAGACCGCTCGTATCTTCGTGGATCGCCGTAAAAACACATTTGCATATCCCGACGCATCAAAACAACGCAAACTCCTCCCAGCGGCCGCAAAAATATCGCAGCGTAGATCCGAAGGCTTACGAAGACGTAAGCCTCTCGGATCGAAGCCCGAAGCCGCCGTATAATGGTTTGAGGATTCAAACTAGTGATACGGCGCGCGAAATTTGAAATTACTCCTGTCTAACACCAGTTAGACAGGCGTAATTGCTTTATGAATCTGGGCCATAGTGTTTACAAAATAGGGGATAGTTTATGGCATTTTTTTTTACTATTAATGGCGGCGATCTGCGATTTTTTTTATTGGGACTGCAACGTTATGGCGGACACTTCGGACACTTTTGTGACATTTTTGGGACCATTTACATTTATACAGTGAACAATGCTATAAATATGCATTGATTACTGTATAAATGTGACTGGAAGTGAAGGGGTTAACCACTAGGGGGCGGGGAAGGGGTTAAATGTGTGTCCTATGAGTGTTCTAACTGTAGGGGGAGGGGGGGTGACCGATTGTGTCCCTATGTACAAGGGACACAACCGCTCTCCTCTCTCCCTGACAGGGACGTGCAGCTCTGTGTTTACACACAGAGTTCCACGTCCCCGCTCAGTTACAGAGCAATCGCGTGTGCCCGGCGGCGATCGTTGCCGCCGGGCACTCGCACGGGATCCCCGCAGAGTGGCGTGTGCGCGCCCGCCCGCGGCTTTAAAAAGACATCACGTCATATGACGTGATGTCAGAACAATGGAGTCCTCCGCCCGCCGTCATTTGACTGTGGGCAGTGGACAAGTGGTTAAAGGGTGGTGCTAAAAGAGCAGAAAAAACACATTGTTTTGTGAATGTTGGCTGAAAAAGTTCTACCGTCTATATGCAGAACAAATTCATGGCCAACACCCTTCGACCAATAATCCACGGATTTGTCCGATCATGTGTATGAGGCTTAAAGCCACTCCATTATTTCTACAATGCAGCAGACCTATGTGTTGCAGCAACCTACAGCAATGCATGTTACACATTAGTGCATTGCTGTGCTATTCATTGTCAACCACAATGCACAAAGTCGGCGCACCTCTCATAACCTCTCATAACCATGTGCTGTAAAGAAAGGTGCGTCTGTGTGCTTTTTTCTAATCTGGTGCATTGGCATTCCATTTAAGCAAATGAACTGCCCTAATGAAATGCATGTTAATACCTCTGGGGGTTATTTACGAAAGGCAAATCCACTTTGCAATAAAAGTGCAAACTACAAGTAAACACTGGAAGTGCAGTCGCTGTAAATCTGAGGGACAGATCTGAAATGAGGAGAAGCTCTGCCGATTTTATTATCCAATCATGTGCAAGCTAAAATGCTGTTTTTCATTTTCCTTGCATGTTCCTCTCGGATTTACAGCGACTGCACTTCCACCAAATGCACTTTGCACTCTGCACTTGTAGTTTCCAATTGTAGGAGGGCAGTAGAAGTGTACTTCCTGAAGCCTGTGCTGTGTAACTTCTTCAATTTCAATTTCCTGAAGGTAGATTTATTGGTGGTTGTGAGAAACCTTTAGTATCTTGGTGCAGCAAGTGAAGTGTCCAGCATCACCAATAGTAGTGTTCCATCATGACCTGTACTTGGGTTCCATCATCACCAGCAGGTGCCTTCCACCAATACCAGGTTCTATTCATTAGGCAATATGGTGAATACACCAATGTGTGGGTGAAAAAAAATACTTGGTAAGTATGCATTTCTAAATTTAAAGCAGAGTTCCATCCAAAAGTGGAACTTCGGCTTACATGCTCCCCCCCCCTCCGGTGTAACATTTGGCACCTTTTAGGGGGGAACGGGACCTGTTTTTGACAGGCACCCTTCTCCACTTCCAGGAGACGGGCCGCACCCCGATTTCCTGGATCTTCTGCCCCCCTCCTCCTTCCCTCGCCCCTGAGCCAATTAGAAAGGCTTCACTGCCTGGTTCCCCTCACCAGGAATAGTGGCAGAAGCACCCAGGAGTCAATCCAAAGATTGGCTGGGGTGCCATCATTGTGGGCTCCCTGGACAGGTAGGTTCCCTAATATTAAAAGTCAGCAGCTACAGTATTCGTAACTGCCGATTTTTTTTTTTTTTTTTACCCAGTCTGGACCTCCTCTTTTACTTTCAATATTGACTGTAGTATACCTTTAACTGGTCTACCTGACATAAACTGAAAGCCGATTATGAGTTACTGTTTTAATATGGTTGTTTGCACTTCGTTATTGAACAAGACCACATGTGGCAAATGTCAGTTTTGTGTTCATTTTGTTTAGCCCTGAAAATCAGATGCTGTTGAATAAAACTCATATAGGCAAAGTAAAAATATACAAATAAAAGGCATAGTGCTCAAACCAATGCAAATATTGCTCTAAAATTATTTGGATGGAAAATCACTTACTCCTGAGAACAAAAGTATTACGTGTTTAATAGAGTCAGTGTACTTTGGAAATTGTCTTATACATGAGTTTTCCATATCAGAATATAACCAGTTTTAAGAATTAATGTTTAGGAGGAAAATTGAAAGCAATGCTCCACTTCTAAGAGAAGAAAGACACAAGACAAGATTTGGTTGCCAAACATATTGTAGACGTGGGATTGTTTTTTGTTCTGTATATACTATCGGGGGAATGGAACACGGCACAAGTCATGAAAATTATCTCAATATTATAGTTGAAGTTATTATTTGAAAAAACATCCCAGATAGAATAAAAACGATGCAAATATATATTATACTAAACTGTGCGCATTTAGTTTAATTAATAGAAACCATGGAAAAGGTTGTCTCTGTTTAGTGAGTACCCGTCACTTCCACTTCCGCGTTCCAGATGGGTCAGTGTGGAGCTTTTTGTCTTCTGGTTCACACAGACAACCAAAGTAAAAATGATATCAACCGGAGGACCGACAGCGGCATTTGAGTACCCCAGGACTCCTCCTCTGGTGGGCATCCTTTTATCTCTTGGGACTATGGAAGTGTTCTCTGTGTACACTTCCTTGACTGAACTCTTTAGTACACATTAAGTTGCCCCCCCCCCCTTTTTTTATATACTGGAAAAGCATACCAGATTTTATAATTATTGTAGAGATTCTTAAGGAATGTCTACATAGAATATAGTTTTGGCAAACATAAAGGAGATTGTATGAAGACTGTATAACCAGCTTTTGCCCCCGAAGTCCCCTAGGTTAGGCTCCGTAGGGAGAGAGGGGAAGCAGCCACTCAGGACAGTGAGGGATAAGCCAGGGTCGGGGCAACAGGCAGACAAGGATAACCAAGGGACAGGCCAAGGGTCAGGGTCACAGGCAAACAGGAGTAGTCAGAGACAAGCCAAAATCGGTACACAGAAATAATGTAGCACACGGCAAGCAGAAACACAATGCTTACAAACAACGTTGATCAGCAAAGCAGACCTGCAGTGGACTGGTTAATATAGAGTTCCTAGGGTGGCCTGGGGTGGAGCCATACAGGGAGGAGAGATGATAAAGGCAGCCTAATAAGAGAGTCTAGCCTCTAATGAACACATGGAGAGAAAGGTAAGCTGCCAGACATACTACATATCCATGACAGTTTACCTGTATCCGCAAGTCATAAAAGGGCTTTTTACATTTTCATGTTTAAAATTAGCAAGAAACATCACGTTTTCTGACAAATGGTTTATCAAAAAATGAAACACAACCAAAATGTTATTTTTCATAGATAATATATACTGAATCGCATGTTTTGTTTATTTATTTTTATTTATTTATTTACTTATAAAGGCAAGCTATAATAGGCCGGGTCAGGTGTGTTTATTAATTTTTATTCCCTAGTATTTAAATTGTGATTATGTATAAAGAATATGCTTTACAAATAAACACTTTATGCATAAGAAAAAAGGATTCCCAGAGCATGATAGTTAAACTCCCTTTCAGGCTGATTCCTGAAGCTTCAGACTGAGTTGTCTGATAAAGGCACCATGACTTGCTTGAGCTATCAAACATCAGAGATCAATGGTAAGAAACAGATGAAAATATATGGAAAGGAGTTTAGAGGTCAAGCTGTTGGCTAGACAGAAGAATACCTAATATTCATATGCAATATTTCATATTTACTTTTTTTTAGTCCTGGACATAATATATAAATAATGTGCAAACCCAGGATGCATTCCCTTTAAGTTCAAACCATGTGTCTGCTTTGAAGAATCTGTACATGGATTCTTTAATGTAATTCATTACAGTCATCCACGACATAAACCTCAACCAATAAAGTGGAACAGCATTGCTTCTAAGCATAATTTAGTTTTGATTAGCCTTATTAACTAGTGCTTAAAAGTCTACAGAATTTTGTGGAAAGTTGATCTTGGCATGTTGCTGTTTAGCATGTTCAAGGAGAGTGTTTAAGTGTGTGAAAACACATTGAAGAGCGGTTTATGGCTTCTAGAGTGCAATGACAGCTTCCTTCTTGTACATCTGAAGGATAGAGTTCACTGCAATACAAACTAACCCTGCGTGAGAGTCCTCACTCAAGACTTTAAGAACATGTGGTAAAGCTGCGCTCTCTTAAACTGCACAAAATGGTTTACAGCAAGATCATGCTCTTTCATCTTTATTTTTCTTCAAAGTTCAAGCAGTAAAATAAATAGCTGGCTTACACACTGTATAAAGAGCCAAAAAGCTAAATAAAAAGAATGTTTTTCCTCTGGAAATTGAATATATACCTCTAAGGTATAAATATGTGAGTCTACTGTTCTTTGAGCTGTTAGGGTTCACACAGATATATTAGTGAAGCCAGTGTTGTGTTAACTGGAAATGCCTACTTTATTTATTATTGAGAATTATATATTATTTTATTTAAACAGTTTTTCTTATTACTTTTACTAAGAATGCTAATCGTTGTCTGGGTTCCCAACCTAATTGTGTCTGATCATGGTTCAATCAATTTTGGATAGGGTAGGAAATCTGTCAAGATTTTATTGGTAAAGGCCAAAAATTGCCAGCAAATGAGGAAGAGAATATTTTCAAACTCTTTTACTAAAGAATAAAAATAAGAGGAAATACCAACATTCTGCTATCAAGGTGACAGATACACCATGCAGAGTGAATAACATCAATAAACCAAGTCTCAAAATACCAACCAAATCATTCTCTTAGTTCCTCTCAAGTACTCTTGCTCTCTAGCTCCCTTGTCACTTCATCCCACACCCACCTTCAGGACTTATCCAGAGCCTATCCCATCCTCTGGGAACTCTCTACCCCAATCTGTCTATCTCCTACTCCTACTATCTCCTACTCCTGTCCACTTTCAGACAATCCTTGACAACTCATCTCTTCAGAGAAGCCTCTCTGCCCCCACCTAACAGCTGCACATTTATCTTCTCTATCAGCCCATATCACACAGGTATTACCTCTTGTATCTCTTGACTCTCCCTCTTAGATTGTAAGCTCTAAAGAGGAGGGCTCTCTGATTCCTACTGTATTGTATTGTAATTGTATGGTGATCCCCATGTTGTAAAGGGCTGCATAAACTGTCAACGCTATTTAAATCCTGCATAACAGTAATAAATACATGATATAGCACAACTGATCAAAGAATTAGCCCAACAAGGGCCACTTGAGGCCCGCCTTTTGCCATAGCGGATTCCCAAGCACAAAGGCAAAGTGAAGCACTACTGTGTATATGTTTTTTGCATCTTTTCACTTTCCATACCAGTTCAAATGGTAATTAGGCCTGGAAGCAAAAGTTAATTTTCCCACTGGGGATACAGACAGCAAATAAACTTAAAGGGGAGGTTCAGGTAAAAAAAAGTGTTTAACCTTGCATTTTGGCTATTAATTTTAATGAGAATCTGCAGTTTTTGTTAAAAAATACTTGCGGTACATACCGTTTTCCATACATATGTTCACCGCGGCTGCCGGGTATGATGGTCGTGGTTGGGCGTTCCTAATTGATTGACAGCATCCTGATCGACGCATACAGTGCGTCACGAGTAGCCAAAAGAAACCGAATGTCGGTGCGCAGGCGTATGGAAAACGGTATGCACCGCAAGTATTTAACAAAAAATGCAGATTCGCATTAAAAAAAAAAATTATGTGAACCTCCCCTTTAAAGGGACTCCTGAATCTAAACAAAACTCAAGTTCTACTTAAAAAAGTCAAGACTACAAAATCCACCCATAAAAGTTTTTTTTTTTTTTCACATTTTACAGTTAATGGACAGATGAAACAGAAAAAGTAGCACAGTTTGCTTTTTACAAAAAAAATCAGAATGCAATTTTCTGCCACATTTTCAAAATTAACGCTGCCTTTTATAAAATATATCTCAGAACTAGCCAGCAAAGATCAATTCACCATATCAAAGAGGCTCAAAGAATGTTTTTTGCAGTAGGCCTTTTAGACTAATGCCAACCCATTTAGAAAATAACTCACAGAAAATTGTAAATACACGCAGAAGATTCATCTTCAAGTCTTATCACTAATCAGAGCTTCAATGATAAGCTGGGAAATAAAGAAAACTGCTATGAAATTGACTTGTATTTCATGCTTATCCACTTCAATACCGGGCCTATTTTGGCACTTCTCTCCTACATGCATAAATCATAATTTTTTTGTTAGAAAATTACTCAGAACCCCCAAACATTATATATGTTTTTTTAGCAGACACCCTAGGGAATAAAATGCCGGCCATTGCAACTTTTTATCTCGCACAGTATTTGCGCAATAATTTTTCAAACGCCTTTTTTTGGGGAAAAAAACGTTTTTGTGAATTTAAAAACAAAACAGTAAAGTTAGCCCAATTTTTTTGTATAATGTGAAAGATGAAGTTACGCCGAGTAAATAGATACCCAACATGTCACGCTTTAAAATTGCGCACACTCATGGAATGGCACCAAACGTCAGTACTTAAAAATCTCCATAAGTGACGCTTATTTTTTTTTTACAAGTTACAATTTTAAACTTACAGAGGAGGTCTATTGCTAGAATTGTTGCTGGCAATCTAACGCATGCGGCGATACCTCACATGTGTGGTTTGAACAGCGTTTACATATGTGGGCGGGACTTACGTGTGTGTTCGCTTCTGAGCGCGAGCTACTGGGGATAGGGGCATTTAAATTTTTTTAATTATTATTTTATTTTGTATTTTACTCAATTTCATTTATTTTTACACTTTTTTTTAATTTTTTTTTTTTTTGATCACTTTTATTCCTATTACAAGGAATGTAAACATCCCTTGTAATAGGAATGGTTCGTGACAGGTCCTCTTTATGGAGAGATGTGGGGTCAATAAGACCTCACATCTCTCCTCCAGGCTGGAAAGCATTAGATCGTGAAAAAAATTCACAGATCTAATGCTTTCAGCCGCGATTGCGGCTGTGTTTACATTCCAGGACCCGGGCATGACGTCATAACATCGCGCCCGGGCCTCCGACGATCATAGAGATGACTGGTGACCATCTGGTCACCAGTCTACTCTATGGTTTCCATCCGACGCCGGCGGATCGTTTCTCCGGGTCTCCGATGGCAAAGGAGAGCCCGGAGAAGCACCGGATGGCGGTGGGAGGGGGGGCGTCCCCTCCCGCCGCCTATAAGAACGATCAAGCGGTGGAACCGCCGCTATAATCATTCTTATGGTGCACAGAATCGCTGGCTGAAGAGATGGATATCTGAATGATGCCTGTGGCTGCAGGCATCATTCAGATATTCTCACTGAAACCCAGGACGTCATTTTACAATGGGCCGGTATTGAAGTGGTTAATGATTACTCCCTGTCCCTCTCTTGGTCTGAATATCTAATCAGTCCTTGTGTGATATATAAAAAAAAAAAAGATCAGATAGAGAGAAAGTTAATAGTAAAGAATTTACTCGAACCATAACATAATATAAATATTCTTTATTTTGTTTTATTTTTGGAAGTGCAGTCTCTGTAGATCTGAGGGGTAGATCTGAAATAAGGGGAAGCTCTGCTGATTTTATCATCCAATCATGTTGAAGCAAAAATGTTGTTATTTATTTTCCTTGCATGTCCCCCTCAGATCTACAGTGACTGCACTTCCAAGTGCACTTGTAGTGCAAAGAGGATTTGCCTTTAGTAAATCAACCCCATTATGTTGCAGGTTAACGTGTGTTGCATTAAGGCAGTCCATGTATTTGAAAGGGCTGCCAATGCACCAGCACTGACAAAAAATCAATGATGCGGTGTACCACACTGCATAGTAGTGCATTACTGTGTATGCTGAGCACAGAAACACAGGTGTATTGCTTTACACATACGGGCATAAAAACGAATGGAAAAAAGTTCACTTTCAGAGACACAAGTTTACATCAGTTTTCATGTGCATTTCAGTTAGTTGTATACACAATGCAGATACAGAAAAAAATCCATATGTAATACAAGTGTTGTGGTGTGAACAGAGCACATAGAGAACCATTGTTTTTTTTTTGTACTCTTGCAGAACATGTACAGAAAAACTCACGTCTCTGCACATGCAAACATGCAAACAAGGCCTTAGTGAAATGGGATGCTAATTAAAAGAAATGGCACCACAACACAATTATACATACATGCATAGAGGAGTACCACTCATTGTGGTAATACTAGAGTCCACTGTACCAGTGCACATTTAGTCATTTGCTGTAGGCACTTCTATCAACTCTATACAGTGTCACTAGAAATGTTAAAATACTGTATATACACAGGTTGTATGCACCTTATAGATAGGCAGAAATGTGTGGAAATGTAAATAAGTGAAGTCTTTAGATTTATGTAAACTTGAAATTTCACAAAAGTGCCTGTTCATAATATCATCTAATACTGCATGAATGGTTTTGAATTTCCCACGACAGACAGTAATGTACTGTACATGAAATATATCAATATAAAGATTCCAATACTGACTTTCGTAATTCAGTATTTGTTGCTATAGAATTGTATTGTAAACTATTGCTAGTTTTCAATAAAACACAAAAGCAGAAGCCAATCTGTCAGGATTGAATTGCTTCATGGTGCTTGGCGTGCGTTTCAGCTGTAAAGCGGAAGTTCAGGACTCAAGTGTATGCGTGTAGAGCCTCACTTTTAATCTTTGCTGTATCTTACAACGATGAAATGGATATGTAAGGCCTCGTACACACTATCGGACATATCCGATGAAAACGGTCCGCGGACCATTTCCATCGGATATGTCCGATCGGGAGTTTGATCCGATGGCGTGTACACACCATCGGATCAAATTCCCCACCACCGGACGGCGCGGTGACGTGGCGGTGACGCGGCGGTGACGTGGCGGTGACGCGGCGGTGACGTTGACGCCGCCACGTCACCGCCACGTCACCGCACCAGGAAGTTAAACACTTCTGCGCATGCGCCGAATCCATTCGGCGGCGGCGCGGCGGCGGTGGGGGACGACATGTTTGCTGGTAAGTGTACTAACCAGCAGACATGTCGGGCGGACAGATTCCCACCGGATAGATTTCAAAGCATGCTTTGAAATCTGTCGGGTGGAGAAATCTGTCCGCTAGCCCATACACACGAGCGGAGATGTCTGCTGAAATGGTCCATCGGACCGTTTTCAGCGGACATATCCCCTCGTGTGTACGAGGCCTAAGGCTGCGTACACACGATCAAATTTATCTGCTGAAACCGGTCCGACAGACCGTTTCAGCAGACAAATCCGATCGTGTGTACGGGCTAGCAGACAGGTTTTTCCAGCAGACAAGTTTTAAAGCATGCTTTAAAACTTGTCTGCTGGAAACCCGTCCGTCCGACATGTCCGCTGGTTAGTACACTAACCAGCGGACATATCTGTCCACACATGCATCGAATGGATTTGACGCATGCGTGGAAGTATTTTACTTCCTGGTTCGGTGACGTGGCGGCGTCAACGTCACCGCCACATCACCGCGCTGTCTGCCGGCGGGGATTTTGGTTTGATGGTGTGTACAACCATCAGACCAAAACAGCCCAGCAGACATATCCGATGAAAACGGTCCGTCGGACTGTTTTCATCGGATGAGTTTGAGCGTGTGTACGCGGCCTTAGTGTTGCTTTTTAAACTATTAAAAAACGTTATTACATTATTCACACCTTCTGTGGCTCCGTACGGAGGAGCCATTTTTTTAGATGATTCAGATATGAGCTTATCACAAAAGGAATTTATATATACTGTATACTGCCATGATTGTTTGGATTGGGAATTGGCTTATCTGACCATCGATGCTCTTACTGTGCGATTTCTGGAAGCATACATTGGATATCTGAGGATTTCCTATACTATATGCCTGGTGGTCACTTGGTGAGCGTTTCCACTGCAAGTCGGACCTTCAGGGGCCATACATACAGGGTTTAGAAAAAATTCCTAGCGTGTCCGCCAATCAGTGGAATGTATTGTAGCTCTGCCCTAACCGAACCGTACCATTTTCTATGGCCTCACATCTGAAGCAGGACCCAGAATGGTGCGGTATGGTTCGGTTGTATAGGCCACTTTCATAATGGAAACACTCAAAATAGAGTACCGTACCGAACCAATCCGCTCAGTGGAAACGAGGCATTGGTGGCCGATGCAATCTGGTGAGCATTTAGATTTACCACTTCGGGTGAAGCACTTTTGATTGAAGCGCTATTGCACTTTAGAAAGTCATGGTGATTAGAGGATATACAGAAGAATTGTCCATTCATTATTGTTGCTTATTCGTATGGACTTTGCTTTTATTCCATTTGATATATTGTTATTAGTTTAACACAATTATTATTTAAGTCTGTTTGTGCCCATTTTTTCACTTTATTATTCTCATACACATGATTTCTGTTTCAATAGTATTTATTGAAAGTGCTTTACAAAGGCTAGAAAAGTAGACATAAACGTAGAAAAATAAGGCCTACAATTGGCCTCATACACATGTGTTCTATTACAATTGAATTGTTGCTGCCCATTTAGTTGAATAGCCCACCTAGCTTGGGGTGTTATTGTTTAAATGTTTTTCTGTACAGTAGTTGTCACTGAGCCTAAGAAAACTAACTTCTGTATTGGGTTTGTTTTGTGTCTTACGCTAAAAAGGTCTTTATGCTCCAACTTTCAATTAGGAACAAAAGTCAAAAGAATGGTGCATCAGTTGTGGGTTTGGCAACGGGAATGAAAAGATAACCTCAAAGGAAAACTTCAACCATTTTTAGAAGACCAAGCATTCATCATAACTGGCTTATGAAAACTGCATGAACAAACAAAACTGCTGTATAAGAAAGAGTGAAATTACATAGAAAAATTATACTGTGCTGACCACAGAAAGACCAGGAGTAATAGTTCAAGTTAAGGGTCATATTATACTAATGCCGTGTACACACTGTCAAAATTTCCGACAACAAATGCTCGATCTGAGATTGTTGTCGGAAAATCCGACCGTGTGTATGCTCCATCGGATATTTGCTGTCGGAATTTCCGACAAAAAATGTTTGAGAGTTGTTTCCCAATTTTTCCGACAGCAAAAGTTCTTTTCAGAAATTCCGATTGTCTGTAGCCAATTCCAATGCACAAAAATCCTACGCATGCTCGGAATAAATTAGACGCATTCTCAGATTCATTGAACTTCATTTTTCTTGGGTCGTCGTAGTGTTGTATGTGACCGCGTCCTTGACTTCGGAATTTCCAACATTTGAGTGACCGTGTCTATGCACGACACATTTGAGCAAACAATCTGTCCTGTCAGAAAAAAATCCAGTTTTGATGTTGGAATGTTGGAATGCTCGATCGTGTATATGCGGCATTACTCTCTAATATTGGGGGTATGTGTGAGTGAACAATGTAGATGGCAAATTCAGGTGTATGCGCAAAATCTAGGACTCATTTATCTCCCCATTAACAGCACTTGAATACATAGTCTCACAAGGTCCATGTAAAGGGTGTTAAGGTGTAGGAAAAATATATATACAAGAACAAAGTCCAAGGGCTCTTAGGGCTGCCGTCACAGAAGAACAAAAACCAGGTTCCCAAAACTGCAGAAAAACAACAAGGAAAGAGGCACCTCTAAGAGTAGATGTATAGAAAGACACGTTAATAGGCACGTTAATAGGCATACAGTTTATGCACTCACATTTGGTAGAAGTAAACAGAGCTTTTCGAACCCAATGGAGTCAATGGAGTCCCAATGGAGTCCTGCAGACTGCACTCTCTGTTTGTGTAGCTCTGTCACTTGCTGAGATGGCTTCACTCCGCGTGAATGGATGCCGGCTACTACAATACTAGGACGTGTTTCAATATTTGACCAAAAGTGGACGTGTTTCAACTTCCCTGCTGCCATCTCTGCTCTGAGTTCCAAGCCTCGTTCTGATATTGAGTTCCTCTGTCGTAGCCAGCATCTATTCACACGGTTTTAACGGACTGACATTTTTCTTTTTGTTTGACTCGATGTTAGGTATTTTCATATTTTTAACTTCCAACAAACTAGATGTTTGGTAAACTTTTTTTTTTTGTCTTACCAGTTTAGGACTCTCTCGAGGCACACTTTTTCTATTGTTTAACTGCTTACTTTTCTGCTGGTCTATTTTTTTTCTTCACTGACAGCAGCTTGTTCACTATATTTCTTTACATTATTATTAGTTTTTTAATGTTTTCTGTGATGTTTTTTGTTACTTGTGTACACCTTACCCCATCCCTTCCATCCCTCTCCATATGTTTTCTCATGACACATTGATGGGTATAGAATTTTTCGTATAATTTCTATTCATGTATTACTATTCATTGTTGACGGTGTTTTTGCGCCTCCAGTTTTCTACCCTCAGATGCCCATTATTATGTGGGTTACTGATGGTAGTTCTTTGGCCTCTGGTGGACCGATTGTCGCTCCCCCAGTACGCCGCTGTTCTGTTAAGCTAATATCTCTTAATTATTTTACAAATCTTACTAATATCTGCTCGACGGGAGCCAATGTCTTTCCTTTTTTTCCAGCCTTTCCTTTTTCCTACCCCGTATAGTGGATTGTATGCAATCCTGTCAAAACAACATTTTTATTATATTTATTATGCAACTCCTTATATTACCTTTACCTTTCAGGATAAAAAATAAGTAAATAAGTAAATTCACCCAGCGGTTTCCGATTTCAGTTAGGCCTCGTACACACGATCGGACATATCCGATGAAAACGGTCCGCGGACCATTTCCATCGGATATGTCCGATCTGGAGTTTGATCCGATGGCGTGTACACACCATCGGATCAAATTCCCCGCCGGCGGACGGCACGGTGACGTGTCGGTGACGCGGCGGTGACGTTGACGCCGCCACGTCACCGCTACATCACGCACCAGGAAGTAAAACACCTCCGCGCATGCGCCGAATCCATTCGGCGGCGGCATGTCGTCGTGCGGGATGTACTAACCAGCAGACATGTCGGGCGGACAGATTCCCACCGGATAGATTTCAAAGCATGCTTTGAAATCTGTCGGGTGGAGAAATCTGTCCGCTAGCCCATACACACGAGCGGAGATGTCTGCTGAAACGGTCCATCAGACCGTTTTCAGCGGACATATCCCCTCGTGTGTACGAGGCCTTAGTGTATCTGCCTGGGCATGAGGTTTTGGAAGAACAAGGCCCTTCTCATTCAGGCGACACTGTAAAGAGAGAAATCAGGAAAGTCCCAATCTCCTACTAACAAGGAGGCTTAGATGACCTGGTTAACACAAGTGCTATAGAAAATTTGGATGTAAACTGCAAGCAGAGGGTCATCTCCAAAAAATAAGGATGCACGTAATCTGAGTGCTCTTTTTGATTTTAGAAGAGTTGCAGTATTTGTTGGCTAAAAACTGTCAGTTCACTGATTGGCCTTACTAGTTGCCTAGAAAGGCTTTTTAATAGATACTGTCTTTTTATTACAAGTTTTCTCATTCCTGTAAAAAATGTAACGTACAACTAGCCATTCTGCACAGTTTTCCAGGATTTGCAGCTCCTAAACTTCCGCAATCTATACAGCAGTATTACATTTATCTTCTGGCACATACAAATATATTCCCAGCCAGCATCACTCCAGCCCCCTAATCTTGTTTTCTTCAGTTGTATCCCATAAGCCTGCCAGAACAAACCAATTCTAATTGAAAAAAACAAACCTTTTAATGTGCTTTCCTCAAATTGCCTAGATTCTTTGCATAAGCAGATTTGGGTATGCAGTTTTTGATATAATCACATAGTAGGCCAAGGTTTTCCACAGCAATAGAAATGTGGTTGCTTACTTGCACTTTATATCAAGTCCATTGGATACTGACACAGCATTTCAACTGCAGATATGGTTTTGTAGCAGAGAAAGGATATTGATTGAATAGTGATTTCCTCTGCAGTACCTAATGAGACTAAAGTATACTTTATAATGTTAGCAAACAGATAAATTGCTTATTATTGAGTTTTCATTTTGCATGGAAGACAGTCATAAAATAAAATTACATTTATTTAACCTGCGTTAAAAGAAAAATAAACCCATACTAAGATGAGCAAAACATGCAGCACACCATTGCCAGTGAATAATTAAAGCAGTTAACACAACATACAACCAGATTTTGCTTAGAAAACAATGTATTGTTATTCCAAGGCTTAACAATTGGGGATATTTAGTATAGCAAAACGTACAAAATATTGTATTTTTTTTCAAAATTGCCGCTTTTTTTTGTTTATAGCGCAAAAAAAAAATATTGCAGAGATGATTAAATACCACCAAAAAAAGCTATATTTGTGGGAAAAAAAGTACCTAAATTTTGTTTGGGTACGTCGTTGCATGGCCACGCAATTGTCAGTTAAATTGACGCAGTGCCGAATCGCAAAAAATGACCTGGTCATTCAGCAGCCAATTCTTCCGGGGCTGAAGTGGTTAAGGATAGAATCGAGACTGATCTCCTCTCACAGTTAGAAATGGTAGTGAGGCGGAGTAATGGTATTATGATAGTGGACTTCAATTACCCAGATATTGTCTGGGCAGATGCTGACTCATCTAAGGATTGTAATTTCTTGAATGTCTTGCAGGACAATTCTATTAATCAATTGGTGGATGCGGGTGTGGCAGTGATCAGGGACTGGTGACAGTATGTAAAAAAAAAAAAAGTAATATATTTTTTCATTTATTTTACAATTTGTATCCTTTATTACATTTTTTTATGTTTTTTGTTCACATACTGTGACCAGAGCAACAGGGAGTTACCATAGTTTTGTTGTCTGACGCTAAAAAGGTTTTGTTGTGATTAGTTGTAATTGGCCACAGATAATCACATGGTACAGATGGGCTGTGATTGGCCCTGTCTGTACCATGTGATCACTGTGACCAATCATGGCTAGCAACACAATGGTAGCGGCAGCAGGCCGGTACAGTGGTCATGCCTTCGGATGTGTCTGGTGGACACAGCCAGTGACAGATTGTGCCACAGTACGGCCCCACAGCTGCAAGCGTGGCCCGTTTTGGAATAATGTCATACAACATCTACCCTGAACGACCAATGTCACACCTAGTCATTTCACAAAAGGACGGGCGAGAAGTGGTTAAAACATGACATGGCTGCTATTGTTTGTGAGGGAACTTAGAAGATGGTTAACTGTGGAGGTTACCAACTTCAGTGACAATTGCTCTGTTGCCACTTAGACTGTTGTCCTGCAAGCTGGAACATATCTGTGCAGGTTGAGGCTGTTCTGTGTAATACATATGTGAACACATGCACCAGGATTAACATGACTGTGTCATTTGTTAGCCAGCATCTCAGTCCAGAAAGAAGATACTGGCTCCGAAAAAATGCCTTAAACAGTTAAGGATATTGTCATTGTAGTAATGTGATCTGTGTGAGAGATACTATTCATCTATCTGTGTTACATCTACTTAAAGGATCACTAAAGGAGTATTATTTTTTTAGCTAAATAGCTTCCTTTACCTTACTGCAGTCCTGGTTTCATGTTCTCATTGTTCGTTTTGGCTTTGAAGTTGCTGTAATTCTGCTCTGAGCTCCACACTTCCTGCTTGTCTGGCTCCTTATGATAAATCTCATGGCAGCTTTTCACTGTGGTCCAAGCTGTCATTACTGTGTGTCTAAAACTCCTCAGAACCAATCAGATTCATTTTAAAAACATAACACTGCCCTGGATTTGTTTGTTTTTGTTCTGTGTGTCTCTCTACTTCACAGAAACATGAAACCAGTTTAAAAGTGAAACTAAACTGCAGGCACATTATATGATTGATTTGTATCTATTTTTAATCATTTTTAAAATGAATCAGTTAACTTTTATGTCTCTATACCCTGTAAACAGTCATTTCAGCAAAAAAAAAAATTCCTTTAGTGACCCTTTAAGCCAAGTCAGGTTCACTTTAAGGCTATAAAAAGATTTGCAAACCAAACCAATCAAACTAAACGGTATTACCACCAGCCGCCACCCCATATATAGAGAGGTGGGGCTCATGGGCTAAATAAAAGAAGAAGATAGGATATATAAAACTGCCACAATGTAGAGCCTCTGATGGTCATCTCTGCTAACTGTACTCATGCTGGGAATTTGTCTTTGCTTCATGAGTGATCATTCATGCCGTCAGCAAATGAGTTTACCAATTACCATCCACCATCAAGCCTCCTGCACAGTATACCATGCCGTGTGCCTGCTTCAGCCACATATTGCAGTCCCTAGGATTTTTGATTTTTGAATTTAGCATTTGCCCTTTTCTCTATCCATATCAGGACTGTGTAGCATTGGCGGTGTCTCCTAAATTTGTGCCTATTGCCCTTTGCAGTGCATTTGAAGGTTCTCCATTGTAGTATGCATGTGAAGTGTTCAGACGTTTTGTTTGTTTGTCCTGTTTGTCCCGAGACAACATTGTCTATGGATGGTGATTGGTGGAGGATCGATGACCGATTTTATGAATTGTACTTGGTTCATTGCATATATTTTTTGTAATAAATTCTAATTTTTGATAATTTTATCAGACACTATGGGGTTGATTTACTAAAGGCAAATTGATTGTGCACTTTGCATAGTGCAGTTGCATCAGAATTTAGTAAATGAGGTAAAGGTTCACTTTGCAAAGAGTACCCAATTACGTGCAAGGAAAAAAAAAAAACATTTTTGCTTGCGCACGATTGGATGATGGAAGTCAGCAGAGCTTCTGCTCATTTACTAAGCTCTGGTGCAACTGCTCTTGCAGAGTGCAACTGTCTATTTGTCTTTAGTAAATCAACCCCTATATCTCAGAGGCTCTAGGTTGTGGCACTTTTCTATATCCATCTTCTTTTGGCATAACGTTTTTTTCACTTTAAGACTATTCTCTAGAATTTTGTTTACTTGTATCAATATCAAACCAGGAAATCTGAGAATAAGAGTAGAGTACAGCGGTGTCTTGACATTTCCCCTATGCAAGGAAAATGCAGAGTCAAGCAGAAAAGATAAATGAGCCTGGTATACCTCAGCAGACTTTGAAATCTAAAAGTCTCATGGCTTTGTTGTGGGATGTTATTCATTTTAGATGTCTGACTAATTGCCAGATGGTAATACATACCTACATTGTTTCAGTGCATTAGCTTTGAAAATCTAATTAGCTGCTAAAGATAGGTGACATTGCATGTACACCTGCATTAGATAAAAGGTAAATGTGGACTGAGTAAAATATGAAAGAATTTATAGCGTCAGACAAAACTTGCCACTTGCAGTAAACATAATTTTGTAAGGTGTAAAGTCACCCCATCACAAACCTGAACAATTTACACTTAGTAAGGGATACAGAAATTTCATGAACAAACAAAACTTTAAATGTCAAAGGGATTGGTGGGTTCAGCCATAGAGAACCTTAAAGTGGAAAAAAAAGTACCTATTAGTACCATGAAAATGTAAATTTTGTCTGTGATTTCTCCTGAAAACGCACATTGCACTCCCTTGAATGCAAGTGTGTCTAAGAACTCCTGTGCCTACAGCCTCAAAGCTTGAGATATAAGAATTTGCTGCCTCTTAACCACTTGACCACTGGGCACTTAAACCCCCTTAATAACCAGACCAATTTTCAGCTTTCGGTGCTCTCACAGTTTGAATGGCAATAACTCAGTCATACAACACTCTAACCAAATGAAATTTTTGTCCTTTTTTCCCCACAAATAGAGCTTTCTTTTGGTGGTATTTGATCACCTCTGCGGTTTTTATTTTTTTCGCTATAAATGAAAAAAGAACGTAAATTTTGTAAAAAAATGAATTTTTCTTCATTTCTATTATAAAATTTTGCAAAAAAGTAATTTTTCTTCATAAATTTGGCCTAAAATGTATACTGCTACATATCTTTGGTAACAAAAAAAAAAAAAATTGGATAATATTTAGTCTGGGTGAAAGTTATGGGGTCTACAAGCTATGGTACCAATTACTGAAAATTGATCAATTTGATCACATCTGATGTACTGACAGCCTCTCTCATTTCTTAAGACCCTAACATGCCAGAAAAGTACAAATACCCCCCAAATGACCCCTTTTTGGAAAGAAGACATTCCAAGGTATTTAGAAAGAGGCATCGTGAGTTTTTTGAAGTTGTCATTTTTTCCCCACAATTCTTTGCAAAATCAAGATTTTTTTATTTTAATTTTTTTTCCACAAAATGTTCATATTATTAGGTTATTTCTCACACACAGCATATGCATACCACAAATTACACCCCAAAACACATTCTGCTATTCCTCCCGAGTATGGCGATACCCCATGTGTGGAACTTTTACACAGCGTGGCCACATACAGAGGCCCAACATGCAGGGAGCACCATCAGGCGTTCTGGAACACCCAGACCAATTCTGACATTTCTCTCCTACATGGAAAAATCATCATTTATTTGCTAGAAAATTACATAGAACCCCAAAACATTATATATGCTTTTTTAGCAAAGACCCTAGAGAATACAATGGCGGCCGTTACAACTTTTTATCTCGCATTGTATTTGCACAGCATTTTTTCCAACGCGTTTTTTTTTGGAAACAAAACAGTTTTGTGCTTAAAAAAAAACAAAACAGTAAAGTTAGCCCAATGTTTTTGCATAATATGAAAGATGAAGTTACGCCGAGTAAATAGATACCCAACATGTCACCCTTCAATATTGCACACGCTTGTGGAATGGCGCCAAACTACGCGACTTAAAAATCCCCATAGGCGACGCTTTAAATGTTTTTCCTGGTTACATCTTTTTAGTTGGAGAGGAGGTCTAGGGCCAAAATTATTGCTCTCGCTCTAACGTTCGCAGCGATACCTCACATGTGTGGTTTGAACACCGTTTTCATATGTGGGCGGGACTTACGTGTGCGGTCGCGTCTGTATACGAGCACACGGGTACAGGGGCGCTGTAATTTTTTTTTTTTTTTTTTTATTGTTCATTTTACTTTATTTATTTTAGTTTGACACCTTTTTCCCCAAAAATAAATGTTTTGGTTACTTTTATTCCTATTACAAGGAATGTAAACATCCCTTGTAATAGGAATATAGCATGACAGGTCCTCTTTACAGTGAGATATGGGGTCAATAAGACCCCACATCTCCCCTCTAGGCTGGGAAGCCTGAAAAAAAAACGATTGCAGAGTATTGCGCGGGGAGTATTGCGCGGGGAGTATTGCGCGGGGAGTATTTCGCGGGGAGTATTGCGCGGGGAGTATTGCGTGGGGAGTATTGCGCGGGGGTACTGCAGAGTATTGTGCGGGAGTATTGTGCGGGAGTATTGTGCGGGGAGTATTGCGTGGGGAGTATTGCGCGGGGGTACTGCAGAGTATTGTGCGGGAGTATTGTGCGGGAGTATTGTGCGGGAGTATTGTGCGGGAGTATTGCAGAGTATTGGGGGGTACTGCAGAGTATTGGGGGGTACTGCGGAGTATTGGGGGGTACTGCGGAGTATTGGGGGGTACTGCGGGGTATGCAGAGTATTGCGGGGTATGCAGAGTATTGGGGGGTACTGCGGAGTATTGCGGGGTACTGCGGAGTACTGCGGGGTACTGCGGGGTATTGCGGGGTATTGCAGAGTACTGCGGGGTATTGCGGAGTATTGAGGGGTATTGCAGAGTATTGAGGGGTATGCAGAGTATTGAGGGGTATGCAGAGTATTGGGGGGTACTGCGGAGTATTGGGGGGTACTGCGGAGTATTGGGGGGTACTGCGGAGTATTGCGGGGTACTGCGGGGTATTGCGGGGTACTGCGGGGTATTGAGGGGTATTGCAGAGTATTGAGGGGTATGCAGAGTATTGAGGGGTATGCAGAGTATTGGGGGGTACTGCGGAGTATTGGGGGGTACTGCGGAGTATTGGGGGGTATGCAGAGTATTGGGGGGTATGCAGAGTATTGAGGGGTATGCAGAGTATTGGGGGTATGCAGAGTATTGGGGGGTATGCAGAGTATTGGGGGGTATGCAGAGTTTTGCGCAGGGAAGGAAGGAGTTAATGCAGGGATGGCTGAGCAGGGATGGATGGATCTGTGACTGCAATAGTCACAGATCCATCCCACACTGCTGCAGCCATCCGCGCTCTCCTCTCACGCTGTACCGATCGGTACAGCGAGAGGAGGGAAGAACCGGCGTCAGCAAGTGACGCGGTTTGTTTACATGTGATCGCGCCGTCATTGGACGGCGCGATCACGTGGTAAGGAGCCGCCACCATTGGCTCCTTACCGAGATCACTGACGCTGCGGGTCCCGTGGACCCGCCGAGCGCCGTGACCGCGTGTGCGCGCCCGCTCGGGCGCGCGGATCTGACGCACGTCAGATTTGTTTACACACGTGGTCGCGCCGCCATTGGACGGCGCGATCACGTGGTAAGGAGCCGCCGCCATTGGCTCCTTACCGCGATCATCGGTGCTGCGGGTCCCGTGGACCCGGTGAGCACCGGTGATCGCGTGTGCGCGCCCGGTTGGGCGCGCACACCTGACTCTAACGGAGGATGTCCATGGACGTCCTGTTAGAGTACAGGAACCGTCCTATAGCCGTATTTCGTCTATAGGGCGGTGATTAAGTGGTTAATATTGTGCTGCTTACGGTTCCCTTAACTGGAGTCTCACATGTAAGGAAGCAAAGCTCTACTTCATTTATTATTAGTATTATACAGGATTTATATAGCGCAGAGCTTTACAATGTTAGGGCAAACAGTGCAGTTACAATACAATTCAATATAGGAGGAATTAAAGAGCCCTGCTCGTTTAGAGCTTACAATCTAAGAGGGAGGATCAAGTGATACAAAAGGTAATAACTGGGGGGATGAGCTGATGGAAAAAGTACAGTTGTTAGGTGAAGGCAGGATAGGCTTCACTAAAGAGAAACGTTTTCAGGGATCGCCTAAAAGTGGATAGAGTTCAGTTTGTGGTAGGGAATTACAAAGGATGGGAGAGGCTCAGGAGAAGCCTGGGAGACAGGCTATCTACCAAGTTAGCATCCCTCAAACAGAGACAGTGCAGTGCAAGGGCATGGCAAGTCAGTCATGTAAAAAGATCATCTGCATACAGACCACAGGCAAGACTGCTTACAAGTTATTTGTCCTCTGACTAGGCAGATCTTCAGTTCCTTTTAAAAATTGGCATACCACCAGATACATATTTTCATGTTAAAGATAAAGATTGTTATTTTTATTTTTAGACAAAAACTCTGATAATTTTTTTCTTTATTGCTGTTTGTGTCCTTGCCAACTAGACCTAAGGCTTCATGTACACTACAGCTTCTGAAATTAAGTTTAGGAGCTTTTGTCATTTTTTTTGCCAAAGCTTCTAAACTCAACTCCATAAAAGCCTATGGCCCAGATTCACGTACATCTGCGCATTATTGGACCGGCGTAGCGCACTGCCTTTACGTTAGACTTGCGCAATTTTGCCGCGTAATCACCCTATTCTTGTAGCTTTTGCGCAGGAAATTGCGCATACGTAACGTTTTTCCAGAGGCGTAAGGGGGAGTAATACAAATTGGGAAGGATGTCGGCGTGTTACATTGAAATGAGCCGTGACCCCATGCAAATGAAGGGCCGGCCAGCTCGCGCATGCGCGCTTGAACGAGACCATGTCAGCTCCGATGTGCGCATGCTCACAACTCGGGAGCGGCGCAATCAGTGAAATTGGAAATGGACTAGGGCAACGTTGTGAACTACGCAAACAGCATAAATAGACACACACAAACGCACTTCCTTTGCAAAAGTACATCCCTTTGTCCCTTCCCATTTAACAAAGTGCTTTTGTTCTTGTTGTTCGTTGCGGTGTGTTTTGTAGTTGTCAGATTAGTGTTCTGTGTGATCAAGTGGTTGTTAGTAGATTTTTGAAAGTGGTTTTTGATAAGTGTTTGAGAGACTGTTTGTTTGATTGATATATTTCTTTTTGTTTCTTTTTCTGCTGTATTTTTGTTTTGTGTTTTGGGGACTGTTTCTTGCTGAGTCGTTTTCTCTCTGTGTGTTTTTTTTTGTGATTGGTTGGGCTTGTTTGTGTGCGTGAATTTTGTTGACTGGGACTGTTTTTTTTTGGAAGGATGAGTGAGAGAAAACGCAAGCTGAATTTTACAGTTGTGGAAAAACAGATTCTTGCCCGGGCCATTAGCGAGTATGGGCGTTACCTCCACGGCCCAGAGAGTGCCAACACCACCCCGGCCAGGAGGAGGGAGATATTGGATAGGATCACTGACCAGGTGAATTCAGCGGGGCAGGGGGAGACACGGACCAGGTCTGGGATTGACAAAAAAATCAATGACCTCCGGCGTCTGGTCAAAAAGAAGTTGGCCAGAATGCATGCCCATGCCAGGGGCACAGGAGGTGGCCCACCATGCCGTATTAGCCTGACAGCGGAGGAGCGTGCGGTGGCCCTGACCTTTCATCGGCATGAAGTTGAGGGCCTGCCCGGCTTTGACTCAAGTCCGGAGCCCGTGGTGCCAGGTAAGTTTTTTTTTTTTTTAATATCAGGTGTGTAGCATGTGTGGGGGAGGGGGTGAAAGGGAATATGTGGCAAGTGTGTGGATCCTCCAACCTGTGAATGTTTTGTGTCATCCACAGATGTGCAGGAGGGTGCAGGGCCATCTGGCCTGACTGCACCAACCCCAGGACAGCAGCCTAATGAGGCCCCCGGAGGAGGTTCAACAGGAGCAGGGCAATCATGAGGAGCAGGACAATCATGAGGAGGAGGAGTCCATGACAGGCACTGGACGTTTGGGTTTTGAGGACTCCTCCCCTCTGGCTGGCAGCAGGCAGGCCTCCCTAAGGGGGAGCCCCCCCCTCCTCCCCCAACATGGCTCCCCAAACAAGGGCCTCCCCTTCTCCCCGGCCACAAGCATCAGCTGGAGGCAGGATGTCATCCCAGACCACCAGGGGGTTGGCCGATCTCCTGCCCGCCACCCTGAGAAGGGACCAGTTCCTCCAGACCCGCCATCTGGGACAGGTCAGCCAGACATTGGTGCGGATGGAGGAGAGCCTGTCCTCCATCAAGGATACGCTGGGGAACCTGGACTCCCACTCCCGGGCTTTCACAACCTGCCTAAATGAACTGCAGACGACATCAGCAGGCGTTGGGCAGGATGTGAGGGCCCTTACCCTGGCTATCCAGGCCAACACGGCAACAGTTGGTGCTGCCCTGGACAGAATTGCCGTGGCCTTGGAGGGCAGGCCACCAGGTGGGCAGAGATCAGGGGCTGATCCTCCTTCCCCGGTTTTACCCCTCCCCCATGAGTCTCCCCTGAGAAGCCGGGGCCGTGGCCGGGGGCGCCCCAGGCGTGGCTCACGCAGAGGGCAGTAATTTGTTTTTCCCCCAATTTTTTGTTTTATCAAATATTTTTTTTTTTTTGTCATTTTTTTTTTTTTGTGCTGGAAATTTTTTGATTTTGCAGGTCATTTTTTTTGGGTTGTGAATGCTGTGTGAATGTGGGGGTGACATTCCTGCCAGAAAAGGGGTGTCACCCTCTATTTTGGTGGAGAAGGGTTCCCCAGGACCAGGGAGAAGTGATCCTCAGGTCCGTGTGAATGGTGTATGAATGTACAGTGACATAATTGGAGCCTTGGCGTGGCGTTGCTGCTCACAAGTCCTGCATGGTGGACTGGTGCCAATCCAATTTGATGAGGATGTGGGGTGTGTGTGCTAGGGACCACAGTGTTGTGCATGCATGCATTCTCATTGTGCCATGATTAATGTGTATGTTTAACGTGCAAAGATGCCCAATGTGAGCTGTCTCCTGGCTGCTCTTCCCTCAGAAGACGGGGTAACCTCGGTTAGGGGGGGATTGTCTGGTTCAGGGGTCAGGTCATCACGTAGGTCAATCTGCAGACCCTTTCTTTCTGCAAAGTTGTGCAGCATGCAACATGCACCGATGATCTGGCACACGAAGTTTGGGGAATACAAGAGGGTACCCCCAGACTTATCCAGGCATCGGAAACTTGACTTTAGGAGGCCAAAGGTGCGCTCCACCACTGCACGGGTTTGGGCATGTGCTTGATTGTATCTTTCCTCTCCTGGGGTTTGAGGGTTCCGGATAGGAGTCATGAGATGGGGTCCCAGTGGATATGCAGAGTCACCTGTAAGGGAAAAGACAGGAGGATGTTAGTCATGCATGTGCCCCTTGTGATGTGCATCATGGGAGGGGATAGTCATGCCCGACTCCCATGTCACTCACCAACCAGCCAGGTGTCCCCATACACGTTCTGATCGAATTCCAATCGGATGTGGCATTGATTGTATATGTAGCTGTCATGGCTGGACGCTGGGTGTTTGGCACGGACGTGCCATATGAGGCCTTGGGCATCGACTATCACCTGTACATTGATGGAATGCCAATGCTTCCGATTGCGGTACATGTGCTCTGTCTCCTGGGGGGGCTGGAGTGCCACATGTGTGCAATCAATGGCCCCCACAGTGCGTGGGAATCTGGCAATTCTGTAGAAATCTGTCATTGCCTTCAGTCGCAGCTCCTCAGTGGTGGGTTTGATGATTTGGTTGGCCATGCGTCTGAGTATTGCAGGGACAACCTGGTGCACACATCTGCTCATGGAGGACTGTGACATCCCAGCCACCACTCCACTTGTTCTTTGAAAAGAGCCACTGGCAAGGAAATGGAGTGTTGCCAGGACCTTGACCAGTGGCTGCACTGCATGTGAGCGGTGTGTTGGGCTGGTGATGTCATCCTGCAGGGTTGTGGTTAATTCCAGGATGACATGAGGGGTGAATCTGAAGATGCGATACACCTCAGAATCACTCATGCCAAACAGGTCTATGCGGGTACGGTATATCCTCTCCCGTGCCATCCTCCCTGGCATCCTCCGTGCCCTCCTCCTTCTTTGTTCATCTAAAGTCAGTAGTATAGCTATGCGCGACGATGCCCCTGGCATGTTGGCATACAGATTGTTGAGCAACACGTGTGACTGCTGAGCTGCTCACTAACAGTGTTGCTTTATCTAACAAGTAGACTTTTTTTCTTTTTTTAGACCAGCTTTTATCAGCTCTAATTTTAGACAGGACATTTTGCTGTTGCGCACACTGCGTCGCCTGCGCTGCCCCAACGTTGTTTTGTGGATCCCCGTAAGTCCCTCATTAGCATATTTGACTAGCAAATCAATGGTGTATCTATCGCACTTTTGCGCGGACGGATGCGCCAGTCTAACGAAATTACGCGGGACAAAAAAAAGTCGATTTTTTGCGTATCTCGTTCTGGGGATGCCGCGCAACGAAACGCACGCGCACATTTAGACTTACGCACGCGCATCTCCTGTTGCGCAGGCGTAATCGCTCTGTGAATCTGGGCCTATGTGTCTATGTATACATAGGCTTTTACAAGAGTTTAGAAGCTGATGCAGTTAGGGGAGGGTCATCCTCCCTCTCCTGAACGTGGAAGAATCGCGATCAGGATAGGTACATTTTGATAACTGGCACGCAAAATGCTGCAAAATTGCTTTAATATCTTGGGCCGATTTTGCCGCTATTTGTGTTTTCCCATGGCCAGTGATCAACAGTCTGTATGTACATGAGCCCGTACTTAAAGTGGTAATAAAGTATTTTTTTTCTTTAAAAATAATAAACATGTCATACTTTGTAAAGTGTTTTTTGCACAGACAGCCTGTATCCTCTTCTTCACGGGTCCCCCTTTGCTGCTCCTGGCCCTCCCCTCCTGTTGAGTACTCCAACAGCATTCAGATACAGAGCCGTATTGCATCTCCGCCCCTCTCTAATCTGCTTGGCTAACTGACTTTGATTGACAGCAGTGGGAGCCAATGGTGCCGCTGCGGTGTCTCAGTCAATCAGGATGGAGAGTCCCGGACGACTGAGGCACTCGTGTAACATCACTGGATAGAGAGGGGGCTCAGGTAAGTATTAGATGGCTGCTGCACACAGAATGTTTTTTATCTTAATGCATAGAATGCATCAAGATAAAGAAAACTTCTACCCTTACAACCACTTCAAGCTGTCGGCTGCTGTAAGCCCTTGAAGAAATTAAGAATCTGCAAGCAGGTAGACTTTAATAAATAGAGCAACACATACAATTCACAAAGATAGCCAACGCATTACAGCTGTTAGACCTTAGCTATAACTAAGGCCTAACAGCTGAAACACATTGGCTCTCTGTGTGGATTTTTTGCATTGTTATATTTAATAAAATGTGCTTGTGAATTCCAACAAAGTGCTAGCATTTCTTCAAGATATAGAAACATCACTATCGTCCATGTTAGTGCAGCTTTCATAATTTAGTTTACATTATTCTACAGTATATACATGCCCTTTGCCATTCTGGTATGCATTACTGATTGTAACTTTGCACCTGCAAACTGTATTTGTTTTCTTTCGGATCATTTGATCATTTATAAATTCCATTACAATAGAGTAGGGAGGTGTATGGGTGTGTGTGTACATTTTCTCTTGAATCTTGTGTGTCTTTTCAATGGAATTTATATACAAGGACTACTACTGTTTGTTAGGCATTTCTTTATCCTGTAAATAACCCCTTTGTAAGGTTGACATGTGCACCCTGAAATATTTTGTTTCGTAATTTCATTTTTGTCTGATAAATACATTTATTTAGTTACTCCCGAAATTCGTTTTCATTTATTTTGTTTTTTTGTTAAAAAAATGCATTCATCCGAAAATCCAAATTAATTAAGGTCGAATCTGTCATTGAAGGCTTATGGTGTCTGTCGAATGTTCTATGGAAAAAAAAAAAAGATTCGACAGAGCAACGAAACTGTCTCTCTATGTCGAATCTTCATGTCTCTCTATGTCGAATCTTCATGTCTCTCTATGTCGAATCTTCATGTCTCTCTAAGTCGAATCGTCATGTCTCTCTATGTCGAATCTTCATGTCTCTCTAAGTCGAATCGTCATGTCTCTCTAAGTCGAATCTTCATGTCTCTCTAAGTCGAATCTTCTTCATGTCTCTATAATGACGAATCTTTTATTTTTATGTAGAATAATATTGGACTAATAGAGTTAAGGTTAGGCACATTCGACCGCAATGAAAACTAAAATAAAGCATTTGTTTATGTCGGATCTTTCGGTTTTTGTTTTCTGTGCTTTCTTTATAGTTTGTTAAAACGATAACGAAAATACCTGAAATTAGGACAAAAATGCATTCGGATGAAAACGAATGCACATGTCTAATGTAAGGAAGGCCTGAAAATGTTAAATGGAGTAACTATCTAAAACAATTCATAGAAAACAGTCAAACCCTTTGCTTTCTACATCATTGGTGCTCAGGGTATTTGGATTTGGAGCCCCTAGCATTGTTGGACACTGCAAAGTGGGACCTTGATCATAACTTTGCAGTCATAGGTGTATTTCTATACACAAAAAAAAAAAAAAAAACGAATGGTACACCCATTTCCGGTAATGGAACTAAACATATAGGGAATGCTATACCAAACTACCCTACAAAAACTTTAGAAAACTCAGCAAAGAGGTTAATCTTTTTTTTTCCCATGACAACAATACTTTGTGCTGCAAATAGTCACAAGTTAATCTGACTTCTGAACAAGTCCAATAATAAACTAATTTAACATGCTTTGTTTCATCAGGAACCATCGCTGTGGGACTGTCTATGTCTAATTAGATTAAAGGAGAAAGAGCAAAGATGGTGTAAAGTCCAACTGTTCTTTAATAAAAAGCTGTTGGTAATTTCAAAGAGTGTCCTCAAACCTCAAAGCCCCGGGGTCTAGACCTAAATGTAATGTATTCATTGTTACATTGAAGGACTGTCCTCTTTGAATATGTGTTTTGTATTTTGAACTGGGCTCCCTCAAACAGGCCTCAGTCTGAGAAGCAGAAGTTGTGGTTCACCACATCCATCTGTTTATAGATACATTCCAGAGATTTGTCCTCAAGATACTAATATGCTATAATAACACAGTGCTCTGAAATTATACAGTGTGCAGTTTTTATTAAAGTCCATCTCTCACTCTTTCCTGCCATTGGGATTATTTACCAACAAGAGTGCAATCAGAGTGCTAAGCAACTGTTAGGCAGTAGATGCACTTTGTTATGGGCTTAGACAGACGAATAAGCCATGCCAAAGAGATGTGCATCCAACTGGCAACAGATATGTTTACTTGTTGTGAATACCACAGAACATTGCAAAAAAAAAATCAGCTTTCAGAGCAGAGTTGTTGTGCTGAATCTTCAAAGACTTGTATTCTGAAATCAGCCCTTCAGGGCTCTTAAAAACAGACACTGGATCAGAAAAATACATTTGTTAAGCACACTTGGATACATCTTGTTTTTACACCCCTAATTAAAGCTTTACAATGAATTAGATACTTTATTTGTTCACTTGAACTTGTATCACATCTATCATTTCTAATATCAATATATGATCAAATACGTTTTCAGAAATCATGATCTTCTCCAACACACTTTTTAAACAACAGATAAGGAATTGATTACTTTTAACCACTTGACCTTCTATAAAACAAAAAATGCTATAAAACCTGTCCAATAAATATTCTTTTCAAAATCAAATTTCTTCATAAATTTAGGTCAATGTTTATTCTGCTACATATTTTTGGTTAAAAAAAAAATCACACTACGCGAAAATTGGTTTTCACAACATTTATAGCGTCTAAAAACTGGGATATTTTTTATTTATTTTACTAGTAATAGCAGCAATAAGTGACTTATAGCGGGACTGTGATATTGCGGCAAACATTCTGATACTAACTGACACTTTTTGGGGACCAGTGATAATACAGTGCTAACAAATGTGCACTGTTAAGCCGCGTACACACGATCAGTCCATCCGATGAGAACGGTCTGATGGACCGTTTCCATCGGTTAACCGATGAAGCTGACTGATGGTCCATCGCGCCTACACACCATCGGTTACAAAAAACGATTGGGTCAGAACGCGGTGACGTAAAACACAATGACGTGCTAAAAAAAATTAATTCAATGCTTCCAAGCATGCGTCGACTTGATTCTGAGCATGCCTGGATTTTTAACCGGTGGTCAAGCCTACTAACAATCGGTTTTGACCTATCGGTTAGGAATCCATCGGTTAAATTTAAAACAAATTGGCTTTTTTTTAACCGATGGATAACTAACCGATGGGGCCCACACACGATCGGTTTGGTCTGATGAAAACGGTCCTATGACACTGGCTGGGAAGGGGTTAACATCAGGGGTGATTAAAGGGTTGACTGTGTGCCTAGCCAGTGTGTTATTACACTGTGTGAGTGATTTTACTAGGGGAAGAGATGAAATTTAATTCCTGCTTTGCAGGGACACAAATTTCTTCCCTACCCTCCTGTCCAAACGGCGATCTGCCTTCTTTATATCGCAGTTCTATCACTCTGCCTAACAATCTGAATCTGCCTAGCAATCTGAATATGCCTAACAATTGGAAGGTGCTGGAGGACATCGGGTACTATGCACCCACAGATTGGCTTCTGCTGTGTGTAGTCACAGCGCAAGAAAGCCACCAGCAGTGCACATGTGCTCCCCCTTCCCAGAAGTGTCAGGTCATGTATATATACACATGAACCGGCGCACAGATGCCCCCCTGTAACAGTAAACCTGCTATAGGGACCTTAAGTGGTTAAACACAAATACCATAAATCTTGTTCTGTAGAAAAGCTCTTAGTAAACTCATAATTTAAAAATGCATAGTAAAGCAAAAGGTTTACTTCTTTTCAGCTTCTCTGTTCTTATGCCAGGAGTGAAAGGACAGGCCAGTGTACAGACAAGTTGAGGAGTAATAGCCTAAAAGATAAGTGCACTTTAAGAGAAAATGCATTTATCCTGTTTGCCTCTTTACGTTGACCTAACTGGTCACCCGTCTAGAGATGCATACTTACCTTAATCCAGCAGCTACAAGTTTCTCTGCCTTTTGGGCACACCTGCACAGTGGAGCCAGCTGGAATGCTTCTATGGGGCTCCACCTTGAAAATGCACTTATTTTTGTAAAAGGTCTATGGACTTCCGAAGTGATGGTGCTGCTTAGCTCCAGGTATTTCCTTAAAAGTGATTGTAAACTCTCTAATAAAAAAGTTATACTTAAATACCCTGTGCAGTGGTCTTGCACAGAGCAAAGCCTGGATCCCCCTCTTCTCAGGTCCCTCTTTGGCACCTCCCTCCTTTTGAGTTCCCCCATAGCAAGCAGCTTGCTATAGGGGGAACCCGAATGGAGCCACATTCAGACATGGAACCACAGCCTAACCCTACCCCTTTTCTCTCTTCATTAGTTGACTGACTTTGATTGATAGCAGTGGGAGCCAATTATAAATTGAAGGAGTAAAGCAATACATCTTTTACTTTTATAAGAAAATTAGCAACCTGCACACATTATATCTCTCAGTACAGGTTTACTTAACAACACAATCAAATAGCAACTATCTGCAACAACCCAAGACTGGAAATCAGAGGCATGTGAGACTTAACAGGAATTGACATTACACATTACTCCTGAAAGCCACCATTATCTGTGTAAGTCACTATGACTTAGCACAGTGTTTCTCAGCTGTTTGTTTAGTCAGAGCCCCTTATTCTAAAATGCAATAAACTAACCTAATAGTTATGCATAAAGCAGCCACATCCACACATGTAGGACACCAAACATCACAGGTGAATTATTTTTTGCAAAATATACTTTTCCGAAATTATACTGACTGGTCTTCCAGTGTTTCTCTTCTCCCCCAGTTTCTCTCACTCATTAAATTAACATGATTCCAGTGCTGATGTAGAGGGGCAAGAGAGGGGCAAACAAGATCCTGCTCAGGTGCCCGACATCCTCCTTGTTAACCTATGATATCATTGGTTGTCAGGATCCCGGCAGCTTGCCCACATGGCTCTAAAAGTTCAAATGTTGCACAATAAAAACCCGTGGCTTTGTGTAACAAAAAATTCAGGCTTGATTCGCTTGCCAGCTGATGACAATTCTTAGGCAATTTTGGACAATTTGTATGCATTTTGAAAAGGCGGCAATGAAGAACCCAGCGGGCATAAAAAAAGGCTGACTAAGCACACTGTATACAAAAGTAGCATTGCTTTGAGTGATTGCTGTTAATTTCACCTCTCTCCTAGACATATGACAGAACATCTGAACATACACAGCTTAAATAGTAGTTTGATTATTGGGATCTAGCATGCTGCTAAATTTAAAGCGGAGGTTCACCCTAAATATAAGCCCTCCCATGAGATCCAGCATACTGGCGTCAGCGCCAGTATGCCGTTTTTTTTTTTTTAAATCCATGTACTTACTGTCTTATGCAGAATTTTATTTTTTTTACCCCGCGGTGGACGGCGCCAGTATAGCGCGTCACATCTTACGAAAGTACCCGAAAAGGACTCGGGTAATCTCGGCGAAAATGCAGCGCCTGCGCACAGAGGGGCGTGACGCGCCATAGCCGTAGGACTCGGAGAAATACGGCGCCTGCGCAGTCAGCTCCTAGGTCTGTGCGCAGGCGCCGCATTTTCGCCGAGATTACCCGAGTCCTTTTCGGGTACTTTCGTAAGATGTGACGCGCTATACTAGCGCCGTCCACCGCGGGGTAAAAAGAATAAAATTCTGCATAATACAGTAAGTACATGGATTTAAAAAAAAAAAAACAGCATACTGGCGCTGACGCCAGTATGCTGGATCACATGGGAGGGCTTATATTTAGGGTGAACCTCCGCTTTAAGATGCACTGGTATGCAACTTTTAAGACTGACAGATAGGGGCACTGAAAGCTATTTAATGTAGCTCCATATATATCAACACAGAGAACAAACTTTGTGCAGCTTGCATCACCGGGTCTAAATATACAGGTTTCAACCTTTGGTTTCATGCTTTAGTACTATTTTTAAGAGCTATTCCTGGTAAACAAACTGTAATTGATGTCCACCATATACTCTGGAGTGCACAGGACAGTGGGAATAGGCAGAGTCAGGATGAAAATAAAGCTACAGGTGCTGCTACTCGTAGGCCTCGTACAGACGATCAAATCTGTCTGCTGTAAAAGGTCTGCTAGACCGTCCCAGCAGACAGATTCGATCGTGTGTACGGCCGAGCCGACGGATTTGGCCACCCGACAGATTTCAAAGCATGCTTTGAAATCTATCGGGTGGGAATCCGTCCGCCCGACATGTCTGCTGGTTAGTACACTTACCAGCAGACATGTCGTCCCGCACCGCCGCCGAATGGATTCGGCGCATGCGCGGAAGTGTTTTACTTCCTGGTGCGGTGACGTGGCGGCGTCAACGTCACCGCCACGTCACCGACACGTCAGCGCGCCGTCTGCTGACAGGGATTTTGGTTTGCTCGTGTGTACACGCGAGCAAACCAAAATCCTATCAGACAGATTTGTTCAAATCGGTCGGTCCGACCGATTTGAACAAATAGATTGCCTCGTGTGTACAAGGCCTTATAATAAGCATACAAGCTGGAGCAATAAAAGGACCATTTCCCAACCCGTAGACCATTTCTATTTGGCAGTGATATCTGCGAGTGAAGTAATTTATTTAGAAATAGATTTAGTTTCCAGGTCAGCATTCACTTCTCGTCAGCAACAGAAAACACTTGGTTTGGCTGTGCAAACTCTTTAATACTATAAATGAAGCTTTACACCAATATGTAGAATGTGCATGAATAATAATAAATTTCAGAATTTAGGATCCTAAAGCATTCATTTATAGTAATAATAATACCATGGTAATAGTTTTCCTGGCACGCTTCCTATGGAAAAACATACAAGATTTACAAAATTAGGTTGGATAGATTTGGTGTTGGTAGGCAATCCACACATTCCATTCATTTGACACATGGTAATCCTTACAACTGTCTCCACCAAGGTACTTATTTGCATGTCTAGAAGGAGAACCTCTGCACTAAGAACATAAATACAATGTCAGAGAAGAAATTAGAGCATTGGGAATTTACTGCGCTAAGAGCGATTTTCTAGATAACTGCATTCAAAAATAATGCAGTGTGCTGGAAAATTAAGCTGTGCCTGATATATACTAAAAGTCCCATGGCTTCCTTACACATAAAGGCCCTTTAAGCAGGACATCATACCTATCGCTCACTACACTAAAAATTTGCCCTATCTTTATCCTCTCCTTCTGTTTTAGGGAGCTTTGGCTGGTTTACACTGGACGAGGACATCTCATTCTTTGAAAGATGGAAATGCGTTTTGTTCCAAACTTGCTCAATGAGGCATTTTTGTACCTCTTGTGGCTCTAGCCCAAACTTTCGAACAGTTTCCCATGAATGTGTGGAAATATACTCAAATGACGCCTTTTTTTATTATAAATCTTTACCCTGCCTGACACCTACCTGTATAGAAACCATTACGGTATTTGTAAGAATGTGTCGAACTCCCCGCACTGTTTAATTGGGTGACTATGTGGCAGATAAGGTTTAATGTTGATAAATGTTAAGTTATTCACCTGGGGCTAAGAATATGCAGGCATCATACATACTAGGGGGAGTACAACTGGTCATGGAGAAGGATCTGGGGGTTTTGGTAGATCTTAAAGTGGTAGTAAAGTCTTTACTACCACTTTTACCTACAGGTAAGCCTATAATAAGGCACAAATACATAAGTGGCCCATATTGTGAACTTGGTGTTGAGTTATTCACTTTAAGGTCATCACAGAGGACAAGTGGGCACTCTTTATACCTAGAGAAAAAGGGATTAAATCTTCACATATGGAAAGGTTTCCTTAACCACTTCCAGCCCAAGGGCGTCATATGACGTCCTGGAGTTTCAGTGGGGATATCTGAAAGATGCCTGCAGCTACAGGCATTATTCAGATATCCATCTCTTCAGCCGGCGATCCTGTGCACCATAAGAATGATCATAGCGGCAGTTCCACTGCTTGATCGTTCTTATAGGCGGTGGGAGGGGACGTAGAGATAGACTGGTGACCAGATTGTCACCAGTCATCTCTATGAGCGTCGGAGGCCCAGGCGCCACATTATGATGTCATGCCCGGGTACCAGAATGTAAACAAAGCCGCTGAAAGCATTAGAACTGTGAATTTTTTTCACGATCTCATGCTTTCCAGCCTGGAGGAGAGATGTGGGGTCTTAGTGACCCCGCACCTCTCCATAAAGAGGACCTGTCACAAACCATTCCTAATACAAGGGATGTTTACATTCCTTGTAATAGGAATAAAAGTGATCAAAAAAATGTAAAAAAAGTGTAAAAATAAAATAAATTAAGTAAAATAAAAATAAAAATATTATTATTATTATTATTTTAAATGCCCCTATACCCGGTAGCTCACGTTCAGAAGCGAACACACACGCAAGTCCCGCTCACATATGTAAACGCTGTTCAAACCACACATGTGAGGTATCGTCACGTGCGTTAGAGTGGCAGCAACAATTCTTGCACCAGACCTCCTCTGTAACTCTAAATTGGTAACTTGTAAAAAAAAAAAAAGAAACGCCTATGGAGATTTTTAAGTACTGAAGTTTGGCGCCTTTTAAAGCTTGACTTGTTAGGTATTTATTTACTCGACGTAACTTCATCTTTCGCATTATACAAAAAAATTGGGCTAACTTTACGGTTTTGTTATTTTTTAATTCATGAAACAGTTTTTTTCCCCAAAAAAAGGCGTTTGAAAAATGATTGCGCAAATACCGTGCGAGATAAAAGGTTGCAATGACCGCCATTTTATTCCCTAGGATGTCTGCTAAATAAACATATATAGTGTTTGGGGGTTCTGAGTAATATTTCTGGATGCTAACATTTATTCAGAAAATATCTGATTGCCTCTTGGGGAAGCAGGAAGGACTTTTCCCGTGCTGAAGCAAATTGAATGATGCTTTGCTGTTTTTGTTTGCCTACCTCTGGCAAGTGTATATAGGATTGTATGATTTGTTCCCCTTTTATTAGTTGAACTAGATGGAGTTTTTCAATACCCAGGCTGCATCCAGGGATGATCATCTGTCCCTAACTGCAGGTAATCTCTCAATGTGCGATTACATGGGGACAGCTGCAATGGCTCTCATGAGTTTGTACAGCCTGAGTGGTCTGAGCTTAAACACCTGGCAGTTCCTGCAAAAAGAATACACAGATCTGCGTGATGTACAGCCATGAACGGCCAGGCGAACAAGCCCTTATTAAGTAAAGGTACCCTTGAAAAGGAAACATGTTCTACTTCTCTAGTAAATAATCCCCAATGTCTCTGTACTAAGATAAAACGTAAAAAAAAAAAAAAACTGCCCAGTGGAAGGCCAAGGCTGAGAAAGTGGTGTGCTTGGGAAAGCAAAATATTTCCTGAAGTAATCCGGCATGACTAGGTGGATCATTCAGTTTACACAAAAGCTGTATTTACTGTGTAGATATGTTGTATAACCATACTAAAGCCATAAATCATATTATGTGCGGAAACAGAAGTATAAAGCAATAGTTGAACATAGGGTAATGGTCAGGAAGGATACAAAGCTTTGTGCCAAACTGTTGCATGCACATATTTCTCAATTTCTTTTAAAAGGCAAATCTTTTATGTACAGTAACATAAGCCATTAGGAGAAAATGGCAAAATGACAATTTGCAAAGCCTTCCTAGCATTTGTAATCTAGCAGGTGACGGTACTCTAATATAGGCATTAAAGCTGAATTCTCACGTTTTACATAAAATGAACAACAAAACGAAAAAAGAAATAACAAAATGAAGATACATATTTTTATTAATTTGTATGCCATGTTGGGAGGGGTTTAAGAAGAAATGGTGCAGACATAAAGCCTGTGCCATCCTTCTAAATATGCAACAAAGAAGCAGATCCTGGTCCTCAGTCAAAAAGGGGGTGTTAAATAGCAGCAATGTGCTTAAAAACGTGTCTGCACCAGGCACAGCATAAAGAGCATGAGAGCTGGACCTGCTTGCTTCAGCTCCCTCTGCCTGCCGAGTTCAAAAACTGCTGATCTACTAAGATTTTCAGGCACAACCATCTCTAGGGTTTACAGAGAATGGTCCAAAAAAAAAAGAGAAAATATCCAGCGAATGGCAGTTGTGTAGACAAAAATGCCTTGTTGATGTCAGAGGTCTGAGGAGAATAGGAAGACTGGTTCAAAATGATAGAAAGACAACAGTAACTCAAATAACCCCTTGTTACAACCAAGGTATGCAGAATACCATGTCAGAATGCACAATACATTGATCTTTAAAGCAGATGGGCTACAGCAGTGAGGATGAGCTCAGGCGTGTTCACAACTAGCACGTGCAGAGCCCACCATTTTGTCAGCACTGCACTAATCACAGGCAGTGAGGCATTTCTGGATCTCATCAGGGAAATGTCTTGCTGCCTGCAATTAGCGCTGTGCAGTGCCAACTTCCTGGCGGGCTCTGAACATGCTAGTTGTGAACACGCCTAAGCTCATCCTTATACAGCAGAAAACCAAACCGGGTGCCACTCCTGTCAGCTAAGAACAGGAAAATTAGGCTACAATTGGCATAGGCTCACCAAAAGTGGACAATAGAATATTGGACAAACTTTCCCTGGTCTGAGGAGTCTCAATTTCAGTTGCAACATTCAGATGGTAGGGTGAGAATTTGGTGTAAACATAAAAGCATGGAACCATCCTGTCTTGTATCAATGGTTCAGCCTGGTCATTGTGGTGTGATGGTGTGGGGGTTATTTTCTTGGCACACTTTGGACTCCTTAGTACTAATTGAACATTGTTTAAACACCACGGCCTACCTGAGTATTGTCGCTGACCATGTCCATCCCTTTATGACTACAGTGTACCCCATCTTCTGATGGCTACATCCAGCAGGCTAATGTACCATGTCACAAAGCTCAAATCTTCTCAAACTGAATGACGATGAGTTCACTGTACTCCAATGGCCTCCCCAGTCCAATAGAGCACCTTTGTGATGTGGTGGAATGGGAGATTCACATCATGGATGTGCAGCCAACAAATCTGCAGCAACTGTGTGATGCTATCATGTCAATATGGACCAAAATCTCTGAGGGATGTTTCAAACACCTATGCCACAAACAATTAAGGTAGTTCTGAAGGCAAAAGTGGGTGCAAGCTGGTACTAGCAAGGTGTACCTAATAAAGTGTATATATATATATATAAATATATAATAAATATAAATATATAAATATATATATAACTGAGGTTGAAGTCATTGGACGAAACCGGTCAGGGCGGATCTATACAACGATCCGGAAGTGACGCGTGCGTTCCACGGGTGGTTCATCCAGGAAGGAGGAAGGAGATCTGCACATCGTGCTGTAAACGCTATCTCCTGGGGAATCGGAACCGGTAGGAAGGCATTGCTACACTACTAAGTGCCTGTGTTTATTTACTATTTGGTACGTGCATTTGGAGCGGGGGCAGTATTATTACATGTGGGTTTTTATGTTACACTAATAAACGATATTGCACTATTTGGAGTGTTCTCTGTGCTTTATCCAATATATGTGGAACACTAAACCTACTGAGCCCAGCTATAGAGACGGGAGATCGAGTGAAAGATACCCATTATTGCCTGGATTATTAGACCCTCTGGTGAGTGAGTACCCCGAAGGGGAGTGTGTCCCACTTGTGGTGTCTGTTCTCTGGGAAGAGGTGTAGGATCCTCCTGTTTGTATCTTCACTTATTGATGAGATCTTCCGCCATCATACAATTGCCATCCATGAAGTTGGACATTTAAACCAACATTCCAGCGCTGTTTATCATTTTGGACACTTTTGTTCTTTTTATGATCTTTATTTTATATATCTACCTAACTGGCTTTGACTGGTTAGGTTTTAAATAGCTGCTAATCTGTTTCCTTTTTGATATAAATTGGATTCTAGCATTTTTCTTTTATCTATTTTTACTGCACAATTAACAGTTTTTTTATGACCAGTTTTTATTTATATACAGAAGTTAATACGCAATAAGGCGCTGAGTAGTGACACTAGGCCTGGTGTTACTCTTTATATTTTATATATATATATATATATATATATATATATATATATATATATTTCACGATCCCTTTGTTAAAGGGGTTGTAAAGGATAATTTTTTTAACAAACATGTTATACCTACCTCCACTGTGCAGCTCGTTTTGCACAGAGTGTCCCCGTCTTCTGGGGTCCCTCAGTAGCGGTCTCGGCTCCTCCCCACATCAGCTAACCCCCTTCATGGGAAGCTCTCTCCCAAGGGAGTTAGCTTGCAGGCACGCTCCCATGCTATAGCTGCTGACTATCACTCGGCCCCACCACCGGCACACCACGTCATTGGTTTGATTGACAGCAGCAGGAGCCAATTGCTATCCATCATCCAATGAGTGAGCACGAAAAGACTGGTTGACAAGCCTGCGGGGGAGCAGCAAACATCAGATGTTTTTTCACCTTAATGCATAGCCAACTGTGCCCATCATATGCAGCCAAGTGTTCCAAGCAAATGCAGCCACTGTGCCAACACCCGCCCGCCCACTCAATGTCTGACTGGCACGTACCCCATCTCGGCGGCAGGTCAGGCAGAGACGGACACCAGAATAGGGGATGGCTACAGTGGCCCTGGATATATTCATGCAAAGCATTAATCTTTCCATTCTACATAGAGGGGTTGGTGTGACAGAGGGGGCGGCACCTGTGCACCCTTAATGGTTGGGCTGCCCCTGGTACCAACACTACCACTTTGGAAGGTTTGCTGTTAAGAGACCCTGATAAAAATTTAGGTATACGCACAAAAAAAAATTAAATGCTTATTTTCAGTGTTTTTTCCTTTCTATATAAAAAAAATTATATTCACTTGCAATAAGCCTTTGATTTTACTAAAAAAGTTGGCCAATGCAAGGGAGTGAATTCCCCAGAACAGCTCCCTCCATCATGTCTCTCTCAACTCTGACCCAACATCTTTACCCATCCTTTCCCCCCTCTACATAACTTTTTATGTAACCTGTTATGTAGCATGTTGTAAAGATGAATACTACAGAGGGTCACTTGAGTGATGGCTCTGATGCCCCGTACACAGGACCATGTTTTCTGATAGGAAAACTGTGAGGAGAGCTTTTGGCCGGGAATCCCGGCCATGTGTATGCTCCCTCGCAGTTTTTCCAACAGAAAACTGCCAAACCCGTCGGACAAAAAAAAGAACACCATCTCTTTTTTCCCGCCGGGATTCCCAATTGACTTTTTCCATCAGAAAACCCAGCCGTGTGTAGCAGAAACCGGCCATTTTTGGTAGTTTTCCTGTGGGGAAAAACTCAGATGGAGCATAAACACAGTTGGGATTCCCAAGGAAAAGCTCTCAGAGTATTCCCGACGGGAAAACCAATAGTCTGTACTAGGGATAAGTACAGTAGAGAGCAGGTTCTCGGTTTTCCCCTTGGGATTTCCGACAGACCTTTTCCCGTGGGGAATCCCGGTCGTGTGTACTAACATCACATTCATTATGGAAGCAGCCAGCAATAGTCTCAGGGCTCTTTAATGTCAACACAAGGGAGGCTTGTACACGTAAATAGAATGTATAAATACACATATAAAATTACAGATCTCTTTAAACCAACGATCACGTAAAGGCATACGACACAACCAAAGCTACAGAAGACATTTGTAGATTAATAAGTGATTTTTAAATAAACGCTCCAAATTAACAGGAAATCTGACTTTACTTACAGCATGCAGGTTCTGGGGTCAGTGTGTCCAAGTACTAAAAGCCAGAAACCTTCATGACAGGTATCCTTTAAATATAAAAGTTTTCTGTTTAACTGGAGCACGTCCTAAAGTGAACTTTTTCAAATAAAAAACTATTGAAGCTGTCGTTGCTAAACTCATTTTTTAAATTCTAGTTGCTTGGCTGTCATGCTAGTAGTTTGACTCCCAGACGTTCAACCAGAATATTGTGAAAGCATTTGAAGAATGGGCTCATTAATGGCAGTCTCCATGTTTCTCTAAAAAAAAGATCTCTTTTATGCAATCAAAATACATTTTGTAGTAAATGATCATCATTTTGTTAATTAAATGAGAAACTTTAAATGTATTTAGTATGATCACCTATAAGTATGTTGCCTGAATATTAATAATGGTGTATTTCTAGAAGTGTCTGGCACACACTAGGGTTTGTAATTATTGCAGTAGTCAGTAGATGGCACTCACCACAAGCAATGAAAAAGTAAAGCCTGTGTGAAATTTCTAGAACTATAGCATTCACAAAAACTGCATAACATTTCCACACATGTATAAGGCATGTCTAGAATAATTCATTGAAATTGCATCAGATAACTTATATCACCCATCAAAAATCACAGTATCACAGTCAAGGTTTAAAAGCAAAACATCTGAAATACCTATATGTTTCTTTTCACATATAATAAATTGCAAAACAAAACATAATCTGAACCATGAACAACACTAGTTATTAACAGTTTATCAATGAAAGCGTATCCAAACCCAAGATCAAAATTTGATAATACTGTAGCTTACAGATCCCTAGATTTGGTGCCTGCATTCATTTATCTTTCTTTCATACCTTTTTCCCTTTAGGGCTCATGCACACGAGCAAAATACAATTTTACAGGCATACAGCATATATATATCTATATCGATATCTATCTATCTATACACATACATATACATTATATATATATATATTAGGGGTGCACCGATATATCGGCGCTGATACATATCGGCCGAAAATAAAAAATTTGGGTCCCTGCCGAAACACATTGGAAATTGCCGAAATGAACACCGTGGGAGAGACCATTTAGTTTAGGAGGGGGCACAGTTCTAATATAGATACAGCCCGCCAGACACACACGCTGGCCGCCAGACCTGTAAATAGCGCGGGCAGTGGCAGTGGCACTATACAAATTGTGTGCCGACTGTCGATCGCGCTCCACCGGAGTCCTTCTAGCTCAGTTTCCTGTTTTTTGGACTCCCCCTATGGGGGAGTCTCTTGGTGTAGTCCAGCGGCGTGAGTCGCGGGAGGTCACGGCCAGAGGCGAGAGAGGACTCAGAGCGCTGGGCAGGCCGGGAGCTGTGTCGGAGCCAGACTAATCACACTGCCTGCCTAGGAGGAACCTTGCACCGTACTCTGATGAAAAAGTAAGCAGTGCACTAGCAGCACAGAACCTGTATCAAATGAAGTTTTGACTTTGTTCATGATTAATGGCTCGATTCGTGGGGGGGGGGGGGGGGGGTAGTGGTTAACTAACTGAGACTGACCAGCACTTTCTTAATGAAAAAATGGCAGGTAAAAAAAAAAAAACAATTATCTGCCATTTTTTCACAGTGGCACAGTGAGGCTGCAATTGATATTTTTTTTGCTAGAAGTTTAAAAAAAAAAGCGTTTGTGTGTTATTAAGCCATGCTTGACTTATCCGACTACCCAAAAAAAACATTATTTGCAGCCTCACTGTGCCATCACACGTCGCCACTGTGCCATCACACGTCGCCACTGTGCCCATCAAACGCAGCCACTGTGCCCATCAAACGCAGCCACTGTGCCCATCACATGCAGCCACTGTGCCCATCAAGCGCAGCCACTGTGCCCATCAAGCGCAGCCACTGTGCCCATCAAGCACAGCCACTGTGCCCATCAAACGCAGCCACTGTGCCCATCACATGCAGCCACTGTGCCCATCAAGCGCAGCCACTGTGCCCATCAAGCGCAGCCACTGTGCCCATCAAGCACAGCCACTGTGCCCATCAAGCGCAGCCACTGTGCCAACACACGCAGCCACTGTGCCCATCAAACACAGCCACTCTAAATTATTATTGCCACTGCCAGTTTGCCCCATCAAAAAAAATGAAAAAGGGGGAAAATAAAAGAAAAGTCATTTTCGATTTCGGTTTCAGACTGAATTTTTATTTTATTTCGGTTCTGAAATTTCCATTTCGGTGCACCTCTAATATATATATATATATATATATATATATATATTATGTCTGTAAAACCAAAAATATATATACTCATGTTATATTTATTTTCCTAAAGCACCAGATTCAAGTTATCCAATAATTTAGAAAATACAACAATCTTTTAGGCTGTATTTACACCTTGGCGTTTTGAATAGCTGGCAGATTTGCCACGATTCTGTCTGCCTGTGAACTCAAAGTGGCGAGGTGTGAATGACAAAACGCACATTTGAGATGCCTTTCATTTGCATGACACCTAAAATCGCGGTCTGACGCGATTGTCCATTGATAAATCACGCTGCAATCGCAGCAACCGTGTGAAGCATGTAAATTCGTGTGAAACATGTCTACCAAAAAAAATATCAGGAGCTACGTTTGGGTGACATGCTTCATGTGATTGCAGCACGATATATCGCACAACAATTTTAGGTTTTAGGTGTCATTTAAGGGAATGGCATCTCAAATGGACATTCTACAATTTGTCATTCACACCTCGCCGTTTTAAATTTGTGGCCAGTTTGCGGCAAATCTGTCAGTGATTAAAAACACTGAAGTGTGAATGCAGCATAAAGGCGGCCACAGACAGTTCAAATCTCAGCCAGTTTAGCAGAGACTGGCTGAGGTTCGTACCATGTATAGGTAGGCCCATTGTACCCAAATTGAGCGATCAATTTGGGTACAACCAGCCTGTCAGATTTTTTTACATACGGTTAATGCCAAAGGCTATAGCCGCTAGCAGTAACTATAGTATTCTGCCGGCTGGGAATGCTCCCCATGCCCCACACTGGCAGAATACAATAGCACAGCAGGGGGCATTCAATGCTGGGAATGAAGCAATTTTCTTTCCTTCCATCCATTGTGGAAGTAATGGCCAGCTTTTGCCATCTTAAAATATTGATGTTGATCTAAATAATCTGGTTCCTGGGTAGGCAGCATTTAGTGTAATGTAACAAAAATGGAAACTGACGTGCCACACCACTGGTAAAAAGGTCAGACAACTTTATTCTATGCCTTTCGGGGGTCCAAAAATGTCCCCTTATCAAAGCTTGATAGTGAACATTAGGAATGGACTACAAGTGAACTGGAGTGTGATAACATGCACAAGTCTCATCAGCAGTTGGTTTGGCTAGTCCATTCACATTGTTCTCAATCAATCCCTGTTTATAGGAGTTGTAAATAAAAAAAAATGTTTTTGCTAAAATGACTGTTTACAGGGTATAGAGACATAAAAGTTAACTGATTCCTTTTAAAAAATGATTAAAACTAGATAAAATCAATCATATAATGTACCTGCAGTTTCTAGTTTCATTTTTGCATGTTGTTTCCTGCCTGTGCTGTACAGAGCCACAGAACCAATACAGGGCAGTGATGGTTTGGAAAACTAAACTGATTGGTGCTGAGGGGTTTTAGACACACAGTAATCACACCTTCTTGATTAGTGACCACAGAGAGAAAGCTCCCAATACCGTGGTCATCAGGAAACAGACAACCAGGAAGTGTGGAGATCAGAAAGAATTACAGCAACTTGAGAGCAAAAACGAATAATGAGGACATGAAAACAGCACTGCATTAAGGTAAAGGAAGCTATTAAGATAAAAAAAAATTACAAACCCTTTAACTCTACTCTTTGGATTGCCCCCCTGACTTTTATTGGAATAGAGTTGTAGCAGTGCTTCAATTTTCATTCATGTTTGTCTTATTGTCTGTGTCTTCATTGAGGAAATTCACCCCTCTATTTGTTTTTGGTAACCACGGTCACACAAAAAAAGGAAGAGGAAATGTGCCTCCCAATAGGCGTATAATTAGTTATATATAATACTGTTTCTCTTAACCATTTTCTATGGATGTTATGTTTGTTTACATGCTGCCATCTAGTGACCTTTTGTGGTAATGCACAGTTCCTATTGTATCTCAGGCCTCGTACACACGACTGTTTTCCTCAACAAAATCCATCAAGAAACTTGGTGGCAGAGCTTTTTTGCAGAGGAAAACGGTTGTGTGTATGTTTTTCGGCGAGAAAACAGTTGTGGAACTCGACGAGAAAAAAAAAAAAAGAGAACAAGTTCTCTTTTTTTCTTGTCGGAAGTCTCAATTTCCTCGTCGTGTTTCTCGTCGGGCTGGCTTACGATGAGAAACACGTTTGTGTGTATGCTTAGAAACGTGCGCATGCTCAGAATAAAGTATGAGACGGGAGCGCACCTTCGGTAAAATTAGCGTTCGCAATGGAGATAGCACATTTGTCACGCTGTAACAGACTGAAAAGTGAAAATTTCTCTTACCAAACTTTTACTTAACACGCAGTAACATGAGATTAGCAAAAGCAGCCCCAAGGGTTGTGCCAGTGGAATCGAACTTCCCCTTTATAGTGCTGTCGTACGTGTTGTACATCACCGCGTTTGAGAACAACGAGATTTTGTCTTGACAGTGTGTACGCAAAGAAAGCTTGACAAGAACCTCGTCGAGGAAAACAATGTTTCTTTTACGAGGAGATTCTCGGTCGTGTGTATGAAGCCTCAGGACAGGACAGGAAGCAAAGGGAAATTTCCCTTATTATACTAGTCGCCACAAAGAATAAACTGGTAGGACTTTTTTTCCCTCTCTACTCTAAAGTTGAAAAAGGCTTAACATGCACTTTAAATAATATCCTAATGGGATGAGGATCAAGAGTGTTGGAAAAAAATAAATAAAGTACAGACTTTTTCAGATTAAACCAAGACTGGGTTTTTAAAATAGTGCAATATATTTTTTAACATAGCCCACAAGCCCACAGTAAAGTTCATCTTAATTAAAATAATTTAACATAATTAGATATATAAATTTTGATCTTTGCTTAGCTATAAAAGCTATGATCACAACACCAGTGGTATCTGGACCAGAGGCTGAGGAAAACTGGTTCTGATAGTCCAGACTCCATATACACGTATGCTGAAAAATGTGACACATTCACATCTCATAGCTTGCTGTCAAGGGTGATTTTTTTTCCAGGTCAGCGGGTCGGAAGATTGGAAAGTTGCGTCTCTCAAAGAATATAACTTTCTATCTTCCGCCTCGTCTTTTCACAAGGGAGTATTTTCTATGATCTGACATACTGGCTTATTTTTATATACAACCTTGCCAAGCACTGCCATTCATGCAAACCTCTTCCTGCTGATCATACCATATGAGATGAAGACCCAGAGCTCTATTAAACCAGCAGCAACAACTGATGCAATTAACATGGGAAGGTCACAGACTATAATTGAATTGTCAAAGCATGACTCATGACATTAATTGAGTTTTTAATAGCTTAAAATGAGCAAATGCCATTGTGGTCAAATCCCATTTCAGCTTTTCACCAAAACACTGCAACTAAGAAAGTTTCTAGTATGAATTAATCCTCAGGGAATCCTTCTTACATGCCATCAAGTTTGGAGATGAAATCACAAACGAGGAACGAGAAAATAATCACACAGTTGAGTATATTATTCCGACATCCGCACTATGATCAGTGTAGAAAAATGAACAATTCCAGCTACCTCTATCAACATTTTCTATTCAGGACTAAACTGGATTAGTGCATTTGTGTTTGATAATCCAATTACACAGTTAAATGCATTGCATAGAGCATTGGGTGCATAGGAATGATCTGTTTTTTCCAAGAACTGAATTGCATATTTCTCTTTCATATTCATAGACTAAAATATTTGATATACATAGATTGCGCTTTTACTCTATATGATGTAAAGGAATTACAACAGTCTGTCAGTTCTTCAAAAAACACCAGCCACATCTGTCACCATAGAGAATAATCATTTGTTCCTTTGGCTGCCACATGTAGAACAACCCAGTTTTACGATTTCATATAAAGAAAAAAAAAAGCTGAAATGTTCCGATGTATGTAAATGATCCAGGAGCTTACATATGATAGCAAATGTGATATCGTTTTTTTTTTTTTTTTTAACCACATCAGACTCAACCGGGGGGGGGGGGGGGGGGTGGGACAGTAAGACATGCTTACGGTAATTCCGCCTTTCGCATTTCTTCTGTGGTCTCGCATCACTTGTGGTTTTTCTTTTTCTTTATTTATTCATTATTATTTTTTATTTGTTTATATTATTTGTTTATGCAATTTGTTTTTATTTTATTTTATATATTATTCTGTTTTTTTACAAAATCTTATCAGAAAAAAAAGTTAAATAAAGAAAAAAAAAATCTGACTTGACCCTTCTACCCATTCTCATCCCCTATCCTGCTCTCTTATCCCCCCTCTCTCTTCCCTCCAATCCCCCCCCCCCCTAGACCCCCCCTCCCAACTCCTAATCTCCCTCCCCTCCTCTTCGTTTTTATATTTGAAGCAGAATATTATTCTATACAAATCCAGCTTATTGTTTAGTAACACACTGCCGGCAGATCTTTCCAACCCAGAAGATGGCAGATGAATGTGTTGATGCACAAACATGCATGCTTGTATCAATAGTGTGCAGATAACCTGTGTACACAACTCTGCCATTGACCACATGGAAAATTTACATCAAGCTGATTGACTTTTCCCGCAGACAGTGCTTGGCCAGAGGGTGTCTGGAACAGTTGTGCTGAACCCATGGACAGATTGACCGGATCATGTAACAATCATCCTATGCCTGTTGGCAATTCAGGATGGCTGATAATCGAGACTTGATTTGTGGCATATCAACATATCCTGGGCCCCTGATCTCTCTTCTCCTCCAGCACAGCTCCCTGGCTCTCTGCAGGTAAGAGCCCTCTACCAGTGCTGCTGACGGCCGTCCTTTTCAGGATAAAGCCGCAGCAGCAATACAGATCTCCTTTTCTCCTTTTTTTGTGTCCCCCTGCACTCCCACACCTTCATCATCCTCAAGAGCCCCCCTCTCTATCCTCTCTAACCTCCGCCCGAAAATTTGCGCCGTTCCGGGGCTCTTTTTGAGAGCACCGCGCCAGGCCGCTCTGAATCGCGGGGCCGCGGTCTAGGAAAGACCGCGGCTTCACTTGCGGCCTAACGGCGCGCCGCTCCCCACGCCTCTGTGGTCCTCACCCAGCCTCCAGGGATCCCCCCTTACCCCAGAAAGACAGAAGGACAGTTACCCTGCCCTGCCTTACACCCACTCAGTTAAAGCAGCACCCTGTCAGTCCTCATCCCACCGCCTGTGCAGACAGCCATCCCAGCAACAGGGTCACCCTCTTAGCCCCAGCCCCCCTCCCCCCCCTGTCCTTCAACATACAGAAGCTTGATCCAGGGGTCACCCGATCGCCTCTTACAGGGGTCAGGAAGGAATTTTTTCCCTACCGGAGCATATTGGCCGAGCTCCGCCAGGGTTTTTTGCCTTCCTCTGGACCAAGCCGGGAGAGAGGAGTTTAGCCAATACCTCTCCCCACTGCCCTAAAATCCACCCCCCCCCCCCTGGTGTATTGGCGATTATGGCATGTAGGCAATATTCTGCCGAAACCATTTGGAGTTTGAGGCAATGCGCCGCAATACTGCCAGCCATCACCAAAAAAGCCCTAAGAAATGAGCGACTATTGAGAATCGATCATAGATCGACGGTCAGACATTTCAGTCATTTACCCCAGCTCAAGCACATATCATGTGCTCTGATCAATACTAGATCGGCAGTAAAACACCGACTAGAAATCCGCGACTTCATTCAACAAAGGGATCTAGATTGTCTTTTTATTACAGAGAGCTGGCTCACAGCCGACTGTAACACCATTCTAGGAGAACTGGTGCCAGAAAACTATTGTATTATTACAGAAAACAGAATAGGGCAAAGAGGAGGCGGCCTGGCGGTGATCTATAAGACTCATCTTACGATCACCAAACCAGTCCGCCAAAACCCTCTTCCATTCATGGAAACCCTTACTCTACAACTTCAAGCAAATTCAAAGGAGACCGTCCACATTCTGCTCTGCTATAGGCCGCCCGGCCCAAAATCGCAGCTGCTATCATCTTGGACGGATTTCTTCTCCACTTATACCCTCAACAGCAAACAACTTTTGCTGCTAGGGGATTTCAATCTCTGGGCAAACTCCTCACAAGACCCCATTGCCGACGCCTGTATTGACCACCTGTATTGATCCACTTAGGATTACAGCAATTAGTATGTGGGCCCACACATGCTTCAGGTCACACACTTGATCTTATTTTCAGACAAGCTCTGGAAATAAAGATTTGGGAAAATGAAAAATTGCCATGGACAGACCACCATGCAATTATATTCAGTATTACCACCATCCCCCCTACAACAAAAACATCAAATCCAGTGACAACACACTGGACTAGATGTCAGAAGAAGCTCCACTCGGAACTCTTCAAAACGACTTTAAGGAAAAAGATAGAAACAACTCAGCCGCATCAAACGGCCGTTGAAACATTGGAAGCCATAAACTCGGCTATGCTACAGTCAGCCGACTTGGTAGCGCCAAAACGAAGAACCCGCATCCGGAAAAACAACCGCAGCTGGTTTAATAACCAGCTGTCGTTACTGAAGCAAGAACGCAGAAGGGCAGAATCTGCCTGGAAAAGATGTTCTTCAGAGCTAAACCTATCCATCTACAAGGCGACTACAAGAAAATACCACAAAGGAATTTTCCAAGCCAAGAAAAATTATTTTTCGGAGGCTATCAACGGTGCCCTAAACCGCCCCCGCGAACTCTTCAAGATGGTCACCCAGACCATGAAGCCAGGATGCATTGAAGCCCCCAGTTCAGACACACAAGAATTTTGCAATGAACTATCGGATTACTTCATTAATAAAATCGAGGTAATCCGCGAAAGCATTCAGCAAAACAATTCTCCCCCCAGCCCCCCCCGCAGCCTCTTACACAGCACCCATAGAAATTCTCCGATATCAGGTAAGTTCACCCTGGAACCCATCTCCATCGAGACCACCAAGAATGTCATTTGTACTCTGCGCAATGGCACAGCGCCAAATGACATTATCCCCACAAAACTGCTGAAGGAATGCGCCTACATCCTGGCTCCTCCCATCACGCAGCTTATCAACCAGTCTTTCTTGGAGGGCATAGTGCCCTCACAGTTGAAAGAAGGTATAATCCAACCCATCCTGAAGAAACCCTCCCTGGACCCCAAGGACCCACTCCACCGCCGTCCCATAACAAGCCTCAACGTACTCTCTAAGATAATGGAGAAAGTAGTGGTACAACAGCTGCAACTGCATCTAGATACCTACAAGCTACTTGACCCATTGCAATCAGGCTTCCGTCCCGGACATGGGACGGAAACAGCATTGCTGAAAGTATGGGACGATGTTCTCAAGGCCGCAGACGAAGGAGAATCTTGTCTCCTGGTTCTGTTGGACCTAAGTGCAGCTTTCGACACTGTAGACCACAAACTGTTACTGACTCGGCTTGCTGAAGTAGCCAGAGTCGCAGAAAGCGATTTATCTTGGTTCTCCTCTTTTTTGGAAAACCGATCGCAAACAGTGAAGTTAGGACCTTTTACGTCGGAAAAACGCACAGTAACATGCGGAGTCCCTCAAGGATCGCCTCTGTCACCAGTGCTGTTTAACATATATCTTCGTCCTCTTTTTGAGATTATCAGCAGCCAAAAACTGCTCTACCACTCATATGCAGATGATACGCAACTGTATTTCCGTATCTGCAACAGACAGGATCACCACCTCAATCTAGAGACATGTCTCTCTTTGATAGAGGACTGGATGACAAAGAGTTACCTTAAACTCAATGGAGCAAAAACAGAACTTCTTCTGTTTCACGCCAAGCGCAGGAATCAACTTTCAACAGCGTGGACCCCCCCGCCTATTTTGGGCAGAATCATCACCCCTAGCGCCAAAGTCAAAAGCCTAGGGGTCATTTTTGACTCCTTTATGACAATGGACGCTCAAATAGGGTCAGTAGTCAGCGGATCTCACCATCTACTGCGCCTACTACGCAGACTCACTCCGTTCATCCCTAAAGAAGATTTAGCGGTCGTGGTGGGAGCAATTGTAAACTCCAGGCTGGATTATGCAAATGCCCTTTACCTCGGCCTCCCCAAGTACCAAATCGCTCGTCTGCAAGTCGTTCAGAATACGGCCGCCAGACTTGTGACTGGGAAAAAACCATGGGAATCCATCTCACCTTCTCTGAGAGCCCTTCATTGGCTGCCAGTTAAAGACAGAATTGCTTTTAAAGCTCTCTGTCTTACGCATAGATGTGTCTATGGGAATGCCCCCCTTTATTTATGCGAAATAATAAAAGCGCATAATCCCAATCGCGTTTTGCGATCCACGAATCAGAACCTGCTCCAGGTTCCGAAAGCCAACTTCAAGTCCAAAGGAGAAAGAAGATTCGCGATCCAAGGTCCCAGACTATGGAACGCTTTACCAACCACCATTCGGTTGGAGGAGAACCACCTAGCATTTAGGAAAAAGGTCAAGACTTTTCTCTTTTGATATCAAAGGAGACAGGAACAACAAGCGCCCAGAGGCGATTCAGTTCGCATGTGCCGCGCTATACAAGTTTTCATTCATTCATTCATTCATTCATTCATTCATTCATTCATGCAGAGGCCTTGGGCCCCCCAGAGGTTGAAATACTGCCACTTGTTTTATCTTATCACTTGTCTTTGCTGTGAAACTTGAAAATAATAAGAGACTGTTTCATTACAAAATTGAATATAATTATTCCCTGATACATCTGCTCAGAAAGTGGTAATAGCACAAAAAAAGGGGCCTGGGGGCCATTAGCTCAGCTGATAACTCATCTAGAATATATTTAGTTGAACAAAGAATGCAACAACAGAGCCAAATAGCAAAATATGGGTAGGAATATGGTTCTGCGTGGTATTCGTATCACTTTTACACAAGGGAAACTTTCCAGAAAATGTTTAATGGCCAATTACAAAAGAAAAATGTCTGAAAATATACAATAACACCTTGGATTGGACCTTAAATTGCGAGCATAATTTGTTCCGGAAGCATGCTTGTAATCCAAAGCACTTGTATATCAAAGCAACATTTTCCATAAGAAATAATGGAAACTCCGATGATTCGTTCCACAACCATTTATTCATAAATCCTTCATTTTATAGCCAATATAAAAAGTTTATAGCAATGTGAAAATTTCCATCCGCAAATGGAAGCCTCCACAAAGGGATTAGAAGCAAAATCCAGCAAGAGCTACAGAGTATAAAAGAGAAGAGAGGCACCTCTAAGGCCGCGTACACACGATCAAATCTGTCTGCTGGAAACGGTCTGCCAGACCGTCCCAGCAGACAGATTCAATCGTGTGTACGGGCGAGCCGACGGATTTGGCCAGCAGACCGATTTGAAAGCATGCTTTTAAATCTGTCGGCTGGGAACCCATCCACCCGACATGTCTGCTGGTTAGTACGACGCATTTCGACGCATGCGCGTAAGTGTTTTACTTCCAGGTGCGGTGACGTGATGTGGTTGATGATTAGAAAGGCACATCTAAGTATGCAGGGATCCAGGGTAAAGCTGTCCACATAGACCTTCCCCCACACCGCCGGCTCTCACCGCTGTCAGTCTGCTATTGTGACCGGGAAGACTACCCTGCAAGTAGAGCGATCTGAAAGCAAGGCTTAAAGGGCTCCTGGAGTGCAGCTTGGGAGGAATGATGTCGATGGCGGTGTGTAGGATAATCTTTGTGGACAGCTTTACCCCGGATGCCTGCATACTTATATGTGCCTGTTTAATCATCAACCATGTGAGTTGCTAAATGTTGTACTTTCATTAAATGTAACCATATTGCTATACTTAGAGACTCCTCTCTTCTCTTTTATACTCAATTGTGACATGACGCTACTCTTATATCAACACATCGCTTGTATATCAAGTCAAAATTAAAATTTAGCTTGTCTTGCAAAACACTCGCAAACCAAGATTTTTCTGTACACCGATTTCCTTGCCTGTATTGGCACATAAATAATTATAAAACAAGATTACAGATTAGTGAACCAGGCAGAGTTTAGTTCAAACACCACCTGACAAGAAATCCATCATTATGTGGCTGTAGATGCGACAGAGACAGATTCTCAAGTGGCAAGGCCAGATTTTTGGGTGGTGGGGTCAATGAGATTGATGGTGGACCTATGCTAGTGTATCTCAACTACAGTCCTCAAGGCACTCCAACAGGTCATGTTTTCAGGATGAAATAGCCGTGGTAATTACTAAGGCAGTGAAACTGATCAAATCACCTGTGCAAAATAAAGAAAGGCCTGAGAACATGACCTGTTGGGGGGCCTTGAGGACTGGAGTTGAGAAACACTGATCTATGCCTCTGGGTGACATTATCAATGATGGATTTACATTGTTGGACGTTGTTTACTCTTAATGGAATATTTATTATAGGATTCTTACACAGTGTGTGGGTGTGTATTTACATGTGTATATATTATTATTTTTTTGGGGGGGGGGGGGCGTTAGTAAAAAGCTGAGGTTACTATGCACAGCTGCCCACATTCTGTTTGTTTTTTTTAGTAAATTCTTCCAATTATTTTTCTCCTAAATATTTAATTAGGCTTACTTTGACTGATGTAGCCAATGTAAGTATATTCTCACTTAAGTAATCCTTTGCGTTTAAATAGAAGGGAAAACATATCCAAAGCTCAATCTCTTTTGAGTACAACTCCCCTCCCAAAGATTTGTAATGCAAAAATGTGTTATGCCCTGGCACTTTTAGGGCTGGGAAACACGGGCGATAAATGCAGAAAATTATTCAGTGAATATGTGAAAACAGCATCAACCCTGGAATTAGACACTTTCATTTATGGGGGGGGAGACGGCGTTGGTGAGCATTTCAAATAAAAGGAAACTGTATTGTCATTGCCAACCAGATGCTGCAGTCACAATAACTTTAAATGCTACAATGTGTTGTGTCAACTTACCGTATTTATCGGTGTATAACACGCAACCTAACTTTAAGGCCGTGTACACACGATCAGACCGGTCCGATGAAACTGGTCAGCAGACCAGTTTCATCGGACCAATTTGATGGTGTGTACGGCCTATCGGACCGTTGTCCGTCGGACCAAAGTTTTAAAACATGCTTTACAATCAGACCGATTCGATGGTTAGTGTGCCAAAGCATCGGACCAAAAACCTGCGCATGCTCAGAATCCATTCGTCGCATGCTTGGAAGCATCGAACTTCCTTTTTTCAGCACATCGGTGTGTTCTACGTCACCGTGTTCTGGTCAGATCAAATTTTTGGTCTGATGGTGTGTACACACATCAGACCACTTCAGCCTGGTCCGATGAAAACGCTCCGTCGGACCGTTCTCATCGGACCAGTCTGATCGTGTGTACGCGGCCTAAGAGGGAAGTTTCAGGAAAACAACTTTCCACAACCCCTGCGTATAACACGCAGGCACAGTTTACCCTCTATTTTCAGGGTAAAAAAATGAGTGTTATACGCCAATAAATACAGTACTTACCACAGAGACCTGCAGACCTGTAACTTATCTGCCTGATGAAGGGGTCCTCCGAGGCTCCAAATCGTTGCACTCTCTGTTGTGATGTGCCTTTATCTTTAACTAATCTGAACTCTACCCACTTGTACCAAATAGCCAACCCAATACATTTGTACCTACAAACACCTCTGTCAAAATAGAATAGGATGCTGTCATAATACAGATTTCTGCATGAAAAAGGAGGCTGACTGGATAGTTATAATAACTTCACCACATTCACTAAACTAAGTGAACAGTCTATTTGTCTTTAGTAAATCAGCCTTACAGAAAGAATAATCGAGACCACCCAGCTTACTGGTAAACTGGATTCCCTGCTCCAGAAAACCAATGTGAGCCTATGTTTATTCTCACGCACATGCGTGTGTGCATTGCACACATGCTCATATTTCTGAGTGAAAAAGGCAGTGCTAAATGTACTATTCTAGTTCACTTTGCTCACATAAGTGGGTGAGTGCACACACGTGCACCAATTAGTGTGCACACTTGGCACCCAGTAGCCTATTTAAACTGGTCTATCACTATGAGCAGTTGCTGAATGGTCTGTAGCTTGTTCCCATGTTCCTGAGACCTGATGCACTGTACTTGCTTATCTGGCTTGCCCTTGGACTCCGCTTCTGCCTCAGCACTGCTCACCTAATTACTGCTAATTCTGTTCGGATTTGCCCACTTCCTTGACTTGCTCTGCCTGACGATTTGGTCCCTCGCTGCCAGTTTTTGCCGACCACTGCCTGTCTCCTGACCCATCTTCAGCTCTGGGGCCAAGTTGCTCCTGCATACTGTTCTGAGGACTGCAACTACCAGCTCTACCGACTTACACAGTATCTCACCAGCCATCTACTCCCATACCCGTGCCAATCCATGCCTTTACACTGTCTTCACCATCAGGAGCGTTGGGCAGAAGATACAAGAGAGGCCTCCACAACATTTCTATCTTCACCAGGTACGTGATAGCTACCAAGTCACAGAGAGGAAGATTACCAAATTATACAGACAAAATGCCCAGACTGTTAATCTAAAAATAGATGGTCTATAATGAGAGACTGCCCAGTGCTTGATCATGAAACATCATGGGTCGGATAGCCAAATTCAGGGAAAATATTACAACACTTCATTTGCAAAATGTGTGCATGTAGTCTAAGGTAGGCCATAGACTGTTCAAATTGCTTTCCTGCAACCACAGGATCAGGAGAATACCCCCTGCCGAGCAGTTGACAGCTCCTGGCGGGGGGGCGGGAGACAGGCTACAGAAGCTGTATCCACCAGGAGAAGACAGTGATTATTGCTAGCAGCTATAGCAGCCACTAGCTTTAATCGCAAGTGTATCAGGCAGGTAGGTTGTAAGTTAATCAATTGAACAAAATGGTATATTCAGCCTGCCCACACACAGTAGGAACTAACTGAGTGTCCAACCGTCTATGGCCCACCTAACAGAGTTCTATCTGATCAATATTCCTATCGCACACCTTCCTGGAAACAAGGCTCATCACTAATGGGCGCTGCAACGATTACCAGCTAGATATGGGAAATGCAAAGTCAATGTACATATTTGCCAGCATACCAGGAATCTTCAGTTACCATCCAAAGGTTTTTATTGCAGATAGATCACATCACAAAGACAAGTGCAATGTTTCGGAGAATAAACAAAAACTGAAGTTGAACTCACTACCTCTACAACATTATATGTGCTTATCCCGAAAAACATCTATAACCTGTCACTTCCCTTATTTTAGGGACCACTGCCGTAGCCACAACATGCATATAAAGAAAGGAGGAAGTTGCACTATGGGGAAACTAAGACAGAGTATCCCCAATGGGCAACCAAGAGGCTACCAAGGCAGAGATGGGCAGTGATATAGATAAAATTATTTATTGATCATATAAAGATACAAAAATTCGGGATAAGAGATTTTTACAAAAAGTTGCAAATACTAAATGTATGTCATAAAGATTCACAAGTATGCCTACTTACAGCAGCCGGCCGGTGCTGCACACATGAACCTAGTTCATGTAACATGCAACAATGCGACACACATAGGACACAAACATATAACAAACATAAAAGAAAAACATATAACTCAGGCGATCCGGACGCCAAATGGGTCACTGCTGCTGGAGATTCCGTACGATAATTACCGCTGAAATAGTATTCAAAAAATAATAAAAAGTATATATAATATGAATAGAAATTTCCAGCAAGAGTACCCCTGCGGGAGAAGGATGTGGCTACAACTTAATGTAATGTATAGTATGAGTATAACTGCATCCAATTTAGTAATCGTTGTAGATCACTAATATACTGGTCAGATGGCTGGTGCTGGCCAGTAAGAACATAGTATAAGTAACTTTATGTGAGTTGCTGCCACTATTGAGACTACACGTCTTTAAATATTTTCCTGTGATTCCAGTGTGGATTTCATTAGCTGTAGTGTTGATATAGTTCACTGATAATCACATTGGTACACAGCCTGATTGACACTGTCATAAAGGTAGACTAGATAGTTTCAGAGTGTCCCCCGAGTCTTCCGGGTATGAGCAGTCCTAGCAGTTGTCAATATAAAAAGAGGAACAGTCTTACCAAGTTCTTGAGAGAGGGGTCTGATAACAGACGGCAGTGTTTGACTCCCAGCTCCTAGATAATGGACATGCTGCTGGCCGTGACGGATGTCATCAGGTCTGTCGGAATCATGCAGCGTGTGCGGCGGGTAGCCTGGCCGGGTGTACCTGCGTGGAACATACTTTTGCGTGAGAATGCCCGGTGAGGTGTCCTATCCTTTGTGGATGAAGGTACAAGTCCCGGCTCTTAGGTAAGGCTATGCGGCCGTTCTAATGCTGATCTTTTTCCGGCGTGGAAGTCTCCTCCGAGAAGTCCCGATCCCGCTGGGGGTTATGGGCGTGGCGTGGCGTCCGATGCTGTATTACGTCAACGCGTTTCGCAACGTTAGTGCGTAAGCTTCGTCTGGACGTGGAGGGGGGAACGTACGTCGCTCCTTTATATGCTATCGGCGCACGGCCGTCCCTCGTTGTAGTGAAAATTATCAATAGGAGTCCCTATGGATAGACTGGATGTTGTTTCCTACATGGTGTCTATCTTCAAACCCCGCCATGGGTATACCCCATACTAGACAGACACACTGAATATTAACACATACACACTCTATCTTGCCTAAAAGAGATACAACCATTGAAAGGCAAAAATGCAATATTTTTCGTTATAACTATTGGCAAGAAAGATATGTTTATCTCCACCCAGGTCTATAAAGGAACATTTATCTGTCGGACCTTATGATAAAAACAGAGAGTTAACTCTCTCACAACCTCCAAAGAGTGAGATAAATCAAGGATTTATCTCACTCTTTGGAGGTTGTGAGAGGGTTAACTCTCTGTTTTTATCATAAGGTCCGACAGATAAATGTTCCTTTATAGACCTGGGTGGAGATAAACATATCTTTCTTGCCAAAAGTTATAACGAAAAATATTGCATTTTTGCCTTTCAATGGTTGTATCTCTTTTAGGCAAGATAGAGTGTGTATGTGTTAATATTCAGTGTGTCTGTCTAGTATGGGGTAAACCCATGGCGGGGTTTGAAGATAGACACCATGTAGGAAACAACATCCAGTCTATCCATAGGGACTCCTATTGATAATTTTCACTACAACGAGGGACGGCCGTGCGCCGATAGCATATAAAGGAGCGACGTACGTTCCCCCCTCCACGTCCAGACGAAGCTTACGCACTAACGTTGCGAAACGCGTTGACGTAATACGGCATCGGACGCCACGCCACGCCCACAACCCCCAGCGGGATCGGGACTTCTCGGAGGAGACTTCCACGCCGGAAAAAGATCAGCATTAGAACGGCCGCATAGCCTTACCTAAGAGCCGGGACTTGTACCTTCATCCACAAAGGATAGGACACCTCACCGGGCATTCTCACGCAAAAGTGTGTTCCACGTAGGTACACCCGGCCAGGCTACCCGCCGCACACGCTGCATGATTCCGACAGACCTGATGACATCCGTCACGGCCAGCAGCATGTCCATTATCTAAGAGCTGGGAGTCAAACACTGCCGTCTGTTATCAGACCCCTCTCTCAAGAACTTGGTAAGACTGTTCCTCTTTTTATATTGACAACTGCTAGGACTGCTCATACCCGGAAGACTCGGGGGACACTCTGAAACTATCTAGTCTACCTTTATGACAGTGTCAATCAGGCTGTGTACCAATGTGATTATCAGTGAACTATATCAACACTACAGCTAATGAAATCCACACTGGAATCACAGGAAAATATTTAAAGATGTGTAGTCTCCTCAATAGTGGCAGCAACTCACATAAAGTTACTTATACTATGTTCTTACTGGCCAGCACCAGCCATCTGACCAGTATATTAGTGATCTACAACGATTACTAAATTGGATGCAGTTATACTCATACTATACATTACATTAAGTTGTAGCCACATCCTTCTCCCGCAGGGGTACTCCTGCTGGAAATTTCTATTCATATTATATATACTTTTTATTATTTTTTGAATACTATTTCAGCGGTAATTATCGTACGGAATCTCCAGCAGCAGTGACCCATTTGGCGTCCGGATCGCCTGAGTTATATGTTTTTCTTTTATGTTTGTTATATGTTTGTGTCCTATGTGTGTCGCATTGTTGCATGTTACATGAACTAGGTTCATGTGTGCAGCACCGGCCGGCTGCTGTAAGTAGGCATACTTGTGAATCTTTATGACATACATTTAGTATTTGCAACTTTTTGTAAAAATCTCTTATCCCGAATTTTTGTATCTTTATATGATCAATAAATAATTTTATCTATATCACTACCCATCTCTGCCTTGGTAGCCTCTTGGTTGCCCATTGGGGATACTCTGTCTTAGTTTCCCCATAGTGCAACTTCCTCTTTTCTTTATATGCAATGTTTCGGAGCCACGCTGGACCCCTTTGTCAGGCATGTGATGACACATCACATGCCAGACAAAGTTGTCCTGCACAGCTCCGAAACATTGCACTTGTCTTTGTGACGTGATCTATCCACAATAAAAACCCTTGGATGGTAACTGAAGATTGGGTAATGGTTTGTTAAAAGGCACACTTTCAATTAAAAACATAGAACCTGCCATTGCTGCTTTCTCATTCTGCAAAGTTAAGGCTGTTATTCAGACGCCCAGACTTTGATACTTGGGTCAATGACCTAGCATACATAAGTGGATGGTGGTTTGACCTAACTGAGTGAGTGAGTGAGAAACTTATATAGCGCAGCACATGCGAACTGAATCGCCTTTAGGGGGCTTAGTATCCATTCCCTACTGTATTTTTGCCTTCAGAATAGATGGGTTTTAAGTTTCTTTCTGAAGGCCTGGTCATTCACCTCAATTCGGATGCTGGTTGGTAAAGCGTTCCACAGTCTAGGTCCTTGGACTGCAAATCTTTGTTCTCCTTTGGACTTGTATCTGGCCTTGGGTATCTGGAGTAGATTTTGGTCGGTGGATCGGAGAACGCGATTGGGGTTGTGACATTTAAATTTTTCGCATAGATATTGGGGGTCACTTCCTTGAACACACTTATGCGTCACACAAAGTGCCTTAAATGTAATTCTGTCTTTTACTGGAAACAAATGAAGGGATCTCAAGGAAGGCGAGATTGATTCCCATGTTTTTTTCCCAGTCGCAAGTCGTGCCGCCGTATTTTGAACGACTTGTAGACGAGTGATTTGGTATTTTGGGAGTCCGAGGTAAAGGGCATTTGCATAGTCGAGTCTGGAGTTGATTATTGTTCCCACCACGACTGCTATGTCTTCTTTCGGGATAAAGGGAACTAGTCTACGTAGCAGGCGCAGCAGATGGTAAGATCCACTGACTACTGAGCCTATTTGTGCATCCATTGTCATGTGGGTGTCAAAAGTGACTCAGGCTTTTGACTTTGGTGCTAGGGGTGATGGTTTGTCCCAGAATGGGCGGGGGTGTCCATGTTGTTGCGGGGAGTCTCTTTCGGTTGGCGTGGAAGAGGAGAAGTTCTGTTTTTGAGCCATTGAGTTTAAGGTAACTCTTCGTCATCCAATTTTCTTTTCAAAGTAAGGCATTTCTCTAGTCCGAGATATTGATCCTTTTTGTTGCAGATGCGAAAATAGAGTTGGGTGTCATCCGCGTAGGAGTGGTAGAGTAACTTCAGGTTACTGATGATTTCAAAAAGAGGGCGGAGATAGATATTGAATAGTACGGGGGACAAGGGGGATCCCTGAGGGACACCGCATGACACTGTGCGTTTTTCAGAAGTGAAAGGAAACTCTGACTTTATATGTATGCCTGTTTAGAGACTTAGTAGATATCAAATCCAATAGGTCAGCATAATAACCAGGAAGTTGTATTTTAAGGAAGAGGCCAGAAATGGCTTCCTACATATTTTATTTTAATTACAACTTTTTACATTTAGCCGTTTTGGGTGGGAGGAGGTTGGGGGTATCAGTTACTGTAGTTATGTTTTAACATTAAAGCCACTGGGAGATTTAGAAGTAATTAATCAGTGTCAACAAAAGCTTATATGACAAAATATTACATATAATTCCTGACACACAGTATGTAAATATGTATTAAATGCAGATTATGCTTCAAAGCAGTTCAACAAATACTTTCAAGTTAACGAAAGCCTTAGGGACGGATTTTATGCTGATAAGGAATAAAACATTTTAAGCCACTCATTGTTCATAACCATTTCCTAGATTCATAATCATATATTCAAAAACGTATATGGTAAACAACTTTCAATGCAAGAACAAAATCCAGCTGTAACGATAATTAATTTTTATCAAACAGAAACACAATATACAAGTCCTGGCATACAGATCGCAAGAGCATTGCTGGCCAAGGGAGTCCAGACAATAGTTCCAAACACCAATCCCCTGCATGACTGGGGCAATCAGCACATGAGAGCATTTTTATTGTACAGCAGTTTAAGCCCCTACCTCCAGAAGAATTCTTGCCAGCAACTCTCAGTCACAGGCCTACAGTGAGGGAAAGTTTCACATGTTTACAGCACCATATGATCCATACCCCACCTCCACCTTTAGGCATGACCAGGAGCCATAACACTTTGGCACACAAGAGCAAGGTCTTGCATCTCTGAGTGGTCTCAGGCCTCTATGCTACTCCTGCTCCACAAAAAGTTCTAGTTCTAGATGTTAGACCTGGTTCTAGGTCTAACATCTCTACTACCAGGACTACGGTCTCCAGGCCTGCATGTGTGTCTAATCCAAGCTGGCTTCTAGATACACATCCTCTCCCAAGTGTATAGCCTGTATTTAATAACAAGTTACTTCTTCAGTCCTGCATAGTCACTCCCTCTTCATATGATCCAGGCTACCTGCAGCCTTACGTATAACACCATCGTCCCACTCTCACGGAACTCACTACATATCACACCACAAGGAGGCATAACTCTTTGCTTTTGGCTACTGGTCCCCAAGAGGGGCTGCAAATAAAACAACTGTCCATTTTAGGATGAACCAAGCATTTTTATTTATTTTTTGCTGTACTCACTTGCAGCATTTAGAATTGCTTTACTGCTCTTTTTCCTATGCTCAGGACCGAGACGCTTACGACCACAAAAGGGTTCTTTCCTGCTTTCCCTATTCTTCCAAATATAAGATGCTTGGTTACATTCTGTGTATTGAGTGAGGTAAACAACATTACTGGGGCCAGTATGCTCCTCTAAAATGAAAGGTCCTTTTAGCACTTTTTCATAGATTGATTTGACAGCACCATTTAAAGCAATCCTTATTGCAAATTTTGGTTCCTCAGTTTAATTGATGTAGTTTGGTGGTTTTTCAAAGGGTAGTATTGGGGGTTGTTGGAATATTTCTTTCAGCGTTTAATCCTCTGTTATTATGACAGCTTTTTGATTATCTTTCATATACATTCAAGTGTGAGATTATATGTGGTTGGTTGCTATAGGTAGGTTTTGGTTTGTTTTTTCTCTTTGTATTGCAGGGTATCTTCTATTTGGATTTTCAAGTCAGTGTGTATCATTGTAGCAATGGTTTTGTTGATGTAACTTTTTTATGGAAGGATTATTTTAGTACTTAAATGTTTATTTCTGTCTTATCAGTCAGATTATGTGCATCTGTATATAGTGGCCTGGCTGTGGCGATGGATTGTTTAGTGTGTTGGGGGTGGAAGCTGGAACTGTATAGATATTTGCATTGCTCAGCAGGTTTGATGAATATTGAAGTGTGCAGTTGGTCATCCCTGATGGATACTGAGATGTCTAGGAACTTTACATGTATGCTCGAATAGTACATTTTTAGTCTGATCGACGTGTAAAACATATTAAGCAATGAGTTAAATTTGTTAGATCTTCTTCACCTTCTACATGTATGATGAAAATATAATCAATATCATGGTAGCACATTTATATATAGTTTTTATATTCAGGTTAGGTTTGTTTATCAAGTGTATTCATGCCTGTTATGATAGGCGTCTTGAATTTCCTGGCTTGTGGATCTTGGGCAGCATTCAGAAGTTCCCAATTCCTTTTCTGAATGTAGGTAAGTTGCAAGTTTTTTTAATGAGACCTTTAATTGTTGGGTAAAATCATGGGTTGGATCATAATCAAATTTTTTATAGTAAGTACCATCTGCCAGCTGACTTTTACCCTGTGTATATAATATATCTGCATCTATTACAACAACTGCACGCCCTTTATTTGTTGGATCAATGATGATGGCCTGATTGTAGTGTAGTTGCTTTAGAACCTTTTGCTCCAGTAGTGAAATATTGTATTTATTTATTTTTTGCTGGGTGGATGTTAGGCTACCTTTTATGAAGCTAGGAGAAACTAGTTTGCAGAGTTGCAGGGGTCCTATTTTGGCTATACAGTAGGTCTGTAAAACAAACTAAAACATGTAGACCTATGCAAATATTTACCGATCAACAGCATATTGTGATAACTGAAGATTTAAAAGGATTTAGATAGCCGGATTTAGAAAGCACTTACGCCGACGTATATCTACAGATACGCCGCGTAAGTGCACGGATGCGCCGTTGTATCTATGCGCCTGATTCTGTTAGCAAGATATGCCTTTGGCTTCATACGACCGACGTAAGTGTCCTACGCCGTCGTATCTTGGGCGCATATTTACGCTGGACGCAATCGGCGTACCCATGTTAAATATGCAAATGAGCAAGATACGCCGATTCACAAACGTAGATGCTCCAAGCGGAAAAGATACGCGGTTTGCGTAAGGCTTACGTCCGGCGTAAAGTTTCCCCTCATAAAGCAGGGGGTAAGTCATGCAAAGGTATGGACGAGGGAACAGCCGTCGTATTGTATGTCGTTTACGTAGTACTACGTGAATAGGGCTGTGCGTAGGTTACGTTCAGTGATTCGACGTATCTTAGGCGTTTGTCCCAACGTGATTCTGCGCATGCGTACTGGGATGCATCCAAGAGCTTTTGAAGCTCAGCCCATCATTTGCATAGGGTCACGCTTCATTTAAATATATCACGCCCACTTCCAGCCCACTTACACCTACTTAGACTTACGCTGACTTATGCCTATGACTATACGCTACGCCGGCGCAACGTTGGAAGCATTTGTTATGTGAATTTCATACTTGCCTCTCTGCCTCTAATGAAGATACGCTACGGTGGCATAAATATGTGCCGATGTATCTGAATCCCGGCCAGAATGTTTTTCAGTTTACTCTCATGGGGGGAAAACACTTAAGCCTTGTACACACGATCAGTCCATCCGATGAGAACGGTCTGATGGACCGTTGTTATCGGTTAACCGACGAAGCTGACTGGTGGTCTGATGTGCCTACACACCATCAGTTAAAAAAACTATCATGTTAGAACGTGGTGACGTAAAACACAACGGCGTGCTGAAAAAAATGAAGTTCAATGCTTCCAAGCATACATCGACTTAATTCTCAGCATGCATGGATTTTTAACCGATGGTCGTGCCTACTAGCACTCGGTTTTGACCTATTGGTTAGGAATCCATTGGTTAAATTTAAAGCAAGTTGGCTTTTTTTCAACCGATGGTTAAATAACCTATGGGGCCCACACACGATCGGTTTTGACCAATGAGAACGGCCCATCAGACCGTTGTCCTTTGTTTAGCCTATCGTGTGTATGAGGCCTAAGATTGCCATGCCTCTCCTTCGGGGAATGCTCATTGACTGACTGCTCTTTCCCTCTTCAATATTTGTATACACTGACCCAAAACAAGCATGCAGAAAAGATTTGCTTACTTGTTCCACTAAGGCCCCGTACACACGAGCAAATACATCTGTTCAAATCGGTCTGGCAGACCGATTTGAACAGATTTGTCTGCTGGGCTGTTTTGGTTTGATCGCTGTACACACGATCAAACCAAAATCCCCGCCGGCAGACAGCGCGTTGATGTGGCGATGACGTTGAAGCCACCACGTCACCGCACCAGGAAGTAAAACACTTCCGCGCATGCGTCGAATCCATTCGACGCATGTGCGGGCAGATATGTCTGCTGGTTAGCGTACTAACCAGCAGACATGTCGGACGGACGGATTCCCAGCAGACAGATTTTAAAGCATGCTTTAAAATCTGTCTGCTGGCAAAATCTGTCTGTCTGCCCGTACACACGATCGAATCTGTCTGCTGAAGCGGTCTGTCAGACCGTTTTCAGCAGATAGATTTGATCGTGTGTACGCGGCCTCAGTGACTGAAAGCCATTGGATCAATAAGGTCAGGTAACTAGCATTTTCATCAGGAATTCAGAAATGACAGGCCCCATTAAAGGTTTATTTTAATTAGGCCTGAAATTTTTTCATTTAGCAGATGTAGAATCGAATCAAATTAATTGTTACTGCATGCTTAATTAAGTCAAGTGTAACTGTCATTTTTGTCCAATTTTAAGTCAAAACACAGTGGCATGATCAAAAACAATATCATATAATGCAGGGATTTGGATTTTCTCACCAAAAGACAAGATCTCAAGTTTATAAGCTTTAGTAATTCTACAGAACATTTGCCATGGCAAGTTAATGATTATACAGTTTAAAAATTCATTTGCTATAGTATATTAAACTGAGACTGTATCATCAAAGTAATTCCCTAAGGTACATTACATTATTAGTAAGACTTATGACCCGCAGAAGTTAATTAATCAGCCATAGGTCATATTCACCTTTTTTTTTAATCAAACTAAACATTAATCATAATAGAACTGATCGATATTACTATTTTGGTATTCTAGATCATGAAAACAGGTTTCCTCCATCTGATCACAAGTGATAATCATCATTATATTAAAGTGAATAAGCTCTTTATTAAAAGGGTAAAATGACTTGCTGTTCTGGCTGGTCAGAGCCCATGCAAGAATAGGCTGCAAACAACCAGCTGAATATTAGGAGTTACGTGTGTGTTAAACAAACTTCATATACTTCTGATGGCTTGTTTAAAATGGCTTATCTACCACAGCTCCGTGTGATATTTACTTATTATTTGGTGTTGTTTAACGTTGCTTAACTCTTTTATTATAACGTCCTGGAAGCTTTTATTTCCTACTTCTTCTTTAAATATTGAAATAAATTACAGTATACTAACAAAAGTTCTCCTTCCACAGTTTTTTCTCATTCTGGTAGTGAGGAATATGCATATTCCCCCCCACCCCCCACACGCCAAAATGGAGACCTAATATTGTCACACAGGGCTTCTACCCTACTGCAAGTTTTTACTAAATTGATGCTAAACCACCATGCGTGCAAAGGGTCAACCATAAGGGGAGTCATGGAGAAATATGTCATCCTACAGGTCTGGGATGCCCGTTTCTCTTATTTTTCTTGGACAGAGCCTAATTAGATATATTCTTTAAAGTGTGAATAAACCAAAGAACAAAAGTATAATATATTGCAAACAGTATATTTTTTTATTCTTTTTCTTTAATTTCCCTTGGTGATCCAACCAATATTACATTTCCCATGCACTGAATGATAACTATTAAAGTTACAAGACAGCTTTTATTAGCGTTCAACCAAAGTCATCAAATAGCTAGTGTCATAGCTGATCACATATGCATGGAAAATAAAAAGAAACTGCGCTAAAATTAACAAAAAAGAAAAGAAAATAGGGAGAGAAAAAAAAAAGACCTACGACCTAGTCAACAGTCTATTCCCTCCAGGTGCTGCGATTATCGTGTAAACAATAAATACAAGGAATAAGCATAAGAAAAATATAAATCGCTCAACCACCCTTCTTGGCAGACGCAGACGTATGCAAGTGGGTAGTCTCAAGTGATAAATATGAAAGGCTAACTGCTGTATCAAAGATGTGACTTATGATGGCCACTAAGGTGCAACATGCCGCCGCCTCAAACACCCTCAACTTTCATAGTGATAGTGATTAAGAGAACAAAAACAAAAAAATTACATTCAATCCAAAACCATCAACTGAATATAAATTATGGCTCTGAATGGGTTAATAATCAGTCTAAAATGATGACAGTAGAAAGTCCATGAATAAAAGGAAAAAATGTCAAACACCCGTGCATCTGTGCCACATTACAGATTGGTTGTAAACGTGTCCCAATCTCAGTTTCAGATATGCAGTCCTCATGGATCTCGTTTCCCAAGAAATTTCAGGAATGTCAATGCCCACCATGCAAGAAACAATGATGGCTCCACATAGTGTGTTAAATGTGTAGAAAATGTATTTAAAAAGTTAAAATTGCACTTACAATTATGCAGTATAAAAATCGTCTTGAATCTTAATGTGCCGGGCGGTACACAAAAACTCTCAGGCACTCGTACACTGGGGGAACGTCAGGAGCTTTGGTGACTACAGCGCGCCACTTGCCCTACGTCCATTTCGGAAAAAAATTACTTCTTCCAGGGGCCCTATTAAGGGGACCTATAAATGCTGTGTCTGATCCCCTGTCATAAGGGATCGTGGGATTTCGGTAAGAGGCCAATTCATAAGTATGGTGTCACTTTTTCTTTTGGACACGTTTACAACCAATCCGTAATGTGGCACAGATGCACGGGTGTTTGACATTTTTTACTGTTATTCATGGACTTTCTACTGTCATCATTTTGGACTGATTATTAACCCATTCAGAGCCATAATTTATATTCAGTTGATGGTTTTGGATTGAATGTAATTTTTTTGTTTTAGTTTTTTTGTTTTTGTTCTCTCTTAACCACTTAAGCCCCGGACCAATATGCTGCTAAATGCCCAGAGGCGTTTTTACAATTCGGCACTGCGTCGCTTTAACAGACAATTGCGCGGTCGTGCGACGTGGCTCCCAAACAAAATTTGCATCCTTTTCTTCCTACAAATAGAGCTTTCTTTTGATGGCATTTGACTGCCTCTGCGATTTTTATTTTTTGCGCTATAAACAAAAATAGAGCGACATTTTTGAAAAAAAATCAATATTTTTTACTTTTTGTTATAAGAAAAATCGAATAAACTAAATTTTAGTCAAACATTTAGGCCAAAATTTATTCAGCCACATGTCTTTAGTAAAAAAAAAAAAATCGCAATAAAAAAAATTAGCTACCTAGCAGCAACAGCGACACTAATACAGCGATCAAAAAAACGATTGCTTAGTGATGCAATAGGGGGTGAAAGGGTTAACTAGGGTGGTGATCCAGGGGTTAAACCTTTATTAGGGGGGGTACGGGGCTACCCTGGACCTAACACTAACTGCCTGTCACACTAACTGTCACACTGACACTAAATGCAGTGATCAGTAAATATATGATCACTGCAATCAGTGACATTGTGACAGGGGGCTGGGGGGGGGGGGTGATCGGAAGGGGTTAAGTGTGCCTATGTATGTGGTGTCAGTGTAGTGTTGGTGCGAATTACTGTGATGTCTTCTCTCCTCTCGGCGGATTGAAAATACCGCCGAGAGGAGAGGCGACATCACTTCCTCTGCCTGTGTTTACATTATAGAGGCAGAGGAAGGGACACGGCAGAGGCTCAGGGGATTGGCTGGGAGCGATCACGAGGGGGCGGACAAAAACGAACAGCCGCCCCCTCGCTCCCGGAGGTAAGACGCCCGCCGCACGCAGATCTGCCGGTATGTGCCATTCTGTGGACGTACATAGTCGTGCGGCGGGCATTAAGCGATTAATCACTATCACTATGAAAGTTGAGGGTGCTTGAGGCGGCTGCATGTTGCACCTTAGTGGCCATCATAATTCACATCTTTGATACAGCAGTTAACCTTTCATATTTATCACTTGAGACTACCCACTTCCATACGCCTGCGTCTGCCAAGAAGGGTGGTTGAGGTAGCGCGATTTATATTTTTCTTATGATCACATATGCAGCCCAACAGCAACTGCAAATCAAACAGAGGCCAAGATGGCAGCTTCCTTAGTTGTAAAGTTTTGGAGGTTTTAGTTCTACTTAATTATGGGAAGAAACAAGAATAGAAGAGTATGACAGTCAGACAACTAGTATTTTCAGTAGCTGAAACCTTCATTGTCTTTTTACAAATATTATCTTATGCTGGTTTCGCTTGGTGATTTTACATTTTGCAGTGGCTGCAGCAGAGACATATTAAACACCATATTTGTTAATGGTAAGCAATGTCATTTGTAAAAATGATTTAAAATGTCTTCCTAGAGTTCAGCTTTAAGTTCAAGTACATGTACCTGCCTACTGTTCATCATTTCCTTCCATTTACAGAACCCCCTAGCAATATATAACACTTGCCATAACACCAAGCCAGCAATTAATTAGATGCTTAAAATGGTTAATGACTAAACTTGACCACTTTTCAGGAATGGAAACCAGCATGATTATTCATTCCGATAATGTACTTCCATAACCTCATTAACTGTTAATCAATTGGGGTCAAGAGCAAGAAAATATTATCAGAGTACAAACTAGCATGGACTGCCACCTCATTCCTTTGTTTTAATTATTCTACTAAAGGCCATCGAAGAGCTTTACCCCAGAACACAGAACAATAAATAATTTGGCTGAAGCTTAAGGCCCTTATGCACACAGACACTTAGCAGCTCCTGTGTGCTAAGGTGTAAAATCCATTGTGCTTTCTAATGCCCGAGGAGCCGCATGTACCCAGTACAACTGCCAATACAAATAAATTATTGTATGAGGCCGTGTTTGGGAAAATGCCAATTGTTTCTACAAGTACATTGGCTTTACTTGCACATGGTACTTCTACCCAAATGCAAAAGTGGAGAGAAGCGCAGTACATACATGTGCAAGTAAACACCAATGCAGTAGTCATCTGTGTTTACCCAAGCACAGCCATGTACAGCTATTTATTTGTATTGGCAGCTGTTTGTGACATGTGTTCCAGAAAGTGCCCCGGGTTTTATGCCTCAGCACACAGGAACTGCTAAGCGGCCATGTATGAGGTGCAAAGATGGATCCTTTGTAAACAATCTGAATTAAAGTAAATATTCGACAGACCAATTAATATAAATATGAACCGTGGAACATTCCAAAAAAGAAAAACTTAAAAAGAATAACAACTGGCATACCTAAAAGAACAACCAACCAGCTATGCTGGAAATCTACTGATCCCTTTCTGACACACAGGAAACATTTATAGCCAACATTGCATTCCACAGCCTGTGCACTGCGCATACTATGAGCACTGAAAAATGTACCTGCGTTAGAAATGAAAAGATTCGTTTTTTTCATGGATGTAGTTATTTTATGCCCATTGGCACTGTAGCCTACTTAACCTAAATACAATTTTTTTTAAATAAATTCTTTATTGAAATGGGAATCTAACTGTACCTGAGCAGTAGGAACTGAAAATACTGTTTAATTCATTTGTATTATTCAAAGAAAACTCACCCATCCATCAATGTCTTCATGCTTTATCATTTTGGGAAATCATTTTGAAAAACACCCCCCCCCCCAGCATTTCTAGTCATTGAGAGTAAAGGCAGATGATTCATGAAGCATCTGCTTCCTGGAATCCATCTGCCTTCAGGCATGCAGGCAGGAGGGTGCTCTTGGCTGAAAAAGCCCCTCCTCCCCTCTTGCAGATGAAAGAAACAAAATGCCCATGAAAACTCCTGGGATGTATTGCATCATTTCCTCTTAGGCCAAAAAACAGAAATCAACTGAAGAAATGCAAAAAAAAAAGGGTTAAAACAAATAATATACTCTCCTGACTTTTTAACCACTTAAGACCCGGACATTTAGGCAGCTAAAGGACCCGGACAGTTTTTGTGATTTGGCACTGCGTCGCTTTAACTGACAATTGCACGGTCGTACAATGTGGCTCCCAAACAAAATTGGCGTCCTTTTTTTCCCATAAATAGAGCTTTCTTTTGGTGGTATTTGATCACCTCTGCGTTCTTTATTTTTTGCGCTATAAACAAAAATAGAGCGACAATTTTGAAAAAAATGCAATATTTTTTACTTTTTGCTATAAAAAATATCCCCCAAAAAATCTATAAAATTATTTTTTTTTCCCTCAGTTTAGGCCGATACGTATTCTTCTACCTATTTTTGGTAAATAGTACAAAGCAGCATAGGATAACTTCAAAGATACAAAGGTAAACATAATTTCCTAGTATACAAAAGGCAAAATCCAGGTGCATGCACAATATTAGTATGCAAACTCCATGAGTGATGCATTGATAATAAATACAGCGGTCAGAGAAATGTCACAGTGGGTTGGCTTTTAAATAAAAATGCATAACAGCACATGTTGCTGCATATATTATAGTATAACTAAATCCTAATGTTAAAAAAAAAAATCTTTAAGCATTCTTTTTTTAAACTCTGTCTTTTTGAAAATTTGTTTTGCAAGCATTGCATACAATCTTGCGAAACACTGCTTTATAATAAAACATACAATTTAATTTATAATACACATATTTCTTAGGCCAGTAGAATGTGTAATTTTCTATCATTGTTTAGACAAGTGAGTTCCATCCATTATAATATATCCCAGTTTGGCTCCCTGTAATGGAAAAAAAAAATCACTAGAAAAGCTATATGGCAACATTTAGAGTTTACTCTCTGGACAGCTCAGAATTATTACGGCTCAGCTTTCAAAAAATAAAACAGAAGTAGTAATAATTTTTTACTGTTTTTGTACCACACCATTTTCATTTATGCTTCATAAATTATATACTAAAACACTTATATCCAACAGCATCATTGTCCTACACACTGGTTTATTTCCACTGTTATAAATATATTTAAGACAAAATAAATACATTTTTAAAAGATACCAAAACACAGCAAGGGTTTTTCTACAAGGATAGGCTGTTCACTTTTTTGGAGAGACGGGGAAAGTCTTATTGACTTGCCATATAATATGATTTCCCTGGTCTAATGTTTATTTCTGTTGAATACAACTCCTGGGGCACTGTCAAGGATACTTGACCTTTTCATCTTAGACTGGCAGTAGTTACATATTATTATGACTTTAATTGCCATAGTACCATGTATATTGAGACCAAAGGGTTTCCAGGGGTGCATATTTCAGACCAAGTTGATGATACTTTTACTGTTTTTCTTCACATATACATTATACTAGAAAAAGTATAATTAAACCCCTAAAGCTATTTAATGTGTCTACTGTATTATTTTCTACTTTCCATACTTATGACTAGTAAAGACCTTTGTGTTTGTGGTGAACACGACTTCAACCCAAACCCAGCCTGTTCACAATTCAGCGAATGGCTAAACAAACTGGCCACATTTAGCCAGTTTACCCACTCCAACTCCTGGCTGATGTTTGATAATGCAACATGACCATCACAAAATGACAGATCCCTGGTAAGCTGGTGTTTGTAAACAAAACAGCCAGGAACTATGGATGATGTCACTGACCAACATATTATTGTGTCTACATACAACAGCTGGCAAAGGGTTGTCACCATATTACAACATGAGTGTGACTGGTAAACATTACATCAGTGGGTCATTGTGTTGGCTGATCAATGTCATCAGGCTGTCTTTGGTAATCGATTGTCTTGATTAATGAGGATCTACAAATCCATCCATCCTGTAACCTGTGGTTCCAGGAACATGCTTCTAGCAATCAGTGATGCTGACAGTCGGTGGGGAAGATGAGACCGCCTTCCCATTAGGTTTACTGTCTACTTGTGATTGACAGCAGGCAGTGGGTGGATCCTGTGGCCGATAGAAGGCTATTTTTTGGCTATGGATCTGCCCACTACCTGCTGTCGATTTAGAGGGGATTGGATAGTGTCTATAGATCCCCATAAGGCTCTGCCCCCCCCCAGATACAAAGCTCTTGGGGAGGGGGCTGAGCTGCACTGAGGACACATTTTCCACACATGTTGCTTTCCCAAAGTTCATGTACCTATTCCCAACAGGTACCTGAATCTGTTACCCACTCTGACTTTTCTCATGCAGAGGCCCAACAGGAGTCTAATGCAGGCCATACACGGTTCGAATTTTCTATCAAAGAATTTTGCACCATTAGTGGGCTGCAGCAACAGCCGATTTTCGTGCGGCAAACAAATTTGAGAAATCCGACATGTTGGAAATTTTTTGAAAATCAAACGATTTTCGGATCAATGATGGGAGAATCATACGAGAAATTTAATAGAAAAAAATACGCATGTGCAAGAAAAGAATATTCCCAGAGAGAAACGAATATTCCCGGCAACATGAAGGTTTTGTCGGCCGAATTTTGAAAATCAATGGTGGCATAATCGGATCACAAAAAAAACGAACTTTCTGATTTAAAAAAAAAAAAAACGTTTTTTGAAGAAAAAAAAACGCTTTTTATTTACATCGTTATGTATTCTAACAAAATGCTGCCCCACAAGCTATCCTGTCTTGTTTTTGCTCAGTAAAAGCCTGAAGTAATGCAAGAGCTCTGCATTTGGAAATTCAGAAACAAAAACAAAACTAGACACTTACCAGATTTAATGCACAAATTTTACACCACAAGTCACACAATTTGAGGCTATTTCCTTACACTGTAAACCTCATATTCATAGATTAACATTGGGCTCTTTACAGAAAAAGATTTAGGTTACCACAGCAACAGGCCTGTGTAATGTGTTGCTCATTAGATGATGAAAATGAATGGTGGTAATTATGACCAGCAATGATTTTGTTTCTAGTAGTACTCTTCCAAAACCAGTCAATGAATGTTTTATTGTAATATACCCAAAAGGCAGAAGCACCGGAACACATCATTAGACAATTTTATATCATCCTTCACAGCACAGCTAACATTCCTGCACAGTTCTCATGCCCAGGCAGAATGCGGTTTTATCATGATGGAAGTTTTATAAGGTGATGGGACGCACAGGCAGCATAAAGCCATCTAACAAGATATGGCTGCTAATGATTAACCTTGCCTTGTCTCTTTTTTTAATTTTATGCGTGGCTAGTCTGCAGTTAAAGAATTTTAATAGCTTCTTCATCAAACAAAAGCAGCAACTACTTTACCCCAAAATCTATGGCTAGCAATTTAAAAATCAGTGCTTTACCCATCTCCTGTAGATACCTAATTATTACATAACACGTTAAAAAAATGAATTCCGCTCCACTGAGCAATAGTTAAAGTAGTCTGTTCTAGATTTCTCAAATGTTCTAATCTCAAATAGTGTAATAGGAAATATTACAATTTGTAAATTTAATAAGTAGCTTCCTTGCGGCTCAATGGGCTGAAGAATATCAGTAATTAGGATAAAAAAAATTAGGCGTGCCATGCATGGTACATCTGATTTCTCGGGGGGGGGGGGGCTCATAAATAGCAGGAACCAAACTCAATATACTGCAGCCAAGTAAAATTTATAATTACTGAGATGTTAACCACTTGCCAACCACGCCATTTCTAAAACTTCACTCCTACATGTAAAAATATACGTTTGGTAGAAAATTACTTAGATCCCCCAAACATTATTTTTTATTTTTTTAGTAGAGACCCTATAGAATAAAATGGTGGGTGTTGCAATTTTTTATGTCACACGGTATTTGTGCAATATTTTTTGCATAATGTGAAAGATGATGTTATCCAGAGTAAATGGTAACTGAACATGTCACGCTTAAAAATTGCGTCTGCCCGTGGAATGACAGCAAACTATGGTGCTTAAAAGTCTCTATAGGTGATGCTTTAAATGCCTTTACAGGTTACCAGTTTAGAGCTGCAGCTGGTGGTAGCTCCCGGCCGAATGACGCGCGACCCGTCTGGCTGCGCTTTTATAATCAAGGACGGGGCTACCCGTGACGTGGATGGGTGACCCTGCCCCTCTTTGACACAACAGTGTTTTCCGGCGGTTTCACCGTGGTGTCACGGGTAACCCCACCCCCTCTGACGCGTCACGGGACACCCCTGTTGCGTAAGAGGGGACGGGGTCACCCATCCACGTCAAAGGTGGCCCCGCCCTCAGTTAAGAAAGAGCTGTCAGATGGGTCATGCGTCATTCGTCCGGGAGCCTCCTATGGAGGCGGTATCGTTCGTAGCAGCGGGTCGGACTCATAGAAGGATTACGGCGCTGGAATTTTTAATTTTTTTTAATTAAAGGACTTGTCCCAACATTGTATTTGTGTGTTTTTTTTACCTTTTTTCTCACTTTTTGGGATGAAATGGTAAGGGGACAATGTACCCCATTACCAATTTACATGGGGGGTGAGATCTGGAGGTCCCCTTTGTTATAGGGGGGCTTCCAGATTCCGATAAGCCCCCCGCCCGCAGACCCCCAACCCAACCGGGGAAGGGTTGTGGGGATGAGGCCTTTGTCCCCATCAACATGGGGACATCCTCCCCATGTTAAGGGCATGTAGCCTGGTACAGTTCAGGAGGGGGGGGCGCTCTCTCGTCCCCCCTTTTTTCCTGCAGCCTGCCAGCTTGCATGCTCAGATAAGGGTCTAGTATGCATATTTGGAGGGAACGCCACGCCATTTTCTTTTTAATTTGGCGCAGGGCTCCCCTTAATATCCACACCAGACCTGAAGGGCCTGGTAATGGAATAAGGGGGGGGCCCCACGCATTTTTTTTTTTTGGTTTCAGGATTCCCCTTAATATTTACACCAGACCCAAAGGGCCTGGTAATGGACTGGGGGGAACTCATGTAATTTTTTTCAATGACTTATCTGTATTGCCGGGACCCGACAATTCATTATAGCCGCGAGAAGTTTTAAATGACTTTTTTTCAGAGACTTTTCTAAGCACAGTAAACATGTGCTACTTTACAGGCATACTATAGACACCCCCCAGGTACAAAATTTAAAGGAATATTTCACTTTTATTTTTTCACTTTAAGCATTATTAAAATCACTGCTCCCGAAAAGACAGCATTTTTTTTTACTTTTTTTTGCATTGATACATGTCCCCTGGGGCAGGACCCAGGTCCCCAAACACAGTTTACGACAATAACTTGCATATTAGCCTTTAAAATTAGCACTTTTGATTTTCATGTTTGTGTCCCATAGACTTTAACATTTTTAGTGTGTTCAAACTCATTTTTTGCCTGTTCGCATTGTTCTGCTGCAAACTGAACCGGGGAGTGTTCGGCTCATCCCTATTCACTTGCAAAGTGAAATGTTCCTCCCAAAGTGAACAGTCCATTTGCCCTTAGTAAATTAACTCCAAAATGTGATAAATGTATATAGATACGCCTCGTTTAACAACTTACCTGTTTAACGACCCCTCGTACTTATGACCAACTCTCCCCACCCGAACAACGCACTATACATCATTGTATTATACAGTACAGTATTTTCGTTTGTGTTCTGTACTTATGCAAATGAAAACAACATTATTGAGCTGGAGTTTTGTGTTTAGACCTTTTTTTTTTTACAATACAGTAGAGTAGTTAGGAATGCTTAAAATATAGATTACTTGTGGCTCCTCATTTAACGACCAATTTGTTTAACAACCTGGTAATTGGAACGGAACCTGGTCGTTAAGTAAGTAGTACCTGTAATGTTCATGCACAACGTAAACTACTCTGCAGACCAAAGTGAACTTTGCCGCAATAGAAATATAGGGGGGTGCCACTGCAGACTTGGTGTTATTTCTACTTCTCTACATATTAAGTCAGTGACCCAGAACACCTGATATATGCACGATTGTTGGTCAGCAACTCACCAAGTACTAGTGAGAATAACTATGACAGCACTGGATTTTGCAGTTTCAAAACCAAGTCCTCAGAAGCAGCTAATTTTCTTCTATCCGGACAAATTGTTCTTTAGGGTGCCTTCACAAAAGTGTTTATTCTGGATCCGTTTTTTTTTTTTTTAAATGGATCCAGACTGAAGCACATTGTACAGTATGTCTATGGGTCAGTGTTGCCAACCATCGGTATTGTTACTGGCAGCCAGTAAAAAACTGGCACTTTTCTCCTGCCAGTAAATGGCAGTAAGAGGAAAAGGTTGCCAGTAAAAAATATGGCGGTGACGTTTGGCTCCAAAACTTCACATTCGCAGCTCAGATCCAAGGCTTGGCGAGACCAACCAAGTGCCTGCTGTAGCGTGTTTGGGCGGTACCGGTGGGGGGCAGGTCTTGTGGAGGTGGTGCCTGAGCGTGTCATGTAATGTCATGGTGTAAGGGAACGGAGCGGCCAGAGCCTCATGTGCAGGTCTGCGGAATGGGAGCAAGGCAAGCCAAGAGTGGGACTGTCAGTGCTGTTTGGACTGGAGGGGACTGAAGAGTCCACCTTTCATGGAGAGACACTGTCACTGTGAGGAGGGGACGTGTTTTGTCATCATCTGTGCTGCTGCACACTGCTCAATTTCATGTGTGTGGCCTGTCCATTCCAATTTCCCACCCTCCCGAGTCCTGTCCTACTTACTTACTATATTGAAAACAACATAAGAAATATGCTTTTCTACCTTAAATAATATCGCTAATTGCATATTGTACTTATTTGTAACTTGCACTTAAAACTGTAAAAAACATCTGGAAATGCCAGTAAAAGTAAACAACTGCGCCAGTAAATGTTGCCAGTAAATTTTGTGGTGTCATGTCAGTAAATTTTAATCGGATAGGTTGGCAACACTGCTATGGGTGTGCAGGTAGATACAGACTTAAAGCGGAGGTTCACCCTAAAACATTGCCAGTATGCTGTTTTTTTTTTTTTTTCAATCGCTCTACTTACTGTGTAATGAATAATTTTATTTTCTCCCTACCGCGGGGAATAGCGCGGCTATGGCGTGTCACGCATTCCGAAAATAGTCAAACTAGGACTTGGCTCTTCCCGGCGCTATACGGCGCCTGCGCATAGACCTAGGAGCTGACTGCGCAGGCGCCGTATATAGCCGTATATAGTCGAGTCCTAATAAGTAGAGCGATTAAAAAAAATGGCGCGGCTATGGCGCGTCACGCCTTCTGAAAATAGCCAGATTAGGACTCGGCTCTTCCCGGCGCTATACGGCGCCTGCGCACAGACCTAGGAGCTGACTGTGCAGGCGCCGTATATAGCCGAGCCCTATGGCTATGGCTTGTCACGCCCTCTGAAAAAAGCCGAAATAGGACTCGGCTACATACGGCTCCTGCGCAGTCAGCTCCTAGGTCTGTGCGTAGGCGCCGTATAGCGCCGGGAAGAGCCGAGTCCTAGTTCTGCTATTTTCAAAAGACGTGACGCGCCATAGCCGTGCCATTCCCCATGGTAGGGAGAAAATAAAATTATCCATTACAAAGTAAAAAAAAACAGCATACTGACGCCAGTATGCTGGATGGGATGGGACAGAGTTGTTTTAGGGTGAACCTCCGCTTTAAGTCTGTTTATATCCGCTTACATCTGAGTTAGTTCTATTGCGCGCTTTTCCATTATTTTTAAACATGAATGAACACAGGTGTAAACTAGTGTTGCTCACGAATATTCGCATTGCGAATATTCGCTACGAATATTGCATATTCGAGTATTCGCGAATAACGCGAATATCGCGGCGAATATTCGCTATTTCGAATATTCGAATGTTTTAAATTTTTTTTTAGAACAGATCACATCCTAGAGATCCCCATCGACGTCTAAAAGCATTGCTGGTATGATTAGAGACCTTGGGCCGAGTAGCTGCAGCGCTCATTTTATATTGCCGAAAAATCGCAATGCGATTATTCGGTAATAGCGATATCGCGCGATTATTTTATATTGTAATATATCACGAATATTCTGAGCCAATCAGAGTGCTCCATTCCGCATTTCTCGAAATTTCGCAATTATTTTATATTGTAATATATCACGAATATTCTGAGCCAATCAGAGTGCTCCTTCCGCATTTGCCGAATATTCGCAATTTTTGTGTATTGTAATATATCACGAATATTCTGAGCCAATCAGAGTGCTCCTTCCGCATTTCTCGAATATTCGCAATTATTGTGTATTGTAATATATCACGAATATTCTGAGCCAATCAGAGTGCTCCTTCCGCATTTCTCGAATATTCGCAATTATTGTGTATTGTAATATATCACGAATATTCTGAGCCAATCAGAGTGCTCCTTCCGCATTTCTCGAATATTCGCAATTATTTTGTATTGTAATATATCACGAATATTCTGAGCCAATCAGAGTGCTCCATTCCGCATTTCTCGAATATTCGCAATTATTTTATATTGTAATATATCACGAATATTCTGAGCCAATCAGAGTGCTCCATTCCGCATTTCTTGAATATTCGCATTCGCAATTCGCAATTCGCATTCGCAAAAATTCGCGAAAATTCGCAATCATTTAATTTCCAAAAAATATCACGAATATTCGTATTTAGCGAATATATGTCGAATATTCGACTATATATTCGAGATATATCGCGAATTCGAATATGGCATATTCTGCTCAACACTAGTGTAAACTGATGTGAACTTAACTGGATTGAAGACAGACATACAAAATTATGCAAACTGATGTAACCTGAATCAGTATTTATCAATTTTTTCTTAACAAAAAACATGACTGAACTGATGACACCCATGTGAAAGGACCCTTGGGCAAAGGAAATGCTAGAGAAAGGACCAATAGCAATTAGATGATACCTGAAGGGGGTCAAACTGACAGCATGTTTAAGCATCTAGTTTAAACAACCCAGGATATCCTCTGATAATAGTTTTCATTTAAGACAGTTCAGGCAATGCTTCAATATAAGAGCCAGCAGGAGATAAAACCATGTCATGCAGCCATTAAAAATTAAAGACATTTTTTTAATGTAACAATTAACCTAATTATGATTAAAATTGAAACTGTCGACAAGTTCAGCTTGAGCTTGATTTAACACATTGGAGATCGGCTCATTTCTCCAATGACTGCTGAGTATGCATAATGCATATGTATTCTTCTCCTCAACCAGACAATGCTCCTTCTAAATGCAGTTATTCTGAGTTGATGATAAATTTGAAAAATCAATATTTTCCTCCATGTTTAAAGATTTCTCTAACAAACTGTGTGTATCACTGCTCCCACATAAATTATTAGATTATCATTAGTTACAATCAAATGTGTTGCATGATTTGTGAAGACATGCATAATGTATGGTGAGTTTTCAGTAGGGCAAACCGCAAAGCACCATGTTAATAAATTACAATATCATTTCTTGATTATCCAGGATTCTTTGAAATAAAAAACATGAAGGCATGTGTCAAGTTTAGTTTCTAGAAGAATTGATGATTAGCACAATGAAAACGCATACCAACATATCAATAATACACCTTGTCCTTGAATGAAAACATGACAGTCTAACAAGAGTGGAAATAGAAAAGAGAAGAACTTGGAGCAATCCTTGCAATGCACATACATTTATTTTTTTCATATTGTCAATTCACGTGTCTTATGTTCTAAAATCCTGTAAATGTGCAGTCTAGTAACAAAAAAAATATTATCTCTAAAGCATCTTCAAAAACATAGATCAAAAGTTTACATTATAGAGTGTTATTTAGTATGCATGTACTGGAACAGGGGATGATTTAATATGCTGGTTATGTTAGCAGATTGATGAAAGGGTTGTTTACCCTTGACATGCTAGAATATTCATACATTTATACATGTTACCACATGTACATATTTTACATGAAATGCATTTCCTGCATGGAAAGCAGAGTAAAAACACATCTAAGGTAATCTAGCATTAAATTAGCTATTTGAAGTTATTCCCTGGAAGTGTGATACTGGAGGCACCATTTTTCATATTCCTGTACTTGGGGATAGAAACACAGCAGCACTTTCTATAATTAGAGGCATGTAATAAAAGTGGCACGAAGTCTCCACTGCAAGTAGTACACTACCCTACTGGACATCTTATGAATTAATATGGGGTCTCCAGTAAAACCGATCCCAACCTGTAAGCCGCTATGGTTACCATTATGCCACTTGTTGGTTGGTGGTATGTAGAACATCATGAACACCAAACATCCCTTAAGTTTATATATATATATATATATATATATATATATATATATATATATATATATATATATATATATATATATATATAAATTATTTTATGCCACAATGTAGAGTATAAGATTTCCTATCATCTGTGCCCAGTCTTGCCACACAGAGTTAATCCAGCGCTGAGTAATCCTCTTTTAATGTTCAGTGCAAATTAACAGAATTCCAGATAAAAACTTGCCAAATTATAAAGTCTGTTTCTCTGTTTTTGCTTTCAGTGACAGGTTATTTACAAATCTAGCTTGGACATGTTTATCATAACATGAGGTGATCCAAAGTTCATTGTATATTACCAGGATGTGCTATGTGGGGGAGGGGTGGATTTCTCACTTTTCATACCTCATGTTATGATAAACATAACATAACATATGATAAACATGTCCAAGCTAGATATGTAAATAACCTCTCACTCAAAGCAAGAAGAGAGAAAACAGACTTTTTATTTAGGCATGTTTTTATCTGGAAGGCTGTTCATTTTCACTGAGCATTAAAAGAGGATTTCTCAGATCTGGATTAACTCTGTGTGGCAAGACTGGGCACAGATCATAGGAAATCTTATACTCTACATTGTGACATAAAAAAAAAAATTGGGGTTTACATCCACTTTAAGTCTTCCGACAAGAAAACCGTGGATTTTTTTGTTGATAGAAGTTTGGCTCAAACTTGTGTTGCATACACACGGTCACACAAAATTCCAACCGTCAAGAATACAGCACTACAACGTGCCGATAAAAATGAAGTTCAATGATTCCGAGCATGCGTCAAATTGATTGCATACAGATGATCGGAATTTCCGAAAAAAAATTTTCCCGTTGGAAAGTGTGAGTACCAGCTCTCAAATTTTTGCTGAAATTCCGACAGAAAAAGTCTGATGGAGCCTACACACGGTCGGAATTTCCCACCAAAAGCTCACATGAAACTTTTCTTGTCGGAATTTTCGATCGTGTGTACGCGGCATAAGGGCGAGAGAGCGTAAGGGATATTAAAGCGGAGGTACACCCTAAAACAACTCTGTCCCATCCCATCCAGCATACTGGTGTCAGCGCCAGTATGCTGTTTTTTTTTTTAATTGCTCTACTTACTTTGTAATGAATAATTTTATTTTCTCCCTACCGTGGGGAATGGCGCGGCTATGGCGCGGCTATGGCACGTCTTCTGAAAATAGCAGAACTAGGACTAGGCTCTTCCCGGCGCTATACGGCGCCTGCGCACAAACCTAGGAGCTGACTGCGCAGGAGCCGTATATAGCCGAGTCCTATTTCGGCTTTTTTCAGAGGGCGTGACGCGCCATAGCCATAGGACTCTGCTATATACGGCGCCTGCGCAGTCAGCTCCTAGGTCTGTGCGCAGGCGCCGTATAGCGCCGGGAAGAGCCGAGTCCTAGTCTGGTTATTTTCGGAAGGCGTGACGCGCCATAGCCGTGCCATTCCCCGCAGTAGGGAGAAAATAAAATTATCCATTACAAAGTAAGTAGAGCGATAAAAAAAAATAAAAAAGAAACAGCATACTGGCGCTGATGCCAGTATGCTGGATGGGACAGAGTTGTTTTGGGGTGAACCACTGCTTTAAAGCAATTGTAAATGATCATCTTGTAAAACAATCTATTTAAATTAAAATAGAAATGAAAGGCAAAACATTTGTGTAAAGATATTAAAAAACGATATCAATACCCTTTTACCCTTTTTTTTTTTTTTTAAGGGACAGACATGTGCAATTAGTTTCAGAAATATTCAAATTAACGAAAACCTGGTTAAAGCAGAGGTCCACACAAAAATTTAGCTTTTCTGAACCCCCACCCCCCTCGGTGTCACATTTGGCACCTTTTAGGGGGGAGGGGGTGCAGATACCTGTATAATACAGGTATTTGCACCCACTTCTGGGCATAGACCCCCGCATAATTTTTGATTTTTATAGGAAAGCAGAGAGACTGGCAGGAACACCAGGGATTTCACATAAAGGAAACAATACAAAGAGACCAAGAGATTTTCTCATACAAGTACATGGTACAGCAGGGACATATCAGGAACAGGAAATGTTGGGGTAACAAACACTTTATAAGGCAAATGACAACTCACTGTACTTCAAGAAACATGAAAGAATTGTTACCTTTCTTTTCTGTATTGGTCTCTATAATCAACCAATTGCACATTCAAAGTTGCTAAAAATAATTACTAAAACAATTACTTTGAGTGATTAGTATTCCCCTTTCTGGTAAACCTCAGTTGTGATAAATTATAAAAGTAGTCATAAAACAATTATCCTTGCAATTACCCCAGATTTTTCTTTCTTCCATGCTCTAGAGTCGGCAGGATCAGAGCCAAAGGAACCCGAGGGCCCTCCAACTTCTCATTTTCAGGAAGCAAAAAATGAATTCAACCATTTTACTTATGGATGAGGCTGAGATTAGAGGAGAGAGGCAAGAGAAAGCAACCAGGATGTCAGTGCTGCAAGACAGGGATCATGGAGCAAAAGTAGAATAGAAAGTATCTGTCACAAACACTCTATAATACAAGTGGTAAAATATTCTCCTAGACCTAAAGGGCTACATTACTGTCCTTCAGAATGTTTGGAAGGGCGCCAGACTGTGGGAGGAGAAAAAAAATGCCTTGGCATCAAAGATCATTGGAAGAAAAGAATGCACCTACAATAATAGTAAATATAAATAAACCTTCCACGTTATCTCTAATCTAAGAACATCATGCTACAAAACTAAATGATATAGGAGGCATCTAAACACCAGTCTGCATCCAACTACGTGTGCAAATGCAATTAATATATTCTACCTTCAAGGGTACAGTGGTCTCCTTCCAATACGTTAAGTGCATAGATTAATTAATATATAAAAAGTTCATCAGTGATCAAAATAAAGGTCTAGGCCTTTAAGAAAGCCCATTGGGTGCTATGCGTGAGGTGGGCGGTGATTTAATCACGCTGGATGTAGCCACGTGGAGCTAGAATAAGATAGTACTGAAATATGCCTGTATATGGCTTCTGAATTGTGAGAGGTATTTTTACTCTTAAAGCAGAGGTACACTCGAAAAAAAAAAAATTAAAGCCAGAAGCTACAAATACTGCAGCTGCTGACTTTTAATAAATGGACACTTACCTGTCCAGCACACCTGTGATACCGACAGCTGAGGCCGAGCAATCGCTCGTCTCTTGGCTGCCCCCGCCGCCATCCTCTGTGAGGGAATCAGGAAGTGAAGCATTGTGACTTCACTGCCCAATTCCCTAAGGCGCATGCGCGAGACGCACGCTCTAACTATACTCCACTAGCTTTTTTACCCCACTGCTTGCTGTGCTGTGTTTTGTAGTGCTTTTTTATCCTTTTTACACCAATAAAGGCTACCTTTCATGTCCATGAATTCTTTTCATTGATTTTTCATCTCCTGGGAACAGTGCGTTTCCCAGAAGACAGCAGGGGTAACGCAAAGGGGCATGACTCCTGTGGGAGTCTATTCCCGGAAGTGGGTGCAAATACCTGTATTATACAGGTATCTGCATCCCCTCCCCCCTAAAAGGTGCCAAATGTCACATCGAAGGGGGGGGGGGGGGTTCTGAAAAGCAGGGGTTCACTTTTTGTGTGGACCTCCACTTTAATAAATATATTGTATGGGCGATCTGCACTATGTTTTTTTTCCGTCTTGCCTCTTACATATATGTTACTATGCTGAGAGCTGTGGACTGGATTCGATCTGTCAGTGGAAGTGGAGTCACTTTCCACTGCAAAGGCGCTTAATGACCTTCTTTAGGTAGTGGGGTCCACCCAAGCAGGTGAGAAGACACCCTTAGGTGGCGTGAAGGGCAACGTGGTGAACTTAATGTATTAAAGGAGAGTGCTGAACCCATGAAGGTAGTACATTGATAGTAAGAGGCCTATGAGTCACAAAAGGTGGGAAAGTGGTGTCAGCAGAGGTGCCCAAATGTGAAAGGGAAGCTGAGAAATGGATTCTATATATATTAATAGCTCAGAGAATAGTATAAAACAGCATCAATGCGTTTTGTGGCACTACACTGGCCACTTCCTCAGGATAGTGCATAAAACACCTTAAACAGCCGTGACCTGTGATCTTGTAAGTGTGCTCACAAATTGATATTGATGGGGATAATTACAGAGTCCCCCCTCGAGTACATGTCAGTGGGAATAATTACAGATTCTCCCACAGCATTTGTGTTTAATGGGAGTAATTACAAACCTCCTCCTGCCGACATTGGTGTTCATTGGGCACTTACCCATATGCAGATTCTGTGTCTCATGGTGCTCCTTGTTGTGATATCCTGGCACAGACAATACAGGCACCAACAGGACGATTTTATACAAAAGTACCTGTAACAGAGTGCTGAGTGCTGGAATGTTCTGTATTTCAGTGCATGGCACCCACTGCTATTCTGCAAAGAAGCTCACCACTGGCATACAATGAGAAATCTCTGCACGCAGGGCATTGCAGGAGCAAGTTTATGGCAATCAGTGGGCTAGGGTTGCCACCTTTTCTTCATGCCAAACCCGGACACTTTAGAGGCCTGAGACACCTTTGGGTGCTCCGAGGAGAGTAGTAATGCGGTGCACATAGCGTGCTGCAGCAAAATGTGGGTGTGGTCAAATTGCTCTTGCTGACATCATCACCGTGCATTCCAGTGATGCCGAACCTGCCCATCACACAGCCACCCACAGCTCCTGGGCGGCAACAGATTTGTGTGCGACTATCTTGGTCTGAATAATGTGTCAGGGTTTTAGTCCGCCTGCAACCCGGACACATGATTCAAAACCCAGACTCTCCGGGTGAATCCTGCACAGGTGACAACCCTACAGTGGCCCGGAATAAGCCTGCAGGCTGTAATTTAGGACCTCTGTCCTAGACTGTCACAGGTGCTTTGTCATATATTTGTGAATTCATTTTCTAACAGACTGTCACAGATCCATTCTGATCTGCAGTTGTCTGTTAAAATAAATATATATATATATATATATATATATATATATATATATATATATATATATATATATATATATATATATAAGATTAGATATGTAGACATGTATTTCAATGAAGCTCCACCTCTAAATGGAAAAGGTTAATTTGCCACTTAATCAACAGTAAGCTTTTATCTGTTCAATGTTTTTTGTTATATGCAAGGTTTCATTATAGATGATATACAAAGTGGCCGTCATCCTCTCAGCATTTAGCAGAGAATTTTATTGATGTTACCCGTGATGAACAGTGTTCAGTGTAGAGCCAACAGCTAAAGAACATGAGTTCCGCAATAAGCTCTGCAAAGTGTTTGACTATATTAATCATTAGAAAATGAAACCATGCCGTAAGAGCCTAAAGGATGAAAATATAAATCGTATTGATGTATACTGTGATAACAAATTATATATTTCTGAACCTGCAATACAACTGCAACTGCCACTGAACAAATAGCAATAATATGCCATAACTGTATATCAATATAGACCTTTGTATAACTTGTTTATGCTACATTTGCAGTTTAGGACCTGACAGCTGAAAAAAAAAAATCTACCTATTAGTTTCCCGTGAACTGTTTTAACAGGTTGAAGGCGGTCTGTGGAAACTGCTTGTAATGCATATACTGTGTGACAACTTAGGCTTCATTTCCACTGGCGTTTTTACAGCCACTTTTCTGAGCATTTTTTACAGCTTAAAAACGCCTGTCCATGTTTATTTTAGAAAAAAATAAAAAAATAAATGTTTTTTTGAGCTGGAGCTTTAAAAATGCCCCAGCAGCGTTTTTGAGCGTTTTTGCGCGTTTGAGCGTTTTTTAATGTCTGGCGTTTTTACAGCTCTATTGCTGGAGCTTCAGAACGTCCTGGTCCCACGTTTTTTTTTGCAGCTTAGCCATCTACAGCTCAAAAACGTCATGGTGGGCATGAGGCCATAGACTAACATGGACTGGCGTTTTTAAGCTGCAAAAAACGCTCAGAAAAGTGGCTGTAAAAACGCCAGTGGAAATGAGCCCTAAAACCTATCAATGGCAAGTCTGGACACATATTATATATATACAAAACAAAAATTAGCTTACCTGAGCTAACTAAGGCTCAAATGTGAGCAGCATGAGTGTTGCCAAACAGGACCATACATAGATTTGCCAAAAAGGTTATCTGGTAAATGAGCTAAAGCTGCCTGAAAACAGCGGAGGATGTACATTGGGGCATTATCTGGCAATCCCCAAATGTCTTTTGGCATAGCTACACACCCAACAGGAATCTTGGACAGTAAAGCAATGGTCCCATGAGATGGGGACCCCTGCATACACTTTGTAGTTTATTATAGAGTGAATTTAGATATATACTGTAAAATGTTTTGACTGAATGCTGGATTTTGTTTTAATACAGGTCAAATCAGTTCCTTTTAGGGGAGACAACTTGAGGGGCAATACTGTACCTAGGGGAAACATTTGCCATCTGTTCGTGAAGATGATTGAAGGAGGCCTGGCTCGCAGTCTCCACTTTAATTTATTCCAGATATGTTGAGGTCAAGACTCTGTGTAGGCCAGTCAAGCTCCTCTACCCCAAACTCACTCATCCATTTCTTTATGGACTTTGTGCACCAGTGTGCAGTCATGTTGGAACAGAAAGGGTGCCATCCCCAAACTGTTCCCACAAAATTGGGAACATGAAATTATCCAAAATGTCTTGGTATGCTTACGTCTTAAGAGTTTCCTTCACTGGAACCAAGGAGCCAAACTCAACCCCTGAAAAACAACCCCACACCATAATTCTCCCCTCCACCAAATGATTTGGACCAGTCCAAAGTCCAAAGCAAGGTCCATAAAGACATGGATGAGTGAGTTTGGGGTGGAGAAACTTGACTGGCCTGCTAAGAGTTCTGACCTCAACCCGATAGAACACCCTTTGGGATGAATTCGAGCGAATCCTGCAAGCCAGGTCTTCTCGTAAACACCAGTGCCTGACAAATGTGCTTCTGGAAGAATGGTCAAACATTCCAATAGACACACTCCTAAACCTTGTGGATAGCCTTTCAAGAAGAATTTAAGTTGTTATAGCTGCAAAGGGTGGGCCAACTCAATATTGAACCCTACAGATTAAGACTGGGATGCCATTAAAGTTCATGTGTTAGTAAAGGCAGGCATCCCAATACATTTGGTAATATAGTGTATGTTGTACGTCCACTGTAGTGGATGGACAGTATGATTTAATAAACATAAGCAGTCATCAAATAAGCAATTTTATGTTAGATTGATAGACTATTCAAATAGTATGTCTAGAGTCTTATGAATGGGCTGACTGCAAAGTTTGCAGGTAGGTGTGTATACATCTATCCTTGGGTTGTGTAAGTGATTCTGTTTAGGTACAGAAGGAAGGAGGAGCAAACAGATCGTTCTGCCTGTTTATCCTAAGACTCTTCATATCATCTGCACATTGAAACATTCATCTTTAGTATTTTTTTGGGCTTATCCCCCTCACATACTGGTGTAAGTGTTAAGCGCTTGTATGATTTGTCATGGCTTTTGAAGCTGTCTCATACACTTGCTGAAAGTTATTTAAATGTATTACTCTGTGTAAACAAAGCACTTCTCAAACAATGTGGGATGAACAGAAGTCACACCAGGCCTCCTGTAACCGGAATAGAAAGAAAAAGCTCTGTGTTCACAGTTACCATGACAACCAGTGAGATTTCAGTTGTCATTTTTTAATTTACAGCGGGTCAGGGAATTAATAGAAGAATCAGTCCAAATCTGTCAGAAAGCGTTTACAACACTAAGTGACCAGATGCAAATATGTCAAGCCCCCCAAAATTTCAAAAAGACAACTACGATTTACACCCCTCATTAGGTCACTGATTCAAAGGGGTGATCTTCAGAAATGTCATTAACCTGATGTGTCTTTAATCCCATCCCTGCTACACCCACATACATAGAGTCCCAGTGTCCAGTCTCAGGCTGCCCAGCCAGAGCACATTACTATAGTTATGCACATGTGTAGGTGGAGCCATTTAACGCAAGTATACATATGAGGTGGTGTCAGAACATTTTGAGACTAGCTCTGTTTATCTACGTTTTAACACCATCACCTTTAAAATATTCCCCAGTGCTCCCAGCATTCCTGCCTCCTTTGTAATATGTCCTGGATGTCTTATTTTCAAAGCGTGTCAAGCACTGGATCTCCACAATGGTGTCAAAATGGCAAACTTTGAGCTGAATTTTCATCTTCGGGAAGAGGGCAAAGTCTGCAGGAGCCAAATCTGGCAAGAAGGGCGGGTGTGGAAGTGAGAAAGTGTTGTTTCCGGCAAGAAACTCACATTTGTTCTAACTTGCTGTCCATGATGAAATGGCAGACGTGGTAACGCACGTGGTCAGAATAGCACCAGTTGAACAGCTCCCAGGAGGAACACAAGACGATGTCTTTTGGCACACTGACTTAAGAAGGTCGGTGCACCCTGTTACTGTGTGTGCAGCTGTGTGCTGCCATCTGTTTGTGTGGTACAAAACTAGTCTCTAAACTTTTTGATACCAACTTGTAAGTAGGACATTTTCACTGACCAGCAGTGTATCCATTATGTCCATTAATGCAAAGGCAGTTGTTTTTATTAAGGGTTTTTTTCCTTCCATTGTCCACCAATTAGCATTTTTTTTAAGTGGGTGCACTGCTAACCATTAATATGTAAGGTGTCAATATGAGAAGGGTGCATAGACCACCACAGAGCGAAAATCAAAGTATATACAGGTGTGCAAAATAGGTAACGTTACTGGTTACAAGGTGTGCAAACAGGCAGGTGTTGTAGACGTTGCACTGTAAAAGAGGGAGAGGGGGAGTTGTTAAAGATGAGAGAATTACATTATTTGTATCATTAAAGGATAAGTTCACCTTCAGGAACATGTTACATGGTCCACCGATTTTTATGGTGGAACATGAAATGTGTTCCTGCTCCTGCAGCCACTCTGGGATCTGCTGCCTTTGTGTGACAGCAGTACGGGGAGAACTTCCCCATACCATTTGTCACTTTTTGAAAAGAGCGCAGCCAGGTTATTCATTCACTGAGTTCTGTAAATAGAACTACAAGTACCTTAATTCTTTGTAGCTTGTACTTCTCAATTAACTACCACTGTGCTGTTGAACGTTGTGGTATTTCATAGATTTTTACTGTAAGGCCGCGTACACACGATCAAATCTATCTGCTGGAAACGGTCTGCCAGACCGTTTCAGCAGACAGATTTTATCGTGTGTACGGGCGGACAGATTTTGGTTTGATCGTGTGTACAGCGATCAAACCAAAACAGCCCAGCAGACAAATCTGATCAAAACGGTCTGTCAGACAGATTTGAACAGATTTATTTGGTCGTGTGTACGCGGCCTCAGTGTAACGCCTCATACACACGATCGGATTTTCCGACAACAAATGTGTGATGGCAGGGTTTTGATGGATAATCCGTCCGTTTGTACACTCTATCGGACAATTGCTGTTGTGATTTCCGACAACAATGTTTTATAGCATGCTTTAAATTTTACAACAACAAATGTGTGTTGTCGGATTATCCGATCGTGTATACACAAATCAGTTGGAAAAAAATCCAAAGTACAAATATGCATGCTCCGAACCAATGCAAACCATAGCACAACATTAGCAGACGTTGCCCAAAGGGTGGCGCTAAAGAGCTGAAAAAACTTGTAGTTTCGTATTTGTTGGCTGAGAAAGCTGTGTCTGTATGCAGAAGTAGTTCACGGCCAACGCCCTTAGCACAAAATTTCACGGATTTGTCTGATGGAAATCCGATCGTGTGTACGAGTCTTTACACATGCAGGAGTCCTGCATGGCACCAGCAATCTTCTTATCACTGGTGCAAGGTTTTCCAGGCTTCTGACAAAAAAATTGTAAATGCACATTTTTTTTACCTGAAAAATAAAATGTGCACTTATCAATTTATTTTTGGTGAACTTATCCTTTAATATTTTTATTTATGAGTTTGTTTGCAAAGAATCTGCAACAACCAATTTGTAACATGCTGCATATAAATGCATGTTGACATTGTTAGACTCTCATAGCACAGTATTAGGCCTCGTACACACGAGGCAATCTATCTGTTCAAATCGGTCGGACCGACCGATTTGAACAGATCTGTCTGCTTGGATTTTGGTTTGCTCGCGTGTACACACGAGCAAACCAAAATCCCCACCAGCAGACAGCGCGCTGACGTGTCGGTGATATGGCGGTGACGTTGACGCCGCCACGTCACCGCACCAGGAAGTAAAACACTTCCGCGCATGCGTCGAAATCATTCGGCGCGTGTGCGAGAAGACATGTCTGCTGGTTAGCATACTAACCAGCAGACATGTCGGGCGGACAGGTTCCCAGCCGACAGATTTCAAATCCGTCGGCTTGCCCGTACACACGATCGAATCTGTTTGCTGGGACGGTCGGGCCGACCGTTTCCAGCAGACAGATTTGATCGTGTGTACGAGGCCTAAGACTAAAGGAAATTGACCAGATAAAATGTTGTCATGTGCGCACTTTTACTTATTTATGCTGCAGCAAGAATGTTTGGTCTAGATATGATTTTCATGCCCATTGTGTTAAAAAGAAAAAAAAGTTATTTTCAATAGAATATTACAAAACGTTGATATAAGTGACATTTTCAAACATGACCAAACTCGGTGCAATAGGAAACACAAAACCTACTCTGTCACAAATAAACAAAAATAAAACATAAATGCAGCTAACACTTACTATCCGTCCGTTTCCTTTTTTTCCAGCAGAATATATTAGCGTTAGAGGAAATGTATGGCTTGTAGTACAGCATTATGAACCCATTATGTCTGGGCTACAGAAGCCAACAATAGGAGTATAATTTACTCTTGCTGTAATTGAAATAGCTGAAAAGCACAGAACAAATTTGATTTCATCACAGAAACAAGAAAATACATTCTCAAAAGAAAAAGGAAACACTTTCAACAGAATAATGACCAGCACTGCCAGTGACCCTTCTACTTATTGGCTTATAGAAGTCTGCACTTTCTCTTTACCTCCCCTCCTATAATTTACAAATATGGACTGCCAGATCCCAGTGCATGTATTTTTTTTTTTTTTTATTATTCTGTATTTGCACAAGCTCAGTAAAAAATCTGTGGTTTCTCTGTGTGGTGTGAAACAATAGCAGCCTTGCTCTCTCTGTCTTTTAAAGTAGACAGCCCCAGTAAGGGTTCTGTACGCCGCCATAACAGACTTCAAACACACAGTAAGATTTATTGTGTTTTAAGATCAAACAAAGGCAATGTTTCCACAAAAAATACAAAGCAAAAAATAAAAACAATAATAGCTTTTCTGGTATTTACTACACTATTTGTGTCGCTCTTTCTCAGATAAGTGGGCCTTGTATCCAGCTACACAAATCGAAAACTCTGTATTCTGCCATTGCAGTCTCTTTGAAGGGCAATATAGGCTCCCCAAGAGTTGGGAGATACTAGGAATACAGCTAGCTTTCTCTAAGAAAAAGAGCAACCACACCAGCAACCCTATTAAGCCTATTTAGACCAGATAAATTCAAAGCCTGGACGAGTCTTAGGAAGAGAGCCTCACCCTCAGGGCTTTTGCGGCAGGCATATTTGCTGGTTAGTGCCCCAAAAGCCAACGTTGCAACCGCCCATATTTTTTTTTTTCATTTGAGGATTTAGGAGAAGGCTTTTTTCCTGCCTGTCTCATCTCAGAGCGGTGTAGCTTGGAGCTGAGTGAAGCTTTGTGCTACAGTTTCAATAGGCGAAGCTGCATCAGACTGCACTGTGCTGTGATCTTAGGCCGCGTACACACAACCGGTTTCCTCGACAGAATCTATCAAGAAACTTGGTGGGAGAGCTTTTTTGCCGAGGAAACCGGTCGTGTGTATGTTTTTCATCGAGGAAACTGTCAAAGAACTCGACGAGCAAAAAAGAGAGCAAGTTCTCTTTTTCCTCAACAGGAGTCTCAAATTGGCTCGTCGTGTTCCTCGTCGGGCTGGTTTTCAAAGAGAAACTCGACCGTGTGTATGCTAAGAAACCTACACACCTTCTGTAAAAGTAGCGTTTGTAATGGAAATAGCACATTTGTCACGCTGTAACAGACTGAAAAGTGCAAATCTCTCTTACCAAACTTTTACCTAACACGCAGTAACATGAGATTAGCAAAAGCAGCCCCAAGGGTTGTGCCAGTGGAATTGAACTTCCCCAGCCATGGTATTTGAGAATGAGGAGATTTGGTCTTGACTCTGTGTACGCAAAGACAGCTTGTCGAGTTCCTCAACAAGCCTAACAAGGAACGCGACGAGGAAAACTGTGTTTCGCCCGACGAGTTACTCGGTCGTGTGTACGAGGCCTCACAGTGATGCAGGGGTAATAGAGCAGAGGCATCTGAAAAAGAATGCAAAAGACTTCAAGTTTCAACAAAAACAATAGCCAACAGCACAAGGGAAGCTTCACATTGAATGCAAGTGCTGTCTCTTGTGCTGATTCGTTTCTGTAACCTGTGTGATGCACACACCTCAGCACCACCCTATACATACTCCCGACCACTGTGTCCTACGTGTTAGGCCGCGTACACACGAGGGGATATGTCCGCTGAAAACGGTCCGATGGACCGTTTCAGCAGACATCTCCGCTCGTGTGTATGGGCTAGCGGACAGATTTCTCCACCCGACAGATTTCAAAGCATGCTTTGAAATCTATCCGGTGGGGATCTGTCCGCCCGACATGTCTGCTGGTTAGTACACTTACCAGCAGACATGTCGCCCCCACCGCCGCCGCGCCGCTGCCGAATGGATTCGGCGCATGCGCGGAAGTGTTTTACTTCCTGGTGCGGTGACGTTGCGGTGACGCGGCGGCGTCAACGTCACCGCCGCGTCACCGCCACGTCACCGCGCCTTCCGGCGGCGGGGAATTTGATCCGATGGTGTGTACACGCCATCGGATCAAACTCCCGATCGGACATATCCGATGGAAATGGTACGCGGACCGTTTTCATCGGATATATCCGATCGTGTGTACGCCGCCTTATGCACTTCTGAGTTCCAGAATCTTGTGCCTTGTATGAAATGCAGTTCTAAACTCTGACCACACCCATTATTTGGCACTGCTTTACTTCACTCCTCTGATGAAGGTGGGGTTGGGTGCGAGGAGTTGGCTGGGAGGGCGAGTTCCTGCACCTATTCTCTGAGAAAAAAAACACTGCTCAACCTCGCTCCTTACTCTACTCCAAGGCTTAAAATTACCAGTTTAAAAATAAAGCTTGAATTGCAAATACAACTCTTTCAAATCCAAACCAGGTTTCCATTGTGTGTTACTACACATACTAGAGAAATCTGGGAGAACTGTAATCACCTTTGACTTGCCTCCCAGCATAGCTCCTGACTGTCCCTGATTTTGAGGGACAGTCCTTGATTTGGAACAAAGCCCCTCTGTCCCATTTCCTCCTCATGTGTCCCCTATTTAAGCCTGGTCTGTAGTTGTATAAAAAAAATCCTATTTATCCTTCAAAAAGTGTTTCCCAGTGCTAATCGTAGTGGTAAAAAAAATCAATAACCAATATTTTTTTGTATAATACATGTGGAAGGGGTATGTTCTATTCCTGCATACTTTTGCTAATAGGTGGCTCTCATTCCCATCTCAGAAGGTTGGGAGGTATGTCCCAGTGATACAAATAATTGTGGATGTTTCCTCTTTGTATTACACTTTCTTAACAGTCTTTAAATAGCATGAGCAAGGTATGTAGGTTCACTATAAAACTATGTAATTGCATGATAGACACAGGAATAAACACCTTCAGTAACTGCAGGCCACAACATGGATGCTTTGTTAGTAGTTTTGACATGTCCAGTAACTGTCAAAGTGTTAATAAGCATTGATGTCTACTGCTTGAAGGAACATGTGATTCTATAATGAACACTTTAAAAATGTTATTGTTAAGAGTTCCTAAGACCAGAAGAGCTCTTATACTGCCAACAGCAGAAAGTGAAATATGCTCATATATATTATTATTATACAGGATTTATATAGCGTCAACAGTTTATGCAGCACTTTACAATATAAAAGGGAGACAATACAGTTACAATACAATAAAATAAAATACAAGAGGATTAAGAGGGCCCTGCTCAAAATAGTTTACAATCTAATGGGGGGGCAGGTGGTACAAAAGGTTGTAACTTTGGGGAATGAGCAGATGGAAGTGGTAAAGATTAGTTGGTAGGTGTGATTGGCTTCCCTGAAGAGATGAGTTTTCAGGGATTGCCTGAAGGCAGCTAGAGCAGAAGATAGCCAGACAGGTTGAGGTAGAGAGTTCAAGAGGATGGGAGAGGCTCTGGAGAAATCCTGGAGTTTAGCATGGGAGGAGGAGACAAGGGAGCTTGAGAGTAGGTCTCGAGAAGAGCGGAGAGGATGATTTGGGTGATATGTGGAGACAAGATTGGTGACGTAGCTTGGGGCAGAGCTGTGGATGGCTTTGTATGTTGTTAGTATTTTGAATTTGGGTGATTGGGAGCCAGTGTAGGGATTGGCAGAGAGGGGTGGCAGACACTGAGTGATTGGTAAGGTGGACAAGTATGGCAGTAGCATTCATGATGCACTGAAGAGGGAACAGCCTATGGAGAGGTAGACCAATGAGAAGGGAGAAACTCTAATGTGAATCTGTCTCTTATTTCAGGCATTTACACAATAAAGGGCCTAGTTTTGCATGTTGGACATCTAAAAGAAATGAACCTACACACTTGTCCCTCTCTGATGCTGTTCACTGTGCAGACTAGATACACACTAAGAAAAGTGGTGCATTTCCTGTTCATACCGGATACCGAATTTGCAGAGACAGCGGTTTCTGAGTTAAGACAGAGCACAAAGCTAACAATTCATAAAAGGTAATAGAACAAGTCCATTATACACATAAATCCACAACAGCATAGGGAGAATTCATTCAGGCTCTTGCATCACAGTTAGCATTTCCTGCCATGTTGCCTAGCAACTATTTCTACATAATTTCACGATATTTAAGCACATAGTTTGAACTTGGCATGGAATAATTATTGTACTGCTGCACCTCTGACAATGTAAACATTAAGTATGTAGTGACATTGCTGAAAAAACTTTAAAGAAATGTTCGGTGACAGTTATGCAAGCGATTTACATTTTAAGAATATATAAATCCGAAAAGGAGAACTGTTGTGCTTTTATCGTTCAGACCAGCCAGGAGTGCGCTATTCTATATGTTAATACAAGTAGACAACACACGGCCCAAGGCTGCTACATGCAAATGTGCTGTTCATTGTTCACACATTTCATCTTTACTGGCACTGCAAGCTTATCTGCAAAGAAAAATCACCACAACATTTTTTTCATGTTGTAGTTTTAACTCAAACTGCAAATATTAATGCAGTATAGCATGAGTAGAAGCCCTTCAATAGGAAAATGTATAAACCATTGATTTGTATTCATTACTGAAAAAAAGCTGGTTTAATTCAATTGATGGACTGGCATATGTATGCAAGAGAAACAATATATGGTTTACAGTGGCCTTATGAACCCAATATACTCTACTTCCCGAAGTCATAAATTACTGGCTGAAGTCAGCAAACCAGCTTCCTAGAGCACAATATACTGTAAAACACAAATTGATGTTTCATATCTATATTCCATACTTGACAAAATATTGCTTGCTGTGATTAATGATACTCAAACTGATCTATGCTGACAAAGCTTGTCCGAAAAAGTTTACCAAAATTTGCAAGCCTTGGATGAACAGTCAGACATTTGTGTCATCTGGGACACACATCCTCTGGATTAATTATCAGGAGTAAACTACATTCTATAAAGCTGCTGAGAAATGAGTGTGTGTATGGTCAATGTGTATGTAAGTATATGCAATAATTTACTTTTTGACCTTTCTATTCCTAATAGTTTTTTTACTGTTTACTGTAATCATTGATCTTTCATGAGAACTGCTAGATTTTGATTGCTGTGCCCTTGGATGGCAATTAACATCTTTGATATATATAGTGCCACATACTTAGTAAATGTTTAAGAGATATGGAAAAAGAAAAAATTGACTTTGTAGGCACTACTTAGAAATGTAAAACATGGTTTTAACCACTTCAATACAGTGCACTTAAACCCCCTTCTTACCCAGACCAATTTTCAGCTTTTGGTGCTCTCACATTTTGAATGACAATTACTCAGTCATGCAACACTGTACCCAAATAAAAATGGTGTCCTTTTTTTCACACAAATAGAGCTTTCTTTTGGTGGTATTTAATCACTCGTGGGTTTTTTATTTTTTGCGCTATAAATAAAAAAAGACGGAAAATGTTGTGAAAAAATTGCCTTTTTCTTTGTTTCTGTCATAAAATTTAGCAAATTAGTATTTTTTCTTCATAAACGGGTGACAGGGCAGGTCACTGGTGGGTGACGGGTGACAGGGTAGGTCACAGATGGGTGATGGTGACAGGGCACGGTCACTGGTGGGTGACGGTTGCACCGCTGATGGCAGTCTCTTTATGTGACAGGTGCACTTTATGGGTGACTGTTGGGTGACTGGTGACAATTGGGGGGGGGCAAAGGGACAGATGTGGTGTTTGTGCAGACACTACAGTAACACAGAACTGTAACTCACTGCTTCTAGCTCTTCTCTCCTCACACTGGAAACGATGTGTGAGGGGAGAAGAGCTGGTAACAGTTAGTTACAGCTCTTTGTTTACACTTGGTGATCAGAGCTGATCACGTGGGTACACAGCCCTGACCAATGGCTGTGTACCATTGTCGGTGACGAGCAGTGTTCCCGGGAACACGCTGCCACTGACGGGCACGCGCGGCGTGCACTATGGGGGTGTTTCCAATGCGTGATCAGCCGTGACTTCATCACGGCCGATCACGTGGTTAACAGCGCATCCGCGCCGCTGTTCACCCCTGTCGGTAACGAGGGGTTTTTCTGCGACACGCCGCTACCGACAGTACAGGGATGCGCGCATTCCCTATTTAAGTGACTGCACTCCGCTCGCAGTCATTTGACGGTGGGCGGTGGACAAGTGGTTAATAATCTTTAAAAGGGTACAATTCCAAAAAGAGATGCCAATTGCATCTAATGAAATATATAAAAAGTACACAATAATAAAAGAAACAATGTCAAAATATAAGACCAGGTGAAATGAACGCGGGTGTGAGCTGGTTGTTAGTGTTCTTTTATGAGAACTGTTTGAATTAGTTCAGAATTAAAAAATAATCGCCTATAAAAAAAAATAACAACATATATCTGATGTTAGGCCACTTTTAAAAAAGCAATTCTGAATGTCTTTGAGTTTAAGGTTGTGCTAAAAATAAAAGTTATTAGGAAAAACGTAACTATCTGGATTTTAAGAATGTATAGGCTGAATATATCAAAATTATATTATACAAATTTATAAATATATACATATTTATAAAGCAGCGAACAGACATTAATTAAACATTGACTTCAGGTGAATCAATTACTTTAATTTTAAATAAATTCATTAGGAAGATCCTCCTGCAGTCACTGTTATACAAATATACCTTAATGTTATTTCATTATTTTATTTTTTTATACCTAGCAAGTATTTATTTTTAAATACCGAATGGAAGGAGAGGATATTTGCTTCTTCTACTTGTGACATGTGGTATTTATTGTATTCATATAAATGGTCCAATTGTGTTACTGCACAATACTAAACCATCTCATTCATCATTAATGACAATGTCCAATGTCAGATGTGTACCACAGTTCCCTATGGTTGTAAAAACCATTGACAGAAATATGACACAGAAATATGGCTGTTCGCAAATGTTTCTGAGGTCAATTACACCTTAACAGTAAAGCAGAAGATGAGTTTACGGCAACATAAAATGTGTTATCCGCCATGGAATCACTTTTCTGTTTTAAAGGGCCAGTAAATCTGAATTGAAAGTTAGCTTATATAACGCAGTAGTTATCGTTTACAGAAACATCAAGGAAATTAGGAGATTAGGATCTTATCAGATTTCTTTAACCACTTAAAGACCCCCGCACGCACATATACGGCCACAACATGGCTCGTACAGGCACAAGGGCGTAAATTTACGTCCCCGCCTGAGTGCGGTTCGGGGGTCCCATCGGGACCCCCTCCGCGGCGTGCGGGGGTCTCCCTACCTCTGGGAGCGATCCGGGATCTGCGGGCGGATGTCCGTGTTTTCCGCCCCCCCCGCGATCGCTCCCAGCCAATGGGAGCGCGCTCCCAGCCTGTCACTTCCTCCTCCTGTGTTTACACAGGAAGGAGGAAATGATGTATTCTCTCATCGCAGCGCTGTTTCCCAGCGCTGCTGATGAGAGAAGACATCACAAGTAAGTGTGCACCAACACAACACTGACACACACTCACATAGGCATATTAACCCCTTGTGATCGCCCCCCCCACCCCCCTGTCACAGTGTTACTGAATGCAGTGATTTAATCACTGCATTTAGTGTCAGTGTGACAGGCACTGTAAAAAACAGTTAGTGTTAGGTTCAGGCTAGCCCCCCCACCCCCCCTAATAAAGTTTTAACCCCCTGATCACCGCCCTAGTTAACCCTTTCACTCCCTATTGCCAGCGTCACTAAGCGATCATTTTTCTGATCGCTGTATTAGTGTCGCTGTTCCCGCTAGGTAGCTATTTTTTTTTATTGCGATTTTTTTTTTTTACTAAAGACATGTGGCTAAATAAATTTTGGCCTAAATGTTTGACTAAAATTTAGTTTATTTGATTTTTTTTTAACAAAAAGTAAAAAATAGTGTTTTTTTTTCAAAAATGTCGCTCTATTTTTGTATATAGCGCAAAAAATAAAAATCGCAGAGGTGATCAAATACCACCAAAAGAAAGCTCTATTTGTGGGAAGAAAAGGACGCAAATTTTGTTTGGGAGCCACGTCGCACGACCGCGCAATTGTCTGTTAAAGCGACGCAGTGCCGAATCGCAAAAACACCTTCGGTCATTTACCAGCGTATTGGTCCGGGTCTTAAGTGGTTAAGATAAACCTCCGACTATGGAAGATTTTGTTTATAGCAGACATATTAGTTACTTTTCTAATACATGATACCACTTGTGAAGTAGATGTATATTAATCCTATAGTTTTATATTATTCCTATTTAAAGCCTAGAGCTCTCAGAGCAAGAAACCTTTTTTAATATTTTTTAATAAATAAAAAAAAACAGCAATAGAGGGCCCTTCAGTTTGTCTAAAACTATGAACTTGAACTCTGTTTTGCTGCTTCATGTAAACCTATATTCACATTTTCAGCACTAAAATAAAACTAAATAAAAAAATAATAATCAGCTTAACTGACTTAAAGAATGGGCACAGATGTTAAAAATGCAGCTTGATTTTCAATTTGATATCTTTAAAAAGGGTTTCAACAGAGTTACAGAGAAAAGTTTGGCATCTAAAAGGAAGGCTATACAGAACTTATAGAAAAGGAGGCGTTTGCTTTGTGGTTTAAATCACCATACTGTATGTGGCATCTAGCAGGTGTCACTGTGCCAATATGCTCACTCTAGAAAGCTAGCAAGCTATAGAGGGAGCATGGGAATAAATCTGCATACATCTGCATATAAAGGTTCAAATGGCTGTTTTGAAAAAGGCATTATCCAGGAGTCGTTACAAGATACTGATATGCCCAGAGGAAAAATGTCATGGGTGGGCCACAACAAACCTTTTACTTGCTATATAACACAAAACAAAATACAGTAATAACAAATACTATAGAGACAGAGTGGCATGCACAAATGCATTTCTGCACTTGCAGAGGTGCACACACAGGTTTTATTTTGCTGTGACTTGTAGTGCTGTCCTTCTTTTAATAAAAGGCTACAATTTGTTCAGAGTGCGGCTGTTCAGAGACAATCTTTGTTCCTGCTTAGACATGAAAAATGTTGTAATGGTTATGTACAACCAGACAATGTCTTGGAAACACTTTAAAAAAAAAATTGAGTCTGAACCTCCCCAACTTTCCCTTCCTATCTCACTGCATTGGACAGTCAAACTAAAGGCAAAACTTATTTAGATTTGGATAGAGTGGTGTGGGGTTTTAACCACTGTAACGTTTTTATTGCGGTCTGTGTCCCTGTTAGGGGGATACACCCTCTCTAACTGTACTTATTACCTATGTCATGGAGAATAAAAGTGACAGTAACGTTTGGGTTGCCACCAGAACATAAAAAGAGAGGAAATCTTTCTGTGGGGACACTAGTCTTTGTGACAACTATCTAAGGGGTATTTCCTTCACACTGGAAAGATTCTCACATATCCTGTTGAGTCTAAAGACGGAAACACATGGGACGAATGTCGGGAGACATTTAACGGTTGGAAAAAATGGCGGACTTTCAGCCATGTGCCGACCGACTCCTAATCAGCGCTCTCAGCCAATGGTGGAGAGCGCTGATCGGCGTATTCTGGCAGGGGGGGGGGGTGCCCCTGTTAAAACACTACAGCTCAGAGTGGGAGATCGCTGTACTATGTCAGATGGTTAGTAAAGCCAGCTCACACCGGAGCTGTCAGCTTTTTTTCATGCGACCCAGCTGTTAGTGTGTAATAGGCTTTCAGGTCAGGAAGTTAGGCCTATTTCACACCCCTGTTCCAATCAGGCCTACATGTCACTTTTTCAGGTGGACCTGTTTGTATGGTCCATTCATTCCTATGGACCAGCAGGCATAAACAGATGTGCTAATTTATACCTACAATCTGATCCAGTCTGCTAAAAACAACCAGAAGGGGATATAATCAGAGGGCAGTCAGGTAAGCGGACAGCAGAGTCCGTTTACACCAGGCTGCCCATAGAGCAGAGTGAGTTATGTCCATGTTTGCGCTGCATAAACTGAGCAGACACCAATGGCTCATCTGCCCGCTCTGCTCTGATCAGCAGGGGATCTGCTCACGGGGACAGAGTTTGCCCCTGTGTGAAAGGGGCCTAATGGAAAATTTGAGACAAAGATGGCCAAAAAATAAATTACAGAAGATTTTTCCTCCCCTATGCTTTGGCTTTACATATGCTTTATAATCTGATCAATTTTTTGGGCACTTGTGCTGTGGTGTGCTAGAGAGAAGAATGGGAGAGGCAAGTTGACTGCAGTACAGGCAACCCACAGAAAATCAGATGTAAAAATAGTACCCAGTATGGTTGTATCCGAGGTCTGTTTTAATTGTATTTGTTTTTTCATTTGGTATATATTCATATATATATATATATATATATATATATATATATATATATATTCATTCATATAGTGCGTGACCTGAGTTTTATCGCAACGGATGAACACAGGTCACCACTAGGACACAAAGAGAACAATTGGTTTCTACCTGTCCAGTTCACACTGCAAAGCAGCCTGGAGGTGTGGTGCAGTGAACTGTGAGATGTGCTGCATGTTGTCATAGCATACAGGAAGGAGCCGTATGTCATTGTACAGCAGCACAACACACTACATTGTAGAAAGTGTCACTTTGTGCACTTCAAATACGTTGAGACAATTATTTTTATAAAAGGAACGGTGTAATCATCACACTGCCCCCTACTGTCTGCTCACTGCAGTTAAAATAGAGAGCTTCCCACACCACTGCCGTTTAGTGTGAGCAGTGTGAACAGGCGCTAACTCTTGGCCCTTACTCATATTGGCACTGAGGCTTGTATAATCGAGAATAAGGTTTCATTTCCACTGGCGTTTTTACAGCCACTTTTCTGAGCGTTTTTTACAGCTTAAAAACGCCTGTCCATGTTTATTTTAGAAAAAACGCTGCAGCATCGTTTTTGAGCGTTTTTGCGCGTTTGAGCGTTTTTTAATGTCTGGCGTTTTTGCAGCTCTATTGCTGGAGCTTCAGAACGCACTGGTCCCGCGTTTTTTTTGCAGCTTAAAAACGTCTCAGCCATCTACAGCTCAAAAACTTCATGGTGGGCATGAGGCCATAGACTAACATGGACAGGCGTTTTTAAGCTGCAAAAAACGCCCAGAAAAGTGGCTGTAAAAACGCCAGTGGAAATGAGCCCTAAGACTTTTTTCAGTGTATCTGGACTCCAGGTAGGGCAGGCAGCCCATTCAAATCTATCAGGATGCAGCTGCTCCACAGACACATTACTATAATGCTAAAAAAAAAAAACTGCCTCAGCAACTGAGTGAACAAGGCCTTTCTAATAAAATGTTAGTTCAACTGAAATTCTACCAATCACAATAAAAATATAGACAAGTGCGAAATTATAAAACAAAATACAATAAAGAGCTCAGCAAATTTATCAGCAACAGATTTTTGCTGTTTGTCATAAATCTTCTGTTTCTCATTTGATATATTTGGAGTTATTGAGGACACAATTTTAGCTTTGTAAACCACAAATATGGAAACCCCTCAAGAGGTTTTTATAGTCTCTCATTTCAAAACTGACATAAAAACCTATGGTAAAAACACCACGACCTTTGCTTTAATACTGCTGAAAGGTAGTGTAAAGATCTAGGTGATTACACTCAAGTGGTGCATGTGTTTTCAAGAAGTTGTGCCAGTCCAGAACTGCATTTTTAAGGGCATGGCAGCCCACTATAATTTAAAGGAACAAAATGTATGCAGGGGTTCCACCATTGCTGTAAGTTGCACCATACTTCAGCCTCCTGGCTTACTCACTTGCCACAAGGCTGCTTCAGGCCCCAAGCCTAGGCCTTTGGTCTGCTCCTCAGACCATCACTAATATTTCCTTACAGTCAAGCTCTCTCATAGCTTACTCACGATTAGCTCCTTGCTGCTCTGTTGCGGACTACATCTGCCTCCTGCAGACTCCTAAAGATGATAGTTGTCCTCCTGACTCCGATGCACAGACCTCCTATCTGTTGGCTGGAGCCCTGAGCTCTATCCCCAGGTCTATTATGAACCCAGCCCTCACCTGTGCAATTAGCATGCTTGACTCTCAAAAAATCGGGCTTAAACTGCTAAAATAAACAGTGGCACGGGTTGGCCTCTTTACAATAAATATATATATATAGCTTTGTAACTTCACAGCCACTAACCAAGAACAAGTAAGCAGATAAGAACTGACCTTTTTTTTATTTCTTGATATGCATCATTGCCCAAGTCAACAGCTCAGAAAACATTAAAGCCTATGGATGTTATGCAGCCTGGCAACTAGCACTTTCAAAAAAGAGGCCAGCAATATATCTTATGACAGGTTTATTTAAAAGCATAGCTAAACCCAATACATTGCAGCTTGCCTGATATTGTGACTGCATTGGTTTTCTTCTTTACTGGAGATCCTGCCAGTAACACATCATGTAGTAGGGTGACAAACTGACAATGGTCTATTACTGTACAGTATACATGAAAGTGTAGCAAGTTCCTACTAGGACAGGACTAAAAAAAAAAAACACATGGGGGGGTGTATTGTAGTGTACATGTGTACATGGATAGATGGGAATAATGTAACTGGAAAAAAACCTGAACCGGCAGATAGAGCAGGAAGTTACTAAACAGTTATAACACTTACTGAACAGATATAACAAACATGGTATTCAATGGTATGATTAATCGACCAAAAGGGAGCAAATAAGTGTAGCACTACCCCCCGAAGGAGCTGCTGGTTTGTTTTGGGTGGCACGTTACCTCTGTATCTCCGCCATCTAGGGTACTTGATGAGAGCTGCAGTAAAGGGAATGTCCATATTTTTTTATTTTCTGTGCTTTTATTACCCAACAGGGTAAAATGAAAGAAGTAAATGGAGGGTGAAGGGATAGCAGAATGGAAGATAGAAAATTCAGGTGTAACTGGATAGGGAACATTCCTGCTTCCAATGACAACTTTACATCGCCACTCTAGCCAGAGTGGGTATAGTACATCTAGACAGGCCTCTCTCACCAGCCTGGCAGCCAGAGTGTCACTCGAACTTAGGATTAAGTCTCTGCCACAGACCCTCCTAAAGGTTGAAGACAATTATGGTCCTCTTTCAGTAGATTCAGCACTAGATCTCCTTCAGGTAGTTTTTGTCAAATTAGCAACTGACAGACGGCCTCTCAGAACCAAGGTTGTCCTCCAATGAATGGACAGGCCTCTCCTTGAAAACCAGCCTAATGCTTGGTATCCTTCAGACAGACTCATCGGTCAGCTTCCTCCAATTGGACGGACAGCTCAGGACCCCCTTTAGATTGGGGACCCAGTCGATAACTGGGTCCACACAGCAGATCAATTTCTCCAGACCAACATGGTCCCGAAACCAGGAACACTGCGACACACGCACACCCCGGCCAGGGGGGCCATTTGCAGGGGGTGTCGTGGAGTGGCTACCCCAATGGTGGGCGCCACACGAGGAAGAGCCCCAAGAGAATGGTGTCAAGCCCCTAAATACCGCTCCCCAGCATGGACAGTGAGGCGACCACCCTCCCTGATTGGCTGCTGGGGGGAATATCCAACCGCACTTGACTCCACTACTGCCACCTGCCGTGCGGGGGTGACGGGAGTCCCCAGACAAAAGAATAGCACACAGCGCAGCCAAGCTGGAGCAGAGACCCCAAATTTAAACAATTAGACTAGTTCAGAGCCAACTTTTTCTCTGAACTTTCCCCTAAATTTCCAATAGCACCAGCTCTAAAAATAGCCAGGCGCTACATAAGAAAAGGTCATTTTTAAGGTTTACATACTGTGACAGAACCCATTGTCACTGTGTGTTTTTGCAGGGATTGTGGGCGGGCCTCTTACCCACAGATTATGGTTCAGAAGAGACTGGAGACCTGGGGAAAAGCTGGCATTGAGATTGTAATGTATTGCTACATCCCTTCTCCCCCCACCCCCTTCGTGTTGCTGTGTCCAATTGTGTTGGTAAATGGCACATAGACAATGGTCTGGACTGGAGACATCTCTCCGCAGGGGATGTGTATTAAGAGCCTGCCTGCTTACTATAATCCCTTATGTTTATCTGTAGTTTCTGTTTCAATGTACAAGTGTTCAGTTCCCATTGGTTGTTCCTTGTCCCCTACCCCCTCCCCTCTATGACAAAGCTAAGGGGAGTGTCCCTAACTGTGTGTAAAAGTGTATGTCTTGTATTTAATAAACATTAATCCTCTGCATGTTTAACCCTCAACACCTGTGTGAATTGTCTCGTGATTGAGGGGTTAAGGGCTGGTTGAATCTGCAGGCTGCCGGTGCGTTTGGAGGACAGGAGACACAGGTCTGACGGATGTGCCCACCTTGGGTATCCGTCACGCATACATTTTATGTGAACTAAGGTATGCAGGGGTTTAGTTTGTTTGCAAACCCTGAGATCATTTAAGTACCAGTAGACAACAATTTATAGCAGCCTTTCTCAACCTTTTTATCCCAGAGGAATCTTTAAAATCATTGTCAGGTCTCAGGGGAACCCCTGCTAAATAAAATAATTTGGAGTAATTGGAAAAATTACCTTTACATTGATGGAAATAGGAACAATGCCACCCTTACACACAGCTAAAAAGATCGTTGGCATCAAGTCGCCAGCTCTGCCAAGTATGCTTATGCTATCAAATAGGAGGTAAGTCAGCCATATGCACAATCAACCCCTATCAACCTTTGGAGGAAGCCTAGAGCCTCACAGAACCCTCGTTAAGAATGGCAGCTTTAAAGTAACGGTAACTCAAAAGTGCTGAAAAGTATCCATGAATGTTTTTTTTTTACCTGCACAGTGTTTTCCAATTCCCAGTTTTAATATTCTGGTTACAGAGCTCCAGCTCAGTTAGCTACCCTCTGTAGATTTCAACTATTCAGATTTTTACTAGGTTCCTCATTTTGGAATCTTATGTCTATTTGACTTTCATAATATAGTCTCCAACCACAGGAAACCAGAAACCATTCTGATGATTAGCAGACATTGGCTGACCTTGATACAGGGACAAATCAAATACTGCATAATACAAATTACTGAAATGTTGATTATAATGTGGCAGTAAAATATTAATGCATCTGAGCCAAGTGCTGTTGGATACTGCTCAGAGCTGACATGGGACATTCCAGTGCCAATCTGTCCCATGATGAGAATTCTATACAGTTGCTCACCTTACCTTGGATCACACACAAGCACTAACAGCATGACAAGCTAGGCAGACTTTGCCTACCATTTTTATTAACATAATGTTTTAAAGTGCATTGTGTTAGTTGTCCCAAGGGTTAGATGTAGCATTGCTGTCACCCCCTTGCATTAAATGATTATGTTCGAGCCTAACGATTGTCTGTTTAGTCCCAAGCACTACATCATGAGAAGGGGTAACTAGCTACCCTATACCTATAAAGACTATTTTGTAGTTGCTACGACAAAGAAAAAAACAGCATTGGAGCATTTCGAAAGGTGAGTATACAATAAGCGGGTTGGGCTTCAAAGAGACCCAGCCGATGCATCCTAAATTGGTAAAATAACAAATTCTTTAAGATATGCAAATGAATAATACATTTTATTTTCTTAAATTTATTTTGGTATCTTGTCATTTTTACAAATTTGTACAAAAATGATCTACTGACGTGCTGATATTCGATGAGGCATCACATTACTCTATCATTCCACTTTTCCTTTGAAATCCAGCAGTTGTTACATTAGTAATAGTCTGCGCTACCAAAACTGTTGAGACAGATTCATTACACATGCAAGCTGAAACCTCAGTCTCCCTCCTGTAATGAAAGGCACAGGATAATGATAACACTTGGCTTCCCTGCCAAACATCCAGGCTGGTATGTGAACACTAGCTGTGCTCTGGTTTCAATGAGAAGCATGAGTACACACAAATGTCAATGATAAATCCTAGATTTTACTGTTTATTCCAAATATATATTTATATGTTTTATGGTATGTCAGTGTGGTCAGTACTATTGTGTTTCCTATCATTAATATTTTCGGAAATTGAGAGATTTTGCTGATCACACACACACAAAAAAACAAATGGTTTTATTTTAATAACAGATGGTGACACACAAAGTGCAGTCCTACAGGGTAACTGCTACATCTCAATTAGAACTGAAGATCTCTATACCTTATTTGTATGCTTAAAGGGGCTTTAAGCCTGCCAGCAGAACATGTCTCTTCTCGGCTAGAGGCAGAGCACAGAAAGAGATGGAAGGACAAACATGATTTTCATTGGCTGGTGCCAAAGCCTGGAAGTGCCCGCTGATAGCAATGGGCCAAGGAAGATTCCTCTTTTGACCTTGGCAGCAACCGAAAGATTAGACTCATTCACTGCTCAAACAGAGCTTCACTGAGTCCTGGGGAAAGACACAGTGTAGGCATACAGATGGGAATTGAAGGGGCAGTGAACATGTAGAGCATGCAAAGTTGTAGGGGAGCTTGCACGTGTGGGACACAAGGCTGCTGAAGCCCAGGAGTTGGGGACTCAGGGGCACCATTGTGAGCTGGGTGCAGTGACTTGGGGAAAGAGACTTGGGGAAAGACACTGTTAGCTGCAGAGCTGTGCTAGGACTTTGCTGCAGTGACAAAAGAGAAGAGACCCACATGCAGATGTACTAAGCAGTGTACTTGTTTTCTGCAGTTCCAATTGCTCCAGAGTGTACATACTGTTCCAGCTATTCCAAAGTGTTCCACTGTTCCTGTTATCAAGAGAATGCTACAGTCTTTCTTTATCACTGCCTGAGATTAGGGACCAACTTCATCAGTGGTAAGAGGTCTCTTGACCACCATCTTGTTACAGTTCAAGTGAGCAATCCACAGCAGGATTTCTGTTCCATTACTGGCAGGACTGTAAAGCAGTGTCTCCAGTTCCACTGGCTACTGGAATAAGAATAGACAGGGCCTTTGCTCAGTGACACACCATTAGGGTAATTGTGCTGCCTCATGCAAATGTGCTGGTATCTTCAAATGTCTCCGTTACATTGTATTTGGTAAATCTTTCTTCCCCACAGGGCTTTAGACAAGATAATAAAACCTGGTTTAAAGAGTTCCAGGTGTGTGAATGTCACTCAGATCCAGACAGAGGCAAGTTTTTTTTTTATAGCTACAGGGTAGGAGGGACCAAGCTTCTCCAGGGGTAGTGCTACATGTGCAAAGAAAGATGTATGAAGGCTTCTGAAAGTTTTGTGGGAGCAATGTGATGATGTCAATTGTGATACATCCACAATTCTATTCTCTGGCATCCAAACCTGGGACTTCATAAGATACTCCTCTGAACTATGGCTTGTATCATTTTAGGATAGCAAGCGGGGAAAAAAAAAATCAGCGGCACGTGAAAAGAAGAGCCACTAGGGATTATTATGAAAATAGCAGCTGTATCCAGACACTTTACATATATAAACGATAATGGTTCAGTGCTTTGAAAAAATTCAGTTTCTTGTGCAATTGCTAACTGGAAACCCTCCCACAGTGTTTACTAGCGTGTTACTTTACTGGCCTGGGAGCTCAGGCATAGAAGGGTCTTTTCCGCCTACATTTTTATAGTTTATTAGCATAAATAAATACAATTTTATGAGATTGTCTAGTAAAACGATCACAACTTAATTCATAAATATCTCCCTCTGCTGATTAATATAAGAACCACATATAAATACAGTTGACCATGTAGGGGTGTGTGTATTAACTGAAAGACTGCCACAATCAAAGTGATAAACCTGTAGCATTGGGGCATTTTTAATCTGTAGCTTTGATTTAACATTATTTAGTGACCTTGCCATTAATATACAGTATTTTTAGAATTATGGAAAGACAACCGTCTGCCATTTGTCACCCTTACCATATAAACCCCTGGTGGTGACTTCAAACACACATTGCATAGGCATATTCCGCTTTTATCACTAGGGCAGACCACTGACGTGCAGGCATTGCTCAAGCGAGTGTAGAACGGAAGAGACCAAAGAGGCTGAAGGAGATAATTAGCAAAAGGATGCAACAGAAGATAATAAAAAGATGAAACTAATCAAATATGTTTATGATGGGGACACGTACAGCATTAAAGTACATGTATTTTGTTTAAAGAGGGGTTAGAACTACTGACAGTTTTTTTTTTTTTTTTGCTTTCTATGCATTTCTGTTCTGGTGACACTCACGTGATCAGGACAGGAAGTGGGGGGAATCTCCCCAATGAGGACAGAGGAAACGAAAAAACTTGACAGAGGTTCTGATTTACCCACTTTCTCAAAAACAAAATAAAATAAAAGATTTCAGCTGGAGTTGGGTTTTAATGTACAAACAGAAAGGTTAGTGCTACTACCCATACAACAGATAGATAGCAGAGCTCCCTGGTGCTCGATCCACAGTCGCTGGCTGAGTAGAGCAATGTAGAAAAAATTATTCACATTCTGGTTGTTGCTCTTAAAATTTCTTCATTTTATTTAACAGCCACAGTGAACAAACACATATTAAGTCAGTTGATAACAGTGGTGATGACTAAGGCCTTATAGGCTGAAATGCATCAACCGACTTAATCTGTGTTTGTCCACTGTGGCTATTCAATAAAATGAAGAAATTATAAGAGCAACAACCAGTGTGCGGATCATTTTTTCCCACTATTGAGCTTTAATGTCTTCAACGGAAGATTTAGCCCATTAGATAAAGGTGAAGCAACAAGAATTCAACAAATGTTGACAGCTAAATTATAAAGAAAAAAAAAAACACTAAACTAAGAAACGTTCCCACTGACAATATGGGAAACTGGCAGTGTCTTTTCTGATTACAAAGGTAGTCACATTTAAATGAGAAAAACTTGTAATTGTATCTAATCAAGCAATGGCTAAATTAGGCTGCAAATACACAATTGTACAGTATGTTTATATGTTCTTGTCATCTCTGTACCAGCATTAGTCACCAGGGAATAAAAATAAAGACATCCACTCTCCAACCAGCCTGCTATTTTGAAGGTACTGTGCTATACACACATCAAAGCTAGCAAACTTAGCAGTCCAAAACAATGCATGGGGTGCCCAGGGAAGTGCTCACGGAACACTGCGTGTGAGTTGCTGAAAACCTATGTAGAAGACTTAACTGGGTGCTGTGTTACTGGGATCCTGCTGCAAATACTGCTGCCATTGCTGGAGGTTGCATTGCTGGGAACCTGTGTAAAGGGCCCTGGGTTTGAAGGACTGTCTGCTGCTGCTACAAACATGCTGCATGCTAAGGAACACGCCAAAAACCACATGTGCAGGATTGTGCTACTATTGATTTGTTTGTTTGCTACTGTGCCTAGTTCCAGAGTGTTCCAGTTTATCTAGAGCTGCAGTGAGCTGAGCTGTACTAAGTATAGCAGCAAAGACCTGTAACTGGAGGCCACTGACCAGATGGAATAATCTTCAGGGGGCAGAGGTGCTAAGCAGGGTTGTTACCCTTCTCACCGGGCCTCTTAAGGACTCCTTTAGAACCTGATGATGAGAGGCCCCCTGGCCACCTGGTTTATCTAGACCTTCTTGGTTGTTGGATGCCTACTTTGGGACATCTATTGTTTGAAATTCAAATATTTGCCCAATTTAATAGGCTGGGGCATCTACTTTCCCTCTTCTCTACTTAAGCAACTGCTTGGAGGGGATCACGTGACCGGAACAGAGTGAGGCAAGTATAGGGTAAGTAGAAGCATCTCCCTTTTACAGGGTAGTTAGAAAGGGATTTATGGAAAAAGAAAATATGGACAGCCAACCTTGATGATTGCCTTCTAATTGCCACTAATTTATAGAGCAAAGCGCGTCAGTTTTACTCCCGTGTTGTGTGCTGTGACTTGTAGTGCATTTTTCCTTTTGTAAAAAAAGACAAACCATCAAGGTTTTTTGGAGTGCGGCTGTCCATATTTTCTTTTTCCATTTGTTGCCTTGTGCATTGCCAGCACCCTTGAACTCCTGAGACCATACTGATCATCCTAACACAATCCACCTGGAGCGGTAACTTTTTTTCTTTCATTGTCTTAGAAAGGGATTTGGAAGGGGGTGGGAGCAGGCTTAAGCTTTGTTAGAAATAGCCTGGAATACTACCAAGTGTCCCAAATTGTGCCGATTGTTCTGTATTGTGCCGATTGTTTAAGCGCCCAGAGGCGATTCAGTTTGCATGTGCCGCGCTATATAAGTTTTCATTCATTCATTCATTCAAGCAGTTGGTTATAATCCACCTTTTACTTACAGGGCATTTGTCTAATTTGTGTGTTCCCTGCTGTCCCCATGACAAACACATCCTCCATCTCTTGAATGAGTATTACAGGGAGCGGGAATGAAAATAAATCCCCCAAATGAGGCCAAAGAAGAAAATAAAATCGCAACAAAAAAAGGGATTTTTAAATACAGCTTACCTGTAAAATCCTTTTCTTGGAGTACATCACGGGACACAGAGCGGCATATTCATTACTATGTGGGTTATATGGAGTACCTTCAGGTGTGGACACTGGCAATCTTCAAACAGGAAGTCCCCTCCCTATATAACCCCCTCCCCTAGAGGGAGTCCCTCAGTTTTGTAGCAAGCAGTATGCCTCCCAAAATGGTCACCCAAAAGAGGGGTGGGAGCTCTGTGTCCCGTGATGTACTCCAAGAAAAGGATTTTACAGGTAAGCTGTATTTAAAAATCCCTTTTTCTTTCTCGTACATCACGGGACACAGAGCGGCATATTCATTACTATGTGGGATGTCCGAAAGCAATGCTTTAATGAGGGGAGGGAGACATCTTCCAAAGAAGGATTCAATTTAGAGATAAACTCAAATCATAATAATAATTCCAAATTAGTCAAGAAAGAAGAACCTTTTTCTTTTTTTTTTTTTTTTTTTTATATAACCAAGGGTGTTTCTGATCCCGAGGATTTCAAACTGCAGCCTGTAGTACTGCCTGTCCAAAGGCAGAATCCGCATTCCTTCTCACGTCTATTTGATAAAACCTTGTAAACGTGTGGACTGATGACCACGTTGCCGCCTTGCATATCTGAGCCATAGAGATCTGATGGTGTGCTGCCCAAGAGGCGCCCATGGCCCTGGTAGAATGGGCCTTTACCGACAACGGAGGGGGCAACCTCTTCAATCTGTAGGCTTGAATGATTAATTGTCTAATCCATCTTGAGATGGTGGATTTTGCAGCTGCCTGCCCCTTCTTGGGGCCATCTGGTAGAACGAATAACACCTCTGTTCTCCGGATCTTTTCCGTAGCTTTAAGATAGGCCTTCATGGCCCGGACAATATCCAAGGTATGCAGCAACCCCTCCTTTCTAGATGTAGGTTTTGGAAAGAAGGATGGAAGTACCAAATCCTGGTTTAAGTGAAATTTGGATATAACCTTTGGTAGAAAGGAAGGATGGGGCCGGAGAACTGCCCTGTCCTTATGCAGAACAAGATATGGTTCCTTACACGATAAGGCTGCTAATTCTGACACTCTCCTGGCCGAAACTATGGCGACCAAGAAAACCAATTTTTTCTTGTCAGTAAGAGTAAAGGAATCTCAGCCAAAGGCTCAAAAGGCTGTTTCTGTAGAGTGGACAGGACAAGATTTAGGTCCCAAGGACAAACTGGTGACTTGACAGGAGGATTAATACGCAAGACCCCCTGTAAGAAGGTCTTTACCAGCGAGTGGGTGGCCAGCGGCCTCTGAAACCACACTGACAGAGCTGAGATCTGTCCTTTGATTGTGCTTAGTGCCAGGCCTTTATCCACTCCTAGCTGGAGAAAACTATCAATAGTATATTTGCGGCAATTCCATCTTTTGGATTCACACCAGCCTATATAGTTCCTCCACACCCTGTAATAAATTACCCTGGAGACCGGCTTTCTAGCCTTAATCAGGGTAGGGATTACCTGCCTAGACAGACCCCTACCCCTGAGAATCAGGGATTCAGCCTCCAGGCCGTCAAATTTAGACGCTGTAATGTAGGGTGGAGGATCGGGCCTTGTGAGAGTAGGTCTGGTTGTAGAGGAAGAGTCCAAGGGTCTCCCACTGCCATATTCAGGACTAGTGAGTACCAAGCCCTCCGGGGCCAAGCTGGAGCTATTAGAATGACTGGCTTGTGCTCCACTCTGATCTTGCGCAACAGGCGGGGGAGTAACTGTAGTGGAGGGAATGCATATAGAAGTTTGAATTGATGCCAAGGGCAAACCAACGCATCGGTTCCGCAGGCCATAGGATCCCTCGCTCGCGACACGAACCTGTCTAGTTTCTTGTTGAACCTGGATGCCATTATATCTACGTCTGGCGTTCCCCACCTCTGGCAGATTGTCTGAAAGACCTGGGGATGCAGAGACCACTCCCCTGGCAACAGACTCTGGCGACTTAAGAAGTCTGCCTGCAGGTTGTCCACTCCGGGAATGAATATCGCTGAAATGCAGGGTACATGAACCTCTGCCCATTGAAAAATCAAGTTCACTTCCCTTTGAGCGGCCTGGCTCCTGGTTCCCCCTTGGTGGTTTATGTATGCCACCGCCGTGGCATTGTCTGACTGGATTCTCACCGGGAACCCCTTTAATCTGGAGGTCCACGCCAACAGGGCTAGGCGAGCAGCTCTGATTTCCAAGATATTGATGGGGAGCTGCCTCTCTGCTTTCACCCAAGTTCCCTGGCGGGAGAACCCCTCGAAGACCGCCCCCCAGCCTGCCAGGCTGGTGTCTGTGGTAACTACCTTCCAGACAACAGGGCTGAAGGATCTTCCCTTTAGAAGGTTCTGAGGGTTCAACCACCAGGCCAGGCTTTGTCGGACCCTTGATGATAGCGTCAAAGGGGACTCTAAGGCATGTGCCCTCTTGCCCCAGGCTGCTAGAATGGCTGCCTGTAGGACGCGAGTGTGGATCTGAGCGTATGGTACTGCCTCGAATGTGGACACTAGCTTGCCTAGTAATCGCATACACAGGCGAATAGTTGGTCTTTTCTTGTTTACAACCAACTGAACCAACCCCTTGATCGACTTGATCTTTGACTTTCCCTGGTTTAGGACCCAGCCGAATTCTTCGAGGTACCGAACCGTGAGGTTTACTGCCTTTTGCAGACCCGTCCGTGAGTGATCTATGATTAAAAGGTCGTCCAAGTATGCTAGGACTGTGACTCCTTGGATCCTTAAATTGGCCAGAACTGGGGCTAGAATCTTCGTGAATACCCGGGGGGCCGTGGCCAGCCCGAAAGGGAGCGCCCTGAATTGGAAGTGTCGCTGCCCCACCGCGAAGCGTAAAAACCTTTGATGCGCCTGAAAGATTGGTACATGAAGGTAAGCATCTTTTATGTCTATGAAGGCCAGAAAATCGTCTTTCTGAAGCGCGGCGGCTGCTGACCGGATGGATTCCATCCGGAAGGAACGCACCCTTAGATAACCGTTTAACCTCTTTAGGTCCAAGATTGGCCTGACATCGCCGTTGGGCTTTGGTATGACAAAGAGATTGGAATAGAAACCTAGGCCTTGCTCTTGGGCTGGCACTTCTATAATTACGTCCTGGCAAAGCAGGTGATCCAAAGCTGCCAGCATTGAGGCCTTCCTTGCTGGATCCCTTGGTAGCCTTGATTCTTGAAAATGAGGCGGAGGATATCTTAGAAACTCCAGTCTGTAACCTGTGGTTACAGATGCCCGGACCCAATTGTCGGGGATCTTGGCTTCCCAAACTTCTGAGAAGAGACGAAGCCTTCCCCCCACCCGTGAGAGTGGGGGCGCCCCTTCATAATGCAGACTTAGGGGCTGTCTTTGACGGCTTGCGATACCACGGCTTCTTACCCCCAGGGGTCTGTCCTTGCGATCTACTGATAACGTTGGATCGTGCAGGCGGCCGTCGATACTGCCTGGAATTAGAGGGCCCCGAGACAGGAAAAAGCTGCCTCCTAAATGTAGGAGCCCGGAATGTCTTTTTGACCGGTAAAAGGGTACTCTTGCCATTTGAAATAGTCTGAATATATTTATCCAGATCTTCTCCGAAGAGTCGTCCTCCATGGAAGGGAAATCCTGCCAGAAGCCTTTTTGCATGGGGGCTCCGCCGCCCAGTTCTTCAACCATAAGAGCCTTCTCATGTGCCCCAAACATAGTGATAAACGAGAAGCCTGCTGGATGGAATCTTTTATAGCATCTACCGCGAAACACAGAGCTCTGGGAATGTCAGCAAACTCCTCTGCTTGTTGGGTAGGCATGTCCTTTAACATCTCTTTTGTCTGGTCTTTTAATGCCTGACAAACTCCAATTGCAGCTACCGCTGGCTGCACCACTGCTCCTGCCGTAGCAAAGGATGCTTTTAAAAGTGTCTCTAATCTTTTATCAACCGGATCTTTAAACATATGTATGTTTTCCACCGGGCAAGTTAGTGATTTATTCACACATGAGATGGCTGCATCCACTATTGGGAGCCTCCACTTCTTGGAGAATTTTTCCTCCATGGGATAAATGACCGCAAATCTTTTCGGTGGCAGAAAAATCCTGTCCGGCCGTACCCAATCCCGAAAGATCAATTCCTCCAAGAGAGGATGGACCGGAAAAACTGCGTTGCTTAACGGGGCTTTCAAAGAGCCCAGAGAGGATACCGGAGGAACCTGAGGTTCTGGCAATGGTAAACTAAATGCCGAGCGGACCATGTCCGTCAAAGACTGTACCCACAGTCTCTCTGTCTGGGAGTCTGAAAATGGTTCCTCAGAGGTAGACCCCTCCATCCCTGAACCCTCTTGGTTCAGGTCCAGTTGATCCTCCTGTGATTCTAATTCCTCCGGAGAGAGAATCTCAGCATCTGAGGATACACCCCCTGGTGATGGGGATCTAACCCGTTTCTTACCAGGAATAGCTCTAGCGATCAATGCCGCTATTCTCTCTTCTAGCCCCCCTAGGGATACGGCTAGCATCTCCTCTGTGATAAACACAGGGCTGGGCTGATCTGGGCCAGCCTCCGCACCAGATCCCCCTAATGGCTCATCCAAGGCGCTTCTTAAATTAATAAGCTGCGGGGAAAGAATCGGCATATCAGAATCAGAAAGGGAACCCTTTTGTTTTTTGGTCTTTTTTGTACCCTTTGACCCCGAACCCTTGGAAGCCATAATACAAAATCGAGGGACTCCGCCCACACAACAGACTGTAGTGGGCAGGAGTACAAATTTCAGAGTTTAGGGGAGAATAGATCACTAGTGTCCCAAAAACTGATGGGCCCGTATGTTGGTTTTTTCTTTTTTTTTTTTTTTTTTTTTTTTTTTTTTTTAATAATTATATATTATATATTATATATTTTCCTTGACAACATACAGTGACCCTAATTTAAGTTTGCCAGCCTCCAACCTGCTGCAAAATAAGGGGGATTCTTGGCTTAACAATAAAGGCATTGGAACAAAGTCCATATGTACTACCCCTCTTCCGCCACCGGGAGTCACTGTTCTGCCGCTCTGCGTCCTCTCCTTGAAAGATCAGCCTCAGACTGAGCACTGACAAAGCCTGCTGTCTATAACAGCACAAAGGCGCGCCCCTGTATGACGCCGCAGGCCCGCCCCCCCCCGCCCTCCTGTCTGGACGGCGCGAAAAACGCCAATAAGACGCGCGCGCGCACGCGCGCGCGCACGCGCGCGCGCGCGTATGCCGGAAACAGGAGGAACATGGAGGAGCCGCGCTGCTGGAGATCCAGGCACGCAGAAACAGGCGGCAGATTCAAACCCCCGGCCAGGTAGGACTCTCTCAAGGCCCCTAGGGATCCTTACTAGCCCTAGGAAGAAACAGCAGGTTAACTAGCAACACATATTTAGACAGGGGGGCCTAGTGATGGGGGGAGAAAGGGTGTCATCCTGTCTCTCTTAGACATAGTGATCACGGTTGCCCATGCAGAGCATACTTAGGCTATCCCCCCTTTTAGGTTACCCCGGGGAGCCTGCTGTCGAACCAAGTCCCGCAGGCTCCCCCTTACCTGCTCCATGCTGCAGGATGTTTGACCAGCAAACTGATCCAATCTTCTCCCATCTCCGTGGGTAGCGTAGTAGACCTTCAGGCCCTGGGGTCCTATGAAGGTACCCACTGTCCTGGACCTATATAGCACCCTGGCAAACAGGAACTTTATGGTTTTGCAAACTCCAAGTCCTGGGCCCAGGGTCCAGCCCTCCAAAGAGGAGCATTATAGGCAAAACCCCACGGTTTGGGGCCCGGGTACTGTCCACTTTGGCACTGAGGCTCCTTGGACAGATCCGGTTAGCCCGCCCTTAATCCCAAGGATGTGGAGCAAAGCTATTCCGTGACCAACACCTAAGACACTGGCGAAAAAACTGAGGGACTCCCTCTAGGGGAGGGGGTTATATAGGGAGGGGACTTCCTGTTTGAAGATTGCCAGTGTCCACACCTGAAGGTACTCCATATAACCCACATAGTAATGAATATGCCGCTCTGTGTCCCGTGATGTACGAGAAAGAAATATCTTTTCACAGCAAAATTTTGACCAGAGTTAAAAACCACAAAGGTAAAATGAATATTGTGAGTGCTTCAAACATACAAAACCATAAAGAGGAGAAGAACTAAAAATGGACATGGCAGGAGGTTTGCTGTTCTAATGCAGATTGATATTATGAAAAATATATCATTTTTTAAGTACCATTTGAGTGGAACATGGTGGCAGTTCTCATCTACATATAAAAGTACACTCTCATTTAAGGCTGGTTGTAAAATAAGCTCTATGAACCTAATGACTACTATGAAGAAAAGCAAAACTGTGTACCATAACTTAGAAGACAAGGTTTTTGAAGTATAATTAGAGTTACTCTGATCTTCATACTTACATGGATCAAAAGCACCTTAGGAAAATCAAAGTGCTGGCCATACATACCTTTCCAGCCTCAATAATTCAATAGGGTCTCCAATGTAACATCCCTCATTAAGAAACATATTTTAAATCAAAGCAGATGTAGATCATTTTAAGGAGATAGAACAGCTGTACCAGATGCTTTAGATTTGGTGTGTGTGTGCGCGCATATTACACATAGCAGGTTCTCCTGTAAACAAGCGTATACAATAATTAAAGGAGACTTCTGTAATGCATGTCTGGTAGTATGTGAGATGTATGCTGAAAAGTAAAAGTATCTACTGTAAGCTACACATGGTAACTAGATTCTAAAACGGTATTTGAAAAAGAAAAAGGTGTGCCTTTAGGCCTCATATATATGAGCTTCAATTTGTATAAGAAAAGAGTAGATGTGAGGGGTCAGTAAGGTAATGTACACAGTTTCCTGAAAACTTCACAGCACCCTTCTTCAGTAGCAGTAAAATCTTTCAAAGGAAACACTTATTCCAGCAACAACTGTCTAAGGGCCCCTTATACACGACCAAGCTTCTCGGCAGAATCCAGCGAGAAGCTCGCTGGGAGACATATTCTGCCGAGGTTCTCGGTCGTGTGTACACTTACGACGAGCATCCCGTCGGGAAGCTCGTCGAGCCAAATAAAGAGAGCACGCTCTCTTTTTCCTCGTTGTTCAATGAGGACTTTGGCTCGACGAGCCTTTCCGACCGCTCATCGGGAACCGTCGGGAAGCTTGTCGAGCCAAAAAAAGAGAGCATGCTCTCTTTTTCCTCGTTGTTCAATGAGGACTTTGGCTCGACGAGCTTTTCCGACCGCTCATCGGGAACCTCGTCGGGGCGGAACGATGGGTTTAGCCCGACGAGGTTCTCGTACGTGTGTACGCGGCCTAAGAAGTAATTTCCCTCACTTTGGACAATTTTTTTTATCACATACCATTGTGTTTACAGGACAGGGAATAAAGATAAATCTCACCAATGGGACAGAGATGGCAATTAAGAGAAAGCTAAATGAGAGCTTTAAATTGTTCATGAACGACCTGGAGGATGGGGTAAACGGTTCAATCTCTGCATTTGCAGAGCTAAGCAGGGAAATTACTTTTCTGCAGGATGTGAAAACCTTGCAAGAAGATCTGAACAAATTAATGGGGGTGACAAACTACATGGCAAATGAGGTTTAATGTAGAAAAAGGTAAAATAACGCATTTGGGTGGCAAAAATATGAATGCAATTTATACACTGGGGGAGAACCTCTGGGGAAATCTAGGATGGAAAAGGACCTGGGGGTCCTAGTAGATGATAGGCTCAGCAATAGCATGCAATGCCAAGCTGCTGCTAACAAAGCAAACAGAATATTGGCATGCATTAAAAAAGGGATTAACTGCAGGGATAAAGCGATAATTCTCCCACTCTACAAGACTCTGGTCCGGCCGCTACTAGAGTATGCTGTCCAGTTCTGAGAACCAGTCGTCAGGAAGGATGTACTAGAAATGGAGTGAGTACAAAGAAGAGCAAAAGGCTAATAAAGGGTCTGGGGGATATTAGTTATGAAGAAAGGATGTGAGCACTGAACTTATTCTCTCTGGAGGGGATATGATTTAAATTTACAAATACCATACTGGTGACCCCACAATAGGGATAAAACTTTTTCACGTGAGGAAGTTTAACAACGTAGAGGGTGCTTTACTGTAAGAGCGGCAAGGATGTGAAATTGCCCTACACAGGTGGTAGTAACAGCAGGAGCAACAATAGGTTTTCCTGAACGATCGCAACATACAGGGATATACAATGTAATACTGACATATAAATCACACACATAGGTTGGACTTGATGGACTTGTGTCTTTTCTTCAACCTCCCCTATTAAGTAACTATGTAACCATTCCTTAATCAATTTAAAACAAAAACAAAAGAGCTTTTGATATACTTTAAGAAAAACAGAAATGGTGGTATCAGCTAGAAATCAGAGAAACTCTGGGGGCTAAAGGAAACTGGACAAATACACCTGCTTGAATATTTCTTTACAAAGGGAAGCTCCACCACATTTACTAAGCTCTGGGGAAAATTAGTGCAACTGTACTTGCAAAGTGTACAGTCTATTTGCTTTTAGTAAATCCACCCAAGTATGCGTTTCATTTTTTAAGAAGAATATATATATATATATATATATATATATATATATATATATATATATATATATACACACATACTGTATATATGATCTGCATATTACCATACCATATACATAAATCAAAATCAGTAATTAAACTTAAAGCGGTTGTATACCCGCAGATTTTGTGGTTTTAAACCTGTAAGGCAAAAAGGCATAATGAGCCAATATGCAGCGCATACTAGCTCATTTTGAAATACTTACCTTATACATACTTAACGAGGCGTTGGTGGGCGATCCTGGTCCACACCGAGGGAACTGACATTTTCCCTTGGGGGGGCCTTCCGGATATCGTGGCACAGATGCTGGGAGTGGCCAGAGCTGTGACGTTGTCACTCCCGTGCTTATGCGCGGCAGACTTCTTTTCGGGAAGGTCCGGCAGCGTCTGTTTGTAAAGGGACTAGCTCCTAAACCGTACAGGTTTAGGAGATATTCTTTTTACCTACAGGTATACAACTTTTTTTCAGGATTCCCAGGCTGGAATGTTATTGGCCATTTTGATTTACATTCATGTATTTAACCACTTAAGACCCAGACCAAAATGCAGGTAAAGGATCAGGCCCCTTTTTGTGATTCGGCACTGCGGTCGTGCAACGTGGCTCCCAAACAAAATTTGCGTCCTTTTCTTCCCACAAATAGAGCTTTCTTTTGGTGGTATTTGATCGCCTCTGCGATTTTTATTTTTTGCGCTATAAACAAAAATAGAGCGACATTTTTGAAAAAAAATCAATATTTTTTACTTTTTGTTATAAGAAAAATCAAATAAACTAAATTTTAGTCAAACATTTAGGCCAAAATGTATTTAGCCACATGTCTTTAGTAAAAAAAAAAAAAAAAAAAAATCGCAATAAAAAAAAAAATAGCTACCTAGCGGGAACAGCGACACTAATACAGCGATCATAAAAAAGATCGCTTAGGCACGCTGGCAATAGGGAGTGAAAGGGTTAACTAGGGCGGTGATCAAGGGGTTAAAACTTTATTAGGGGGGGTACAGGGGCTACCCTGGACCTAACACTAACTGACTGTCACACTGACAGTAACTGCAGTGATCATACATATGATCACTGCATTCAGTGACACTGTGACAGGGGGGAGGGGGTGATCGCAAGGGGTTAATGTGCCTGCGTGTCCTGGTGTCAGTGTAGTGTTGTGCAGACTTACTGTGTGATGTGATCTCTCCTCAGCGGCGATTGAAAAAAACGCAGAGAGCAGAGATCTCATCACTTCCCCCTTCCTGTGTTTACACAGGAGGAGGAAATGACACGCAGGGGGAGCGTGCGGATTGGCTGGGAGCAATCCGGAGGGGGCGGACAAAAACAAACCGCCGCCCCCTCAGCACGGATCGCTCCGCCAGGTAACCGGACCGCCGCATGTACCGGGGGGGGTCCCGATCGGACCCCCGACCCACGTCTAGGCACCAACGTATATATACCTTGATGTGCCTGTCGGTGCCATTCTGCCAACGTAAATGTACATGCGGCGGTCCTTAAGAGGTTAATAATATGCACACTTTATATATTTTTTTCTAATATTTTTGAGGCTTCAGTAAGTTTGTCTATGGCTTGTCTTTTTTGTATTGCCTTGTCTTCATATAGCTTTTATAGATTGCTAACTAAAAGTTAGATTTTATTATATTTATATTCCATGCTCCTGGATCTCCATTTTTTTCCATACTCTTATAATGTAATTCTGGGTGGACGCACATTTTCCCTGTTTTGTGTATACACCATTTATCAAGGTATATTTTTACCATAATTTTTACAGTACTTAGTCATGAGAGGAGAATGAGTAAAACTTCAGAGATATGAATTATAAGCTTGATTTTTCAACCTTTTTTCTCTTATCTCTGGCAATAAATGCTGGCCGTTCCTAATAGAACAATGCTTTATATACTGTATACATCTAAATCACAGTTGAGGGTAGAACATTAAACTTGGGCAATGATTTACTGGCTCTTGTATCAGGATTAAGAATGACACCAACAATCAGAGTTTTATTATCAGAGATACACTATGAAAAGATTAATGGTGCATTGCTTCTTAATTATACACTCAGTGTATACTGCTTGGTTAAACGGCTTGAAAATAAATAATAGCTTGTAAATTGCATATTAACACGGGAGGCCAGTGTCTCAGCAGTACATTTTCAAAAGAAAATTTTACTAAATCATTCAGAAAGTGCATACACTATCCAGCTACAAAAGAAAGCTTTCAGTCCCAGAATAAAATGTATCCCAACAAACCAGTATTTATCTCAATTACATGCATTTCTGCCAACATAAACAACTGTTAAAAAGGCTGAACCAAGCAAACAGACTGACACTCCATCCTCACTGTGCTTGTTTTACATGCTGGTAAACAATTAAATATGTATAGGTTTATTAGGTGCTTTATATATAGACTTCTATAAAACAAAAATATCCTGATAAAAATTAAGTATATTTGGTCAAATGGTAATTGACATTTCTAACTTGTTCACCTTAAAGTGGTTGTTAAGCCACTATATCCTTTTTATATAATCCCCGGTTTCCTAATCCTGTGTGCCCCTGTGTGTGTTTTATAAAAAATGCAGTCTGCGCTCACGTGACTGTCTGGCTCTCCCCTCTCTCGATCTGACAGGACGATAATCCCCCGCTGAAGTCAGCACTCCCAAAGGCAAACCAAACCCTTGGGGCCTGAGTCAACAGGCATGTGTTATCTACGGTGACCATGAGATCCGGACTGCCCAGGTACCCGCATTTTGTAGGTCTGTCCCGGGCCCAATTAATTCCAGGACAATACAGTGTCCCAGAATTAAACTGACAAAGCCATCCCCTGGGCCAATCTGATGCCCCCAAAAAAGGCTGCCACGTCATGCTTTACTCACTGACAGTACTTGTCCTGGCCGTTAATGCCTGGATGAGCACAATCCCGCCCCCTGCATGTGATTGGAGAAAGCATAAATCCCGCCTCTTGTGTCCAATCACTGTGTTGTGATTCGTTACAGCACACGCTGATTTTTGGGAAGGGGGGGTGTCCCTAAATGGTAGTTTGGAAATGTGGTCACCCTAGTGTTATCTGAGGGGGGTCATCTCTCACCATCAGGAAGGTGACTCCAACCACCACCTGCTCTGTGGCCAACCAGGATAGCACCCATACTTCACAGGTACCTACTCCAGCCCTAACTGAATTAAACTCTCCACCTTTCCTTTTGTACATCCTTTTCTCCACAGACATAAAGCAAGCCATGGAATAATCTTGCATGAACTTTACTTAACTTTTTGTGCTTAATGGGTTACAAGGGTCTACCACTTTGGCCTATCTTAAAAGGGCAATATTCTATAAATTGGTCACTAAGTGGTGCATTCAAATTCCAGATTCATCGCATACAGCTACACGAGAGGAGCTGTGGCGTTACTCGCTGTTCAGTGCATGCTGCTTATGTCTCAGTAGGCCAGAACCCTGCACTGGTCCTTTCCCTGGCATCCCTCAAGGAGCAGGGAGCGCCATCCAACAATGAGGGAAAACACTGACTCTCCTCTGCTCACCCCACTGACATTCACAAAAAGATCCTGGGGTGACTCCTCCCAAAATTTAAATAGGCAGCAGGCAAGTCTATTAAAAGTAAATGACAAAACAGGAAGTGTCAAAAAACCTAAAAGAGAACCACCTACCTACACACTTATTTTTTACTAAAATGGGAAAGTGTTAGAATGTCTGTTAGAATTATACTACAAACTATATACTTGATGGGGATTTTCCACTACATTCTGTCTTGACCAAAGGGAGAAAGGGGATTTCTCCCCAACTAGGTGTAACAGGTGCTCCGCGCACCTGTTCTTTTCTGTAATGCGTTCCACGCTGAAACGCTTTACGGCGACCGCGCAATGACGTCATTGAGCGGCTCCCTGTGCGTTCCACCGTGGAACACAGAAGTGTGCTGCACTATACGACGCTTCTTTCAAATCACTGGCCAATGTATTACAGCTGTCAGCTACAGATACCGGTCCCATTGCTCCCCATGCTGCAACACCGCTCCAGATAACTACTACTACTTTGGTGCTGTTGCACCTACTGCAACACAGAGCCATTGCTGGGGACAACCTTTGAGGCCTTCCTGCTGAACATCCTACACCACGGAATCCCTGTTTCTTACACTGAAACCTGCAAACAGATAAGCAGCTATTGTATCACTTGTAGTGCTATAGGAAGATCTGTTGCTTATGTTCCATCTAATACAATTGCTGTCACTTAATATGCCTTGTGGATATCAAAATACTATTTGGGATATACTGTTGTGCTAAGGACTGTTTTCTGAGGAATACCTTAACCCCCCTGGCGGTATTCCTGAGTCTGTCTCGGGGTTAGATTTCTGTCCTGCGATCGGTAACCCCCGAGTCAGACTCGGGCTCGCCTCGCTGAATCCACAGGCTTGGTTTACTTACCTTGTTCCTGGATCCAGCGACACATCCGCGCTGTGTGAGCGAGCGGGTGCTCGCTCGATTCACACAGTGTCCCCGTGTGCAGCCGATCTTCGTTCCCTGCGACGTTACGACACACGGGGGCGGAGAACGGCGCCATATTCAAAAATGTAAACAAACACATTACATAAGGTATACTGTAATCTTATAGATTTACTGTATGTAAAAAATACACACACCCCCCTTGTCCCTAGTGGTCTACCCTGTGTCCTACATGTACTTTTACATAATAAAAATTGTTCTTTCTCCCTGCAAACTGTAGATTGCCCATAGCAACCAAAAGTGTCCCTTTATGTCAAAAATGGTTTTAGATCAGCTAAAAAACAGCGATAATAAATTAGAATCACTTGTAGAATTGAGCGATTTGTGGGGAAATTTGTCATAAAAAAATAAAAAAATGACAGCGACAATTCTGCAACTGAGCAAATTTCAGTGATTTTTGGTGCTGTATTCTGACCCCCGAGCTAGACTTCGCATCAACAATAGTTTTTTATCTGTATTCAAGCTCCATAGAGGGACTCGGCAAGGGTGCCCACTGTCCCCATTGTTGTTTGCTTTGGCGGTTGAACCTCTGGCTATATATGTTCGTAACTCCACTAAGGTGATGGGATTCCATAGGGGCCAGAGGGAAGAGAAGATATCACTGTATGCAGATGACGCGCTAATCTATTTGGGCGATTCCTCTGCATCGTTACATGCGGTGATGCAGATCATTGGGAAGTTCGGACGTTTTTCAGGGTTTACTATTAATTGGTCAAAGTCAACCCTGATGCCTATAGATCCAATGGAGGCACCATTGCCACCTGGAGCAGAGCAGATTGTTATAAGCAATAGATTCAAATATTTAGTGATATCGCCAGATCCGGCAGAATACCTGCAGTTAAATCTGGTCCCACTATTGGCTAGACAGAGGGAGAAATGCAACAGCTGGTGCAAACTTCCTCTGTCGATAGTGGGCCGAGCAAACCTAATTCAAATGATTTGAGCACCACAGCTTCTATACGTTTTTCACAATTCCCCTATGTGGATTACAAATAAATGGTTCAAACAGAGTGAAACATTGATGAGAGCTCTGATATGGAAGAAAAGGGTGGCTAGGATCAGCTTGGCCACCCTTCAGTACAGTAAGGATAGGGGTGGCCTTGCAGTTCCACACCCCAAAACATATTTTTTGGCTGCTCAGATCCAACATTTAGCGGGATGGGGACGGGAAAAAAACGAGGACTCTATTTGTAATATGGTAACAAGTTGCGATCCTGCATTGGTGGCAGCATCACACCTGGAAATGGACCTCCCTAGTATACCACGCTCAGCCCCGTCAGGTATTTTACTCAAAAGGGTATGGGGAGAGGTCAGGAAAGCTTTGGGAGTATGGGGGCCGCTGCCCCTTACCCCGATATGGAATAACCCAAGGTACCCGGAAATACAAGATCTAAAGGGATTTACTATGTGGAAAAAGAAAGGGATACAATATTTCAAGCAGCTGTATGAAGGAGAGGTATTGAAGACATATGAGCAGTTGTGTCAAGAATTCCAGTTAGAATCAAAGGGATTCTACCAATCCCTCCAACTCCGGCACGCGTTACAGGCACAACAAAAAACACAATCTCTAATAATATCGGAAGCTCCCCTAATTAAGACAGTGTTAGGAGTAGAGGATCGGAAAGGACTAATATCTAAAATATATAGGGAAATAATATCTAGGGCACAGGACTATACAGCCTTAAAATGTCGTAGTAAATGGGCTGAAGACGTAGGGAATATAGACGAAAGCCTTTGGAAAAGGGCCGTAGAATGTATCCCAGTAGTATCGATATCAGCATCCCACAGACTATCGCAGTTGTTTATACTGCACCGGGCATATAGAACGCCAGAGCAGATATATAGGTGGGGAGGAAGAGATTCCCCGCTATGCCCGAAGTGCAAAATACATCAGGGCGACTTTATTCATCTGATCTGGAGATGTCCAAAACTGTACCGGTATTGGGAGGAGATCTCTCAGCACATAAGTAGACTTGCACGGATATCCATCCCATTGGATCCTCTGTTATATATACTGGGGGCCATAGAGATGGAAACACTCCCAACTGGAATGTACATAATGTTAACTAGGATATTATACCTAGCAAGAAAACTCATAGCACGATACTGGATGGCACCAGAGGTCCCTACGGGAAGGCAGTGGGTTTTACTAGTGAACTCTCTACTCCATAGAGAAAGATTAACATATAGCCGGAGGGGGGACACCGGGAAATTCAATCAAATATGGCAAACCTGGCTGTGCGATGATAGACTCTCGCCTCCACAGTCGATAAGGGAAGGACTTAGGAGATAAATACTAGGATTGAAGAAGGGTAGTGTAAGGAAATGAGAAAATAAATGAGGTAAAATCAAATACTTATGAGTATGATTAGGTGGTGCGGGAAGGGTAGGGATGGGAGGGGGTGGGTGGTACATGAAAATACACACAAAATAAAAGCACAATAATATATAAAAGGGGTATAGATAAGAGTGCAAGTTTGGAAATAAGAGTTTAACACATATTTTTACTTATTTAATATGTATTGCATTTTTGTACTTGAATATGTGCACAATATGTAAGATAATATCATGCGTTGAATAATAAAAATTAAAAAAAAAAAAATCAGTGATTTTTATTTGATTACATTATTGAATAATTTTTATTATAATTATATTATTATTTGTTATAATTATTTATAATTATTTATTATATTATAATTTATCATTTTGTTTTAAAAAAAATGTCATACCCGGGATGCCTATTAGACTCTTTTTTGGTCAGATTTAAGTGAGTTATTCCTAAGAATTACAGGCCTACAGTATAAAACACCAAATTTCCTTGCAAATAATGGTACTGCTTTCAGCACCTAAAATCTGAAAGAATCATACCGCCAGGGAGGTTAAAGGGTCAGCTACCCTCAAATTACCTGAGCTATAATTGCCTTTCATGTGCAACTATTACCTGTGCAATATTCACCTCCTATATGCAACTATAATTATCTGGGCTATATTGCCTATATAGCCAAATGAGTCTGTACTCGTCACACTGAGAAACAAAACCAATTTTGTATCCATCAGCTCAAACCTACAGTTTTCAAAGCAAGAGCTTTAGAAATTCTAAGTTAAAATTCATGGACATTGTTTGGCGGAATACCACAATATCAACATGGTTGCAAAGTTTGACTTGTACTTTATATTTTGATTTAGTCCCAGTTGAAATGTGTTAAAGCTAATACACGAGAATTTGTTACAAGCGTTTGGAGCAACATAAATATTGATGGAATACATATTACATTGTAGAGTGAAGTAAATTGTTCTTTGGTTCTGTTTAATGTTTTACTATGCAAATGTTTTACTATTCATTTAATGCAGCCTTGTGCTAGCTTCTGCATTTTTAAGAGGTTCTTTGCTGTACTTTTTTGCTTTTGAAAGCTTTCTGATTTTGCTTTCATAAATAAGAAAAATCAACTGTACAACATCAAAATAAAACTACAAAACAGGTAAATATGAAAGAATACACATACTGTATATATCTTTTTATCTCTTGTAAGCAGAAGGTGGTATGTTTTAAACAAGAGCAGCAGTTTTCTCTAGGCTAAATCAGCCCTGTAAGTTTTACGCAGCTTATAGACAGGTTATCTCTAAACATGTATGCAGTGCTGGACTTTCTTAAAGAAAACCCAGCATGTTTGCAAACATGCAAAATACAAGTTGTTGGGAATATGCACTGGGCATTTGCAATATACTGTATCTGTCTGATGTTTCAAGCATTTACATAGCAAAGAGAACCTTTCATGCTTAGGAGACTTATTCAAGAATGGCAAAATTAGGTCCATAATGGTCCATGCTTACTCTTAAAAGCTGTATTTATGTTTCTTGTTTATTTTGTCCTGACTCTCTAGCATCATCCAGAGTGGTTTGAACCCTATAGTTGCTACCCTGTCAACAGTACTAAGCAGCAAACATCGGATGTGACAGTAAAACACACGGACACATCGGACACTATTTTGGGACCATTGTCATTTATACAGCGATCAGTGCTATAAAAATGCATTGATTACTGTGTAAATTACTGGCAGTGAAGGGGTTAATCACTAGGGGGCAGGGAAGGGATTGTGTGTTTCTTAGGGAGTGATTCTAACTGTGAGGGGGCTGGGCTACCAGTGACACAACAGTGATCACTGCTCCCAATGACAGGGAGCAGTAGATCACTGTCCTACCTCAAGGCAGAACAGGGGAATGCCTCGTTTACATAGGCATCACCCCGTTCTGCCGTTCTGCCGTTCCATGACACAATTGTGGGACAAGTCGGACATTGAGTCTGTGGGTCCCCTGGGCATGGTCATGGAGCTTCCGACGGGCGAGTGTCCGCTAGGCGGCAGATTCAAAGCAACCTACCTGTATGTTGTTTTGCTTCCACGTCTTCTGACGTATATGTACACAAGACAGATGGCAAGTGGTTAAGGTTGCCTAGGCATACACCCGCTTGTTGAAAAAAACAATGCCAATCCCTTAGACAGCTCAAGAATAGGGATATAAATGGTCAGGCACTAAGAACATACACTGATCAGCCATAACATTATGACCACCTACCTACACTACACTAGGCAAAGCTTCACACTACCTCCGCTGGCTTGTCATCTTTTCATAGTGAATCCTGATGTAAGCACGCACACCGACCATCCCCATGATGTAATAGAAAATGCAATTCATCTGACCACACCAGTACCGATTGCTCCATGGTACAGTTATGATGCTCACGTGCCCATTGTAGGCACCTTTGGCTGTGGATGCAGGCCAGCATGGGCGTCCCAACTGTCTGCGGCTACTCAGCCCCAAAAATAACAAACTGTGATGCACTGTGCATTCTGACACCTTTCTATCTAAACCAGCATTAACTTTGCAAGAAATTTGAGCTACAGTATCTCTTATATTAGATTGGACTATGCATCCACATGTGCATCAATGAGCCTTGGCCGCCAATGACCTTGTAGCTGATTTACCGGTATTCTTTCCTTGAACCACTTATGGAAGGTCCTGACCACTGCAACATAACCATCTCTAATTGTGCCTGAGGCACCTATTACTATCTTTCATACACAGGTTTCCGAACCATGTAGCTTTAATTGTAGACTTGTCAGACACCTTCTTCGGTTGCTCTTCCTCACCTTTCTGGCATTACCACAAACAGTTATGCATCTTCACAGGGTTGTCTGAGTTCATTACTCAAAATCTATATTACCTACACAGGTAGGATCATGTTCTTGAGAATGGTATTTCACTTATTTTACCCTCCTAACTGCAGAGGAGTCCATTTCTGTCACAGACGACTGCGTCCTTTGTGTTGCTTAATCCTCTTCCGCTCTATCACTCTCTCAGGGCACCACTTAAACTACAAGTTTAACAAAAATCAGTCTTTACAGCTCTCTTCCGTCGCAAGGACCTGACTCTTCAGTGTCCTGCAACAGCTCCTCTCATACAGTCTCTCATTCCTTTTTGTTTTCCCCTTCTCTGTTAGGGAGTCTGGGATATGAGCAAGTAATCAAAAGGTCACTGATGCTATTTGCTGCACTATGATCAGGGAGAAAATTAGTAAACCCTGCTAGGGAGGATTTTTCTAGTGGTTGTATCCTCTTGCCTACTCCCTAAGACTGGGTATATTGAACAGTGTTCCCGAATCGTAGGGAGATCCGCCTATTGGTCAACCTATCGACCTCAACTGGACTTCAACTGGGGAAGCATGATCTTCACCTCTTAAACTTTTTAGGATCTTCCCCTTCTACAGACTGATTGACTTGCGTCCTATGCTAGTGTTGAGGGAGTCTTGTGACCTCTCTGTCTTTCATATAGTCACAAAATTATTTTGCAGATCTCCTTTTTTGATCATCCTTATTTTGAAACATGAAAGTTTTGCACAGGAGTGCCCCTCCTTTTTCCCTGTTAGGAAGTATCCAACAGGCTATACGATGCTACGGGTAAGTGTAGGGGGCAGTGCAAGTCTGGAGGCTTTTGTGGGTCCTGATTACTGGAGGATAAAGCTTCTTCTGTGACCGAGCTATGATCACCTGAGGAAGCCCCCTTTCCCCTTCCTATATTCTATCAGGTAAATAATCCTAGTACAAATACCAGGTTTTTAACCCCACACTCCTTGGTGTAGGATTCTGTTCTTACAGGCATAGGTTAGATGATTTCTAATATCATATATTTTTTAACTGGCTAGGAAGACTTGCAATGTGTTTTCCACACCTATCAAATGCCTATTGGTATTGGTTCAATCCTAAAATTCTTGTATGACAGTTTTAATCACAATAAATCTTCATCCCTACCCATCTTTTCATACATATAGCTGTTGCTGCTGTGCAGAGCTGAGACATTACCGAACAGCTTCATGAGCTCTCCCTGTATATAATTGTTGTGCTCCTGTGAGATGTACCATTAGATGTCACTTCTTTAACCACTTTAGCCCCGGACCATATTGCTGTCCAAAGACCAGAGCACTTTTTGTGATTCGGCACTGCGTCGATTTAACTGACAATTGCGCGGTCGTGCAACGTGGCTCCCAAACAAAATCGGCGTCCTTTTTTTCCCACAAATAGAGCTTTCTTTTGGTGGTATTTTATCATCTCTGCGGTTTTTATTTTTTGCGCTATAAACAAAAATAGAGCAACTATTTTGAAAAAAATGCAATATTTTTTACATTTTGCCATTATAAATATCACCAAAAAAGATATAAAAAAAAAATTTTTTTCCTCAGTTTAGGCCGATACGTATTCTTCTACATATTTTTCGTAAAAAAAAAAATCGCAATTGGCGTTTATTGATTGGTTTGCGCAAAATTTATAGCGTTTACAAAAAAGGGGGTAGTTTTATGGCATTTTTATTAATATTTTTTTTTACTAGTAATGGCGGCGATCAGCGTTTTTTTTCGGTACTGCGATTTTATGGTGGACACATCGGACACTTTTGACACATTTTTGGGACCATTGGCATTTTTATAGCGATCAATGCTATAAAAATGCATTGTATTACTATAAAAATGCCATTGGCAGTGAAGGGGTTAACACTAGGGGGCGGGGAAGGGGTTAAGTGTGTTCCTATTTGTGTTCTAACTGTATGGGGGGTGGACTCACTAGGGGGAATCACTGATCTTCCGTTCATACATTGTATGAACGGAAGATCAGCGTTTCCCCCGCTGACAGGAACGAGCGCTGTGTGTTTACACTCACAGCGCTCGTTCCCCGCTCTGTAACGAACGAGCGCGCGTGCGTGCCCGGCGGCGATCGCGGCCGCCGGGCACGCGCGGGACTCGGGGGCGAGCGGGGGGCGCGCGCGCGGTTTTTATTTTTTGCGCTATAAACAAAAATAGAGCGACTATTTTGAAAAAAATGCAATATTTTTTACATTTTGCTATTATAAATATCACCAAAAAAGATATAAAAAAAACATTTTTTTCCTCAGTTTAGGCCGATACGTATTCTTCTACATATTTTTCGTAAAAAAAAAAAAAAATCGCAATTGCCGTTTATTGATTGGTTTGCGCAAAATTTATAGCGTTTACAAAAAAGGGGGTAGTTTTATGGCATTTTTATTAATATTTTTTTTTACTAGTAATGGCGGCGATCAGCGTTTTTTTTCAGTACTGCGATTTTATGGTGGACACATCGGACACTTTTGACACATTTTTGGGACCATTGGCATTTTTATAGCGATCAATGCTATAAAAATGCATTGTATTACTATAAAAATGCCATTGGCAGTGAAGGGGTTAACACTAGGGGGCGGGGAAGGGGTTAAGTGTGTTCCTATTTGTGTTCTAACTGTATGGGGGGTGGACTCACTAGGGGGAATCACTGATCTTCCGTTCATACATTGTATGAACGGAAGATCAGCGTTTCCCCCGCTGACAGGAACGAGCGCTGTGTGTTTACACTCACAGCTCTCGTTCCCCGCTCTGTAACGAACGAGCGCGCGTGCGTGCGTGCCCGGCGGCGATCGCGGCCGCCGGGCACGCGCGCGGGACTCGGGGGCGAGCCGGGGGCGCGCGTGCGGGCCGCCGGCGGCGCACACGCGCCCTCTAGCGGCCGCGAAAGTCCCGACGTAGAGCTACGGGCTCTCTCCCAGGAGAGCCGACCTGCCGCCGTAGAACCACGGCGGCTGGTCGGCTAGTGGTTAATAGATTAAAAAAATCTTGGAATAGAAAGTATTATTCAGCTCTGAAGAGGGGGGAGTTTTTTGCTCTGAAACGCATTGGCCTAACCATGTTCTGAACTTTCAAACGATCACAAACTATACACTTTGTGCATTTCATTGATTATTGGGCACTCTCTTCTCTCCTACCCCTTATATCTTTTCATACAGGCGTCATTGATCGACCCACCCTCTACATAAGAAGCGACCAGGCACATCACTCTTCAGTTTTTGTTAGCTAATGGATCTTTTCATTTACATTTTATGCTGTGAAGACTCTGACATTCATGGATATTTGCTTAAGAAAAACTAGTTGTCTAGCAGGTATTAACCTGTATTTTTTAGGCCCCCTCTCACTGGAGTCAAGGGTCAGAAATATTTAAGCTAACCTATGCCTGTTAATCTTATTTTCCCAATTCACTGATTGAGGTACATGGATCCTTCTTGTAGCATTTTTCCCCAAGAGGGATTTTTAACCGTCCAGTTTGGAATCACCAGGTTGATCCTTGGTGTCCCCCGGGGGGTTGTAGCAATTTCCAAACTGTTTGCCATTTTTTCATCTAGACTTCATTCAAGTATTGATTCCTTCAGATACTCTTGCAGTGTGATCTCTACTTTGTTGGATTACTTAGTGTCTTTTGCCCACTCCTCATATGGACTTTTGAATGTCCCAACTGTTTAACAATTTCTCTAAATTCCTGCATCCCTCAATGACAGTAATAAGAATCAGATAATTGTACTTAGGCACAACAGTTTGAGGTGGGGTTATATAAGGCTGGCTTAATGCTTTTTGTTTGGCAGTGTCCCAATATAACCCAACTGCCAAAGAATTTCTACAATTTCTGGGCCCCCCAATGGACTTCAAGAAAAAATAATTGCAGTAAAAACAAAAATATTTTTGTCTTAACCACTTAAGCCCCGGACCAATATGCTGCTAAATGCCCAGAGGCGTTTTTACAATTCGGCACTGCGTCGCTTAAACAGACAATTGCGTGGTCGTGCAACGTGGCTCCAAAACAAAATGTGCGTCCTTTTCTTCCCACAAATAGAGCTTTCTTTTGATGGTACTTGATTGACTCTGCGATTTTTATTTTTGCACTATAAACAAAAATAGTGCGACATTTTTGAAAAAAAAAAAAACAATATTTTTTAATTTTGTTATAAGAAAAATTGAATAAACTAAATTTTAGTCAAACATTTAGGCCAAAATGTATTCAGCCACATGTCTTTAGTAAAAAAAAAATCGCAATAATTTTTTTTTAGCTAACTAGCGGCAACAGCGACACTAATACAGCGATCAGAAAAATGATCGCTTAGTGACGCTGGTAATAGGGGGTGAAAGGGTTAACTAGGGCGGTGATCAAGGGGTTAAAACTTTATTAGGGGGTGGTACGGGGCTACCCTGAACCTAACACTAACTGCCTGTCACACTAACTGTTACACTGACACTAAATGCAGTGATCAGTACATATATGATCACTGCATTCAGTGACAGAGGGGTGGGGGGGTGATCGCAAGGGGTTAAATGTGCCTATGTGTACTGGTGTCAGTGTAGTGTTGTGCAGACTTACTGTGACTCTTCTCTCCTCTCGGCGGTTTGAAAATACCGCCGAGAGGAGAGCTGCATCACTTCCTCTGCCAGTGTTTACATTTTACAGGCAGAGAAAGTGACACGGCGGGGGCTCACGGGATTGGCTGGGAGCGCTCACGAGGAGGCGGACAGAAACGAACAGCTGCCCCCTCAAGACGGATCGCTCCCGCAGGTAAGCCGCCCGTCGCATGCAGTGGAGGGGGTCCCGATTGGACCCCCGACCAGCTAGAAGGCAGGGACGTACATGTACGCCCATCTGCCTGTATGTGCCATTCTGTGGACATACATAGGTGTGCGGCAGGCGTTAAGTGATTAAGTTATATGTTAATCAAAAACTGAAGTGGGCTAACTCTTTAGGACTCTGTTGGACAAGTGCTCCTGAATAGTAAACAAGCTCTTTCCTAAGCTCAGATCGGATCAGCTCAGGTCAGATCATTCCTTTAACGATTAATGCCTTCAAATATCATATACCAGTTCAGAATAGTAGGTTTAAAATATATTCCTTTAAAATAATTCTTATAAGCTTTTGACTTTAGATGATTAAGAACACATGCACAGCATCAAATAAAATATTCATAGTGTAGAACATTTATCCCAGGGGTGTTAACAGACACATACTCCTAGGGCATGTGTCCTGGATTTCCTGCTTGGTGCTCCTGAAAAGCAATTTCCAGCTTACTGCAGGCAGCTGATTTCACACTTGATAGTTTCTGAATAGTTCCTATTCACTTTATTTGCCATAACCAGCAATGTGGAACATAGAAGGGTTGATTTACTAAAACTGGAGAGTGCAAACTCTGGTGCAGCTGTGCATGGTAGCCAATTAGCTTGTTCAATTAGGCTTTGGCAAAAAAAAAAATGGAAGCTGACTGGTTTCTACGGAGAGCTCCACCAGATTTTTCACTCTACAGTTTTAGTAATGCAACCCCAGAGTGTCTGCTTTCATCTCTCAGGTAAGCAACCATTAACACCAATGTAATAAGATTTCTCTCAGTGACCACCAAGAGTAGAGTATTCTTTTTCCCAGCTAGAGAATTCTTCATTAAATTAGAAGAAGTCATTCATTATATGTTTTTAACCACTGCTTTATGTTACACTCTTCTTACTTCAGCAATCTGTACACTGTGCTATATGTTACATACAGTAGTCTTGAAGGCTGTACTCTGTATGCTGTGCTTTATGTCACAATTTCTTCTGAACATTGCATGTTACTCCCGATTATGGCATTTTGTATGTCACATATTTTTGACTGCTGCCCTCTGTGTATTGTGCTCTCTGATACATACTTATGGCTTATGTGCTGTATGTTGCATACTTCTAATCACTCCTGACCTCTGCATGCTATACTCTATGTTTTAAGTTACAAATGCCTACACCCTACACTGTAAATGCTGTATTGCACATTACATACTTTTGACCACTCTACATTATATGCTATGTTGTGACCAACATACTTTTTGCCACGATACTCTATGTTTTACATTACATTCTTCTAACAACTGCACTCTATACTTTCTGTTGTACATTTATAATCCATGCACTCTTTATAGAAGTGGTTCTCAACTCCTGTCCTCAGGACCCACTAAGAGGCCAGATTTTAAAGAGGAGTTCCACCCAAATTTGGAACTTCCGCTTGTTCCACTCCTCACCCCCTTACATGCCACATTTGGCATGTAATTTTTTTTGGGGGGGGAGTGGGGCCTTACTGCAGCCCCTCCCCTAGGTGATCGTCTAGGACACGTGACAGGTCCTAGACGATCGCCTGTCGAATCAGCGGCGATGCGCGCCGCGCGCGCATGCGCAGTGGGTGCCCGGCCGTGAAACCGAAGGCTGTCACGGCGGGTGCCCACAGTAGCAATAAGGATGCCGGCCGGGGAGGGGGGGAGCGGAGCGGAGCGCCGGCCAGCGCATCGCTGAAACGCTGGAGCAGGTAAGTGTGTGTTTATTGAAAGCCAGCAGCTAGAATTTTTGTAGCTGCTGACTTTTAATAAACACCAAATTTGGCTGGAACACTCCTTTAAGTATTACCTTGGTGAGATGCAGACTAGAATACTGCAATCACTGAGCAGCAATTGATATCACCTGTGATATATTTCAGTTATCTGTTATCTTGCAAACCTGGCCGGTTAGTGGGTCCTGAGGACAGGGTTGAGAACTACTGCTGTATAGATTGCTGCAAGTTACATATTACTGACCATTGCACTTTGTAAACTGAACTTCAGCTTTTTATACTCCTGGCCACTTCACTTTGTAAGCAATGTTGTACATTACATCATCTAACTACTGTAAGCTACAAATTATGTTACATGTTGCATACTCCTGACCTTTGCACGCTATAGATCGTGTTTTACATTACATTCATTTGACCACTGCAAATCTATTTGCCATGTCATATATTACATAAGCCTGTTTGCTGTACTCTCTAAACTGTGCTGCATATTTTAACCAATGTGTTCTTTGGTTGTTTAGTAGTCTAAGTATTTTTAAAATTAAAAAAATATTTGTTATATCTACATGCTGTCTACAGAAAAACATATGTAACAGAAAATGTCTTGTTTTTTTATTAAATTACTCTTTGGGGTTTATTTACTAAATCTGGAGAGTGCAACATCAGTCTCACTTCTGCATCGAACCAATCATCTTCCAGGTTTTATTTCCAAAGCGTAATTGAACAGGCTGAGGTTAGAAGCTGACTGGTTTCTCTGCAGAAGTGAGACACATTTTGCACCCTCCAGGTTTAGTAAACAAACCCCTTTGGGTAATTTGTGCCCGTGAAAGTCCATAATGGAGGCCTATGTTGTAGGTGCAAGGATTGCAGCCTATATTTGCAGTATTTACAGAAAATAGGCTTTAAACAGGCCTTTTATAGGCCACCTCCACCGCTCAGTATAATGTGGCCACAATCAATGATTGCCATGTCAAACCATTTCATTTCACTGGGGTTAACGAAAACCCAAACCCAATTACAGTTTATTTTAAGTGTCACCAACTACCAACGATGCACATATAAGTAAACATTTGATTACAAATTAGGGTCCATGACCAATGTTCACTTATCTAGGAATATTAATAAAATCAGACTTACACATAACGCAATATTTGATATACAGTATTAGTTGGTTTGCTAGATAATATTTTATAATAGTAATATAAAAATGCAGCGCTTACATAAAAATAAACACATCAAAATAACTTACACAATGATTGAATCACAATACAAGCAAATCTGTATTAAAGAGCCAAAAGTGGCAATAGTAGATCCCAAAAGTAAATGAAGCAGATAAAATTATAATGTGATCTCCACTTCCATTTCGTAAACAATTCTGTAGCACCATGTGTCATCCACCAAACACTCTGAGGCTTACCAGAGTGTGTGGCAACCGCAAGAAAAGTCAAACAGCGCTCATTGCTCCTTAGCAGTAAATCTCCATAGAATAGTGGTTTCCTCCTTCTTCCCAATCACAGTTAGGGCATAGAACATGAAAAAGAACCAAAAACACCACCTCCAACCGTGTAAATACAGCAGGTATATTTATTAAAATTGATTAAAAGCACTTACATAAATGCTTGAATAAAATCCACATTAAAAACTACAAAATCAAAAACTTGGGGTGAAGGAACTTGACTGGCCTGCACAAAGTCCTAACCTCAACCAGTTCAATAATTCAGCAAAGTTTATTCACACCCACTTCCTATCCTAATGTGACAATGCTGTAGCGTGGTTGCCCTTTCATAGACTACAAGCAGTCATACCAATGCACAGGGCAGACATTGCAAAAAAATTACGACGTTCAACTTCTGCTGGAAGTTCTCACAAAGAGGCAAATTTTGAAGCCGAGAATCCTCAAACAATAAAATTCTATAACTATCTACTTCCAAGTAAATTAATATTAATTAATATTTACACAGTCTATTTTTTGAAGATTCTTAGTTCCTTTAGTGGAATCAGCCTGAAAGCCTACAGGAGAGAAACCGGGTTCAAAATAAAGAACTTATTTTTGCGAAAAAATATATGATTTTCTTTTATTTACAGTGCTCTTCAAAATTATAGTATTTTACTTTAGGCTCATAAGCTACATTAGAAAATGAAATAAAAAATATAAGTAAAATATGAAACTAAGTTGTAGATACTTTACCATGCAAGTCATAACATAAAAGGGCAATAAATAAGACAAAGGGAAACATATAAAGGGGTTAGAAAAGTAGGCCAACATCAAGTGCTTTAAAAAATATCTCCAGGAAGCCTAAAGGTAAAGCACTGTAATAATGCTACATAGACAGGTTTCAAAGAAATCACATCATGAATGTCATTACAAATGTTCTTCGGCTTTTCATCTATTACAGCCTAAAAATAAATGTAAGGGTATTACAAACATGTAACTTTATCTATTAAGGCTTTTGCAATTACATCACATAGAAAAGTAATTAATGCTACTATTTGATTATGTTCTTTTTTTAACAGAGCTCCCAATTGATTACAAAGTGTATGAAATAGTATACACACTTAAAACCATAGTAATTGGTACTCCAATCATATGCGAGTCATAGGTATTTCATTAAGACCACCTCCGAGCAATAAGATGTAAATATACATATAACATAAGAAATCCTACAACATACCATATACTGTCTAAGTAATAGAGTGCTGGTCTATGCCACTTCTTGAGCATAATTAAAAGTGTAAGAAAATCTGTAAAGTGAACTTACACTGGACACCATCCTCATCCCCCCTCCCCCCGGTCTTGCTATACCAGAGTCCCGCAATCCCCCGCTGTGAGACACTGGGTTGCCACTTCACTGGAGATATTTTAGAGGTAATTGTTCATGTTGGTTTAATTTTGCAATCCCCTGGTGTTTACATGGTTGAAGTGCTCTTTTAATTAAGATATAACCAGGGTATTTTCCTAGGTATAGTTGAAAAATTGACTTAATATAGTCCTTAATAGGAATGCGCAGGTAGAAAAGCACCGAACAAGACACACTGGGATTAATTTAGTTATAGGAAACTAGGCTGCTCACTTTCCGAATACATTTTTCTTTAGCTTAGTGAATGTGGTGAAAACTCACCTTGCATGAGCAGGGATGTATACTTCAGTAATTCAGATTATGAATATAATGATAGCCCCTTTTTAATTTTTTTTAGCCAGTTCTTGGTACACTTGGTGACTTATTAGTTTAAAGCCCAGTACACATGGGCTGAAAGAAAGGCAGCTCAATAGAAACCGTCCGAAATTCGGCACTGTGTGTATTGCAGCCGGTCCAACAGAAGCTGGCCGTTCAAAGGAGCATGACTGAAAAAAGGTCTGCCACTCATCTGAATGGCTGAGAACAATGACCGGAGTGTTCCCTGTCAGAAGACAATAGCACAGCAGGGGAGATTACGGTACTAACATTGCATAGATGGTACAGCGACTCCTTCTGAGCCATTGTTTTTTTTTTTGTTCAGCCCTGCGGGGTTGTGTGTACCAAGCTTAAAGGGGTTGTAAAGGTTTGCATTTATGTTCTAAATAGGTTCCTTTAAGCTAGTGCATTGTTGGTTCACTTATCTTTTTTCCTTCGATTTTCCTTCTAAATGTTTTTTTTTCTTTGTCTGAATTTCTCACTTCCTGTTCCTCCTCATTAAGCTTGCCCCCCTCAGAGCCGTTCTGGCTGGGGGTTAGTCAGCGTGCTTGCCCCCTCCCTTGGGACCACATCTGAACGTTCACAGTGTCTCCCCGCAGGGATGTATTTCCAAGGGAGGGGGCGAGCACGCTGACTAACCCCAAGACAGAACAGCTTGGATAATGGGGAAAAACAGGAAGTGAGAAATTCAGACAAAGAAAAAAAACATTTAGAAGGGAAATCGAAGGAAAAGGTAAGTGAACCAACAATGCACTAGCTTAACCACTTGAGGACCTTGAGTGTTTTTCAGATTTGGCGTTTAGAAGACTAAAACATTTTTTTTTTGCTAGAAAATTACTTAAAACCCCCAAACATTATATATTTTTTTTTCTAACACCCTAGAGAATAAAATGGCGGTCATTTCAATACTTTTTGTAACACTGTATTTGCGCAACGGTCTTACAAGTGCACTTTTTTTTTTATTAAAAAATAAGACAACAATAAATTTGGCCTATTTATTTTATATATTGTGAAAGATAATGTTACGCCGAGTAGAATGACTTTTACCCTTAAAAATCTCGATAGGTGACGTTTAAAAAATTCTATAGGTTGCATCTTTTGAGCTACAGAGGAGGTCTGGGGCTAGAATTATTGCTATCACTCGCGGTGATACCTCACTTGTGTGGTTTCAACACAGCAGCTGCTGCCGTTACCGAGATATCCATCTTTAAAAAAAGGACGTATATCTGCGTGAGCAGGTCCTTAAGTGGTTAAAGGAACCTATTTAGAAAATAAAAAACAAACCTTTACAACCCCTTTAAAGCTCTGTTCACACATATGCAGGTGCTATAGTGCAAGTGCATGCATCTGCAAAAAAGAAAACCTAATCAAAGATATTGCTGGAAAGTGGGTTTTTGACAAAGTGAGTTTGCCAGCCCCCCCCCCCCCCCCCAAACTTCATTGGGCTGTATTACAATATATAAATATATATATATATATATATATATATATATATATATATATATATATATATATATATATATATATATATATATATATATATAAAGGCCTAGAAACAAACATTACAGTCCTGTATTGATTTTAAAAATGTTTCAAGCGGAATTAAACCCAAAACCATTAATGCATTATTATATTGTTGCTTACCAATCTGATATGGTAGCTTCATCAGTTTTCTTTTCTTTTGCTATTTTCCTCTTTCTTTCACCTAGTGATCTGGCCAGTAACACAACCCCTGTATTAGTGAGCCACAACTCTGGAGGAATGAGCATGGGAGGCACAGCAGACCAGCATGGTCAGTCTGAGAGGGGGGGGGGGTGTTATATGTATAAGCAGATTTAGAACCACTAACAAATTGAAGTCAAACTCCAGCTCACATTTTATAATCATTTACCACACAGGGGTTGATTTACTAAAACTGGGGCACTCTGAATCTGTACGTGGTAGCCAATCAGCTTCTAACTTCAGTTTGTTCAATTAAGCTTCGACAAAAAAAAATGAAAGCTGATTGGTTTCTATGCAGAGCTGCACCGTTTTAGTAAATCAACCTCACAGTTGTTTTTTTGGGATACAGGTGTTGCATGAATAAATAAAATGTTATTTTCCCCTGCCAGTGTTAAGTGTTTGTCTCATCTGTGTAAAATTATACATTCTGCTAGAGAGTTTGTGCTGTGAAAAACAGCAGACTTGCTGGCTGGATTACCAGATGAATATAGGAATATAGGAGAAAGGAAGCCTGAAAAAGGAAACTAATACAGCCATCACATCTCAGGCCGCATACACACGACCGGTTTCCTCGACAGAATCCATCAATAAACTTGGTGGCAGAGCTTTTTTTGTCGAGGAAAACGGTCATGTGTATGCTTTTCATCAAGTAAACTGTCAAGGAACTCGACGAGGAAAAAAGAGCAAGTTCTTTTTCCTCAACAGGAGTCGTCGTGTTCCTCGTCATCTGGTTTTCCAACGAGAAACACGTTGGTGTGTATGCTTAGAAACCCGCGCACCTTCGGTAAAAGTAGTATTTGTAATGGAGATAGCACATTTGTCACGCTGTAACAGAATGGAAAGTGCAAATGTCTCTTACCAAACTTTTACCTAACACAGTTCCAATAGGCGAAGCTGCATCAGACTGCACTGTGCTGTGATCTTAGGCCGCGTACACACGACCGGTTTCCTCGACAGAACCCATCAAGAAACTTGGTGGCAGAGCTTTTTTGCAGAGGAAACCGGTCGTGTGTACGTTTTTCATCGAGGAAACTGTCGAGGAACTCGACGAGCAAAAAAGAGAGCAAGTTCACTTTTTCCTCGACTGGAGTCTCAAATTGGCTCGTCGTGTTCCTCGTCGAGCTGGTTTACGACGAGAAACTCGAGCGTGTGTATGCTTAGAAACCCGCGCACCTTTGGTAAAAGTAGCGTTTGTAATAGAAATAGCACATTTGTCACGCTGTAACAGACTGAAAAGTGCAAATCGTCTCTTACCAAACGTTTACCTAACACGCAGTAACATGAGATGTGTCTTTTCCAACGAGTTCCTCGGTTGTGTGTGTACGAGGCCTAGGAATTGGTAATCTGTAATATAATAAATGTTTGCTTTTTGGTTTAATACCGCTTTAAGGACCTAGGCACACAACCTCGAAATTCCAGCGGTAAATTTGATCCATCAAGCATTTTGTTTTCATTCCCAATATTATCAGATTTAAAACAAAAAAAAGTGAAAAGCTTTTGGCTGCCTTTGCCTGCAATATGACCCACTGACACATGGTTGTAAAAAAAAAAAGATTTAAACATGAGATCAAAAATACCAAAAGCCTCAATATATAAATATTGAAAATATTTATATATATCAAAAAAAATTATATTTACAATTTAAAATCATGAACAGAAAATACAGTTTTTCAATTGTATCATAGATATGGCAGCTTTACAAATGACGCCATAACCTTGCTAAAGGTAAGCCATTAAATGAACATCCCCAGTTTGAAATCCCCATGATCTATATCATAAGTACCCATCTATAATATCTGGATATATCATAGACACCAATACTGTCATTGGAAATAGATAGAAGGAAACAAATAGCCTACCAGTTATACACAAATTCATTAAAACCAAGAAGATCTATAATTAAGAGAGACAGAAAACTTGCCAGCAAGACCAAACATCTATATTAACATGTCAGCCTTGTTGCAAAGTGCTATTTTCATATACAAATGAATGTATATTATATCAAATCCAAATACTGCCTGTTTGAAGAAACAATGCACACAAAGCTATAAAGCAGTTTTTACAAATAGGTATAACATTTTAAAAACAAGCAAATAACTATAAACTTTTTCAAAAAATAGTGAAATACTTAAAAGTTATTATATCTGTAATGCATTGTCCCTTTCTATTAAAGTGTTATTAATTATTTATTGGATTATGCAGATGGGAACATTTTCTCCATAGCGATTATGAATAGCTAATTACTAATGCATGCTGTATTGTGCTGAACAAAGCAATAACACTATTGTACAAGAGACCAGTCCTTATTTAACCTCAAGCCTCTCAAGCATAGTTACCCAAACATTAAAAGAGGAGCTTAAATAAAATCTGTATATAGGTGTACTGATTTATAAAAGGTTTGCCATCCCAGTGAGCCTACAACTGCTTCAAACAGCTACTCAAGTTTGAGAAAAATGTATGGGAGGACATGAGGGACATGAACTAATGCCCTGTACACAAGATCTGAGTTTCTGTCGGAGTAAACTCTGATGTTTTTTTTCCGAGAGAATTCGAACAAATACCCCCAAGGTTAGTATTTGCAATTTTTCAGACAAGCCTTAGGGGGTATTTGTTTATTTATTCTATACCTATACTGGGATTGGCAACTCTTCGGAATTCCGTCAGAATTAGATAGAAATCCACCAAAGGAGACCAAAGAGTTGCCAATCTCAGTATAAGCATAGAATAAATAAACAAATACCCCCCAAGGCTTGTCTGAAAAATTGCAGATACTCACCTTGGGGGGTATTTGTTTATTTATTCTATACCTATACTGGGATTGGCAACTCTTCGGAATTCCGTCAGAATTAGATAGAAATCCACCAAAGGAGACCAAAGAGTTGCCAATCTCAGTAAAAGCATAGAATAAATAAACAAATACCCCCCAAGGCTTGTCTGAAAAATTGCAGATACTCACCTTGGGGGGTATTTGTTTATTTATTCTATACCTTTACTGGGATTGGCAACTCCTTTGGTGGATTTCTATCTAATTCCGACGGAATTCCGCTCAAGCTGTCTTGCATACACACGGACACACCGAATTCCGACGGTCAAAAACGCATTGATGTACAACACTACAAGGAGCCTAGAAAAATTATGTTCAATGTTTCTGAGCATGCGTCAAATTTTTTCCAAGCATGCAGGTTTTTTCTCCATCGGAGTTCCATACAGACGAACTGAATTTCCAAAATCGGAAAAAAAGACATGTTCCCTTTCTAACTCTGTCGGAGTTTCCGACGGAAAAAGTTCAGATGGGGCATACACACTGTCGGAATATCCGATGAAAAAATTCCATCTGACTTTTTCCATCGGAAATTCCGATTGTGTGTACGAGGCATAACAGTTGCACGGTTGGTAAACCTTTTTGTACATTTTTCTTTTAAATCATTTATTTTTTTATTGTTTTTATCATGAATATACAGAACCAACAGTCAAGAGTACAGTCAATTTGTTTACAGGGTACATAGATGTATACAAGGTCATCCAGTCTCTACACTCCTATGGGGTTGGTGTCATCTAATGCACAGGGCACTAAAGCCCTCAACGCTCTTGGTTGGTGTTGCGTGTTCCTCACCCTCCCCACCCTCTTACCCCCCCTCCCCCTCCCACCCTTGGGAGCATACAGTCGTGGTAGTAACTGGATCGGGTCGTAGAAGGTTGCCACTAGTCTCTTTGTTTAATGTCTAGAGCAAGTGAGAGCAGGGAGGTAGGGGCTTTCTCGTGGGGAGAATCCTGCTGGGGCCCCTTCGCTAATTGGACTTTATTGTTCCAGAACTCAGAGGTCCCTAAGTACTAGAAGGAGGGATAACTACCTAGGGTTCTCATTTGCCAGCTGCCATGGTCTCCAAATTTTAAAAACTTGTCATAGTTCCTCTGAGTGATATAGTGTACCTTATCATTTGAGATTGTTTGTTTCATAGCTACTAACCAGTTCTCTATGGATGGGGGCACCGAGCCTGGAATAGGCATCTCAAAATAGGTTCAAGGGTGTCTTGTGGCACCCTAGTATCATCCATACATCCCAAGAGGCAAATCCTGGCTACTGGGTCAAGGGCAGATCCAAATATCTCATTTATCCGTGTTATGATTCCCACCCAGAAGTTATGTAGTTTCGGGCACTTCCAAACCATATGGAAAAGATCTCCTTTATAATTGCATCTTGGGCAATCATTATTGTGCCTCCACCCCAATTTAAACATTTTATGGGGGGTGTAGTAGACCCTGTGTAATAAGAATAGGTGGGACAGCTTTTGGGCCGGGGCGATAGAAGCCCAATCTCCCTGATGGAGGATCCTATCCCATTGTTCTGAGGGTATTATACCCAAATCGCTCTCCCATGCCACTTTACTCTTCCGCGGGCCTTCTTTACTTAGTGCCCTCACACCCAGCCTATTGTACGTCGCGGATATTAAGCCCTTGGCTTGAGTTGCCTCAATTACAGAGGTCAGGGCAGACATCTGTGCCCATTCGACCGTCTGTGAGGCAAATTGCGCTTGTATAGCGTGGCGGACCTGTCAGTATTTGAAGAAGGATTTATTTGGGATTTTGAATTCGCTTACTAATTCTTGGAATGACTTCATGATGTTGCCCTCGAACATATGCTTTAGGCGACATATGCCTTTGTTCGCCCAGACCTTCGATTCTTCAATATTTAGCACCTCCTGTAAGTTATTGTTATTCCAGAGGGGGGAAAATTCTGTCGGACCATCATATCCAAAAATTGTTTTTATTGTATGCCATGTTTTAATGGTCAATTTTATGGTCGCGTGTTTGTGGCACAAAAAATCTGCTTCTAAGGCTTCAACTAGTAATTTGTGTGGGTTTTCTGTTAGCAGGAGTCGGTTATTGATACCACTTCCTTCTGCGGTTCCACAACCAGCCAAATGTTGCAGTTGTGCTGCCAAAAAATATAGTTTTGGGTGTGGAACCGCCATACCCCCCTCTTTAACAGGCAGTTGTAGAGTTTGTAGGCTTATCCTGGGTTGTCCTCCCTTCCATATTAGTTCTCTGAATAAAGAGTCTATCTTTTTAAACCACTTATGACCTATCCATAATGGCGAGTTATGTAGCAGGTATAGTAGCTGTGGCTGCCAAATCATTTTAATTAAATTACAGCGTCCTGCAACGGACAAGGGCAGTCTTTTCCAAATATCACTTTTGTTTTTCCACTAGTAATGGGACAAGATTTAAGGTGAGGTATTGGGTAACATCTTTTGTGATCCAGATCCCTAGATACTTAATTTTAGAGCTAACAGTTATTTGAGAGAGACTTGACAACCGCTGGGAGTCCACTGGGTCCACCGGTAGCAGGGCTGACTTAGTCCAATTAATAGTGAGACCTGAGAACTGTCCAAATTCCTCCATTGATTGCATCACTTTGTCTAGTGAACTTTCAACATCCACTAGGAAAAATAAGACGTCGTCTGCAAAAAGCGCAATTTTATCTTCGTAATGGTGTCTTCTGAACCCCATTATGTCCGACCTCGCCCTGGCCATAATAAACCTTTTTGTACATTAGCCACAAAAGTATACACTTTTATCATGAATACGAATCAAAGGCATAGCAGTATAATAAACTAATAGCGTGTTAACCTGCAATGAAATGAATAATTACTTAGCAATCTAGTTTCAGGAGCTAAATTGTCACTCTTTTAGACTCATAATATGGCAATAGTCTATGAGGTCATTTAATTAAGGTTCCAAGAATATCATGTTCATTCTTTTAGGAATTTAAAAACACCATTGTGTAGAGTCTCAACCTTTTATAAAAGACTAAGATCCATGAGTATCCTTCACTTCCCAACCAACGCCATCTTTTATTATATCCCTCATGAAAAGTGTAGTAAGGAACTAATTATGACCAAAGATCTTAGACTTATGGAAAGGTATAAGGAGCCCCATAGGTTTTACCATAGGTCACACGTGTTCAGGGCTGGACTGGGATACAAATTTGGCCCTGGACTTCATCCAGACTGGCCCACTTTGACAGATCTCTCCCATGGCGGCCGGACAACTCCTGCACCCCCCTCCGGTCACCCAAACCTCCTCTCCCCCTTCACTAGCCACTAGATGTTTTACTTTATTAGAGTAGAAAGGCTGGTACTCTTATAGGCAGTACAAGTGGGGAAGCTAGACGTTATTTCACCCAGGGCAAAGCATCAGTTTGGTGCCCCCCCCCCCCCCTTATGGGACAAGATTAGGCAGAAATGAGAAACTCCTAGGCCATAGCAGTTGAGTCAGCTGTCTGTCCTCTCCCCCCATGCTCCTCTGTCATCCCCCCTGCTCCTCTGGTCCTCCCTCTGCGTCTTTGTTCCCCCCAGGTGAGTGCTGTGGGGAGGGAGAGGAGTTGAGCGCTGCAGGAAGGGAGAGACAGAGGAGCGGAGGGGGGCAGCAGTCCACTGTCACTGAAGCCGGCCCACAGAGCCACGGCCCACCGGGAAACTCCCTGTAGTCCCAATGGTCAGTCCATCCCTGCACGTGTTATCTATGATATATACGGCCTTACCTTTTTCTGATCTTCAAGCTTATGACTAATTGGATTCTTCCCATGTTTGCTCATTTCTGAAGATAAATCCATCACATCTACTTCTGCCCTTTGGAGTGGAGACTGCTCAGCAAACTAATCCACAATTTGGGAGTAACAAACACACAGATGTGTGTTTTCTTCCATCACAATACTGCGCTGAACATTACTGAGTCCAGGAAATTGTTAACAAGTACATTTATCAAACCCAGGAAATAAACCTTGCAACTCGGTCTTGAAGCCTTCAGTATCAGCATATCGGTCTAAAACACAGACTCTGAATGAGACCTGTATCCATCTAGAACTTGAACTCCAGTTGCTATCTTCTGCATTATTCACTCCCTTCCATTTTGGAGAAAATTTACATCTCTTCTATAAACCTGTCAAGATAAAACAAAGAAATTTAGGGCTATGTCTAAACTCCAAGCATATATTGTACTATATCCAATCAATCCACAGAAAAGGGACAGTAGTGATATTTTAGAAAAAGCAGTTCTTCTGGTTTATAGCTTTAGATATCTGATCATCTGGCAGAGCCAACTCCAACTACACAAGTTATTTAAAAAATATTCAATCTGTATTCCAATCTTGATAAATGCATACCAAGTTTAAAAACATATTTAAATTGCTTCACAGAGGGGTCTGGAGCTGAGGGGGGGGGGGGGGGGGGGTGACTTCTTAAAATTAAATTCTCCTCCAGTTAAATAGAAAATGTATTCCTTAATGCAGTGCAAAACCTTGCACAAACCATTATCTTCAAAACTTCTAATATAGTAAAGATTGTATGTGTGTATGAATGAATAGAGAAAGCAACTCATTTAACCTGCATGAGGTTTCACAATTAAATATATATATTTTTTATAACAACAGCATTCTTGTATAATGCAAGCAACATAATTAAGTTGTGTAATTCCTAAAATAAAATCATAATTACAGATTTCAGTTAAAACAATGGGTTGCTTTTCTACCGCATAAGGTTTTGGCTTAGGCCAACCTTTTTGTGGGAGCAGCTTAATTCAATTACTTGACAAAAAAAGTAGTTTACAAGAAACAACGTAACTATAATTGAATGAACATCCTGATTCACCCTGCATGAAAATGTCACTCTCTAAACATCCTGGAGGACAAAAGCAGAATAATAAAGCGAGAACATGTAGCCGGGGCTTTTACAAAGCAAAGTGCTTAACTCCAGTTTGCATTACTTATATATAAACTGACAACAATGAAATGCTATGCTGCAGAGACCTAAAACACTACAAAAGAAGAGGAGATCCATGAACTCAGACTATAAACTTCATTTTAATTTTATATACAGGTATATATTTTTTTCACTGTTTATTTAAAATTCATATTTTACAAATGAGTGCTTTAAAGGGTTGTAAAGGTTCGTGTTTTTTCACCTTAATGCATCCTATGCATAAGGCCCCTTTTACACGGGGCAGTGTAGGTGCGGTGGCGGTATACCGTCGGAATTGCTGTCGGATTCAGCCGCTAGCGGTGCGGTATTAACCCCCGCTAGCGGCCAAAAAAGGGTTAATACCGCTCGCAATGCGCCTCTGCAGATTGCGGGCGGTATTACCGTGGTTTCCCATTGTTTTAAATGGGAAGGAGCGGTATACACACTGCTCCTCTCACCGCTCCAAAGATGCTGCTTGCAGGAGATTTTTTACTCTCCCGCCAGCGCATCGCCTCAGTGTGAAAGCCCTCTGGCTTTCACATTGAGAAGGCTGGGCAGGCGTTTTTCAGGTGGTATTTAGGCACTATTTTTAGCAATGTACCGCCTAAAAAACTCCTCAGTGTGAAAGTGGCCTTAAGATGAAAAAAACACCTGCCAATCACAGGCCTCCCAGACCCCCAGTTTTACTTACCTGAGCCCCTTCACCTGCTTAGTGCATCCACAGCATCCTCCTGGCGTTGATTGGATAGATTTAAAGCAGTGCAGCCATTGGCTCCTGCTGCTGTCAATCAAATCCATTAAAGCGTGCGCTGGGGGGGCGGGGGCTGAGTCATACACTCAGCATCTATGGACGCAGAGTGTCCCTTTGGGCTTAACGTCAAAATAGATGTTAACGCATTTATCGATAACTCATAAACAAATTTTGTCATCTACATGTATATTTTGTTTGTTTGAAATTCATTGTGAACTTGATCTGGTTCAGGTGGAGGGCCTCTTTATTGGCCTAAAGGAGATTAACAAATATTTTTCAATGTTGATGTTTACGTTTGGTCTTACATTAATTTAGATCAATTTTTATATTTTTTTATATATTTGTTCATATTTGTTCATTTTTAATATTTTTTACATATTTCCATTTTTGATACTTTTTAATAGTTATCTACTAACCTTACTGACCATAGTCGATTGGTTTACCTACATATACTGGATGGTATATATTTTCACCTACACTGTTCAGTTTGATTTACACTGACCAAAACTTTTTTATATTGGTTTACAACGTTGGATTACGTACCACTAGATTGACTAACAACTAAGTTGTAAACCTCTTTGGTTGGTCGTTCCAATATTTGGCTTTTTGTATATATGTTTTTGGTCCTGCAAGACCACCATATGTGGACACCTTAGCCCTTTCGTTCAGATCGAGGCTTGGTTCTTTGGTCTTGTTAGGCCACTATGGATGGCCATCTACCGATTTAGATCGAGGCCTGGTTTATTCTAAATAGTATTTCACGCGGTGCGTCAGTGCATCGCCCGTGCCCCTAGATGACATCAAATGTGTGTCGGGAAGGTGACGTGCTGACGCAAGACGTGACGGTCCAACTGGAACGGGCGTTCAAGTAAGCCGGCCGGCTTTGCTACCTTTTTTGCCTGTTTTTATAAGATGTTTGTAAGTGTAACTTTTAATTAAACTTTGTAGCCTACTTTTTACGTACTTCACTATGTTGGCTTTTATATTTCCTATCGTCTCATTGCCGCTGATGCGATACTGAGAGGATACTGAGAGCAGCGCTACCATACAAGGCCCTGGCTTAGGGTTGTTTAGCCATAGGAAGATCATTACCTGGATTCTGGTAAGCCTTTAATCTATCTGGGTGAAATGGTGGTGGTGTTAACACATAGTCATAGTTTTGATATAACCTACACATGTTGTGCTGACATACTTCACTATGTGAACTTTTCCTCTGTTTATATCTGGTGATACCTTTGGAGTTTTCCACAACCCTTCATCATCTGCTGAGGATTCCTAAAGGCCCGGGCTAGGGTTTATAGCCGCAAGCCTGCTGAGCTTGCCTTTTGGTAAGCCTCCATCTATCCATTGGTGCAATCTTGGTGGTGGTTCTGCATTACGTATTGGACTTCCTTGAGATTGATTGTATTAAAATCCTTATCCGATTCAGGATTCTAATTTTATATTTTTTGAAACTGATGGGCTTTTCCCATTGTCTGAACTAAGCAATCTTATTTGGACATTATTCATTTCCACTAGGGTACTGTGTTCCTTAATGGACTCGGAACCTGTATTTGTATACATAGTTTACTATATCTGCCTTTATTATTTTACATACAGCGCAACTCCAATTTTTTGCCTTCTGGAAATTTGGAAAGTCTGTTTTAAATGTAAGTCAGATTTGTAATTCAATTGTATAGCAAAGCAAAAACACAATGCAGTAGGATAGGATCTTTGAAATTAAAGGGGTTGTAAAGGTAAAAAAAAAAATCCCTAAATAGCTTCCTTTACCTTAGTGCAGTCCTCCTTCACTTACCTCATCCTTCGATTTTGCTTTTAAATGTCCTTATTTCTTCTGAGAAATCCTCACTTCCTTTTCATCTGTCTGTAACTACACACAGTAATGCAAGGCTTTCTCCCTGGTGTGGAGAAAGCCTCTTGAAGGGGGAGGGGCGAGCAGGCAAGTCAGGACGCTCTTTACTTTGCAGATAGAGAAAGGAGCTGTGTGTTAGTGGCCGTCCTGACACTCCTGCTTGCCCCCTCCCCTCTCAAGAGGCTTTCTACACACCTGGGAGAAAGCCTTGCTTTACTGTGTGTAGTTACAGACAGAAGAACAGGAAGTGAGGATGGGGTAAGTGAAGGAAGTTTGCGCTAAGGTAAAGGAAGCTATTTAGAGAAAACTTTTTTTACCTTTACAACCCCTTTAAGACCGAAACTAGATGAAAATTGAAAGAGCTAGCAGCACAGACATTATCTGCAGAAAAATTATAGGGGTCACTTTTTTTTTATCTGCTTAGGACTTAATGGTCAAAGTTGAACTCCAAATAAACAGCTTAATATACAGCTGAAAAACATATAAAGGAGATGTATTTGTTTTTCTGCCTCACCACCCAATTTTCCAACAAGTCCATTCAACTTCTGTCATTAGCCACACAATGATCGAAATCCAGCCTGTCCCTGCTAAATCAGCCAGTGTGATCAGTGTATGGCCAGCTTAATTCTTTACCTGATGGCTAGATTAAAATCGTTATAAAGCCTAAACTTTTTTTTTACCTTAACGCATTCCCTAGTTTAGGCACCAATTTTTGTCTCCCACGACTCCTAATACTTACCTGAGCCCTCATTTGTTCCAGTTCTGTGCTTCTCCAGCTCTTTCTTCCCCTTACTTCGGTGTCTTGCTGGCTTTTTTGGGGCACTGAAAGCCATTTGCTCCCAGTGCTGGCAATCAAAGGCAGTGATAAGGGAGGGGGGGCTGAGCCCCACTCTCTGTGTCAATGGACGCAGCATCAGGGCTCGGTAATGAGAAAGCTTGTGTGCCCCTATGGGAGGCGGCTTCCCATGGGGGCACTAGACAAAGAGGGGGGACCAGGAGCGCCAGCAGGGAGACACAAGAAGAGGAGGTTTGGGGGCACTCTGTGCAATTAAATCGCAGGTAAATCTAGAGATGATTGTTATTTAACAAAAAAACATGGTATGAATTTGTATAAAAATAAGAAAAGAAACTATATTGAAAAACACTAAACATTCTATAGGGATTACAAATTCTCACTATGTTGCGGATTTAAAAAAAAAAAAACCATAGTACATGCATTAAGAACTATTTATGCTGAATATTTTTTATTGTCTTATGCACACTTAGATCTGTCATAATGCAGTCTAAGGAATCGGTCTGTACATGAAAATGAGATCTCTAATAAACATACTTCATCTTCATTGCATTGTATAAATATTGTACGTATTCCCTTTGGCATTCATGCTGCAAATTTCAAATTGTGAAGCAGACTCTTTTTTAATTAACATAATGAATTTAAACAAATGTAGAGCTGAACTAGCATACTGCTTCCAACAACAACATGGCAATATTTAGGGAATATGTTTCCATGGTATTGCTATTACCGCAACACAGGTGTGAACATTAATTTTACTCATTACTTAGTTAAATAAAAAGTGTGTATTTTGTGGAGTCGGTACCTGCTATTTACATATGATATGAATCACAAATTTTAAACAGACACAAAAAAATCTGCAGATTCACATCTGCAGTTTATCCTTTAGAAAATGTATAGTTATTAACTAATGCATTCCTATTAACATGGCTTAAATGGATGGAAGACAGCAATCTCACATCATAAAAACAATATGGCCATTACAGGATTGAAACATGTCCATACATGAGAAACTTAATGTGTTATTTTGAAATAGAATATGGGGTCAATTCACAAAGCTTTATTTTCAGATTGCAGGTGTTATTTTAACGATTTTGCACGTTATTGAAGCTAGTTCAATTCACTAAACGATTTAACGCTTTGAAAAATCATCAAATAACGTTTCCCTACACAGAACCGATATTTTAAGGTGTGGATCCTTATTAAAGAGTCAAATCGTTATTTTAAAGATTCAAATCGTTATTTTAAAGAGTCAAATCGTTATTTTAAAGAGTCAAATCGTTATTTTAAAGAGTCAAATCGTTAAATATGTACAGAAGTGCAATTCACAAAGATTTTTTGGACAGTTATCAATCGTTAAGCAATCGTTAAATTAACACCTCCCTCAGGGTGGCGTTATGACATTTCCCAGGCGATATTTTGTTGTTAGAGGAAGCTTTTGGCGATTTTTGTAGTGTAGTGTAGTGTTGGGCAAGATGGAACCGTGCTCTATTTGAACTTAAAATTATCCAGAGGCGAAGAAGAACACGTTAGAATGTTGTTCAGATTTATAAAAGTGTATTCCGTTCACATACTATTTTGGATGACTTTTCTGAAACCCAGGTGATAGCTAAATTCCGATTATCATCTCCCATGATTTATTCTCTGTATGAGGAAATACACATGGCTTTAGAAAAGCACACACTAGAAGTTTTGCACATTACATGCTCAATCTCCATGTGTATTGCTTGTGTCTCCCTCTCTCTCTCTGTATCTGCTCTTTTCCACATGCAGCTGTTCTCCTCCCCTTTTGCTCCCAGAATGCATCTCTCCAGCATTATTTAACGATCTTAAGAGTTATTTTAACGTCCCGAATCTTAATAATAACGTCTGAGTAGTTAGAATAACGTTTGGATAAAGAGTCAGTTGAAAACCATAACGACTATGTTAAATAACGATTATAGCTTTCGTGAATACCATGTTTGCTAGCGTTAAATAAGGAGTGCTAATTTAACACCTGAAGAAAACCAATAACGTTTCTCTTTGTGAATTGACCCCTATGTGTGTTTCAAACTTTCCTCATTATTTTGTGTGTTATATCAACCTCACAAAAGCGTATTATATTAGCTTTGACTAATGTAACTACAGGATGTAAGGTATATCCGAGATCTATATGAATCAAAAGAACCTCTAATAATTTTTGTTTTTTAACTGACCTGTTGAAGCTAAAAAATTCAGCACCAAGTAATTCCAGAATTCAATGCCAAAGCCTTGGATTCAGGAACAGCAAAAAAGTATTGATCCCCTATTATCCTTACTCCCCCATCCCCAAACCCCAAATCGTATGCCCTAACTGTCCCTGCCCTGTCAAATCCTAGCTGTAAACCTCACTGGGAGGTGAACAGCCACCACCACTGCAAAGTCTCCAATCTTGGCAGGTTCTACAGATGTGCATGTATGGAAAAATCCCATCCATTTTGACCCATCATCAGGACACATAATGGAAGGCCTCTCCATAGGAAAAAATGTACAAGCATGCTATATGTAAAAATAAAAAATAAATACAAAAAAAAACTGCCTGGCAGGGCGACTTTGAATTGGCATCTGTGTGGTTCTTAGCCGGCCGCACAGGGAGGCCATGACAAAGCCTCATACACACAATCGGACTTCAAACTAACTTTTCCGTGAATTTTTGTCCGAAGGCAGTTGGCCGGCCACACCCATAGCATACACACGGCAGGACTTTTCTCCCAAAACTTTTCGAACATCACGTGTTTTTTCTGCTCTTTTCTGCTCTTTACCGCCACCCTTTGGTCAACTCCTGCTATTGTTGGTTGAATTTAACATTGGTTCTGGGCATGTGTGTTTGTACTTTGCACAAAAGTCTGATAGATTTCTGTACACACGGTCGGACTTTGCACCATCGGACTTTTGTTGCCGAAAAGTTTGTCCGTTTGCAGAGCGAACTTTTGTCCGATGAAAACCGAAAAAGTTTGTCCGATGGAGTGTACACACGGTCGGATTTTTTGGAAAACTTGCCTGGCATGGCTGGGTGAAGCAACGTTACCTTATGTCGCTTTGCCTTTTGGCCACTAGAGCACATGCGCAGCTTGCCCCTGGAGCCGATGTGAGTGCCCGGCAGGGGCGCAATGACCACCGGGCACCCGTGATCGTTAGTGACAGAGCAAGAACCCGGGATCTGTGTGTGTAAAGAAAGTATCAACACCGATCTCTCTCTCTTCTCCTAGTAAGTCCCACCCCCCTACAGTTTGAACACAGTGAGGGAGCATAGTTAATCCCTTGATCGCCCACTAGTGTTAACCCCTTCCCTGCCAGTGACATTTATACAGTAAATCAGAGCATTTTTATACCACTAATCGCTGTATAGGTGTGAATGGTCCTAAAAAAAATTCAAAAGTGTCCAATTTGTCTGCCACAATATTGCAATCCCAATAAAAATCGCAGATCGCCGCCTTTACTAGTAAAGTAATCATTAATAAAAATGCCATAAAACTACCCCCCACCCCGCTATAACTTTTGCGCAAACCAATCTATATACGCTTATTGTGGTTTTTTTTTTTACCAAAAATATGTAGAAGAATACACATCGGCCTAAACTGAGGGAAAAAAAAATTGTGGGGGGGGGGGGAATGTGGGATTTATTATAGCAAATTGTAAAAGATATTTTTTTTCCCCAAATTGTCTTGTTTTTATTTTTTGCGCTATAAACAAAAGAAAAACACAGAGGTGATGAAATACCACCAAAAGAACGTTCTATTTGTGGAAAAAAAAAGGACACAAATTTAGTTTGGGTACATCGTCGCACGACCACGCAATTGTCAGTTAAAACGACGCAGTGCCAAATTGTAAAAAGTGCTCTGGTCAAGAAAGGGGTACAGCGGTTAAAGCCCCACTCCAGATAACAGAAGTTACAGAAGCATTTACAGAGTTTTTTTTTATTAAAGTATTAAAGTAACGGAGAATGATGGATCTACTGATAAGATCAACAGCTAATAAAACTGTTTCGGGGGACAACACAATAAACTCTGTGTTAATGCTATTAACTGTAAATATCCTATATGAATATTTAATTTTGCCTATAGTTACACTTTAACCTCCTAAATGCTACCCTGCCATTAAAATCCAATTAACTCTTTTTCATCCAAGGTTAGATGTCAAGAGCATAAGTACAGTCCCAACCCAATGTCTGCACAAAAACACGCAGTTCAATGCCAAAACCTACAGATCTAATACAAACAAGCATTGTGTAATGGACTTTATTTTGTGCCTATAGCTGTGCCTCTTTTTCACAGCAATTTTAAGGGTAAACACCATTTATTTAAATAGCTATATAACCATGCTAAATAAGGCCCCACTCACATATAAGAAATTATTCTGCTATTCTGCCTGCGATTACAAAACTTGGCAGAACAAAGTATGGCACCCCAAATATGGATATAAAAGGGAAGAACAGTAAATGGGACTTTAAATAAAGCACATAGGTATAAAAATCTATTTTATTGTATATATTAACAATATAGTACATGGTGGTGATTACTATTCATTTAAAGTTCCATTTCCTTTTCCCTTTTTTCCCCCCAGATATGGAGCAATTTTGCAGCGATTGTTGTGCAACAAAACTTGTGATGATCGCAGCAAAACCTCTGGATCGACATCTGCGCGTAAGGCAGCCAATTCAAGTGGATGGGCTACCCTATGTGCAACACACATTTCCGCATGTGAATCGCACTGTTTAAAATGCTAGCATGACCCTGTGTTCCCGGGAAGAGAAATTTTAGCGGAGCCTAGAAATGCGCAACAAATAAAACTACAAGAATTTAAATCTAAACAATTTGTGTAGTAAGCAAAATACATCGCTATCTATCCAGCTGCTTTTGTGCAGTGGCAGCATGACTTTTTTAAATCATTAAAACATTCTCAAGTCATGCTCAGGGTATAACCACTCCACCTCGGGACTAATTAGAGGTAATTTAGCAATAAGGGATCAGTAACAGTATGTCCCTATTAGTTTGTTGTTTCTTATTATTTTGAAGCGATCATCTTTTATCACAATACTTTCTTTCAGTGGTATTGCCTTTAAAGAATTATTTATGTTCAATATATTTTGAAGTAAGAATAAAAAAATAAAAATGTTCCTGTTTCGACCAGGAAAGGTCCATTAATGGATCGTGTTTTATTCATATAAGCTGTAGTAACAGTTTCTATGAAAGACTGAGCTGGGCAAAATGGGCAGGCATATTCAGGCACTCTGTTACAGCTCTCTTAGTTTATTAACCCCACTGGATTACAGCAGTGGGGGCGAGGAGGCATTGGAGGATCAGAATTCTGCCATATATATCACTGTCTATGTACTTGTACTATTTACTCCCTTCTATGTACTTGTATAAAGAAGGCCATACAGGCCATTTAGTGAGAAGGGTTATCACTTATTGATTACATTTCATTTAAAAAAATGTGAAGCTCGGGATGGGTGGGTGAATGATGATGCAGACTGTGTGCTAATGAGATCAGCTTGTCAACTCCTTCCTGTGTCATGACCTAAAGTCTGTAAAGAAGAAGACAGAAGCAATAGATACGTTTGGAATCATGGATGGAGGACAGTAAAGTAAGCGTCTGTATTTTTTATAGAAAGCTTTGATATTTTTACAAAAAAGTACATGAATGCTATATTGGTAAATAGGGAAGCTGGAATTTAGGAAAAAAGGTGAACAGCCTTTAACCTCCCTGGCGGTATGATTCTTTCTGGTTTTAGGTGCTGAAAGCGGTACCATTATTTGGAAGGAAATTTGGCGTTTTATACTGTAGGCCTGTAATTCTTAGGAATAACTCACTTAAATCTAATCAAACAAGAGTCTAATAGGCATCCCGGGTATGACATTTAAAAAAAAAACTAAATTATAAATAATAATATAATAAATAATTATAAATAATTATATCAAATAATAATATAATTATAATACAAATTATTCAATAATGTAACTAACTCAAAATCACTGAAATTTGCTCAGTTGCAGAATTGTCGCTGTCATTACTTTTATTTTTTTATGACAAATTTCCCCACAAACCGCTATCGCTCAATTTCTTCAAGTGATTATAATTTATTATCGCTGTTTTCTAGCTGCTCTAAAACCACTTTTGACATAAAGGGACACTTTTGGTTGCTATGGACAATCTACAGTTTGCAGGCAGGAAGAACAGTTTTTATTATATAAAAGAACATTTAGGGCACTGGGCAAACCAATAGGCACAAAGGGGGTGTGTATTTTTTACATCCAGTACTGTAATCTATAAGGTTACAGTATACTGTATGTAATGTGTTTGTTTACTTTTTTTAATTTGGTGCCGTTCTCCGACCCTGGGCGTCATAGCGTCGCAGGGAACGGAGATTGGCGGCACACGGGGACACTGTAAATCGAGCGAGGACTGGCTCGCTCACACAGTGTGGATGCATCGCAGGATCCAGGGACAAGGTAAGTAAACCATGCTTGTGGATGATGTGAGGCGAGCCCAAGTCTGACTCGAGGGTTACCGATCGCAGCACAAAAATGTAACCCCGAGTCAGACTCAGGAATACCACCGAGAGGGTTAAGCGCCTCTTCTCCAGGGAGAAGTTGTAGGTAACTGTAGTCATTGCTCATATCGAAGGTTTTCCAGTCCCCTTATTTGTTGCCCTTGTCTGGACTCTCTCCAGGTCCAGCACATCCTCCCTGAGGATCGGTGACCAGAACTGGATGGAATACTCAAGATGGGACGAGTTTGGTAAAATAATAGTTTTATCTCTTAAGTAAATACCCTTTTTAATGCATGATAATAGTCTGCTGGCTTTGCTTGCTGCAGCTTGGCACTGCATGCTATTGCTGAGTCTATGATCTATTAGAACCCCCAGATCTATTTCTGATTCCTCCAGAGGTTTTACCCCTAGCAAGTTAAACAGAATTGGTCACAGGATAGAGCCCTGGGGCACCCCACTCATAACTCCAGGCCACAAAGGACACAAATCCACTTTTAAAGCACCACATGCATTTGCAGGCGCAGTTATTACATTGTATAAGTAGCAGACACATCATCACTGCATTGCACTTAACCTCTGCAGAGATCAGAGCATTAGGAATAATCCAGCAAGTCCACCCACTAAGAGGGCGCCCTTACAAGACCAGTCACCCGGCACATGATTCTTAAGGAGAGAGAGCTGCAGTGACTAGACTTTATTACAGACGTTAATGCACAGAGGAGATTTTCACTAGATTACTGCACAGATCTGGGAGAAAGTATTTACCCCCTTTCGTGTTTTGTTGCTTCACAACCTGGAACATGGATTGTATGAGGGTTGGCATAATTTAATTTACAGAACATCCCCACAACTTTGAAGATTTTTTTTGTGAAGCAAACAACAAATTGAAAAAACAAAAAAAAGAAAAAGTCAATGTGCATAACTATTCACCCCCCTAAAGTCAATACTTTATAGAACCTTTTGCAGCTATCACAGCTCCAAGTCACTTTGGACAAGTCTCTATGAGCATGCCACATCTTAACACTGGTATTTTTGCCCATTCCTCCTTGCAAAACTGCTCCAGCTGCTTCAAGTTGGATGGTTTGCGCTTCTGAACAGCAATTTTTAAGTCTGACCACAGATTTTCTACTGGATTGAGGTCTGGCCTTTGACTAGGCCATTCCAACACATTTACATGTTTCCCCTTAAATTACTCAAGTGGTGCTTTAGCAGTGCGTTTTGGGTCATTGTTCTGCTGAAAGGTGAACCTCCATCCTAGCCTCAAATCACACACAGAGTGGTACAGGTTTTGCTCAAAAATATCCCTGTGTTTAGCACCATCCATCTTTCCATCAACTTTCACCAGTTTTCCAGTCCCGACTGCTAAAAAAACATCCCCACAGCATGATGCTGCCACCACCACGTTTCACTGTGGGGTGGTGTTCTTTGGGTGATGTGATGTGTTGGGTTTGCACCAGACATAGCGTTTTCTTTGATGGCCAAAAAGTTACATTTTAGTCTCATCAGACCAGAGCACCTTCCTCCATACATTTTGGGAGTCCCACATGCCTTTTCACAAACTCAAAACGTGCCATTTCATTTTTTGCTGAAAGTAATGGCTTTCTTCAGGTCACTCTGCCATAAAGCCCAAATCTATAGAGCATACATCTTATTTTCGTCCTATGTACAGATACTCCAGTCTCTGCTGAGGAACTGTGCAGCTCCTCCAGGGTTACCTTAGAACTCTGTGCTGCTTCTCTGATTAATGCCCTCCTTGCCCGGTCCATGAGTTTTGGTGTGCAACAATCTCTTGGCAGGTTCACTGTTGTGCCATGTTCTTTCCATTTGGTTTTGATAGATTTGATGGTGCCCCTAGAGATCATTAAAGATTTGGATATTTTTTTTTATAACCTAACCCTGACTGGTATTTCCCAACAACATTTTCCCTTACTTGTTTGGAGAGTTCCTTAGGCTTCATGGCAGTGTTTGGTTAGTGATGGCTCTTGCCAAGGTATTTCAGCCTCTGGAGCCTTTCAAAAAGGTGTGTATATGTAATGACAGATCATGTGGCACTTAGATTGCACACAGGTGGGCATCATTTCCCTAATTATGTGACTTCTGAAGGTAATTGGTTGCACCAGGGCTTTTTATGGGCTTCATAACAAAGGGGGTGAATACATACGCACATGCCAATTATTTTTTTGTTTGACAAATAGTTTATATATATATAATTCTAATTTTACTTCACCAACTTAGACTAGTGTGTTCTGATCCATCACGTATAATTCAGATTAAAAAAACATTGAACTAAAGTCTGTAATGTAACAAATTGGTAAAAAGCCAAGGGGGTGAATACTTTTGCAAGGCACTGTACATAAAGAACTTCAAAATTCAAGTGAGAATACATTTACTGTACATCTTGTATTTAGACCATATTTGCCCATCTCGGAGTTGAGCTTTAAATATTAGTAAGAAAATTCCTTTTAATACTCTTCTAAAACATAGCATATTACACTTCATCGAAAAATGCTTTATGCCAGCAGTGTTGGTGCAGATTTCTCTTTCATATGCTGGCATTTGGCAAGATATGACAGACACCCTTTTAAGTGATGATGAAAAGATGATATAGGTGTAGTTCTCTGCCAAGAGTTTGCAGCTTAATATTGTTGCTGCGTGACTCTGTGTAATACTCTGTCATTCATACAGTCGAAAAATGTATAGGCTTATCAGATAAAGGTCACATTTTACAAAGACACCGCCACTCAGGATAAAGCGGCGAGGAAATATCAGATGCAGATAGGATAGAGGAGACAGGTGTTCTGCAACTCAGCGTGAAATTTGAAAAGAGCCAAGAAAATAAACAAATCTGAACAGAAGGTGCAAATCATGGAAGGGATGTGCTCCCCAGAGTCTCACTTTGCCCTTGACTTTCCTAAAACTCATTCATGTCTTACCCATTATTATCATCCATTGATAACACACTTGCATTATATTAATATTTGTCCTTTCATAAAAAAAATTGGTCTCCTGAGATGACACTTGAGGTTCTTGAGCCAGTGCTCTTGGTGTGAAAACAAATAAAAAATAAGTTCTCTATCATATAGATGCCCCTTAATCTAACCCTAACACTTAGTCATATCCTTATTTTCTAAAAATTGATACAAATCCACTACTTAATTACCATGTAATCTATTATTCATTAAACTGTTCACTACTGCCTTTTCTTGCCCTCTTGTAAAGTCCCCCATGAGCTCCAAATATTGGCTTTCATTTGTTTGGCACGAGAAGTACATGTTAGGTCATGTGCAATGCTTTATGCACACTACAAATCTCATAGTCCCTCCCAGGAGCAGGCAAGAGAAAGTGTATAGGCTCCTAAACACAATGGGGTTGATTTACTAAAACTAGAGTGCAAAATCTGGTGCAGTTGTGCATGGTAGCCAATCAGCCTCTAACTTCAGCTTGTTCAATTACCCACTTGCCGACCAGCTGCCATCATTATACTGCGGCAGGTCGGCACGATCCTAGTAACCGTCTTAGCTGTACCTCGACTCCTTTAACCACTTAAGGACCGCCTAACGCCGATATACGTCAGCAGAATGGCTCGGTTGGGCACAGGCACGTACCTGTACGTCGCCTTTAAGAGCCCAGACGTGGGTCACGAACGCGCCGCAACCCGGTCCGAAGCTCCGTGACTGCACCCGCGGGACCCGTGTAATTACACCTTCCCTGTTCTTCTCTGTGGCAGTGACACTGATCGTCTGTTCTTTGATATAGGGAACGACGATCAGTGACGTCACACCTACAGCCACGCTCCCCTACAGTAAGAATCACTACCTTAGGCCACACTTAACCCCTTAGTGCCCTCTAAGGCCGCGTACACACAATCAGACCACCTGAAAAAACGTTCAAACGTTCAATGCTTCCAAGCATGCATCGACTTGATTCTGAGCATGCGCAGGTTTTTGGTCCGATGCTTTTGCGTACTAACCATCGTTTTGGTCCGATGTTCAGGTGTCCATCGGACCGATTTTAAAGCAAGTTTTAAAACTTTGGTCCGATGGACACCGGTCCGATGGGCCGTACACACGATCGATTTGGTCCGATGAAACTGGCCTTAAGGCCAGTTTCATAGGACCGGTCTGATCGTGTGTACGCGGCCAAAGAGTTAACCCCGTCACTGCCATTGACATTTTCACAGTAATCAGTGCATTTTTTTAGCACTTTTCGCTGTGAAAATGACAATGGTCCCAAAAATGTGTCAAAAGTGTCTGATATGTCCACCAAAATGTCACAGTCACGAAAAAAAACGGTGATCGCCGCCATTACTATTAAAAAAAAATGTATTAATAAAAATGCCATAAAACTATCCCCTATTTTGTAAACACTATAACTTTTTGTGCAAACCAATCAATAAACGCTTATTGCGATTTTTTTTTACCAAAAATAAGTAGAATACGTATCGGTCTAAACTGAGGAAAAAATAAAATGTTTATACATTTTTTGCGTATATTTATTATAGCAAAAAGTAAAAAAAAAATGTTTTTTTATTTTCAAAATTGTTGCTTTATTTTTGTTTATAGCGCAAAAAATAAAAACCGCAGAGGTGATAAAATACCACCAAAAGAAAGCTCTATGTGTGGGAAAAAAAGAACGCCAATTTTGTTTGGAAACAACGTCGCACGACCACGCAATTGTCAGTTAAAGCGACGCAGTGCCGAATCGCAAAAAGGGGCAAGGTCCTTAACCTGCATAATGGTCCGGGTCTTAAGTGGTTAAGCACGATAGCAGGCGTGCACTTCTTTCCCCATTTTGTAAATGCTATAACTTTTGCGCAAACCAATCGATATACGCTTATTTCGATTTTTTTTTTCAAATATGTAGAAGAATACATATTGGTCTAAACTGAGGGAAAAAATAGCTTTTTTTAAAAAAATTGGAGATATTTATTATAGAAAAAAATGACAAAATATTGTGCTTTTTTCAAAATTGACGCTCTTTTTTTTTGTTTATAGCGCAACAAATTCAAATCGCAGTGATGATCAAATACCACCAATAGAAATCTCTATTTGTGAGGAAAAAAAAGGATGAGTAGGATGAGTACAGCATTGGGACCGTGCAATTTTCGGTTAAAGTGACGCAGTGTTGTATCGCAAAAAATGGCATGGTCATTGAGCAGCTAAATCTTCCGGGGCTGAAGTTGTTAAAGAGGATGACAGAAAAACCTGGAAGCTGCACTGGATTTTGTACTCTCAAGTTTTAATAAATCAACCCCAATGAGCCTATGGAGAACGAACATAGCCACCCTTTAACAGCAAGTCAGATCAAATCAGCAATAAATGGTATTTTTTTCAGGTAAGGATTTAAACTAGACTTGTACACAATGGAAAATTGTGTTCAATTTTGTTTTCATTCGTAAAATACATAATTCTGTTCTGTTATATTTGTTATGTTACGTTAATTTGTTTTTGGATAATTCCTCATTTCTGTAGCGTGTCAATATTCGTTATCCTGAATCGATTTGTTTTGTATGTATATCGATTCGATATTTATGTATGTATAAATATTTGTGATAACGATTCGTAGTTCAGAAAGTCGTTTGTATATTGAATCCATTAACACACACAATGACAATATCTCTTCTTCCTCTGCTCAAATACAATACAACACCCGTCTCACTCAGTTCTCAGGAATGCACTTTGCCATTAATCTAACTTCCAGCACAAAATTGATCAGCTGATTGCACTGTAAGATTTTCTCCGAGTTGACCTTTAGTTTCATTAGTAGTGTTGCTCACGAATATTCGCATTGCGAATATTCGCTACGAATATTGCATATTCGAGTATTCGCGAATAACTCGAATATTGCGGCGAATATTCGCTATGGCGAATATTCGTATTTTTTTTTTATTTTTTTTTAAAACAGATCACATCCTAGTGATCTCCATCGACGTCTAAAAGCATTGCTGGTATGATTAGAGAGAGAGACCCTGGGCCGAGTAGCTGATGCGATTCTTTTATGTTGCCGAAAATTCGCATTGCGAATTTTCGGCAACATAAAAGAATCGCATCAGCTACTCGGCCCTTCTTTTGCATCAGAGCCAATCAGAATAACTTGAATATTCGACAAAAGGAATATCGCGCAATATTCCTTTTGCTGAATATTCGAGTTATTCTGATTGGCTCTGATGCAAAAGAAGGGCGGAGAAGATAATCGCGCAATATTCCTTTTGCCGAATATTCGAGTTATTCTGATTGGCTCTGATGCAAAAGAAGGGCGGAGAAGATAATCGCGCAATAGGAATATTGCGCGATTATCTTCTCCGCCCTTCTTTTGCCCCCTTATTCTCCTTTCTTTTAAGTAGAGTTAGTGTAGAGTTAGTGTTTAGTGCATATTAGTTTAGTAATACAGGAAATGATCTCCGTTTATGAGAATTTCGCAATCATTTTCGCATTAGCGAAATTTCGGCAAATTTTTTTTGGATTAAATATCACGAATATTCGATATTAGCGAATATTCGCGAATATTCTTCTATATATTCGCGCAATATCGCGAAATCGAATATGGCGTATTCCGCTCAACACTATTCATTAGACCTTTAACGAATGAATGAATCATGTAGAATTCATTCGGTATTTTCGCTATGATTTATTTCGTATTCGTTGAAATTTGTTATTCAAATGTTATCCAAATGTCCGAAATTTGGCCGAATTTCGGTTCTTTACGAAACAAATTGCACATGTCTAATTTATACGGAGTTGAGCATCACTTTTACCCCAAACATCTTACAAGTTCTAAGGCTGGGTTCACACTTGTGTGAGGTTAGACATGGCATGTGATTCGCATTGCACTGTCATGCAGATTACATGCGATGTCTGTGTTATGAAAATTTAGCCTTTGTATGGCTGAATTTGTATTGCATTCACACCAAAAAGGTGAAGGACCCTGAATCGCATGGGTGTTGACAAATGTAATCAGAATTTTGATTCATAACAAAACAAATTGCACATGTTTAGTTCGATTTGTTCATGTAAAAATCAGCATATAGATACGTTTTTTTTTTTAGATCTTTAATTAGTCAAGCGACAATTTACCCCCCAGAGTTTGTTCTCTCACTTCTGATTGGCAAAGTTTTCACCTCTGCATGTGAACACAGGAAGTTCAGCAGGGGAGGAGCTGTATGTGACATCAGTGGCGAAGTTCAGTTAATGATTTAGTGCATGCACAAGAGAGGAAGCTTCTGACATGCCCCAAGTATTCTCTAGAAAAAACTAAAATGCCCGTACACATCGGAAATTCCGACAGCAAAAGTCTGATGTGAGCTTTTGAACGAAAATTCCAACCGTGTGTATGCTCCATCTGACTTTTGCTGTCAGAATTTCCAGCAACAAAAGTTTCAGCGCTGGCTCTTACATTTTCAGAAAATCCGGAAAATCCAATCGTTTGTAGCAATTCCTATGCACAAAATTCTGATGGATGCTCGGAAACAATTTGGCTCGGAAGCATTGAACTTAATTTTCTTGGCTCGTCGTAGGGTTGTACGTCACCACGTTCATGATGGTCAAAAGTTCAGAGAACTTGTGTGCCCGTGTGAATGCAAGCCAAGCTTGAGAGGAATTCCGTTTGGAAAAACCATCCAAGGTTTTTACGACAGAAAATCTGATCGTGTGTACGGGGCATTAGACTTCTAATAGTCTGAACCAAACATAGACCTTTTCTTACCATTTTGTGGTGTTTATGTACTGCTTTGTATGGTAATCCCAGCTATTTGACCAACACCTTTCCAAATATTTTCAGATTTTTTAGAAACTGTCTGTGTCCAGGAGATATTCCACATTTGCCTGTGCTACACATGTAACTCTTTAGGTCCCATTTACACTTTTTATGGCACAAACGCGGATTCCCGTTCGCTTTTTCTTTATGTGTTTCTGCAGGTTGCGCAGAGGGCACCCCATTTACTTACATGGGCTGCCGTATTCATGACCAAAGCAACAAAGTAGCTCCTGTACCTTTTCAGGTGTGCTGTGCTGCATATTTCTCAGCGGACATTTGATTTTTCTGTGTTCAATTGAGGAGCAAAATCCACCACGTTTCGGGTTCTGTTAACTGGTTCCCGACCAGCCGTCACAGTTATACTGTGGCAGGTTGGCTCTCCTGCTCGAATCTGTGTCATTGTACGACATGTGCGTACACATCGATCATTTGCTAGCGGGGGAGCCAATCAGCAGCGATTGCTCCACAAAGAGGCAGAATGGGGATCTGCCAGTGTAAATAAAGCAGATCCCCATTCTGTCAGGGGATTAGAGTGAGATTGTCAGCTCCTCTCTATTCCCTTTCAGTACACTCGCCCCACATTTATAAATCACCTCCCTAGGGAACATTTAACCCTTTGGTGATGCCTACCAGTGTCATTCATACAGTAATCAGTGGCTATTTTAAGCACTGACCACTGTATAACTGTCACTGGCCCCAAAAATGTGTCGAAATTGCATTTTGGAAAATGTAGGCAGAAATACACGATTGTGCCAGTGTTTGGGGCTTTGTGAAGGTAACAAATATATAGAACAAGTTCTGCAAGCTGAGATGAACCCGAGAACAAGCAGTGTACAGACCTTCCCTTTTACAGTTATTTTTTTGTTATTTAGAGAATATGTATAATAGGATTAATAAATTCAGACTGCTTAGGACACAATATTGAGTGCACTAAAGGATCATGGGACATCCAGATCTATTTTCAAACACAGAACAGACCAGTGACTTTATCTTCCCTACAGAAACAGGACTTTTGAAGCAGAAACATTTGGCTCTCACATTAAAAAAAATCAGCTCGGAGGAAAAAAAGAATCCAAAATAAAAAGTACGATTTCCCAAAATATACATAATGTAACAGACCTAAAGTTTCAGAAAAAAACATTGTGCTTTTAGTAGGGAGAGAGGTTTCACCCCAGTTTTTTTCTTGTTACCTAAACACAAGTAAATGTGTAGATTGCATACAGTATATATTTTCTTAACTGGTTAAAGGTTCTTAATTATTGGTAAGTATTTGTGCCATTTCATTTACTTTTTGGTAAATAATTGTTCTAATTCAGTGTTTCTCAACTCCAGTTCTCAAGACTCCCCAACAGGTCATGTTTTCGGGATTTCCCTCAGATGAAACAGCTGTGGTATTTACTCAGGCAGTGATACTGATCAAATCACCTGTGCCAAATAATGTATAGCCTGAAAACATGACCTGTTGGGGCGCTTTAAGGACTAGGGATAAGAAACACTGTTCTTTTATTTTCTGTCTCTGAGGCCGCGTACACACAATCAAATGTATATGCTGAAACCGGTCCAACGGACCGTTTCAGCAGACAAATCCGATCGTGTGTACAGGCGAGCAGACAGGTTTGTCCATCGGACAAATTTCAAAGCATGCTTTGAAATTTGTCCGCTACAAACCTGTCCGTCGGATCTGTCCACTGGTTAGTACACTAACCAGCGGACAGAACTGTTCGCGCATGCGTCGAATGGATTTGACGCATGCGCGGAAGCATTTTATTTCTGGGTTTGGTGACGTGGCGGCGTCAACGTCACCGCCACGTCACCGCGTTCCCTGGCCGAGGGGATTTTCATCCGATGGTGTGTACACACCGTCGGACGAAAATCCGGAGGAGACATGTCCGCTGGAAATGGTCTGTCGGACATGTTTCAGCGGACATGTCCCTCCGTGTGTACGCGGCCTAATAATTGTTACTGCTACAAATTCTTCTTTTAGGTTAGTGTGCAATTAGTTTATACGTCGCCCTAACTTAAAGTGGTTGTAAACCTCAGTCTTGGAATCTTAGCAAAGCACATACAACTGCAGTGTTTACTTATGTCTCCTCAAAACTTTAAGTGTTGTTTCTCTCGGGTGCTTTGTTCCTCCGTTATCAGCATGATTCACTTCTAAAAGAGTTTTCCCGACACATGAGATTCCCCCATTTCTGATGGATTTATGCTCACTCCCTTGTTTTGGCTATGGGAAGTAAGGAAGTGGTAAGGAAGTAAGTAAATGAAAATCTCCTTAATGGGACACAAATAAACAAAATAAAAAAAAAAAAAGGTTTTTCTTTAGCTGTACTGTTATTTTTTTATTTATTTTTTAACACAAGCAGTGTAAGTACCTTGATTTGACCTGGTATCAGACTATTGTGTTCAATGTACAGCATGGGCTGGAGTTTTAGAGGTAGAAGCCGTTCAAGGAGATAGTGGATGGAATAAAAACTGGAGAGTTTAATACCAGGTGCAGCTCTGCAATGAAACCAATCAGCTTCTAGTTTTTTTTTTAAAAGCTTAATTTAGGAAGCTGAGATTAGAAGCCAATTGGCTACCATGCACAGCTGCACTAGATTCTGGGTGCTTCAGGTTTTTTAAATCTCCCCCAATCAGTTCATGTGCTGACAAGACGCATGCTAAAACGACAAGAAGAATGAGTGACACAGAGATGACCTCATTGCTGTCCCACTTCTCCTTTAACTGCCCAGTGCCAGGCTGTGGCAGGTCTAGAGCAACCTGGGCTCAAAGGAAGTAGGTTGAATGAGTTTTACCATGATCAGACTTGGGGTCCTTTCACACGGAGCGGACCGTTTTTGTGTCTGCTCCGTGTGTGTCCGTAGGCTCAGCGAGGATCATCCGTAATCCCCGCTAAGCTGTCGGCGGACAGGGCGGTCCCCGCACACTGTGCAGAGACCGCTCTGTCTTTCCTCCGCTCTCCCCTATGGGGAATCGGATGAATAGGGACCGTGTGTCTGTATTCATCTGATCCGATCCGCCGGACGGAAGAAAAATAGGGTTTTCTTCCGTCCGAAAAAGCGGATATTTGCGGACGTTAGCGGATGCATCATCCGCTAACGGACGCGATCCCATAGGGAACCATTACAAGTCCGTAAACGGACTTGTAAAAAACGGACGAACGGTCCGTGTGTGTGAAAGGGCCCTTAGGACATCTAGTAGCAAAAAAAAGTACAGTGGGCAGATCTCTGAATTGGACCTGAATATTGCAATAAATGCTGGTTTTATCATTTTAATGGGCTATTCCTTTAATTAGTTGATGTTTGGCTATAAACAACCCCTGCCAAATCCTACATTACTATGTCCTCACTCCTCATAGATATTTACAGTATGACCCACTGGTGGAGATTCAACTGTGCATAAAAATGTCCAATCAGTAGACATTGGATTTTGGGGGCATGTTAGGAAAAAAGGGGTTATTCAAATAATAACTGTACTAAAAGTTCAGTTAATATTTTTAAATGTATTTTATTACAGTGCAAAGCATGCAACTTCCTGTTATGGAGCACGTTCATAATAGATACTGGTGTTTTGTTGAGGTTTGTGTGTCATTTGTTTGTCATTTATTTTTCAGTTCTATTTGATATTCACATCTCTACCACCATACCTAAGGGCTCAATTTCATATTTTGTAATTGATCAAACATGTTTTCTATGTTATTCACACTGTGATGGCTGGCATAAAAGGTTGTCTATTCAGATTAACTACATTTGCTACACGCGGTTACTCGTTCTTATTAGTTCTGCTTCCTAATTCTGGGATTAATGACAGCTTACTGAACAAGTATAAGAGACTTGGATAAATGTATACAAACTATTAACGTACATGTTTTTCATCAACATGATCCAATAGCGTATGCCTAATAATTCCACTGCTTGCAATTGCAACTAAAAAGATGCCAAATTATTCATGCTTACAGAAATAAATGTAAATATAAAATAGTTCAAATTCTGCAGTGTCAGCCTACAGCACCACACATTATATCTTACACTATAAATTAGCTATTCACAGTATGAAGGTATGTTTATGTTATTACAGAAGAAAAGCAAGGCAGCTATAGAAGCATCCTAAACGCCATAATCAGCTATATACTGTACATGTGAACTGACTCATTTGATGCAGAAGATTTTCTTTATTGACCACCTTGCAAGATGTTTCCAGGTAAACTGATATAATAATAAAAATAATGCATTTATATATATATATATATATATACACACATAGCATGCTCGTCGTAGTCGATGACGTCACTGCGTTCTTTTGAATGACTGTGTGTACACTCGGCGAGCAAGGAAAGCTTGCCAGGAATCTCGTCAGGGAATGCCTAACCGATAGGTCAAAACCGATCGTTAGTATGCAAAAGCATCGGTTAAAAAGCCGCGCATGCTCAGAATCAAGTCGACGCATGCTTGGAAGCATTGAACTTCGTTTTTTTCACCACGTCGTTGTGTTTTACGTCATCGTGTTCTGACACAATCGGTTTTTTAACCAACGGTGTGTAGGCACATCAGACCATCAGTCAGATTCATCGGTTAACCGATGAAAATGGTCCTTCGGACCGTTCTCATCGGATGGACTGATCGTGTGTACGCGGCCTAAGATGCACATCCAAGAATTTTTAAAAACTATCAATACTTCCTGCTTACACCACAGAGTGCGGAAGATAGTTGCACATCCTTATTGCCAGTGCTCCAGTTGGGGGGTGGGTCACCCGACCACCCCCCTTTCTACGCAGGGATCACCATTGAGGTATTTGCATTGAGGCAAAAACACTAATGAAGTGGCAGTAGAACTTCTGTGTTCTCCTTTGTAAGCACACACCTCACAATGAATACACAACACCAGTGTCATTAACCACTCAAGGACCGGAAAATTTGCCCCCTTAATGACCAGGCCATTTTTTTGCGATACGACACTGAGTCGATTTAATTGACAATTGCACTGCTATGCAAGCTCTAAGCAAACAAATTTGATGTCATTTTTTCCCCACAGATAGAGCTTTCTTTTGGAGGTATTTGATCACTTCTGCGTTTTTTATTTTTTGCGCAAAAAAAAAAAGAAAAAAAGAAGAGCGACAAATTTGAAAAATGTTCCTTTTTTGGTATAATAAATATCTACAAAAAAAAAACATTTCTTTATCAGTTTAGGCCAATATGTATTCTTCTACCAAATTTTGGTAAAAAAAAAAAATATATATTTTACTAGTTTAGGCAGTGATCTGCAATTTTTAGCAGGACTGCGACATTGCGGCAGATCGGACACTTTGGACACTTTTTTGGGATCACTGACATTTATACAGCAATCAGAGCTAAAAATAGCCACTGATTACTGTATACATTTTACTGGCAGGAAAGGGGTTAACACTAGGGGGGGTGGGCGCGATTATAGGGCGATGAAGGGGTTAAATGTGTTCCCTGGGAGGTATTGCTAATTGTATGGGGGCTGGGCTGACTGGAGCAAGAGAAAGATCGTTGTTCCTAATCACTTGGAACAGATAATCTCGCTCTCTCTCCTCCCATGTCAGAATGGGGATTTGTTTGTTTACACTGACAGATCCCTGTTCTGCCCTGTTCTGGAACGATCACGCGTGGCTGGCGGACAGAGTCCGCCAGACCCACTGGTTGGTTCCCCCACTTGTGAATGGGTGTGTTCCCACAAATCGCCATGTACGCGCCCGACGCACAATGATGGCGATTCGCACAGGGGAGCCAACTTGCTGCAGTACAACTGCGGACAGTCGCTAACTAGTTAAAGAGTGCTTAATGGAGATTAAGTGTTCATCTGCAGCTTAGTAACACAAGTATGCCCTCCTCCAGGCTCGGTCACAGACTCCTATGCCTTTCACATGTAATCATTTCTCTCAAGGATCAATATTTATGAAAGAGAAACCAAAATACTCCAATAGTGTAACTCAGCTAAAACTTTTTTTTATTAAAAATAAGGATTAAAAACACTCACATGTGCCAATGTACCATAGCATTAATCCATACAAACGTTCCAAATCCCAACAGTAGTAAGTATAATATGTTGTAACCTGGATCTGTCCCTTGGTGCTTACAAAGAAGAACACAGAAGTTTCAGCTCAGGACCTCAGAGATCTGGGGAAGGAGAAACGGCATCACACTGATCCGCTCAGTGAGTGGCGGTGCAGGGGAGGGCATGTCAGCACGTCTGATCATAGAAGAAGAACAGGCTGAGCTCCCAGAAAACTGGCTGTGCTCTCATGCCTAGTGGGCCTGATTTGAATAGGAAAGTAGAGGGGCTGGCAGGATCACCAAGTATTTCACACAAAGGAAGCAATACAAAGAGAACAGGTTACTTTTCGATACAAGCAAATGGTACAGCAGACACATATCAGGAATATGAAATGCTTGGGTAACATATTCTTTAAATATACGGATCTATAGATTAGGTACAAGAAAAGTAATAGTTTACTATAACCATGCTTCATAAGAGCTAAAAAAGGATATCAACCAATTAGCAAGTGCATAATTTCCAATGGGGTAGCTACGTGTAGCTTATACACAGGTCTTAAGTCCTGCGGGAACGGAGTTCCTGCACTTTTTCCACAGCAGAAACTCAGTTCCCTTTGCAGAACTAGAGCAGCCGAGAGCAGTTGAGCCGCCTGAGCCAATTCTTCTCTAAGCGGTGATGCCCAGCTCGAGTCACTGTCAGGGGCAGGTGAACCTTAGTAATCCTTTAGGTTACTGGCCGCTTCCTGTATATGGATTCATCAGGTAGTGTGCGTCACTTCGTCACTTCCTCGATGCCGCAATGTCTCCTGAGAGCTTTTATCATTGTTCCCATTGTTGCGGAGGTCTGCCACAAGTTATCGTGGGATTTAGAAAGAACTTACTAAGGTACAGTGGATCGAAAAAAATGTGGTTCAGTAATTATGCATATGAGCATATAATTTTTTTTTTGGTGGGGGAGTGGATCTTGGGTTGGAGTTCCCACACTTTTTTCCCCAGGACTTGACCCCTGCTTATACACTTGAGAGAGAAGCATTAAGGCAGAAGCAATGTGTGGCATCGCAAAGCAGTAAGTAGGAGCTGTATGGGCACAAAATATATAGTTGCTCCCATATACGTTATTACAAATGCTGCCAAAAATATTTTTTAATATTGTTTATTTAAAGTTTATCGCTGTCATATTGTGTTTTAAGTATATTAAAGGCCCATTTACACTGGTGCAGTGGAATGTAGGGTAAAATGTGTGTCTTATTGTGTTTTACTGTAACACACAAAGAGTGGTGTGCTATAGTGCCATTCAAATTGAATGACACTCACACCGTTACAGTAGAGGGCAAAACACCTCCCCTGCATCACATCACAACATAAATACTGTTCATTGTGTCATGCAGCATTAATAAAAAGAGTTTTTGTCGTGTGTTGGCAAACCCGTTCATGATTAATGGGCTGAACTAACACAATGCATGTTAAAGCATGATATTATGTGTCAACTCCTGCTACGACCCAGAGAAATGTGAATGGACCAGGGTTGTCAAGCTCCGCAGCATTTTTTACTGACAAAATTGGAAAATTTACTGGCGGAGCACATTTTTTTACTGACAACCTGAGAAACTGCAGAACATTTTTTACTGACAACCTGAGAAATTACAGACATTTCCTATTGAAAAACAAACACAATAATATTTGTATAAACACGATATGGAAACACTGACAATACCATTAAACAACGTGTTTTTTTTTTTTTTTTTGCTTGATTTACTCTTACAAAGTCAACACAGCATGAAATTATCAGTCCCCGATATTTACTGGCAGTTGTAAAAGAAATCACTGATTTTTACAAACTGTCAGTAACTTTACTGGTGGGCAACCCTGGAATGGACCCTTAAAAGATTATAGTGGCATAATAATTATAAGATTATTTGCCAGTGTGAAAGATCCATAGGTTTTCTAGCCCAAGACTCCTGAAATGTGTGCTCCTAGTATCAAAGATAACTAGCGCATAATGTATGAAAGGGCTTTATCTGTTTTTAATTTGCCCATATATGGACATCCTAAAAAAAAAAATCGAGCTGACTAAGCTAAAATGCTTTAACCTCTCATAAGTCATGTGTCCAATGAAAAAAAAACATGTATGCATATTATTAACATATTAAACCATCTGTCTGCTTATCAAAAAGGTTAAACATCCTGTTAGACTAAATTCATTCTAAATTGTTAGCTTAAATTAAAAAAAAGGGCTAAAATAAATTGGTAGCTAATTCCCTTTTTTTTTTTAAAAAAAAACAACAACAACTTCCAATTTTCTCAGATAATTAAAATGAATTATTAAAAACATGCCATTTGAGTCAGAGGCAGTAAATGTATGAGTTAATTTATGGCAATTTATGCTCAATTCATCACACACATGAAAAATGCATAAGAGATCATTCGATTTGGATGTTGGTGAAATTCTTATTAACATGCCGCTCCAATGAAGAATTTATTTACCGATTGCCGCGACACAGTTGTGCGCACGTTGTATTGTTTGCAGAGTGCTTTGCCTTATTTAGCGGCGGTGGCGTTTTGCTGGAAATTGCAAAATTGAAAACATTATTTCACCAATAAGTAGATCACATTCCACTAATGAAAAAATTAATGGATCTAGAGGAAGAAGTGTAATGAACGGGGTACCTCTCAAGAGACTGGTAAGCTTCGCGCAAATCAAGAGTGGCGACAGAATGTCCTTCTTAGAAATTTCATAGGCTGTGCAACAGCATAAAAGCCATGGCTGAGTCAGTGTCTGCATAAATAAGCAACACATAGCACACTGAATATGTTTTTTAGTATGCAAAGCCAGTTATTTTATTATTTATATAATATTTCATTTTTACACTACCTGCGAATCTCTAAACTCTATGAAAAACCAGAGCAATACACAAAAAAAAAACCTTTCCCTAATTGTGAACTACAGCTCCTACAAACCCCAGGCTGTTAATATGTATATGTATTCATGTATTTCACTTCAGTCTTTTCTTGCCAGCCGAAAAGCAAAACCTTTGCTCCTGGGGGCTCAGAAATCACATTGAGATATCTGCAACGAGTGCAGCAACATCACCACATGCTTTTCCAAATACATTATTAACGGGTCAATTCATTCACATGTTTTTCTGCCCCTTGTTAGCATTATAAATTAGCACTCTATCTGGTTTCCAAAAATCATATGCAACCAGAGCTAGTTCTTCCAGGAGGAAAAATAAAATAAAATACATACACATTTTAAAGACTGCTGTGACCTCATAAAAATGCTAAACATTTTTAGATTTGAATAAGAAAAGCCACCTTTGTTGGCGTTCTCCAAGTATTCAGAGCATATTGTAAGGTAGTAGAATACCAGATATACATACATACACACATATATATATATATATATATATATATATATATATATATATATATATATATATATATATATATATATATATATATATATATATATAGCTAGCCTGTACAATTAAATAATTTTAAACATATACTGCAAACTTTTGCCATTTAGAAAATTCTTATTTTTAAGGCTAAACTCAAGGCAGATAGAAAATACACAAAACAATGCAGCTCTGTAATTATTAACCACTTGTCTACTGGGCCCTTTTTTGACCCCCTTCCTGCCCAGGCAATTTTATTTTTAATTTTTTTAACACAAATAGTGTTTTTTTCTTAGTTTCTGTTATTAAATCTAGCAAACAGGTGATTTTTCTCCTTCGCTGATGTGCGTTAAGGCTGCGCTGATGTGAGCTGTCAAAGCTGCGCTAATGAACACCGATAGGCAGTACTGATGGGCTGCACTGATGGGCACTGATGAGGTGGCGCTAATGGGCACTGATAAGGTGGCGCTAATGGGCACTGATGAGGCTGCACTGATAAGCAGCATTGATGGGCACTGATAGGCAGAACTGATGGGCATCGATAGGCTGCACTGATAGGCCACACTGATTGCCAGCACCGATGGGTACTGTTAGACAGCACTGATGGGTATGGTTAGGCAGCCCTGAATATCAGTGTAGATGTCCCCTTTTACACTTGTCAGTTACCGGTTCTCCTCACGCTGTTAGGCCTCGTACACACGATCAAATCTGTCTGCTGGAAACGGTCTGCTAGACCGTTTCAGCAGACAGATTTGATCGTGTGTACGGGCAAACAGACGGATTTGGCCACCCGACAGATTTCAAAGCATGCTTTGAAATCTGTCGGCTGGGAACCCGTCCGCCCGACATGTCTGCTGGTTAGTATGCTAACCAGCAGACATGTCTTCTCGCACACGCGCCGAATGATTTCGACGCATACGCGGAAGTGTTTTACTTCCTGGTTCGGTGACGTGGCGGCGTCAACGTCACCGTCACGTCACCGACACGTCAGCGCGCTGTCTGCTGGCGGGGATTTTGGTTTGCTCGTGTGTACACGCGAGCAAACCAAAATGCCAGCAGACAGATCTGTTCAAATCGGTCGGTCCGACCGATTTGAACAGACACATTTGATAGTGTGTACGAGGCCTTAAAGGAATGTCGATAACAGCACTGTGATTGACCCTTCACCCCAATCACTGACCGCACCGGTGGCACCTTGCAGCGGGCTTGCGGAGGGCACAGTTCTGGGTGAATGTCAATAGACACCCGCTCCCAGAACTGGATGACCATGCTGTAGCCGTCATTCAGCTATAGTGCGGTTAATTCATCATTAAAATGCAAATTTTAAATGCAAGTGACCTGATATCAAGCTCTGTACAGCAGGGATAGAGTGTGACATGAATAAGCAACACAAACAGCCAATCGGTTCATGTGCTGACATAAAGCATGCTCATAGGAGGAAAATGCAGAGTAGCAGAGAGATTAGCTTATCACTGTGCTGTTAATCCTTTCACTGTCCAGCAAGGTCTAGTGCAATCTGGGCTCAGAAAAAGTGGGTACATGGTGCTGACCTTTAAACTGCATATATCTAGTGGCAAAAGAAAAGTATGGCAAGATACATTTCTAAACTGCAGGTGAATATTGCAGGAAAAGCTGTTTTATTGTGTATTTTATCTAATAATGGTCTATTCATGTTTGCTTTGTTATTTTTGGCTGGAATTCTGCTTTCTTCCAATGCTCACAGAATATGATAAAAAGTCGAGACTCGTGTCACAATCCAGATTTTGTAGCAGTGGTTTGTAACATCTATAGAATCACTTTCATTACTTTTTTGTTGCTTGTAAAAGATAATGAATAGCAGTCAATGAAAGATTTGCGCAGTAGAAAAACTAAGCGTTTTGGAGCTGCGTCAGTGAATGATTGACTTTTTTGCAAGCTAGGTACGAAATTGCCAACTTCAGTAGCTTCTCAGAATATACAATGCAGCTACTGATAATCATGGTAGACCAGCAGTTTGTAGCTGACAAGAAAGCAATGTAATTCAGCTATCAAAGTAAATCTGTGACTAGCTACAAAACGAGAAAATAGGCAGAGAGCTTTGTGGGTACAAAAGATCTCCTCTATAAAGTTGTGAGAGTGACATGGCCTTAAATTTGGTAAAAATTGGCAATTTTATGACAAGCATCCTAACCAGTCTATTCATAAGAAACTGCAAACATTGTTCAATGCAAAGAAGAAAATAAAAGTTTCAAGCTCTAGATATAGAAAGAAATTTGCTATGTGAAAGCTATTGTCAAACATTGCTGAAACCCAGAAACACATTATTAAACATTAATCGCATACACATAGAAATCAGAATGGATGTGCAACATAAAATTCCAGGCACAAGCTGAAAATACTAGTCCATAACATCTGGGACATCAATCACCTTGATTAGAATGTTGCAGAAATCATACACACTGGTTTCCGAATGGTTCCCAAGTGAGCAAATATTCCTGCATGTGGTAAATTTACAGCCTAACTGGTAATGTCATAAAGTTTTCATTGCGTACAAGCAAGTATGCCCACATTGGCATCTCTGGTAGGGCTATTTTATACCAATAGTTAATCTAGAGAAAGACAAAAACCCAAAGAAAGCATAATCCAATTTGTAACAGTGGGAAAAAAAAATCCTTCCTGATCCGGAGTTGCTATGGCTAATTTAGTGATTTTTTTATAGCATAAATATGGAATAACATTTTAAGACCATGTATTGTTTATACGCTAAGCTTCTCCTATTGATATGCTATGGAACCTGTTGGACTGGTTCGTAAAGCTCAGGACAGAAAAGGCTTGAGACAAAGGAGTAGCACAGACTAAGGTCTGTGCCAGAAGAAACTTTGATGCTTTCGCCTGATTTCCTGCAATCTCTAATACAGTAGAGTCTGGGTTCCTGGTTGCCAACAGAGATTGTGAAGCCACTATTACCTGACCTAAGTAGCTTTTTAGTGTATTCTTATTGTATACAAACCATTATTCATGTTTATTTTCTAGGAAGTAAGCAGCATGTTCTGTATGTGCATCTCTCAGTCTTGTATGGTTTTCCTGTAAATGGTTTGTATGTGCAGCACATATAATGAGAAAATAAATCAGAGCAATAGATAAACCCTAAATAAAGCAGCTGAACATCAGGGTCAATGATCAAAAAATCCCTAAGGTAAAATATAAAGCAGATGATGCAGCGCTAATGTCCATATGTAAATAACACCATCCGTGAGGAAAATGAAGTGCTGATACTATGAAGACACACAGGTAGTGATCCCGCGGGTGCGATAAACCTCCACCAATAATAAACAATGGCCATCACGCACTTTTCATTTGTTTACATGCCGACTCCTCCGGCACCGGACTTGGTGCAGCGTTTGTAAGTTTCTATTTTACCTTTATTACATGTTGTTATTTTTATAGGGAAGGCACTATGTACTTGCATTTTATTTCCAGATGATCGTTTGTCGCCTGGATTTACATTGCCGTTGGTATAAGTTTTCCCTGTGGTTCCTGGCTATGTTTGGATCCTCTCGTTAGTGCCCGCTAGCATATGTGCATTTGACCCTCCATAATCAAAGGGTCCCATACGTGAGGTGAGCGGCCATTGTTTATTATTGGTGGAGGTTCATCGCACCCGCGGGATCACCTGTATGTCTTCGTAGTGTGCAGCACATGTGCATGATGAAAACAAAATAGTTTTGTTTAGGTTCGTTAATCAATTTTTATTATTCGTTCAATTCAGTGGATTCGTTCAATTCATATTCCGAATCCATATTCCGCCGCCACCATGGCTGTGACAGAGAACAGAAGGCCGCAGGAGAACAGCAGGTAAATGGGAGGCCGCCAAGCAGGGGAAGTCGCCCCTAAGCAGGAGAAGCCGCTGCTGATGGGGCAAGTGTCGAATGACAAAGACGAGGAGAGGGGTGGCACACCGTTTACCTCCCCCCCAAAAAAATTCCACCGGCCGCCATGGATGAGAATGCGGAAAAGTGAACAAACAAAAGAAAAATCTTCATCAAATGATTACAATGACTCTATAAATCATCTTTTGCTTAACAAAAAGAGCATTATTTTGAAATGTACTGTAATAACACACAGTCTTTGATTTCAGAAATATGTTTAGTGGAATGCGATGTAAAGTTCCATTTGAATTTCAATAAGAGATTTGGAAATTATTTGAATGAATTGTTTCGTTATTCAGAGCATTCGGTAAACTTAGTTTATACTGTAATTTGGGTATTCAGACATATTCGAATTTCTAAATAACCAAAAATATGTCCAAACATTTATTTGGAACGAACCGAACATGTCTTTTTATTTAGTAAAAGTACTGTACATTAATACACTGCAGAGGTTTTAATTGCTTCCTCGCATCTAACACAAAGAAATGTAAAAAACACAAAACAAAACAGACCCCGCAGAAGTCATTTGGATATTCTTTAGATCACCAAGCCCTGGTGTTATTACATATAAATATTAGTTATATTTTGTGCTTTTAGGACTGAACCCAGCTCTTAAATATATATCTACTGTGCCCCTTCACACTGAACAGACAGCTACCGGAGAGGTAAACTGCAGAAGTCCATTACGACCACAGTAGAGGGCAATGTGGTGCCCAATTCAGAGCATTACACAGCACAGCATTACACAGCTCCCTTTTCACTCTAAAACATAACTTTATTTGAAGTGTGAAGAGGAACAAGTAATATGACCACCCAGGTAATGCAGGAAGATCTTCAGTGACCACGGATCCGTGAGAGACAAAATGAGACACGGGGAAACAGATTTGAGTGTGTTCATAAGATCTCTGAGGCTGCGTATACACGACCGAGGTTCTCGCTAGAAACCAGCGAGAACCTCGCTGGGAGCTGCATTCCAGCGAGAACTTCGGCTGTGTGTACGCTCCTGGCTCGCCCCGCCCGTCGGGAATCCCGTTGAGCGAATAGAGAGCAGGCTCTCTATTTGCTCGACGGCCCGTCTGGATGAATGGCTGGTTGCCATTCCCGACGGGCGGGTCGCCGATTTAGACAGCCGGGCGAGAACCTCGATGGGCGGAACGATGTGTTCCGCCCGTCGAGGTTCTCGTACGTGTGTACGCCGCCTGACTTTTACTGAGTACAACAGTGGCTTATATGCAGAAGAAAGAAGGGAGGGGATGTGTTTTAATGCATACGTTTCTAAAAGTTATACAAACTCAGTACTTTCTTATCATGATTTAAACTTGCTGACTTAGTTAACAAGAACTAGCTGATGACTTTTGCTGACACAACAGGCTGCTCTGTGAATCAGCTTAAACACAGTGACTCACAGGGTGTGTTTCTATGCAAACTGTCAGTTATGTCAAAACACATACATTCAAAAGTTAATTTCTACTTAAAGAAAATGGAGTCAGTTATTTATACATTCTATTACAAAGTGCACAAATATGACACTTCATGATCCACTGTACTACTATAAAGTGAAATGCGATATTATAAGGTGGCTGTGACAAAATGCAGAATGTCTGCATTGTATGACAACTCACTGCAGTGCATCTCTGGGCTGTGTTGCAGTGTGAATAGGACACAGTGGTAACCGGCATTTTACACTGCAGTAAATTAGCCTCATCTCTTTACCTCCATACGTAATGAGTGCCCCCTTGTCCTCTGTAATGACCTAAAAGTGAATAACTTAACACCAAGTTTACTATATGGACCCCTTATGTATCTATACATGGTGATCATATCCCCCCTAACAGGGACTTCCCAAAAGAGAATCATTTTCAGCTAATCTTTCCTCATTGCTTAGCTCCATGTCTCTTATCAGTTTGGTATTTTTTTGTAAATATGTTTATGATAAAAATGTAATATATAAATTAATTAATAAATATAGTAAAATATTGTAATATATCAAGGTATAACACAATGCAGCTCTCACCTCTCTTGTCAGAAATCTGCAAGTGTTTCTTTTTAGTGGACCAGTTACTCTGTTGATGCCTCTAATCGCCTCATACTGAATAATCTCTCTACAGTTGCTGCACTTATCTCTGTAGCTATGAGCTCAGTTAGAGCTGGGGGGCATTGGAATGCAAGCTGGACACTGGGAAATGTAGTTAGGTTGGTTGAGTAGGGTTGGGCAGCACCTATATCATACTCATCCTGCCCTGTGAGTGCCTCCTTCCAGCTTTTGCAACTACGGGATTTATTTGATAACATCATGAGGCTTCAGAATAATTATGTAACTTTGATGTAGGAAAAAATACTTTTTTGATCCTTCCAGTGAAGTCCAACTAATGCAGCTTTTGTGATTATGCTGCCGGAATACTGCACTGCTTCTGAATTCAGAGCAAAGTTGCCACTCTAATGTAGGCAGTAGTATTAAAAGATATAGCCGGGGCATAGCTATCAGCCATAGGTGTGCTGAGCCTATTGCATTAGGGTGTGCACCTCACATCTCCAACACAAATGCGTGTGTGACATTTACCGGCCTCTTCTCCACTATCCATCCTGAAACAATGGTGGGGTGAGAAAGGGGTACCCGGGCAGCAGAAAGAAGATGTACCGGGACAGTAGGGGTGGTGGCATATATTGGTATTGATCCCCTGTATTTTGCTCCTGTGGCAGCTGAATGTTGAGGGGGAGAGGAGGAGAAGCCTACTTTCAGCTGCTGCAGGACAAAAATACAGATCGGTTCCACTAAATTCCACCCCCACTGCCCCGCCTGTCCAGATTCTTGGGTTGGCAAGGAAGGATCGTGTTTTACCTGTCACCTGCCCATGATCGGCATGTAGATTGCGATTTAAGGGTTGCCAACATCTGGCACACCCCTTGCGCACACCTATGTTATCAGCATTGTCATTGCTTAGTCACAAACCCGCAGCATGTCAATCAGCATCTGCCCACAGCTTTCTGGATTTACAAGAGTGCCTCTGTTGTTGAAGCTCTCCCACTGTGAGCTACAATGTCTAGGAGATGTAAGTATGTGAGACATACTCCAATATAAGACTTGTACATTACATAGTATATCCAAAACCCAAACTATTTATATATTTTTTATTTTTTGGGGGGGGCAGTTTGGATAGAGTGTGGAGGAATATATACTTTTTTTTTTTGCTATTCATGTCTCTGCTGAGGAGATGATTCTTTATTTGTCCTATGTTGTCACTGGGACAGAAAGTGGTGAGATATCTAAATTGTTACAATTGTCACTGCATCAGAAAAATGGAAGGGGAATAGGGAGACTTGTCCCAGTGGCAACCGTCTAAGTGTATTTCCACTCGACTTAGAGAGACTTCCTCTCACTTCCTTATGCATCTCCAGAACAGAAAACCATAGGACATCTAACCAGTGGGACAAAGAAAGCATAATAAAAAATAAAAATAAAGTGTTTAACGTGAAAAGAAACAAAAACAAATGAACTGTTCTTTTGTAGCTAGGGAGACTGCAGTTGACATTAGATAATGAAAATGCAGTGCGCAAACATGCAAAACATTATGTCTACTACTAGCGAATGAATGCTAACCAGATGAATTTGTCTTCAATAGTGACCAATCTATAAACGCTCAATCCCCAGACACTTTTTAAAAGCACAGCCCTGACCTTCTCCAATAGAAAAGATAAATGTGCTGGCATAAAAATGAATTAAGCTTCACAGTCAATACGGACCATCATTATTCAAGGAATCTCAGTCTCTTTATTCCTTCAAGCACTATGTCTCTCGTATAGTCTTTCAAATGCTATAACATTACCCTCATCACCTCGCTCAGCTCTGTTTACCACCCTATTACTTGGATATTGATTGTTTTCAATGACTTTGTAATCGAGAGACTAAGCGGCATCAATTGTGAATATAACAGCAAAAAACAAGGTTCGGACAAAAAACATTAAGGATGGAGAGTATGAGGATAAGTACAAAAACATATCCACGCATTGACCAAAACCATTTTCCACCCAGTAAAAGGAAACAAGTGTTAAGCCTCGTACATACGCACGATTTTCTCGGCAAGAAAACTGCTGGCAGAGCTTCCTTGCCGAGTAAACCGCGAGTGTGTACGAGGCTTTGAGGTTTTTCGTCAAGAAAACTGCCCAGAATCTTGACGAGAAAAATAGAGAACCTGCTCTCTATTTTCTCGTTGTGAAATTCTCGGCAGTGTTTTCCTGCCGAGAAACCCGAGGGTGTGTATACTTACTGCTCCATGAAACCCACACATGCTCAAAATGACTGACGCACACACGGTAGCTTCCAAGGCATAGGTAGGGTGAAGCAAGATGGCGGTGACGGCATTGAACGTGACGAGCGCATGTTTTTCATAGTTGATGACGCCACCACATTTGTGCCATTCAAAAGAACAGAGGTTCTTTTGAAAGGTATGTGTGTACACTCAGCCGGCAAGAGATTCTTGCCAGGAATCTCGTCAGGAAAAACAACGTTTTTTTTCCTGACGAGAATCCAGGTTGTGTGTATGGGGCTTTAATCTTGGTTCTATGATAAAGCAAGATGTATGGATTAATTAGAGAATACAAATTTTAAATGTTACCAGCACAGCACCAAAGTTTTTAAATGCATTTTTCGCTTTATTTACTTTTAATGAGCAGAGCTTCTTCTATAGATTCCCAGACAGAAGCAAAGCTGGAAAATTCAAGAATGGGTAGGTTTTAGACCTAGACACAGGGATTATGGACTACTATTTTTGGAATAATTCATTTTGTAACAGTGATTAAAGTATATGTAAACCCCACCACTAAAATCTCATATAAGCTTTGCCGTGTTAATGTCAAATCAAAAGTTATATTCAATATTTTTAAATCTGCAGCTTTCATTAAAATAATACCTGTTAATCTTGCCACGAAGCTCTGTGTCCAGGCACTTTCCATTATTACTGTAGTTATATATTGTTGGGTAAGCATTTTAAGCAATATGCGGGGACCCCATGATACAGCTCAAAGGGGCCGCATATCTCTATCCCCTTCCCTTGCTTCTAATTGCAGGTTGCTACTGGCTACAGCAAAAGATAAGTTGCACAGCAAGAGGCAGCAGATTGGGCAGAATTGTTGGGCGACAAATGCCTGCGCTGCAGGATCAGTTAAAAGGAGCACACCTCAACGACCTCAAGACCTATGCATGAAGGTAAAAAGCATTCAATGCGCAGCATTCCCCCCTAAAATTTGAGCTCCCCCTCAATCCAGCGATGTGTATGAGAGTATTGGCTCTCTGTGACTCTCTCTCCTCATTGGCTGAGACAGCAGAGAGAGCTTTTGTGTGTCAATCACAGGCAAACAGCCAATGAGGAGAGAGGGGGTGCGGCCAAGCTACAGCTCCATGCCTGAATGAAGGGAGCATGCCTGCTTTGGTGTCCCCTTTGCAAGCTGCTTTGGGTGAACTCAACAAGAGGGAGGGGCCAGAAGCACTGATGATGGACCCGAGAAGAGGGGGATCAGGCTAGCTCTGTGCAAAACCACTACACAGAGCAGGTAAGTATGACATGCTTGTTATTTATTTATTTGTGCCTTTAATATCACTTGAACGAAAAAAAAAATTATAGATCACCATACCAACACAAGCAATGTTGGTGCAGCCAACTCCCCCGATGTGCCTTTGTGTTTTGAAAGGGAAATTCACTAATGTGTAGTGTACTGCACAGCCAAAAATATTTTCCTTTGCAATCCTCTATAAAGTTTTGGTACTGGTTAGTCAAATAACACAACTATGATTTTTCATATTTAGTGATAAATGATTACATACAGAACCCCAGATATTTGCCTTTATTATTAATATTTTTGAGAAAGCAACCAGTGTTTCCTCCCCACCCCCCCATTAGTTTTGACTTTCCAGAAGATTTATGTCTCCTAGTTTGATTTCTTGAAGCTCGGCCAAGTAATACATTTGCATACTGGAGTCTGCTGTTTTTATGTTCTGGGCAATCAGCTTTGAACTTTATGGCAGTAAGCCAGTCTTCAGAGGATCCGCCAGATACCTAATGCTAGATACTGTACCTGCATAACCTGCCGTGACTCCAGCTCATTAGAAATACCCACACTTTCTTCACTTTTGCTCCCGAAAGGATAGACCGAGTGATTACAGCTGCTATGCAACTCCCAGGTCATACTCATTTCTCAGCTGGTAAATTCATTTGTGCCCTTGACTCGCTGATCAACAGTCTTTTTAAACAAAGACCATGTTTGCTTATGCATACAGTGTTGCCTATGATTAAAATGCTCAGGCTTTTCCATTGAGTTCTTTATTTTACAACCTATTATTATTCTGCACCCCGAGATCCAATATGTTTGTTATGAGAAAACAAATGCAAAGGCTGCAGCAGCTAAGGAATTAATGCATTACATTACATTTCCAAAGAGGAATGCAGTGTAGTACTGCGCTGTATGGGAGAGCAGAGCAGGAAGGTCTAATATAATAAAAAATATATATAATTGAAGTCTAGACATTGTGTAAGTCTCGGTTCTGTTATTTATTCAATTAATTTTTGCAGTTTAATTTTGTAATTTAATTTAATTTTATCAAAGAATCTAAAAGCATTTTGAACATCTACTAACCTTCTGGTGTGTTTCTTAACAGAACGACAAGCATTCAGGAAATGATATGCAGTCTTTTTAATCCCGCCAAGCATTTGATTCACAAAGTGAGACTAATCTAACAGAAATAGCCCGACGGTTCCTTGCAAATTGCAATCACTTCAGCCTGGATTCACACTAGAGCGTGAGCCTGATTTTGAAGCATTTTTGACTGTTTTTACTTGGATTTTTGTCATTTTTAAGCTTGGATTTTTGTATTTTAGCCTTTGGAAAGCTAATTATTAGAAGGAGTCAGTTGTTGGGCACAAAATTGTGCATTTTTATGGCTCTCCTATTTAACTCTATTGGAGCCAAAAAGATGCGCCTATAAAGTTCTGAGTGTTAAGCGACAGCACATCACTCATATGTGAATGAGCACAATGGAAAAACATGAAGTTTAGTGTCAAGTGCTGAAGGACTTCTGGAAAAGTGTTTCAAATCGCTCAAGTGTCGATAGGGGCTTAAATGTTGATTACACCTAGTGAATGATCAAAACTCTTTGTACAGCTTAGCTCTTATGCCGCGTACACACGATCATTTTTTGTGATTAAAAAAAATATGTTTTCTGTGAAGTAAAAAACGAAGTTTTTGAAACGTCACTTTTCAAAGACGATGTTGCATACACACCATCGTTTTTTTCACAAAAAACGAGGTTACGTTCACCACTCTTTTCCATTGAAGCTCGCTTCATAACTAGCTTCTGGGCATGCGCGGGTTGAAAAACAACGTTTTTGCTACACACGGTGACTTTTTGTGAAACAAAAAACAACGTTTTGAAAAACGACACAAAAAATTCAAGCATGTTGGAATTTTTTTTTGGTCGTTTTTTTGAAGACAAAAAACGACATTTTGCCCACACACGATCAATTTAAATGACGTTTTAAAAAACAAGGTTTTTTTTCATCGCAAAAAACGACCGTGTGTACGCGGCATAAGGCTTGGTTCAAACTGGGGCAGCTTCAAAGTTGCCTGACTTTGAAGCCTCCTTACACAGTGCGACTCGTAAACTACTCTATCGCCCCGGTCTTGATGTTCCTCCACTGGCTAGACGTAAAGGATCGGATCACATTCAAGACACTCTGCCTCACTCACAAATTCGTACAAGGAAGCGCTCCGCAATACATAAATGAGAAAATTAAACCCTACACCACCAATCGGTTGCTCCGATTAACTAACCAAAACCTTCTCGAAATCCCCACAGCCTGCTACAAATCTAAGGGAGAATGTAGATTTTCAGTCCAAGGACCTCGGCTTTGGAATGCTCTACCCATGACCATTCGCATGGAAGAAAATCATCTGGCTTTTAGAAAAAAACTGAAGATCCATCTCTTCTGAAGGATCAGCACAACTCTGGATACAAGCACCTTGAGGTGATTCGGTTCGCATTTGTCAGCGCTATACAAGTTAGTTACTCTCTCACTCACACTCACTCTGAAGTTGCCCCAAGTAGTGCAGGAATCTTTTTCTAAGTCGGAGCAGTTCCATTGCACTGAATAGAGTACGACTTGTTGGGCTGACAAGTCACCTGACAAGTCGCCCCAGTGTGAACCAAGACTAGGGGGTTATCATAAAAGGAAACATGTGCTCAAGGAAATACGCTGGCTCCCATTGCAGGTCTCTTTCTAAAAATGCTAGTAGTCTGGCTGTCATGCTGATCTTGTGACTTCATTTCTTTTGGAATCACTGACTCAGAATGAGAAGTCAGACTGAAATAAAAACCCCAGATCTACATATCCAAGCAAAAGCAAGTGAAACTCCCTGATCTGCATACTTGTTGTGGATATGAATCTCATGCCGCGTACACACGGCAGAGAAACTCGACGGGCGGAACACATCGTTCCGCCCGTCGAGGTTCTCTGCTGGCCGTCAGATTCGACGACCCGCCCATCGGGAAAGGCAACCAGCCATTCATCCCGACGGGCCGTCGAGCAAATAGAGAACCTATTTATGATCCTGGGCTGGTCACAACAGCCCAGTCCTGCAGTCAAGCATATTATCTGCAAATGGGAAAAAAGATGTTAATAGCCTGTCAGCAAGAGGATATTGTCCGAAAGCGTCATTTTACTATACTGTAGTGTGCCGAGGAAGATTTTAATAACTTTTTGTTGACTATTCAGCAATTGTATCCTTAGAAGTTCCGTGGTGGTTTTGGTAAGAATTTGGCTCGGTGTATGTTTTTTGTGACTTGGCAGTAATGTGAAAGGTAGAGGAGGTGGATTAGAAATTCATAAATTCCCTGGTATACGCTATCAGGAATGCAACGTCCTACTTAATTATAAAGGAGGAGAGACATCACAAGTAACAAGAAGAAACCACATCCCATCTCTATCCTCGAAAGACATTACAACGTTTCATATTATATTATACATGCCTCTGCTTTACTGAACAAGTTTCTCAGTTACTCAGCAATTATTCCAGGCCTTAAATGAACTATTTCAGAATAACAGCACGGTTTACTGCATTTATTGAGAATCTGAAATCAGGAACTTTGTTTGCATTAAAGAGAAATGGCTTATAGGAGCATTCTGAAAAAAAAAAGACCTATGCCACACAGCAGATTCTGTTGCTGCTAGCAAATCAGTATCTGTAATACAAGAAAAGTTACGGTATCTATTTTTATGTTGAAGAAATTCAACTAACAAGGGGAAAACTGTGTCACTCATTCATCAATCTCAAGCAACACACAGGGATTTGAACTTCATCTTCCAGTCTCTGGATAGTCTATCAGGGGACTTGCACTGAAAATCAATTAAGATAAAAATAAAAGCAGAAATTCCATTACTGTGAAAAAGCAACACATTTCCACAATTTTCTTGCAAAACCTTAATGTAGAGCTACCAATGTGTTTTAATAGCCTTCAAGCAAATATTAAAGCTGAAATTTAATCTGCTTAAATTTTACTTCCCTTGTTCTTCCCTGCCATCAACACGTTAATGACATTTTAAAATAAAATATTTCCGTTACATAGTTTCATTGTTGGTAAGGTTGAATAGAGATACCAGTCCTTCTAGTTCCACCTGTGTGGATGTGGGTGTGTGAGAGGTGTGTAAATACCATTCCCCATATCCCTGTCAATTACATTCGCTAAGATGCCCATCCAAGAGTTTTTTTTTTTATTTATTTTTTAACTATCAACTGCTCTAACAGTAAAGAACCTCCTATCCAGTTTAAGGCTGAACTGCTTATCCTCTAATTTCATTGATTGGCTGTGTCTTCTTAAGCTCCCTGAAACTGAATAGTTGTTTTATTTTATTTTATACTCAGGACTAAAAATGTTGCTGTATGTATACAATGACAAAGTATATCTAAAAATATATCTACAGGTAAAGCTGGAGTTCAGCTTTGGGTCCCATTCACACCTAGCTTTTTTGCTTTAGTTTGTTTTTCTGCATTTTTCCCACAACAGGCATACTGTAGGCCTAGATGGGGCCAATGCAGCAAAGTAGCTCATCAAGCATTAAGCGCATTTCGATTTGCATGTGTTTACTGTCTATTTTTGCACTTGGCAAAACACGATTTTGCTTCCAACCTTGGGGTTCCATTAACAATTAATGGCAAAGCGAAGCACATTTTTTACACTTTCTAGGACTCCATACAGAAATGTGTGTTCCTGAAATGATGGAGCCTAAAAGATAAATTTTAGGTATGAATATTTTTACATAGTTACCTTGGTCCAGCTTTAACCAATGTAAGGGCCCTTTCACACAGGCTTTCTGATAAGGTCCGCCTGTCAGTTTTTCAGGTAGACCTGATTGGACACCTCATTCACCTCTATGGGGCAACGGATGTTAGCAGTGTGTCTGCTGACACCCGCTGCTATCCAATCCGATCCTGTCCATCAATACCAGATGGATGGTGACCCTATTTTCTACCTATCTGGCAAATCGGATTGAAAAACGACCAGATGGTGTATTTTCAATCTCCCCATAGAGCAGAGTGGGACTCTGACAGGTCTTGGACTACAAGAGAGTCAGGACGCCCACCAACACACAGCTCCTTTATCTATCTGCAATGTAGAGAGCGTCCTGACTCTCCTGCTCGCCCCCTCCACCCTCAAGGGAGGGGGCGAGCACAACACTCCACACCAGGGGAAAAGCCTTGCATTACTGTGTGGAGTTACAGACAGAAGAACAGGAAGTAAGGATTTCTCAATTACAAACAAAAACAAAACAAAAAAATTCCATACAGCTATCATTGTCATACCAAAGGTATAAAATTAATGTAAGAACTTAACTTTCTCTCAAAACATCCAGTCTACAGGGTTTTCAACAACCAAATGGTAATTCTCCCGAGCACGGAGAAGAAAATTCATATGCAGAACGGCTGCATGGATGACTGAATCCACATCAAGTTCCCACTTGTTTTTGAAATATAACCAACGTTATGTAAATGTGAAGTGCTTATTAGACTGAAAATGGCTTGTCATAAACATGGTATCGTTTGAAAAAAAATCTATTACTATCAATCTCTCAAAAACAGCAAAAATGTATTAAATTATTTGTTTCCATTATATGCAAAATCTTTAGCAGAGGGTTGAAATGAAATTTATATTAAACATAATTACTAGTTTAGGCTTTCACCCAGTTCAGTGCTGACATTTATGCTGCATTTCTTTCATGATATATGCACACTCAGGATTTGCAATAAGACTTTTTTTTAAATGAGCAGTAGGTCAATAAGCTATTTTCACAAATAGAACAACCCATTTAAATGTAAGGTCATTCGACCTTGCTACTTGTTTGCAGGAGAAAGAAACAGAAAGCTTTAAAGCTGTGCAACTGAGCCAGGGAGCACCAGAGCAAAGCTTTGGTAATCAGCCCTCTCCTACCTACTGCTTTCAAGCATACGATATAAAAATCACCCTACATTTGTATTGGAATGTGCAAACAAACACGCTCATATACTCAGTTTTTTTTTTGCCCCTTAGAGGATGCAGGAAATGCTTCGTACTATAGAATGGTACTTTCAGCATCTGAGTGATCACAGACAGCTGATCGATTAGCTAATTTCTCCCCTAACCACAAAAACAATAAGCAAGATAATGGGGTGAAGGCAGCAAGTTTGTTATCTGCCATGTTCTAAAACAGGGGTCTTCACACTTCCTAAGAAAAAGATCAGTTAATAATTTTCAGACTTTGGTCATGGGATGTAGAGACTGCCTCGGCATCAGTGGGAATAAACAATGCCCCATTTTGTGTCAGTGAGAGGAAATGTGCCCAATCGCTGGAGTCACTGGGAGGAACTATGCCCAATTGTTGGTGTCATTGGAAATAAATTGTGCCCCTTCATTAAGGTCAATGGGAGAAATTTTTCCCCATTGGTGTTAGAGGATTAAATATTTCCCCAAGAGCCAGATAAAAAGGAGAGGAAATCTCTTTAAAGTGGCAAAAGTCAGCAAAATAAGTGTTCCCACTGTGAACCTCCTTGTCTGTTCTTTCCAGTTCCAGTGGCATCTCAACATTTTGGATATACATTTTTAATCCTAATGTCAATCATCATTATTAGGATAAGAGTTTCTAGCTTGGACTGGCAGCTTACATAATATTCAGCAAGGCACTTTAGAATTGTAGTTCCACAAAGCCTGTAGAACTATATATCTACATATGAGCAATACTTAATAGATCCAAAGAAGAATATGGCCACATAATGCAGCAGAAACTGCTAGATCCCACAGAAACAACCACTGAAAGGCATAAAATACAATACCTTTCATACTGTACAATAGAGAGAAGAAGGGCACTTGGGGATAACACAGGCAGCTGTATGGCACAAAATGTAGACACAAGCATCCCTACATACCAGAGAAAATATGACCAATTGGCCATAGTGTTACTAGACACAAGGGAGAGTAGGGACACAAATTCCAATAAACAACTTGAGCAAAAACCCTAGAATCTAAAAAACATACCATACCTATATAAAGCTTGACAAAAGAAAATGAATGCAGCCACCACACCAAGGACCAGTGTGCTGAAATATATTACATTTTTTAATGCAAACAATGATTGTATGGTAAGAAATGTTACTTTCTTTTAACAAGTGTGTTAGAACTTTACAGATGGTTACATATTTATCCTTTTTTTTTATGAATGAAGGAGTTATAAAAAGAAGCAGATGAGTATTATCTGGTTTACTATCTGGCTTACTCTTTCAGAACCATGGACAGAGAAAAACAGAAATCAACTTGTGCTTTACGGTTTTTATATATGTACTGTGTATCAAACTACTACCTGGACTCTCAAATACACGAAAATCACAAATATCTTAATAATGTTGTATTTCTGCTTTCCTAAGGAGACCTAGTAAATACAAACAGTACATTATGCAAATAAGAGTAGCCAGAAAGTGAGAACTCTGAAGCTTAGGTTGGCTCATCCTTGTTTTTGAATTGTAAGAAGACAGCACTCACTCTGATTGCCAAGAGTGAGCTTAAAGTTGGTGTTGTCGGTATTAGAAGGGCATGTTTGTGCAACTACAGGACAGTGGTATTGTCAGGCTTTTCAGGTGGAAATGTAGTAATGAATAAGCCAGAACTTATGACACTTAAAGCGGTTGTATACCCGCTAAAACATTTTTTTTTGTTACTCCTGTAAGGCAAAAGGCACAATGAGCTAGTATGCACCGCATACTAGCTCATTATGAAATACGTACCTTAGAACAAGGCGTCGAAAACTCACCTGGTCCACGCCGAGGTAGTTGACATGTTTCCTCGGCATGTCTTCCAGGTATCGATGCTCCAGTGCTGTGAGTGGCTGGAGCCGTGGTGTCGTCACTCCCGAGCATGTGCGCAGGAGACTTCTTTCCAGCAAAGTCCGGCATCTGCCGGGCCTTAAAGGGGTTGTAAAGGTAAAACATATTTTCCCTAAATAGCTTCCTTTACCTTCGTGCAGTCCTCCTTCACTTACCTCATCCTTCGATTTTGCTTTTAAATGTCCTTATTTCTTCTGAGAAATCCTCACTTCCTGTTCTTCTGCCTAACTCCACACAGTAATGCAAGGCTTTCTCCCTGGTGTAGAGAAAGCCTCTTGAGGAGGAGGGGGAGCAGGAGGGTCAGGATGCTCTCTACTTTGCAGATAGAGAAAGGAGCTGTGTGTTAGTGGGCGTCCTGACACTCCTGCTCGCCCCCTCCCCCCTCAAGAGGCTTTCTCCACACCAGGGAGAAAGCCTTGCATTACTGTGTGGAGTTAGACAGAAGAACAGGAAGTGAGGATTTCTCATAAGAAATAAGGACATTTAAAAGCAAAATCGAAGGATGAGGTAAGTGAAGGAGGATTGCACTAAGGTAAAGGAAGCTATTTAGGGAAGACTATACAACCACTTTAAAAATTACTCTATTTTGAAGATGGCTTTTTTATTGATGTAGGAAATGTCTAGTGGCTTGAAGCACAGCAGCGGATGAAGCTAAATTATTCCAATTAACATAGTACAATCCAAATGTATATGCAACTCCACACTGAAATAACATGTTTAAAAAAAAGAGTTCTATTAAATCTGGCAACTGCTGTAAAACAAAAAAAAATGTTGATAAACCATATTAAATCTGTGATGCACAGTGATTCCTTTATCAAATGTGCAAATATAATTTAAAAATAAAGTGTCATCAGTGCTAAACCAGTGAATACCTGCAATACAAATAACAAAAACGGATATTACTGAGCATTTAGCCCTATAAATATAACTAATGTCCAGACGACAATAATCACACTAAGGCCCCTTTCCCATTGAGGCGTTTTTCAGGCGGTTCAGCGCTAAAAATAGCGCTGCTATACCGCCTGAAAAAAACCTGCCCTGTAGTTTTCAATCTGAAAGCCAGAAGGCTTTCACACTGAAGCAGTGCGCTAGCAGGACCGCTCCAAAAGTCCTGCTAGCCGCATCTTTGCAGCGGTATAGGAGCGATGTGTTTACCGCTCCTATACCGCTCCTTCCTATTAAAATCAATGGGAAACCGCGGTAATACCGCCCACAATGCGCCTCTACAGAGGTGCATTGCGGGCGGTATTAATCCTTTTTTGGCCGCTAGCAGGTCAAATACCGCGGTAAATACGACGGTATAGCAGCGCTAAAAATCGCGCTGCTATACCGCCACCGCGGCTCCACTGCCCAATGTGAAAGTAGCCTAAATATCATTTAAAAATAGTACAAATAGAAACTGTGTGCAGATAATGGCTTGATTTACTAAAATTGGAGAGTGCAAAATCTGGTACAACTCTGCATAAAAACCAATCAGCTTCCAGGTTTATTTGTCAAAGCCTAATTGAGCAAGCTGAAGTTAGAAGGCTACCATGTACATCTTCACCAGAATTTGCTCTCTCCAGTTTTAGTAAATCACCCCAATGTGTAAAAAGGAAAAACATTTACCTATTTGCACATTATATTTACCCACAGTTAGATTCAGTTTGCAGAATTTTAAGTGATATTTAAAGTGGATGTAAGATATTTCCTATCATCTGTGCCCAGTCTTGCCACAAAGAGTTAAACCAGCTCTGAGCAATCCTCTTTTCTTTTTTCAGTGAGATAAACGGACAAACAGGAGAAAACTTCTGTCCGTTCCTTCCCCTTGCTGTGAATGACAGGTCATTTACATATCTCATGCACTAGCCTGAGACAGGCATTCATTTTTAATTCCCACCCCCACTTTTCTGAAGTCATGTGGTTACTTTTCTGGATTTTGACTGGATGTTAGTGATCATAGCAGAATTTAGAGTAAGGGGAGTGTAGAGGTGGGAGGGGAGTCTACTGACCCCACCCACCGAGCTCCAGACAACAGAACCCCCCCCCCCACACAAAATCTGCAGTTTTTCAGTTCTTATAACAGATAGAGGGGAGACATTTGACAGGTAAGGATAAATGCAGGAGGCGGCATCTATATCTTTATAAATCAGCACAATGTAAGTAGTTTAGAAAGGATGAGAGTGGGTTTGCATCCACTTTAATATGACTAATAATTGTCATCTGTAAATTAGTTGTGTTTATAGCGTTAATCACGTGAACCGTTTTTAGTTATTTTTATAGCAGCTGGTCACTAATTTAGCTCTGACGCTTTAGTTTTAGCATGATTTTAATATTTGCACATTAGATATATTTATAGCATCAACATAGTACAATTGACACAAAAAACAGCATAGGAATGTATAAGGCATGTCACATTGGCTGTATAAAAGTATAAAATCAGACATGATAACTCATCTATATCCATAATCTAGAATATCAGCCCTGGCTTGTCAGTAATTGGAAAAATAGTGTCTGCTCCAATCCCGTTTTATATCGGTGTATAACATGCACGGGTGTATAACACGCAACCTAACTTTAAGAGGGAAATTTCAGGAAAAACTTTCCACAGCCCCCTGCGTATAACACACAGGCATAATTTACCCTCTATTTTCAGGGTGAAAAAGTGAGTGTTATATGGCAATAAATACACTACTTAAATGTAGCAATTGTAAAAAAAATCCCATTTACCAATCAACCTTAAAAGGTTATGTGACACAGTGATGTCTGATTGCAAGGATGCTGCAGAACCTTGGTCTCATTTTCAAAACATATGGTAGCTGTCGCCAAGGCCAAGGATGGTATAGCATGTTACTGAACATAGATTTATGTATAAGAATTGTATAGGATGCATTATGTCAAACTTATCAACTGAATGATGAGGACTTTTGAAATTAAGGTAAATTGGGTCTGAAATCAAAAGTCCTTCATCTTTTTAAAATTTTGTAAAGAATTTTTCAATCTCTAGTGCAAATAATGTACCGTATTTCCCGGTCTATAAGGCGACCGGGTGTATAAGACGACCCACTAATTAAAAAAAAAAAAATAAGATTTTTTGCCTGTACTCACCGTATAAGACGACCCCCCTTCCGACGCTTCATATTTCTTCCTTCTGGAGCCATAGTCTTCTTCCTTCTTGCTGGAGCTGGAGCCAATCACGGCGAGCGATGTATTCTATTAATGAATACAAAGCCTGCTTGGATTGGCAGAGGCTGTAACATCATCAGCCCACGCCTCTCTGACACTCAAAGCTAATCCGAGCAGGCTACTGTATGTAGCCTGCTCGGATTGGCAGAGGTTGTTACTCCAATCTGAGCAGGCTCTGTGTGCATTTGAATTCATCGCTCACTGGGATTGGCTAAGCGGTATATACTGTATGTAGCCGAAGCTATATACAGTATTACTGCACATCCAGCAGGCATCCGAGCAGCTGATCCGGCGTATAAGAAGACCCCTGCTTTTTGGCCATTTTTTTTTAAGTGTAAAAGGTAGTCTTATACGCCAGCAAATACAGTATATATATATATATATATATATATATATATATATATATATATATATATATATATATATATATATATATATATATTGTAAAGCAAAACAAATACTCTTTTTGCAAAGCCCTATAGTTACATTTTCCATTTAAATAATGCACTTTGTAGATTCTGTGGTACTGGCATATTTATGTATTAAAAACAATTGTTTTCATTTATGGAATGCTCTTGAAAAGGTTCATGAGAACCTGGAATCTGCATAAACTGTACTTGGAATAGGTGATCTGGCTCCAAACATCAACAGTCTAATTTTGGACACTTTAAATCCTCTTGGGGGACTTTTCAAACGTTATTACATCTTGATAAATACTGGATAATACACAATTCCTCAGCCTGAAGAAAGCCTCTCAGCTAAAAAGAACATTTTGCTATAATCTTGTTTTCCTTTTCAAATGTCCTCAAAATCTTAATTCAGTTTCCGGAATTCAGCAGTGCCTAAACTGGTCTGATGCATGCCAAATGCCTTAAAGCAATGAAAAGTGTCCAATGGAAATCAACTGTAGTCCTCTTCTGTATAGATTGTATCAGCAATTAGCGAATGCTGTTTAAAAATGTCTTAATTGTACTTTGTTTATTAGAAAGTATTTACCATTTTGTTTTCAGTTCACATAATATTCACAATTTCCAGTAAACCATTTGCTTAGAAAAGCAAATGGGGAAATAATTTGGATGTACTCTGGTGCATACAGTTGACCACTGTAGATGTATGTATGTAAAAAGGACTGATAGCTTCTATGAGTATCAGAAAGAATTTTGATTTGGCACTAGCTGAAAATATGCTGGAGCAATTATAAGTTAACTTTAGAGGCACGTATATATAAAAGATAAACAATTTATACGTACATTAAAAGGATTCTTCACATACAAAAAATTATAATGAATACACAAGACATCTAAAATTACAAAGGACTTCACGTGATACCCCTAGAGGGTATGGTACCTATACATTAATGGCTTCACATGTATATATACACTTCTTCTGCTCCTATGGATTTGGTGCGGGCACAGGTGCGACCTCTGTGCATGTGCGGTGGGTCTGGGCGGCTGTGTGACGTCAGACACGTGATCCCAGCCGAGACACACAAATACAGGGGAGGATTGCGCCATTGCTTCAGGTGCTTCGAGGGAGATGGCTGTCCCCTCCTTTTCTTATCCCTTCAGCTCACCTGGAAGCATTGGACATTGGTAGACGGGAGTACTTTCCCCTGTTTCCCCAAAAGTAAGACATCCACCAAAAATAAGACCTACTTACAGTTTTGCCTCTCGCTGAAATATAAGGCATCCCCCCAAAAATAAGACCTCCGCCTCTACTTCTACATAGAAATGAATCAGCTTCTAACCTCAGCTTGTTCAATTAAACTTGGAAGCTGATTGGATTCAATGTAGAAATGAGCCCGATTTTGCTCTCTCCAGCTTAAGGTCGCCCATACACGATTCGAATTTAGGCCAGTTCAGCAATAACCCACCGAGATTTGAACCTTTATTGAACAGACTGAATGTACCAAGCTGATCGATTGATCGATTTGGGTACAACCAGCCTGCTAGTTTCGTATTGTGATTATCTCAAGCGGCTGCTATAGCAAGTGATAATTTACTGTCTTCTCCCAGCGGGTGGGCGGCTTATCCCCGCTCTCGCCCACCCCTGCTGGGAGAGGACAATTGCTTATTCCCCTGATGAGGGAATTGTGCAAATTTCTAAGGATTGCAGAAAATAAATGTGCACCATTCCATAGGAGTAGGCTGGGCAGTTTCTGAATCGCCGTTTGAGTCACACGGCAGCCTTAGGCAAACTTAATGGTCAAGTGCCAATAGGGTTCGAGGTAAGTGCTGCTGAAGAGGTAATGGTGGAAAGTTCTAAACATCTGTAAGAAGATGGATTCATTAATCATGAACAAACTGACAGAGAATCTGAAGCAGAGATTAGTTGCCTGGTAGCTCTAGCAGAGGTAGCAGGTTTAGATAAGAAGCGAGGCAAGTGGAAGACAAGAACAGCACTATATAAAGAGATGATTTTGACCGCAGTTTATACAGGAGAGACTGGCAAACCATTCTTTAGAAATAGCAGAGAATTTGGGACAAGGTAGTCTGATACAGCTGGACTGTCATCTGAGCATCTCCTAAAAGACATAGCGCACTTGTAGATTTTTGTGGAAAATATCCAGGCCCACATAGAGGCATGGTCTCATCAGTGTTGTAAGTAACAGAGTTACAATAAACGCAGTTACCTAATGCAGCCCCTTTTGAGGGTAACGAGTAATCTACCCGATTACTCTTCCCCTCACGGTAACGCAGTTCCCATTACTTGGGCGGCATTACTGCAATTACATCTACCGCCACTAGATGGCAGCAGAGTAATTGCTTCTGCCGGCGCTGTGAACATAAATATGGGTGGAACTCCGCTTTAGAATCATGTGACCGCTGTGATGGCCTGTCACAGTGGTCTGAAAACTCCCAATCGCAAGGAGCCCTGGATATAATGAGCCCCACCCGCCTCACACTGACCTATCACCGGGGAACAACTCACATCTATCACACACACCACTGTGTGCGCAACCTGATCAATGATCCGGGGAACACATGGCCGGAACAAACGTTCCCTATACAACACAGTGTACACAGCGGCATCTAGTGGTCAACATGGTAAGTGCAGGACACCTATACAGACCAATAATCAGCAGGTTATTTTTGGTAAGTGATTTCATCTCTTCATCAGACAACAAAGAAAAATCTGACATCCCCATTCCAGATCCCTTGCATCTAATAAAGCTTATATAAGATAAATAAAATAATAAACAATAAACTATAGAAAATTCTTATAAAGCCTAATATAAGATTTTAAATTACAGACTCTGTAAACGTCAAGGGAATGTATATTATAAACATACATTTTAATCCAGCTTATAATTTGGATGTAATATATAGCAGACGGATAAGGGTTTTAAGTCCTATTAGCTGCACATACATGGTGGGACGGATGCACCTAGGCTGGGATATACACGAGATCACCATTTGTTTCCGGTTTTCTTCTCTCAAGGATCTGACATTCTTTTGTCTTGGAGTATTAACTCACTGCTCCCTGCCAAGCGCCCGTCATCTGCTTCTCAACAAAGCATTGTAGAATATAAAAAAAATTCAGTTACTTTGCTGAGTAACTAATTACTTTTTCAATGTAGTAACTGAGTCACTAACGCAATTACTTTTTCGGAGAAGTAATTTGTAACTGTAACTAATTACTTTTTTAAAGTAAGATGAGCAACACTGGGTCTCATGTACTCACAAACCAGGGTATACTAAAGTGTAATGAGGTTTAGGCAGTTGAATGTGCAAGTGTCATGGAAGGCAGAGAGTGGATCAGATGAAAGAACGGATAATCCACTTCATGCTTCTAAATAGGAGTAGCAGCGGCAAAAGTCTTTTCCTCCAGAAAGGAAAAAAAAAACATGGGTACAGCCATGAAAAAAGCCCACTGCTCCTGAGTCCCAATGCTTCTCAATATATGAGTGAAGAGGACACATATTTTACCAATCTAGCATGTAAGCAGTATCTAGTTAATAAAAGTCATATATCAAAATTGGTTAACAATAACAGACATCTAGTGACAGTCAGTATTCTGATATTTGGACACAGGAACTGTGTCATGACTTTGGGTTTGGAGACAGTGTTCTGTACTAACAAGCAGAATACAAGGACTGGAGGAGGTCATGGCAGAATGGAACAAGCGAGACATAATAAATTGCCTCAATTGACTCTGGGTATAACAGAGATAGTATTTCAGCTCCATATAATGGTAGTGCTTTTTTGACTAATGAGTTTAGAACACAAACGTAAGTCTGGGAAGCACCAAAATGTAGCGTGCAGCATACTAAAAAGTAACATACTAGGATGTCTTTATTATTCTCTGAGGTAATCTTTTTCACAGGAAAAAAAAACAGAGCCTAGGTTATATCAGAGATTGAACCACTCCAAAGTTTGGGAGAAGTTGTGACTGACCATTACAAAGAGGTTAGGAAAGCACCCAATGCAGAGATACCATTTACCAAGATCACAAGGAGTCTTCTGTGGATGATTGGCACAGTATGCACAGGTCTAGTAACCACCTCATGCAGAGTTTATAAGGCAGATAGCACTTACCATAAATTCTGTGTCAAAGGGAGACATCAGGGACTGAGTGCACAACAGTTTGGAAAGTGCTACATGCACAGATAACAATAGCAATAAACTGATATATATATATATATATATATATATATATATATATATATATATATATATATATGTATTATAGAGAGACACTAGAGACTGGGTACACCAGAGGTTGTACCAAAGCTTAAAACTGGAGAGTGCTCTGCAGCTTATTAATCTTGCCCGCAGGTCTGGAAAGTGCAATAACGTGGAGCTCAGTAAACAAAGGTCACACTCCAGTATGTCTTTGCCCAATTCATAGGCTTACTCAAAATCTTTAGAACCTGAAGCACACCAGAAGATGAGACACAGCTCTGGAGCTGTAAAGTGTTTTGCAGCTAACAAACTGATATACTAGGTATCTGGGGAGTGCAAAAAGGAAGAAATGGCTGCACTCGAAGATGATGAATATGAGTCCTTTATTACTCCATCCAAGTAACAGTTCACAGGAAAAATTACAATCAAGGCATCAAGGCAGACATGCCTCACACAGTATCAAGTGCATAATCATTGCCGTGATGAGCACCCTTGAGACGAGTTCTTCAATTCACTTCACTTATTCATGTATCTAAATTCACCCACCTGAGAGGTGTTCCTTGTTTTTTTTCCTATCTGGGGAGTGCCACAAGCAGAGCCCAGTGCCCAAATGTCACAATACCAGTAGGCCCTGCAATCTTCAGTCCAGTGGAGTCTGGTCCAGAGCTGAGGAGAAAACGCCCAACCTCCTAGGACCCTAGCAATAAAAACTGAGACATGTTCATTAGGGGTAGGGTTATACTGGGCATTAAAAGTTTTTTTCTGTTTGCCAGTGTGCACCTCCTGAAGGCAGCAACATACTCAACACATTTTACTATATTCTTGTGTCCCTATATAAATAAAGTAAAATCTTTATTTGTGCAAATATTTTCGTGGAAACACTTCCAGAATTGCTTGTTTTAACCACTTAAGGACCGCCTACTGCATATTTACGTCGGCAGAATGGCACGGCTGGGCACATCAACGTATATATACGTTGATTTTAGTACACAGCCGTGGGTCACGGCGCGCCCGCGGCGCACTCCCGTGACCCAGTCCGAAGCTCCAGGACCGGGACCGCGGGATTCGCGGACCCGATCGCCGCTGCAGTGCGGCGATCCTGGAGCTGAAGAACGGGCAGAGCCGTGTGTAAACACGGCTTCCCCGTGCTTCTCTGTGGCCGCAGCATTGATCGCGTCATCCCTGTAATAGGGGGACGCGATCGATGAAGCCACACCCCCCTACAGTTGTAAACACACACAGGGAACACTGAAAGTCACAGCGCCACCTGTGGTTAACTCCCAAACTGCAACTGTCATTTCCACAGTAAACAATGCAATTTAAATGCATTTTTTGCTGTGAAAATGACAATTGTCCCAAAAATGTGTCAAAATTGTCCGAAGTGTCCGCCATAATGTCGCAGTCACGAAAAAAAATTGCTGATCGCCGCTATTAGTAGTAAAAAAAAAAAAATGAATAAAAATGCAATAAAACTATCCCTTATTTTGTAAACGCTATAAATTTTGCGAAAACCAACCGATAAACGCTTATTGCGATTTTTTTTTACCAAAAATACGTAGAAGAATACGTATCGGCCTAAACTGAGGGAAAAAAAAGCTCTATTTGTGGGGAAAAAAGGACGCCAATTTTGTTTGAGTCACGTCGCACGACCGCGCAATGGTCAGTTAAAACGACGCAGTGCCGAAACGCAAAAAGGGGCAAGGTCCTTTACCTGCATTTTGGTCCGGGTCTTAAGTGGTTAATCTGCTGCAAAATGACATTTTCCATTTTCCAGTATTATTCACTGAGGCCTAGTGTTGATAATTAGCTCTGTAAAAAGAAGATTTATTGTAGCCCCAGACCTCAAGGCCCAGGATCATAATATTAGTTGGGAAGTCATCTGTCACTACACTGTGCAAGTTTTGAGATTCTGTTATCAGGAAGCAAACGTCTTTAAAGTCTTAGATTTCTAGCAAAAGCTAGAGCATTCTGCCTTACATAGCACCTTGAAGGTGAGGATACATCACAATTCAACCATGAGGTCAAAACTGCCTCCAGTCGAAGAAAGCAATTATGATATGCCAGATATACAAGAAGTTGGTGCCGAGAGACCAGTGGTCTTGGCTATCGCATAAATTGATGCAATGAAACTTGCTGAACATATCAAAGGTTATAGAAAACACACATCTGGAAACTGTAATATGGGAATTAAATTGTAATGCTGTAGCCTTTTATACAATTTGTGTACCCAATTATAAATACAAGAAAAATATAACTGTCTGAAACAGAGGTAGTAAAGCGAACGCAAAAATACATATAGAGTACACATGGCAATGATGTATTAAAATCAAAGAAAAGATCTTATTGCCCATAGCAATAATATTCCAAAATAATTTTACTACAAAATGAAAATAATATTTATCAGTATGTTCTTGCTGTAGTACAATGAAGGAAACTAGACATTATGCTTATATTTTACCTGCAATGCTGCAGAAGGTTAAGTGAATTACAGTCAGTTCAAGCAGATATTGAAGTAATCAGTAAACAAAAGATAATGTCCATTATTATGTACTGTGTATTTGTTATTCTGAGCTTTACATGCACTAATGATTTAAAATCATTCTCCACAGTTAAAGGAGCTCCATGATCACAGAATGCACCTTCATTTTATAACGCAAGTATTGTAATCATAATACAGACAATAGAAAAAAGCCAACTTGAAAAATTCCCTTTTATGTTGTTAATGCTGCCTGTCCACTAGCCATCTCTTTCCACAACTTCACCAAAGTTTGCAGCTTCTCCTCTTGTGTTTAATTTCAATTTCTAAGAACTGCAAATCCCATGATACTTTGCCAGCTGCAAGCAGTATTTTCTGTACTGACCCCACCTACGGAAATGTATATATATTTGATTTTAAATGTGGACTATAGACCAGTGGCGTTGCTAGGGGGGCAGGGGGTGCAGTCCACACCCGTGTGACACCTGCTAGGAGGGGAGACACCATCCAGAGGGTGACGAAAGCCCTAATTCTTACGCAGTTTTTTTTTCAGTCGGCACGGAACACACCTCTAGCGCCACTGCCCGTCTTCCTCCTCCTGTCTTCACTCCTGTGCCAATGCCTGAGCCTGTCACTATCTATTCTCCCCCAGGGGGTGTGGCTGCACACTGTGTGTCCTCTCCAGCCTGGGCATTCTGTGTACCTGAGCCCCGAGCTGGTAGAGGGGGAATGGTTTGCGATGGGTGGGTGTCCTGTCCTATCCTCTGCCGCCCGAGCAGAGGTGTTGTGATGGTTGGGTTAAGCCGCTCAGAATTGGTGGGATAAGAGGAGTTTGTGTCCGACTTGGCACCCTGTTCTGGTTTGTTAGTGTGTGTGTGGGGGGGGGGGGGGGCTGGTGGCTTGATAATGAGAGTTGGTTTTTGCTGCTGTACACTATAATATATTATATATATATATATATATATATATATATATATATATATATATATACATATACACACACAGGGCTCAAAATGTCAAGTCCTGAGCTACTAGCCAGGCCTCAAGAGTTACTCGCCACCGGTTGCCCCACCTAATTCATACACTGCCCTGCGCCTAATTGCACCTGTAAACACGCCCTCATAGATTATCTCATGGAATGACACTGTTAAATGTTTTATGCAGAATCAAGTTACACAATTACATATTACCAACAACAACTTTAACAAAATGTGACAGGGCATTGGAGGCAGACCAGAGGGACAGGGCACTGGGGGCAGACCAGAGGGACATGGTTTGGTCATGCAGCACTGTCATCACTCGCCCCCAGCTTAAATCCACTCGCCAAATGCTAGTAGGCGAGTGGAAATTTTGAGGGCTGTGTATATATATATATATATATATATATATATATATATATATATAAATAAATATAGCATTCACAGCTGTATATCTATATATAGCTGTGACCACTGACACGTTATGATTGCCAATAGCTTAGCACATGAAAGGGTTTCCCATGTACTGCCTGCATTACAGTTTATAGGCTTTAGCTGACTGAGCTGCCCACCCTGAGCTGGTCTTATAACTGGGAGTGGGGGAGGGGTGCTGCTGCTGTGTCCGCCATGTATAGTAGATGATCCAACCTAGGCTGGACTGTTGGGGTGATGGTGAGGGTGTGGTGACTGCAGCCCAGGTGTAGACAGTGACCCACACCCACATTAGATCTGCCCAGCACCCAGCCAAATGACGCACAACCTGCCTGACAGCTCTTAAATAACCGAGTGCGGTGCCACCCGTGATCCCCTCTGACGCAATGGAGGTTTCCCGTGATGCGTCAGAGGGGGCGAGGTCACGATCCACATCATGGGTTATTTAAGAGCTGTCGGGTGGGTCATGCATCATTTTTTTTTATTTTTTATTAAAGGACTTGTCCCAAGTTGTGTGTGTGTGTTTTTTACTGTTGTCACTTTTTGGGTGAAGTGGTAGGGGTACCCTTGTACTCATGAAGGTGGGACTCATGAAGTTGGCGGGAAACTCAACTATTGAATTGGAGATAAATCATTGGGACTCCTGTCTCCTTTCAATCATCACTGTGCTCCCCCAGTGCTACATTTAGAGGGCACACCTGAAACGAAGAAGTGTCCTAAAAAGGCATAAAAAAGGCATTGTGTGCCAACCTGGACACAAATGCCGTGGGTTGCTGACCCAAATTGTATAGATATCAAACCTAGACATAAAGCATGTTATTTTGACTTAACTCCATTATAACCATATAGTACATCAATATATGCACAAATCTTTAAAACAACGGATTTATAGTTTCCAATTCCACATCAATAAGGATAACCCTGAAAAATATACCATAAAATAAATATACCATAAATACAAAATGTCCTACTGGTTCACTTTGGTGCAATTGTCAATTTACTAAACTTTAGTTATAAATGTGCTCCTGAAATGTTGATTTTTATCTTTGTGCTTGTCTATAGTAATCAAAAAGGTAATTCTAGAGATTGCCTGCAAACCAGGTATAAAGCAGAATGTGAGGATTTATTAAGTATGACACCTTTATGTACGACATTGCTGCTGTTCAAATGTGCCCCCTTGTGCTCTTTCATCGACAGTGGAGGCACTCTAATAAAGAGAGGTGTGTTATTGGCCAGATCACCAGGTGAAACCGAGGGAAAAAAAGCCTAAAAATAAAAAAACGATGATTGGTAAGCTGCAATATATAAAAAATTTGCGTTTTGGTTTGGGCTTAATAACGTTTTTATTTTAATGATACTATTATCTCCTCCCTTTACACCACATTTAAACTTTAGAGATTGATAAAAATAGCATAATAATAGCAAACTAATAAGCTAAAGAAGAAAAACATGTTTCTATGGCAAATAAGAAGGTTTGAAAGCTCCTGAGACAATTAAACTCATACTGCTAATGAGAGGATGACATGGGAATCTCAATGGCCATTCATTTAACATTGGAAGTCACATATATTTTTCACAGTCATGACAACACAGAGTATAGATAAAGGCAAAATAGTCAATTGATACAGCATTAAGGGACACCGAGGTACCGTTTGAACATTTGTATTAAAAACAAAAATTGCTGGTACTTTTCTGCTAACATATCCAATCCTCTAATTCCTGCCTTTCCCGCTAGAGAAACCAACGGCCCACAAACCTCTTTCTCTATTTTCCCTAAAATATCTCTCAAACAGCTTTTACAATAGTGCACCATTTGAATACAGCAAAGATTATTATAATTGCCTGAAACCTAAATATATATGTATATCTACATATAAATGTTCCTTAAACAAAATCATCCCACTGAGAGCCTCCCAAAAGGTCCTTAATGTACCGGTAACTTTACAAAGTGTATATTTATAAAATATTAAGAAATTTAAAACCTGTAAAAATTCAGAAAAGAATGTGTAATGTTATTTGTTCTGAAATGATTCATATGCAACAGCATACTTCTAAAATGACAGGAGGCTGATAATACTGCAAGTCAGATTCAGGTACTAAACACTAGATGCATTTAAAATATGTTTTAGGACTTGTAAATCGTACCTTGCACCTAGATAGTAAGGTTGGCTTATTTAGTGTGGGCCCCATTCCTCTTGATAAAATACTTCATTACATAAAAAATATAACTCTGGGTGGTCCATCATCCTTCTGATGAAAAGCCATTGAATGTTGAGTGGCCCAAATGTGACTCTCAGAAGATGGTCCTGCATATCGAAATTAGCAGACCTTTCTAATGCTGGCCATACACTCTGCGAAAAATCGTCCGAACGAACTTTCGAAAAACTAAAGTTCTGTCGTGAGTGCAAACGATAGTGCCATCATGTAATGACCAATAAATCGTTCAGTGGACATAAAAAGAGAGTTTTTTTTACATATACCTAATGCAGAAAGTTCGGACGGGAAACACATTAACCTTCCGATTTATCGTTCGTTCGGCAGAAAATTTCCAAACTTGTCTTTCTTTTTTTCGGCTCAAAAACGTCCAAAAGATTTTCGATTTTGTGCCCATTAACTGGCCGAAAAACGAAAGATCTTTCTTACCGACCGATTTTCGGACGAATTTTCGTATAGTGTATGGCCAGCATTAGAGTTCAAAATCTATTTTAATGAATGCATTAATTGGTTTAAATGTTATTAGTAACATAAAAATACACCTGCCCATGTATGGCCAGACTAATCCTTAAAGAGAAGCTCCAATTTCCCTCCTAAAAAAAATGAACGACAACACTGGCAAAAAAAACAAAAAAAATACTTGATTCTCCCATCCACACATTCGATTTGAATAAATGGGGGAATCCTCCCCACTGAGCTACTGTATTCTTTCAGCAGTTAGACTTCCTCATCATCAGAATACACTGATCAGCGCTGACGGCTGCAGTCAGCGGCACTGATAAAGTGGAAATTTCCCAACAGCGCGGTTGTACAGAATTGATTGCTAGGTTGACATCTACACAACCACCCTGTCCATACAATATAAAATATTTTATATACAGCCCTGTCACTTTAATTTTATTAAAACCTAAATCATTTGTGTGCTATCCTTTTGATCAGTGCCTATTTCTCTATTTTGACCCCAAAAGGACCTATGGCTGGCCCCTTTGTAAAAATAATTATCTCTACTACATCAAAATCAATACAAATTGATGTGAAATCCTATTCAGTGCATTACAGTGCATTACATATATGAACATATAAACAAAAAGTCCCATATGCTTCAAAAAGTCCATCTAATATTGAATATAAAGTGCTTTTTTGTGCAAATAAAACTGCTTTGCGCTTATAAAGGCTCTTAGTGCTCCACAACTTGCTCAGTGCCAATGCTGTGCTTTCACACACTCACCAGACCAATTATACTGTATGCATATTCAACACTGAAGCTTGTAAAAGGCTTGGGGTACAGCCCTCCTAGGCAGTCTTGCTGCAAGGTTTAGACCAGTGATGGCGAACCTTGGCACCCCAGATGTTTTGGAACTACATTTCCCATGATGCTCCACTACACTGCAGAGTGCATAAGCATCATGGGAAATGTAGTTCCAAAACATCTGGGGTGCCAAGGTTCGCCATCACTGGTTTAGACTCTCCTCCTAAGCTCTCCTCTCCCAATACTCTTTCAGCCCTCCTGGATACCTGTGTGAATCTAATGTTAAAAGAGAGGGGGAACTCACATGCTGCGCTACCCAGCGTGCGTTCCATGGGCTGGAAATTACATCACCAGATATCCTGTCTAACGCATTTTACCAACCAGAAGTCCAACCAGACGTCCTTAGAGGCAGGCTCTCAAGGCTCACGAAACGCATGCCGCGTTGGTGGCGTTTCCAGGTTTTACAAGCGATTGTCTCAAGTGGTTCACATGAGTGCACTATAGTATGTATATGTATTTATTTTAATAAACAGTACTGCGCCACGTGAGTTCAATACCCAGGAGGGCTGGAAGAGTTTGCCACCTTGTGGCACTGCCCCCTTCTAAAAAAAAAAAAGGACTGGTGCATGCTGGGTCGGCAACGTCACAAGAGGGTGGTGCCACCAGGTGAGGTAGCCTCTTACCTATATAAGAACTGTAAAACCTGAGTAGGCAGCCAGTCTATATCGGCAGAAATGTTTTTTGTTTGTGTGGTGTGGCATGTGGCGTGATTGATGATGGCTTTACATCAGGGGGCACTTTTTTTTTTTTTTTTAAATAAAGGAATTGTCAAAAATTGTCTGCTTTTATTACTTTTTGACACTTTTTGGGTGCCACTGCCCCAAAGCACCACCCAATATTGAGTTTATGTGGCTTATGGTTCAGGAGGGGGGGTATTCACTTTTCCCCCCTCTTTTCTGACCTGCCAGGCTGCATGCCCAGATAAGGGTTTGGTATGGATTTCATTCAGCTGTCAGTGGGGAAACCCATTGACATCTGATGACTTATCCGTTGTTAAGGACACTGCAGTGGGCTTCCCAACCCTGCTCCTTAACAACTAGTCTATACTGCACCCTGATTGGACTAAAATGCACTGTGCAGCACGCAGTGCATTGCAGGGTGTTCAGCGGGGCAAAAACCCCTGAAAATTCGGGGTGTTGGACAAACGGGCCGAACAGCCAACCATTACTAGTTATGAGTTGACCACATAACCTCAACTTGAGAGAATTAAACTGAATAACTAGTACATTCTGTAACTTTAACACTACACATGATTATTACTGGATCCACAAAAGAGAACTTTACCTTTATTCCACACCTACTATAAGTAATTTTGCACTGCAAAATGAAATGCATGACATTCTCCTAATAGGAGAGCTCACAAAATCCACTGATCACATTTCATTCTGCCACTGTCCTAAACAGAATGTCACCGGAGAAGTAATTATAAAGATAATACATTAATTCTTTCAATTTTTAATCTACCCATACAATGATCATTCTATGAAAATTAAAAAAAGATGATTAGGTGTCAGAGTTTCCAAGTTTTATTTGAACATCTGCAAGTGAAAAAGACATGTATGGGAGATGAGGAGCATATTTAATAGGACTTCAACCAGTATGCAAGGAATAAATTAAAAGCCCTGCAGGCTTTAATCAATTTATTTATGGAGTTTCACCACAAAACAGATTTCTTCTTGAGAAACTAGAAATCTATGATTAAAAACAACAATGGCAGAGCTGAGCACTCACTATACAATGCCTGTACAAAATGTGGGGGGAGTTGACACCAAGGACGTTGTTTTTAGATTGAACCCAAACAAAAACAGACTTTTGTGCATACTATCCAACTATTATAATCTGCACTGAAAGATTGTGCCACAGCACTGTCTATGATAAAGCAGAAGAGGAGAGTATAGTAGTACAATTCCAGCTTGGATCCAAACAGGCATGTAAATATGATTACCTGCCAACAATTTACTTGGAGCCCAACATTTCAATCTAATCTTGGAAAAAAATATTTGACTCACCTCCCCCCACCCATTTTATTTTGTTTTTACCTGACAGGCTGCATGCTTGGATAAGGGTCTGTATTTTGGGGGGACCCCGCTCAGGTTTTTTTTTCAGTTTGGCATGGGGTTACCATTTAAGAGCTAAACCAGACTCAAAAGGGTCTGGTATGGATCTGGGGAGGACATTTTTAAAAAAAAACTTTTGGCATGGAGTTCCCCTGCAAGATCCTCAGAACACAAGTTGCATGCCACAAGTTGGATCATGATGACACAAATTGGATGAGACTTCCATAAAAAAAAATGCCTTGGGGTTTCCCCTCAAAATCCATACCAGACCCTTTGGTTTGGTCTTGCGGGGACCCCATGCCCTTTTTTTTCTTTCATTTTGGCATGGGGTTGCCTTTCAAGATCTATACCAGACGCAAAGGGCCTGGTATAGATCTGGGGGGACCCCATGGCATTTTTTTGTAATGGGGGCTCCCCTTCAAGATCCTCAGAGCACAAGTCACATGCCACAAGTTTGATCATGATGATCCGACTTGAATGTGACTTCCATTCAATTCAATGGGCTGAAAGTCAGATCAGATAAGATGGCTCTGTTGATTTTGACATGCCAGGTAACTTGTGCTCTGTAGCAATTGTTTTGGGAGTGGAAAATAGAAGAGGCAGAAAATCGCTGCCAAACACTAACGCGGATAAACGCACATTAACGCCAATGCAAAAAGCTACTAAAAGTGTGTTTTTACAGGTTTTTTTATGCTTTTTCCTGACATCGATAGTGGCTTTGCAGCCCTTTTTTTTTTCTAACGCCTGTGCATGAAGACTGACAGAAAGGTAACTATTTACCTTATGAAAGCAAACAACAATAAAGCAATATCAGATAAAGTGCTTTGTCCTTCAATAAATTCCTGACTGCAGGCACTTTGCCCTCATAATACCATCATAACCAAGGTCGACACCCGGTCTCTTTTTTTTTCCCAGTTTCCTATTTTCTCTAGCTAATTGCTTTGTTTCCCTTTTATTCTTTCCTAAAGACTTGCCTCCAAGTATGGTTCTTGCAAGAACCACATATACTTATATGTGCAATCTCTGCAGTCATAAGGTGACCAGGGATGACTAATGAAACCTATAGTGATGTGTTATAATCCGAGTTAAGAACATTTTTTTTTTTTATACTGTGCAATGCCGTTGGTGTTTTACTGTGAAATTTCATAACAATAAATGTTAACTTTTATGAGAAGAAGCACCTATAGAATACACATCTCTTTCAATGTCACTGCCCCTACAGTTTTTTTACACTTACAAGAACATTAACAATATTTTCAAAATACTGGTTTTAGAAAGAGTAGGATTGGCCAAAACCATTGTCCTTTATAGTCCTTTCCTTGTTGCCACTGCACCAGAGAAGGAAATCTTTTAACCACTGCAACCTATGGGCCAGATCCACAGAGAGTACACCGGCGTATCTACTGATACGCCGGTGTACTTTCAAAGTTCCCGCGTCATATCTTTAGTTTGAATCCTCAAACCAAGATATGACGGCATCTGGGTTCGATCCGACAGGCGTACGCCTTTGTACTCCTTCGGATCGTAGATGCAATACTTCGGCGTCCGCTGGGTGGAGTTCTCGTCGATTTCCGCATCGCATATGCAAATAAACTATTTCCGACGATCCACGAACGTACGCATGGCCATCGCATTCTCTTACGGGGTCTCTAGTCGGCTTTTTCCGGCGTATAGTTAAAGCTGCTTTTTTGCGGCCTATAGTTAGACTTGCCATGTTAATTATGGCCGTCGTTCCCGCGTCGAAATTTAATTTTTTTTTAAATTTTGCGAAAGTCGTCCGTGAATAGGAATGTACGTAATTTACGTTAGTAAAAAAAATAACGTCGTTGCGACATAATTTAGCGCAATGCACGGCGGGAAATTTCTGAACGGAGCATGCGCAGTTCGATCGGCGCGGGGACGCGCTGCATATAGATGAATCACGCCCCCTAATCGCCGATTTGAATTCCCCCACCAGAAATACACTACGCTGCCGTAACTTACTGCGCAAAATCTTTCAGGATTCGAAATTACGCCAGGTAAGGTACGACGGCGTAGTGTATCTCTGATACGATGCACCGATGCAATTGTATGTGGATCTGGCCCTATATACTTAACTGTAGACATACAAATATATTTCAAATATATGCAATCCTTTCAAATGAGCTCAAATTATCGAATACATAAGGGATGGCTCACTTACTAATAAAAAGTGATAGTAACATTGCAAGACAATTTTTTTTTAATATAATATGTCATTAACTAATTCCAAGCACTTAAAGTGGTTGTAATAGATCACCTTGAAAAACAATCTACTCAGTTTAAAATAGAAATGAAAGGCAAACCATTTGTGTATAGATATAAAAAAACATTATAAATACTGTATTTCCCTTTATTATAAGTGATCATATTCCATTGGTTCTCAGCTGCATAAGAGCTTGGGGGAGGAGAAGCAGCAAGACAACGAACTTCCCAGAAAATGTCTGTGCAGTGGGGGCATGTCAGGACAAGTCTGATCATTGGAGGAGAGCAGGGTGTGTTTCCAGCACAGCTGGGGAACTGACCACAGTGTGCGCTCCTTCTTAGTGTGGTCAGTTTTTAATAGGAAAGCAGAGGGACTGGCAGGATTACCAAACATTTCACATAAAGTATGCAATACAGAGAGAACAGGATACGTTCTCATTCAAGTACATGGGACAGCAGGCACATATAAGAAATATGAAGTTTTGGCATAATAAACACTTTAAAAACACACATACATACACATAAAGTGGTTGTAAACCCTTACATATACCCAGTAAAGTGACTGGCCTCTGGTGATACACAGAGATGGAGATGAAAAAAAGCATCCTACATAAGTTTATCGGCATCCCCCTTCCTGTACAGTCATTCAAAGTGCACAGTTTACACAGCATTTCTTAGCTTCCAGAAGGCAGAGGGTGGGGATCTGATGTCACACTGCACGGCATAGAGCAGGGTGCCGAGTGTAATCTGAGACCAAAGTGAAGGGAAAGGACACACCCCCTCTACACCATCTCTTAGGGGAAACACATTTAGGACTGTCAGTCACTTGCTGTGTGCTGGAGGGGGGTGGGGCCATCAATCGCTTTGAATTATATGTGAACCGTTACCTTGTAAAACAACCCATTCAGTTTAAAATAGAAATGAAAGGCAAAATAATATAAAAAAATAAATATATATTGTAACGGGAGGCCCTGTGGTACCCAGAGGCTCTTGCAGGATGTGGGGTACTCCTGTTTCAGCTTCACCGATGACTCTTGTGTCTAAAGTCATCCTATGTCCACTAGGGGCATAGGATGACAGAAATGATATCTCGGATTACAGGAGATGGGACAGTAATGATAATTCACAATGTATTCCAGGATATCTTAAAATATTACAGGTTGTTGATTCTGAACCCAACAGGTCAATAGAAGAGTTACTCATTCATGTGGGAACACAGACTGTTAAGGGGGTAATTAAGTCTGCTACTGTTATGTAAACTAACCTTAGTCTGGCTTCTAAAGACCTTCCATTGTGTTATGTTAATTGAAACTGTATTGTGTGAATTTCTATTGATGATAAATGTGTATTGTATAGCAGGTGAGAAGAGCTTATCTCGGAGTCACCTTGTCTGGGTAAATGATTAGTAATTAGCTCATGTAGATTATCTCAGTGCCAGAAAGTCTGACTAAAAGATGTGTATTGGAGGCTCGTTAGTACTCATTGTATGATGGTGTGGGTGGAGTGTGTCATTGTCCATCTGATTACTGCAGCATCCTTTTTGGTGAATATATAGAGCCTGTCTTCTCAATAAAGTTTGTCTATTCTTGTTGAACCAGAGAACAGAGCTGTGTGTCTCATTTCTGGGGAATCTGTATGGGCCATGTTCGTCTGCCGGATTGTGGAGTGTCGGTTGCTGTCTTGGCTTCGGAATGGAATATCATAAACGGCGTTTAACCCTGACTATATATATATATATACACACACACACACATACATACACACACACACACTTTTGTTTCTTGTATTATAAGTGATCGAATAATCCATGTTCTCAGCTGCATGGGAGGCTTAGGCGGCGTACACACGACCGAGGTCCTGCTAGAAACCAGCGAGAACCTCGCTGGAAGCTGCATTCCAGCCAGAACCTCGGCCGTGTGTACGCTCTCGGCGAGCATCCTGTCGGGAATGCCGTCGAGCAGAAATAGAGAGCATGTTCTCTATTTGCTCGACGGCCCGCCTGGATGAATGGCTGGTTGCCATTCCCGACAGGCGGGTCGCCGAATCTGACGGCCGGCAGAGAACCTCGACGGGCGGAACGATGTGTTATGCCCGTCGAGGTTCTCTGCCGTGTGTACGCGGCTTCAGAGAGGTGTGCTCAGCCAGAGCATCACAAGACTTCTGAATCAGAATAGATCATTATCATGCAGCTGCTCTGCCAGTGTAAGTAATCAGGTACACCCAAATATAAAACAGCCAAGCTCTAGAATTGGCTTTGAAACCACTTGTTATGCACCTCATACATCAAACAGAGACAGGATTCATGGACTCCTTGCACTGTTCTGGATTCTAATAACCCCCAACGTCAATCTAAATGCCAGTGCTTATTGTAAGATAAACCAGCTTTACTACACTCTTACAAATCCTAATTAGAAGGTCTGTCAAAAATATATCATGTTAATACTAGACATGTATAATACTAGATGGGTATTATACCCACAATGAGTTGCTCATTTTGCATTCATCCTCTATTCCAGTAAAATTTGATTCATACTGTAAGATATCATGTGAATGCATTCCACTGAAGAAAGGTAACCTTTTTATTTAGTGCTGTGTGAAGCAAAATTCCAGAAAGTGTTAGCATGATATAGACATTAATCAGTACGTTAAATTAACAGTCACATAGCATGTACTTTTTGTTTTGTTTTTAAAGGAGAGCTAACCTATTATTTTTCTTGCTCGACTTAAAGGGTAAGGCCCCTTTCACACGTGCGGACCGTATGTCTGCTTTTTCATCCATCCGTTTGCGGATGAAAAAGGGACATACATTGGTCCCTATGAGATCGCGGATGTCAGCGGATGAGAAAAGACAGGACGGTCCCTGTACAGTATGCGGGTACCGCCATGTCATCCGCTGGCTCAGCAGGGATCAACGGAGCGATCCCCGCTGAGCATACGGTGGCGGAGGATTACTGATCCACCCCATGTGAGAGGGGCCTTACTCTTCTTTTGTGGGAAAAGAGCAAATTTAAAAATAATTTATTATATACTACTGTTATACAAGCCATATTGTAATTGAATGGTATTAAAAATGACCTTTCCTTTTCAATCTGCAGCTCTGCCATTTGTTGTAAAAATCAATGCAATATGGTAACCTGGAGGCATTTCAGCATTTTCTTCAGAACAGAAACTGGTAAGAAGCTGCAACAAAGTAAAAACCCCTGCAAATGTACATTGATCACCCAGAGGGGATGATGATTTTCTTTTTTGGAGTTACCCTTTAATCACATGTAAAGGCCCATACACACGATTGGATATTCCGACAACAACTGTCCGACGGGTGTGTTTTGACGGATAATCCGAACGTCTGTAGGCGGCATCGGACAATTGTTGTCGGAATTTCCGACAACAAATGTTGGCTGTGCATGCTCTCAAATTGTCCAACAACAAATGTGTTACGTCGGATCATCCGATTGTGTGAACACAAATCCGTCGGACTAAAATCAAAAGTAAAAACACGCATGCTAAGAAGCAATGCTAACCATAAGACAACATTAGCAGAAGTTGCCCAAAGGGTGGCGCTAAAGAGCTGAAAAAACACGTAGTACGTCTAGTAAGTCACTACGTTTGTGTTTGTTGGCTGAAAATGTTCTGCAGTGTGTATGAATACCAAGTTCACGGACAACACCCTAAAAATCCACGGATTTGTCCGATGGAAGTCCGATCGTATAAGGCTTAGGTCACACACAGCTCACATTTTGCCCAATTCCTGTTAAATTTAATTCCTTGTCAAAATTTGACACGTGGGTGGCCCTGTCGGTCTATAGCTGGGTGGAAAGTTATTTTTTGAACAGTGACTGTATCCAATCAGATGCAGTCATGGGTTCATGAATGCAGACATCTGTGGGAACGCAATAGCCGGCAGTGCAGATTCCTCCATCTATGCCGTTTAGCGTGAATATAAGTTATTGCATTTTTTCAGGCTATAAAAAAAGTGGTTCACACTGCTCCAGACGGATATCCCATAATACCACCTTCCCTGCTGATGGAAACACAGGTGCTGGCTTTCAAATTATCTTCAAGGAAACAAAGAAATGCTGGACGGCCGCACTCCAATACAACACCTTTATTTAAAGCTATTAAAATCTATATGGTCACAGAAGGTACAGGAACAGAATGAGTAAGCGCCTATATGCGGTGTGTAACGCGTCAGCCATTCTGTTCCTCTACCTCCTGTGACCATATGGATTTTAATGGATTTAAATAAAGGTGTTGTATCAGAGTGCGGCCGTCCAGCATTTCTTTGTTTCCTACTGAGTTTCTCCCGCTCAGCCTGTAGGTGTTTATTTATAAACTATACAATAAAATTAAAATGTGCACAAGTAAATATGTTGCCAGTTATTAAAGAATATTGCTATATATGGTATATGTGCCGCAAAGGGATGCTGCGGAATCCAACAAGTGGGTATGTAAATAAAATTGTGAAAACCCTTGTTGGGACTACTTTTGCGTTTGCTGCAACAAGTGTCATTGCTTTGAATGGTCTTTTTTCATTCCTTTTTTTTTTTTTTTTTAAGAATGACAAGCAGGTTTAAGGCTCTATTCACACCTATGCATGTTGCTTTTGAGCGTTTTTGCAGTACTTTTTACGGTACTTGCTGCGTTTTTGACACGCTTGTACCGCGTTTTTTTCCTTTAACAACCAGCTATAAACAGGTTAAAAAAATGCAAATCGCAGCAAAAATTGCAGTAAAAACGTGGTACTTGCATTTTGGATGCGAGTCCTTTGAATTCTATTACATGCAAAACGCTGCTTTTTGCGGGGAAAAAAGTCCCCGACCCATTAAAAAAACTGGGTTGGAAACTTTTCAAACGTTGTTTACCTTAATGCAGAGAATGCTTTAAAGGAGTTGTAAAGTAAAAAAAAAATTCACATCTGATGCTGCCGCCCCCAGCCCCCGTTATACTTACCTAAACCCTCGAAAGTCACATGCTCAGTCCTGAGATCCTCTTCGCCGCTCAACCTGGCTGCTGATTGGCTAGAGCGGATAGATTGAGAGCAGCGCAGCCGAGGGGAGGGGGCCGAGTGATACAGTGAGCGGCTATGGCCACTCGCTGTATCACGGGAGCGCGCCCGCAATTACTCACCACCATGCGAGCTCTATCGCATGACTGTGGTCAGTACTTGGGGGAGGACCAAAAACAGCCGTCGAAGGACTCCAGAAGACGTGGATCGGGGCCACTCTGTGCAAAACAAACTGCACAGTGGACGTATTATAACATGTTTGTTATTTTAAAAGGTAAAACAATTCCTTTACTAACCCTTTAAAGCAGAACTTTACCCAAAAGGTGAAGTTTCACTCTTCCTCCTCTCCCCATTACTCAACATTTGGCACATAAGTTGGGGTTTTTGGGAGGGAGAGTGAAAGTTTGGCCTCCCTTCTTCCCCCGCAGCTTTTTGGGACATGTCACAGGTCCCAGAAAGCTGTAGGACCATTCAAATAGTGAAGCCACGCATGCGCAATAAGCAGCCAGCCGTGAAGCTGCTCAAGCAGTCACAGCCGCTTACCCACAGTTAGTATGCCAGCGACGGGGACCGAAGCTCACAAAAATAAAAAATAAATGGCCGGTTGAGGACAGCGCAGGATTCTGGGACAGGTGCGTGTTGATTTATTCAAAGTAAGCAGCTACAGTTTTTGTAGCTGCTGCCTTTTAATTTTTCTAAAGATGACGACAGAACAACTGCTTTAAGGTCTAAAACTTTTTTGTCTTTATAACCACTGTAAAATGTTTGTTGTGTTGAGGGATAGACTTCTCTTATTCCCTGTTCTGGTAGGCTTCCGTCACTCGCCCCTTCACTTTTCTAGGTTGTGGGCGGCCCTCAACTTCCTTCCTAGGCCCTGCATTGTTTGGGATGATGTTAGAGAGCAACCACTGAGTGCTGTACAGAAGAGGCTCCAAGGGACCAATTGCACAATGTGGAAGAAGTCTACAGAATTGAGGAACATTACAGTTTATTCCTCTAGCCCTAGACTTAATGAGCAATTAACCCATGCAGTGCAGGGAAGCCCCATGGCAAGGGTATACTTTTGTGGTGTCTGGAGAGGGGTTATAAAAATTGATTTCTCCTCTTCTCTCCTTTCCAGGTTTTCATTTTCACAGACAACATATGGTATATAGATTATCTAGATTCTCTTTCTGAACACAAGCCAAATGTAGCAGTATAGAGAATATTTAAATAAGTTAATTTAAATGTCCAGAGCCTCGAGCTATACTATATATTCATAGTTTATGACATCTGGAAAATCTGATCATGGCAATAAATGAGCAAGCTTGTGGCAGAAAAGTAGAAATGTATAACCAGTCGAGCTAGCAAATTTCTGTTTGTAATTTCGATCATCACTGGATTATCTGATTCTTAAATAACCAAAAGTTTCCATTTCTAAGTATTAGAGAGGTCCACAGTTAACCTTAGCTATTACACTTTAGTTGGTCACCTGGCAAAGTTCCAGTAAGTCAAAAATTGTACAAAAAATATACATACACATTCATACCCAGTCAGTGCACGACATGTAAGATGCACTACTATGGCTTTCTCTTTTCGCTTTCTGACATAGAACAACAGAGTAACTACCAAAAACTTCTACCCTAGTTGATTTATCCTCCGGTATTGATGTTCTATGATAATCTGCTGTAGGCGTTTATAACCCACTGACAACCTTGTCATATAGAGACAGTTGATATGACCGCCTAGATTGGTTTCTACTGCTCATGAGATTGATTTACTTAAGGCTAGTAGACTGTGCACTTTGCCAGTGCAGTTGTGCTATTTTTCCCCAGAGCTTAGTAAATGTGATGAAGCTTCACTTTGTAAAAAATACCCAATCAAGTGCAAAAAAATAAAAAATACATTTTATTTTTTGTACATGTTTAAATGATGGAAATGAATGAATGAATGAAAACTTATATAGCGCGGCACATACGAACTGAATCGCCTCTTGGCGCTTGTTGTTCCAGTCTCCTTTGGTATCAAAAGAGATGCGTCTTGATCTTTCTCCTGAAAGCTAGGAAATCAGCAGAGCTTTACCATATTCACCAAGATCCGGGGGAAGAGAGTGCAATTGCACTTGCAAAGTGCACATTCTATTTGCCTTTAGTAAATCAGCCCCTATATGTTGTGTCTACTATACAAAGTATGTCTAGAAATTACATGAATGGTCCGATATCTCAACGGTAAAAATGGGTCAGGTGCACGTGCATCCAGAGACACGTCACCTAGCATGGAGTACATGTGACCATCAGGGTAAACCCACTGTGGGCAGTGGAATGTAGTCAGTGTGAGAGGTAGGGTCACAGTGCAATGGAGCCATGAGTGAACATCAAGTTCTGCTACAAATTGGGGAAAACGGCGATGGTTTGCGCTGCACAAACTGACAGATGAACAAAAAGCAAAACAGATGGAAACCTCTGGAGATTTCAATACCATGTGTGACCAGGACCCATCCTTTCTGCAAACCATCGTCACAGAAGATGAGACCTGGTGCTACCAGTTCAATCAGGAATCCAAGCGGTGCCTGAAGAGCACCATGAAAGGCCCACGTTTTGTGGACGTGGTGGCAATCCAAGGATATGTGACAGCGGTTCTATGATAGGGTGACCAGACATCCCCGGTTTCAGGGGACAGTCCCCGGATTGAGGACACTGTCCCCAGTCTGTCCCAAGTTATCTTCCCGGATTAAATTTGAACGGGGGCTTGGGCAATTTCTAAGACAGTCATTGCAGAATTAAAGAAAGAAAATTGCCGCCATTACTAGTAAAAAAAAAAAATATGTCCCCGGATTTCATTTTAAAAATCTGGTCACCTTATTCTATGATCGATTAATAAATAGGCCTTTCCTGTCAGTTTCCAAAAGCTTTATGAACATTGCCAAACGTGTGTTCTGCCGAATATTTTGAAGGCCAATAAAAGGTAATTTGTATGCATCTTCTGTTATGTTGGTGAATGGTACCAGAAAAAAAACTTTTTAGACACCCCTTGTACAGAGCTGGGTTTATCAAACTGAATTCAAGCATTCTCTAAATGGAACACTTATATATTTTTTTTCCCCCAACAAATAATTTACCAAGAGATTTAATGTAAATCTCATGGCGGTGTAAACATAGTTTCACACTTTAGGGATCTATTTAAGCTGGTTATTTATGGAATCATATTTTAGTGAATGTAAAGTGAAAATCTGTCAGCTCTACAAATGATTGCTGCACACCATATGCCCACACAACATTTTTTCATTGCCTGCTGCAGTAATTTTCTGTCACATTATTTTCCAGACTTAGTTTAGATTTTAAGAATTTTTTGTCCTGTGAACACTTAGATGAGACTGGATTACTCCAGTATCCTGACTGGCTGGCATTGATTTAGTAGTCTAGCATTATAACTCAGTCCAATATACACTGCTCAAAAAAAAATTAAAGGAACACTTTGAAAACATATCAGATCTCAACAGGCAAAAATCTCATGCTGGATAATTATACTAATATGGACTGGGTAATGTGTTAGGAATGAAAGGATGGCACATCATTTGATGGAAATTAAAATTATCCACCTACAGAGGGCTGAATTTAAAGACACCCTGAAAATCAAAGTGAAAAAATGATGCAGCAAGCTAGTCCATTTTACTGAAATTTTATTGCAACAACTGAAAATGGTCCTCAGTAGTTTGTATGACCCCCAGTGCTTGTATGCATGCCTGACAACATCAGGACATGCTCCTAATGAGACGACGAATGCTGTCCTGGGGTATTTCCTCCCAGATCTGGAGCCTCTCTGAGCTCCTGAACAGACTGAGGTGCAACCTGGCAGTACCGGATGGACCGAAACATAATGTCCCAGAGGTGTTCTTTTGGATTTAGGTCAGGTGAGCATGGGGGCCATTCAATGGTATCAAATTTCTTCATCCTCCAGGAACTGACTGCATGCTCTCGCCACATGAGGCCAGGCATTGTCGTGCACCAGGAGGAACCCAGGACCCACTGCACCAGTGTAGGGTCTGACAATAGGTCCAAGGATTTCATCTCGATACCTAATGGCAGTCAGGGTGCCATTGTCTAGCCTGTAGAGGTCTGTGCATCCCTCCATGGATATGCCTCCCAAGATCATCACTGCCCACCATCAAAACGGTCACGCTGAATGATGTTACAGGCAGCATAAAGTTCTCTGCGGCTTCTCCAGACCCTTTCACGTCTGTCAAATATGCTCAGGGTGAACCTGCTCTCATCTGTGAAAAGCATGGGACACCAGTGGCGGACCTGCCAATTCTGGTATTTAATGGAAAATTACAATAAAGCTCCACAGTGTCCGGCAGCGAGCAAAGAGCACACTAGAGGACGTCGGCCCTCGGGCCACCCCCATGAAGTCTGTTTCTGATTGTTTGGTCACAGACATTCACACCAGTGGCCTGCTGGAGGTCATTTTGTAGGGCTCTGACAGTGCTCATCCTGTTCCTCCTTGCACAAAGGAGCTTCTACAGCTTTTCACAGCTCTCCTAGAGTAACTGCCTGTCTCCTGAAATCTCCTCCATGCTCTTGAGACTGTGCTGGGAGACACAGCAAACCTTCTGGCAATGACATGTATTGATGTGCCATCCTGGAGGAGTTGGACTGCCTGTGCAACCTTTATAGGGTCCAAGTATTGCCTTGTGCTAGCAGTAGTGACACTGACCCTAGCCAAATGCAAAACTAGTGAAAAACAGTCAGAAAAGATGAGTAGGGAAAAAAATGTCAGACACCTCCACCTGAAAAAACATTCCTGTTTTGGAGGTTGTCTCATTGTAGCCCATCTAGTGCACCTGTTAATTTCAATTAACAGCAAAGCAACTAAAACTGATTAACAACCCCCTCTGTATAAACCCCTCCCCCTCTGCTACTTAACTGACCTGATCAATTGCCCAGGAGTTCTGATTCAAAAGTGTTCTTTTCATTTTTTTGAGCAGTGTATGTTTTCCTTTTAAAACTGCTAGTCTGCAATTAATAATAATAATTATTATTATAAGTATTACTATTATTATAATAATCTAAAGCATGTAAAGCTACACAATGATTTTTGTTGTATTGTCTGAAAAAAAATCTGTATGTAGTAACAAGGGTTTATTAAGGGTTAAATATTTTCTATTATTGTTGTGTGACAGCAATCAAAGCTGATCTCAAATGTGCCACTATAGTGCCATAGTAGACCACCTAAAATGTGGTTGGTCCAGTAAAGGCTTGTTTAGCAAGCCAGGCCATTCGATCCTATGGCAAACTGTTATTTTTGTTTCAAGAAGCACCCTCCAAAGCCACCGTGGATTAAAAGCCATTATATTATTATATAGGATTTATACACCAATCAGACATAGCTTTATTACCACTGACAAGTTAAGAGAATAACATTGGACAACTTGAAGGCATACAGCTGATTCTCAACAATACTCGTGGTCACAAATACAGAAAGGGAAGAAGAAAGAGCAACATAGTGTAATACTGTAAACAAACTTGAATTTTAATGGGCAGATGCACTTACATATGAAGCAGTACACAGCGCATATAATTACAGATGGCGGCAGTAGAGTCGCCCGACGCGTTTCGTGATAATGCACCCCTTGACAACGTGCATTATCACGAAACGCGTCGGGTCGACTCTACTGCCGCCATCTGTAATTATATGCGCTGTGTACTGCTTCATATGTAAGTGCATCTGCCCATTAAAATTCAAGTTTGTTTACAGTATTACACTATGTTGCTCTTTCTTCTTCCCTTTCTGTATTTGTGACCACGAGTATTGTTGAGAATCAGCTGTATGCCTTCAAGTTGTCCATGGTACATGTGATGGTCTGGATATCAGTGGCTGCCTTTGTTACTGGAGAGATTCTAACGACACCCGTCTTTATTATAAGCCTTTCTGACTCATGAAACATATGTTTGCCTGAGTCTGATAATTCTGGTAAGCCTACATCATTATCGGTGGAGGGTTTTCACTATGGAGTTTTAACAACATTTGACCCAAGATTATCAACATTTTCTATTGGAACTATACTTTTACCCAGTATTCCAGTGGACTTGTAATTTTTCACTCACTGTGTGGACTTTTACACTTGGTGCACCAATTAGTATATAATCTTCACTCCTGTATTGCTTATTATGTGTTGCATTTTTTTGTCAATATATGCAGCTTCTATGTTTGTTTAGCGCGACACTTTATATACACTTTTTTCCATTTTTTGCTTTATTTCACAGCCGTGTCAGCTGCTTTAAAATACTTCGATTAGCAGCGCGGTGTTATGCACCATACCATTCAAGAGAATAACATTGATTATCATGTTACAACGGCATCTGAAAGTTGATGGGATATATTAGGCAACAAGTAAAAATACTGGTACTGAAGTTGATGTGTTCAAAGTGGAAAAAAATAGGCATTGGAACATGGAATAATAGAAGAAGGTGGCCTGGTCTGAAGGATCACATTTTTCTTTTAAATCATGCTGATGGCTGGGGGTGCGTGTGCATTGTGTACCTGGGGAAGAGATAGCATCAGGATGCAGTACATGAAGAAGGCACGCTGGCAAATGCAGTGTGATGATTTGGGCAATGTTCTGCTGGGAAACCTTGGGTCCTGCAATTCAAGTGGATCTTATTTGACAAATAGCACCTACCTAAACATTGTTGCTGACCAAGTACATCCGTTCATGGAAAAAGTATTCTCTGGTGGCAGTGGTCTCTTTAAGCAAGATAGTGTGCCTGCCACACTGGTCAGTTGATAACATTTTAGTTTATCAGCTGACCCAGGGAGCAGTTGTAGATGGAGAACAGAAGGGACCCAAGAACCAAGACTTGGGGGCCCCTATGGAAATAGAAAGAAGAGAGGAGAAGATAGAGTTGCAGATGACACTGAAGGTGCACTGAGATAGCTAGGAAAAGAGCCATGAAAGTGCAGTCATGGAGGCCAAGAGAGTGGAGTTTTTAGAGGAGGAGCAGGTGGTCAGCTGTGTCAAAGAGCAAAAAGACCTAAAAGCTTGAGTATAGAGTATCATATGCAATTGAATAAGATTATGGACTTTTTAGGCACTTCACAATTATTTTTTTTTATAAATTCTTGAGTATGGAATAATGGCGATTGGTTCAACCAGTTAGTCGCTGGTGAGCTTTAAAAGGGCAGTTTGAGGAGAGTGGTGGGTGAAAGCCAGATGTAACAGGATTTGTTTTCAGGGAGGTGGTGGCTCAGACAGTTGTAGACTAGGCACTCGAGAAGTGTGGAGGTAAATGGGAGCAAGGAGATGGGTCTTAAGTGGTTGAGACTCGAGGGCTTTTTAAGTATGGAGGTGACCAGTGTTTTAGAGGTGGGGTGGGGTGGGAGATGGTGACAGAGAGAAAAAAATGCCAACTGTGTCACATTGGAAGATCTCCCTTAACTTTCTGTTTCACAGTCACAACAGAAACCAAGAGGAAATCCCCCATTGTAAGCAAAACCTATTGTAGGTACCAAGGTCACCAGAACTAGGGCCCAATGGAAGATTTTCCCTCTATACCTGTTCTGGTGACCACTGAAAATCTGGGATTTTCTTTTACTTTTGGTGATAACAGTTACCAGGTGAACCAGAGAAGGTGAAACTTCCTAATGGAGGCACAGACAGCAATACAAATCTAAGCCTAGGTTCAAACCGATTTGTGCAAAACATTGCATGTGATTTGCACAGAAATCACACTGCATATCTGTGCACATCACACAATGTCTGTGTGGTGCGATTTGAGACATACATTTTGCATAGCTCAAATCACATCGCACCTGCACCAAAATGGTGCAGGATCCTTCCCCCCACAATTGCATCACATTGCATGGGTGTTCACACCCATGTGATGCAATTCTGGCAAACACACTGCATTTTGCGATCTTTTTCAGGGAGTCATTAATTTAACTATTACACCCACAGCAGATCATATTTCCTGCATCACATTAGTGTAAACCAGGACTCACATGTGTTCTGATCCCTCTCCTCTTGATCTAAAACTAAAAGTTTTTACTTTAAGGGTGGTCATATGGTGCCTGTGTTTTTAGGCACATGCATACACAACCGTGCACACATGTCCAAGTCTGTATTATGTGTCACAAGTTGAAAAGGGGTCTTATGTAGCCAGATCAATAAAAAATAAAATAAAATAAAAAGACAGACTGGTGATCACTTGTTAAAATGTCTAAACTAAGCACCATCTGTGTTGGCCAATAGCCAATAACCTAATTCAAATTCAGATAGGAAAGTCTGCAGTACTGACTGATATGATTCAATGCAGAGTTCTTATTTCAGGCATTTTATTATTCCCAGTGCATATACTGTATGTGCCTATACATGGCTTAATTTATGTCAGATTATTAGGCAAATGAATGTGGAACACTATGAATAGAGGACAACTAATTTTCCTAGTTGATAAGCATTCCCTTAGACACAAACTGGGCACAATTGAAAATCCATTGGCACAATGACTACATCTGCTTATGCATGCAGCTCTCATACTACTGATTTGGAGGTCCATCCTAAATTAGGAAGTAGCATTTCTGGCACCAACGTTTTTATAACTGTCAAAAAGTGGCTATAAATATATATATGCCTAATGTAAACATATTACTAACTTGGACAATTCAAATCTAATAAATGATAAAAAAAAAAATTGAGGTTGCCAATAACTAAACTGAATTCTGAATTCTGAATTCCATGCAAAAGGTAAAAGTCTAGCTTGACCCAAAACCTGGATTTCGGAAAAGAGCACATCACTTTGATAAAACAATTGGGAGGTGTGGAGAGATTAGACCAAGTTTAACAGGAATATACATAATGTCAGCTGCTTATATCACTAGATCTACAATTCATTTTAACATGCAATTTTAATATTTTAGCATTTCAGTTGTATAAAGTGACACAGTTCTTAGGATACCGGTATCCTGACATCAGTCAGAGAAATTCAATAAAGCTCTTAGAACACTTGTTTTGCCTTTTGGAACTACCTGTGCCCAATTCAGGTAAGCTCAGCCTCAGTAGCATTACTGATACGTGGGCAAAATGTATGCAGTGCTAAGTAAATTGACTTTGAGAACCAGTTGCTATTGACAGATTCTTAAAGAATTGCCATTCGTTTGCAGATTAGGAAACTGGCTATAATTAAAGACCAGCTCTGTGCTGGCATACAGAAATATGCCAGTTATTATGCAGCCCATACACTATTCATGTTTTTTTATCCAACTAGCTGGTTGAATAAAAAAATATGATCAGATTCTCCGTCCACAGTAGATTGATCTTTGTACAACCAGCCTGCTCATACATGGATCGAAATTCAGATGGTCCAAGCTGAACCAACCAAATTTTGATCCATGTATAGCCACCTTTATAGTGTAGCATGTCTGTGCTGGGAATCTGTCATGTACAGTATGCTGTAGGGAGGGCGAGGCTACACAGAGCTTCAAAATTCTTCCTGTGCCTATGTACTAGCAGGAAGGGTGGTAACATCACTCATGACATTACTACACTCCAAATGTAATCACTATGCGGAAACACAGTATTTTCATTGTACTGTAACTGCACCAGTTGCAGTTTTGTATATCAGTTTCCGAACATTCAGCAGGCAACATACAAGGGAAATCTAGTGAGCCACATGTCAGGCACTAGAAATCGCAAGCATATGTATGGTACATGCATGTAATGACAGAGGTGCAACTCACCACACAGCACCCCCTATTCCAGACAGGGCTTACACAGGCATTTCATATGCCTGGCACCATTTTACAGCACTTTCTCACAGGAGCTGTACATGGTGCCCTGCCATGCAAGTGAATGGCTGTGCTTTTGTAAACACAAATGAGCATGCATGTCCAATCTATTTTCCAAAGGACCTTTGGAAAACACATAGGGCATGCAAGTGTGGGAAAATACCAATGCAAAGAAGCATCCGCATTTACAGGAGCATGGCTGCATACAGCTATTCATTTGTATAGAAGGCTGTATGCAGCAAGTGCCAATGCTTGTGTAAGAACAATGTGAATGACTCCCTAGACCTGTTTTAGCCTATACTGTCGATTTTGTAACAAACGTATCACGCTGAAATTAAACCTGAAGTTTAGGTATGGAGCTTTTTCAGTTAAATTTGTAAGTAGGTGCTTAAGTAGATGGGGGGGGTTAAGCCAGTCACACAGTTTTCTGGGTTCTGCCATCTACTCTGTGTTGATATAAAAAGGAGAAAGGCTATGCTCTGGTTTACAGGGACAGTCGTCTGCATGGTAAGTAGTCAAGAGGCAAAGCTGGAAGATGTAACCACTAGCAAAATGCAGAGTACCCTCCAAGAAAGCTAGGACTCTTCCACAATATGGACTACCACCTTGGGGAGAGGTATGTATCGGACAGCCTGGATCTAGTTAGTTTGGAAAGCGCTGTTACTAAACTGTTGGACTGTGATGTTGAGTGTGTCTAGTAAAGTTCTATTAGAATTCAAAAGCCTGGTCTGAATTTACTGAAAAGGGAAGCATGGTAGTACATGGTGTGTCTAGAATGGTCCCAGGCATTAGTGTGCACATACACAAGAGGGGTAACCCCATGAGCAGGGTAAGTAGGCCCCACCCACACATTGGTTTAGCGTGGACCAATGTAAGTATGCATTGCTGGAATAGGCACAGCTACTACAATGACCACCGCTAGTTTTGGGTCCTGGGCCGAGCGGCCGCCCATTTTGCCCACTGCACTGCACTTGTGTAAGCATAAACATGTTGCTAGATTGCTCTTGCACCCTTATATGGTATCATATAAACATCAATATTCAACAAACTAGACAAAAGACTGTACACAGTTAAAGTAAAATTATAGCCAAAAAATGTTCTCCATTTTGGATAGAGGGAGAAGTATAACCCCCGTCAGTTTTTTTTCCGCCATCTGTGTCTCATTGCGGAGATTTACCTTCACTTCCTATACCAAAGCCAAACAGGATGTGAGAGGAACTCCCGGCAAATGAAGGAAATTCCTTGGGGTCCCCTATGTCACCAGAACTGGCGTCACCATTGGAAGATTTACCCTTCATTATTGTTTTTGGTGACAACACAAAATGTTGGGGTTTTGTTCAATTTCACCTTTAATTAAAGTGGCAAAGAGGACAAGTAGAGAAGGTGAATCTCCTTAACAGGGGGCACAGACAGCGATACAAACTGACTGGTGTTCTAACCCATCTCCACTGAAGTTTACGGGCTGTTGTCTGAACATCCTAAAATCATGTTCAGGAGCTGCTTTTCTGACCACAAAAAAAAAAACTCTTAAAAAAAAACGCTGATAAACATCGATAAATGCTCAAAAAACGTGCCTTACCAGCGTTTAACGTTTTTGATCCATTGAAAGTAAAAATCGCTAATAAAAACGCTATTGCAAAAACTTTAAAGAACATTGAAAGACTCACTGTAAAGCTACTGGCATTTTTATAACATTTTAACGACCAGTTTGCATGGATCCTAAGTGTTGGAAAATGGTAAAGTAAAGTAAATTAAAATTCCTGTTGGTTCTAAGGTCATATTACACTGTACGAGAGGATGAACTTAGAAAGAATAATAACGACTACCAGTGTATTAACGGCACATAACAAGATAACCAAGTAAGTATGTTGACCTTGACAAGAGCAACAGACTGATGACAAGATGCCTGCTGCAGTAATAATCAATATTCTGTCAAATACTTTGCAAGGAGAAGTTAGACTCAGACACCAACATTAGAAATAGATCCTGAACAAACGACTAATCCAAAAGGGAAGTGTATTTGCTATACAGTAATAACTAAAATAAGGCAAGCATGTTATAATAAGCAGGACATCAATATCAACAGTGTAGCTACAGGGTATGTACAAAAGTAGTTTTCCAAGATCACTCAAGAATATGTCACTACGAATTTATACAAACAAATCTTGATCGGTTTCTTATCTGTATATCTCACACCGATGGAAATTTTCCACATTTTGTCATGTTACAACCAAAAGCATAAATGGATTTTATTGGGAATTTATGTGATATAGACCAACATAAAGTGGCACATAATTGTGAAGTGGAAGAAAGTGGGAGGAAAATGATAAATGATTTTAATTTTTTTGACAAATATATAAAGTGTGGCATGCATTTGTATTCGAACCCCTTTACTCTGACATCCCCAATTAAAATGTAGTGGAACCAATTACCTTCAGAAGTCACCTAATTAGTAAATAGAGTCCACCTGTGTGTAATTTAATCTCTGTGCAAATACAGCTTTTCGGTGAAGCTCTCAGAGGTTTGTTTTTAGTGAACAAACAGCATTATGGAGGCCAAGGAACAGGTCAGGGATAAAGTTGTGGAGAAGTGTAAAGCAGAGTTAGGTTATAAAAAAAATATCCCAAGTTTTGAACATCTCACGGAGCACTGTTCAATCCACCATCTGAAAATGGAAAGAGTATGGCACGACTGCAAACCTACCAAGACATGGATGTCCACCTAAACTGACAGACCAGGCAAGGAGAGCAGACAATAGGTCTATGTTAACTCTAGAGGAGCTGCAGAGATCCACAGCGCAGGTGGGAGAAACTGTCCACAGGACAACTATTAGTCGTACACTCCACAAATGTGGTCTTTATGAAACAGTTGCAAGAAGAAAGCCATTGTTGAAAGAAAGTCCCCATGCAGTCTTGCATTATCTAAAGCTGGTTGGTACTTGGTCCAGCCATGCTGTGGTTAGCAAGTCTTGGCATCAGGGTGGAACTGGAAGTGTTGTCACTCTAGGGAACAGGAACCAGAAGTGATGTCACAGCTGAGGGGAGTAGCTGCTAGAAGCAGCCATTGTATATATTGAACACGTCCTCATCTGGGAAGTTTGGGCGTTCTTGAGAAAGGGGGTTCTTACACCCCCAAAATGTTGGATTTTTCTTGCTCCTCTCTCTCTCTTTACCAGGATATTTCTTAGCCATCCTTCTCATTTTTCTGTTGGGGTACCCAATTTATAAACAGACCAATGAACATACAGCTGCCTTTATATAGCACTCAGGATAAACAATGAGTCCCCTTTGAAAAAGTCTCATGGCAGGACATAATTTAGCTCATGCTTCTTGGTTCAATCAACAACACAGGTGATTACCTAGGTATGCCTCCCCAAATTACACATAAAAATTTAAAATAGAAGAAGGACTCAAGGAACCCCAAAGATCCCTGAGAACCAACACAGAAAAGAGGGCGGGGAGGACTACAGGGAGTACAGAATTATTAGGCAAGTTGTATTTTTGAGGATTCATTTTATTATTGAACAACAGCCATGTTCTCAATGAACCCAAAAAACTCAATAATATCAAAGCTGAATATTTTTGGAAGTAGTTTTTAGTTTGTTTTTAGTTTTAGCTATTTTAGGGGGATATCTGTGTGTGCAGGTGACTATTACTGTGCATAATTATTAGGCAACTTAACAAAAACCAAATATATACCCATTTCAATTATTTATTTTTACCAGTGAAACCAATATAACATCTCAACATTCACAAATATACATTTCTGACATTCAAAAACAAAACAAAAACAAATCAGTGACCAATATAGCCACCTTTCTTTGCAAGGACACTCAAAAGCCTGCCATCCATGGATTCTGTCAGTGTTTTGATCTGTTCACCATCAACATTGCGTGCAGCAGCAACCACAGCCTCCCAGACACTGTTCAGAGAGGTGTACTGTTTTCCCTCCTTGTAAATCTCACATTTGATGATGGACCACAGGTTCTCAATGGGGTTCAGATCAGGTGAACAATGAGGCCATGTCATTAGTTTTTCTTCTTTTATACCCTTTCTTGCCAGCCACGCTGTGGAGTACTTGGACGCGTGTGATGGAGCATTGTCCTGCATGAAAATCATGTTTTTCTTGAAGGATGCAGACTTCTTCCTGTACCACTGCTTGAAGAAGGTGTCTTCCAGAAACTGGCAGAAGGACTGAGAGTTGAGCTTGACTCCATCCTCAACCCGAAAAGGCCCCACAAGCTCATCTTTGATGATACCAGCCGAAACCAGTACTCCACCTCCACCTTGCTGGCGTCTGAGTCGGACTGGAGCTCTCTGCCCTTTACCAATCCAGCCACGGGCCCATCCATCTGGCCCATCAAGACTCACTCTCATTTCATCAGTCCATAAAACCTTAGAAAAATCAGTCTTGAGATATTTCTTGGCCCAGTCTTGACGTTTCAGCTTGTGTGTCTTGTTCAGTGGTGGTCGTCTTTCAGCCTTTCTTACCTTGGCCATGTCTCTGAGTATTGCACACCTTGTGCTTTTGGGCACTCCAGTGATGTTGCAGTGATGATTTTGAATGAAACGCTTGATTGTTCGATGATCACGCTTCAGAAGCTTTGCAATTTTAAGAGTGCTGCATCCCTCTGCAAGATATCTCACTATTTTTGACTTTTCTAAGCCTGTCAAGTCCTTCTTTTGGCCCATTTTGCCAAAGGAAAGGAAGTTGCCTAATAATTATGCACACCTGATATAGGGTGTTGATGTCATTATACCACACCCCTTCTCATTACAGAGATGTACATCACCTAATATGCTTAATTGGTAGTAGGCTTTCGAGCCTATACAGCTTGGAGTAAGACAACATGCATAAAGAGGATGATGTGGTCAAAATACTCATTTGCCTAATAATTCTGCACTCCCTGTATTGCAGTACACAGTAGATAAGATAAGCTCAAAAGGAGATGATAGTATCGAAAAAGTACAAAATGTATTAATATAACGACAAAAGACAAAGTCTAAAAGACATTTACACAAAAACAGTCATTTAAAAATACACAACACGTGACATCACACAAGTCACCAAAGGTGCAATCCCCAGGGTATAGGTACCTTTGGAGGTGAAAGTTGAAGTCACGGTACAGAAGATCTCGATCTCAGATGAGATCAAGATCTTCTGTACCGTGACTTCAACTTTCACCTCCAAAGATACCCATACCCTGGGGATTGCACCTTTGGTGACTTGTGTGATGTCACGTGTTGTGTATTTTTAAATGACTGTTCTTTTTGATACTATCATCTCCTTTTGAGCTTATCTTATCTACTGTGTACCGCAATAGTCCTCCCCGCCCTCTTTTCTGTGTTGGTTCTCAGGAAACTTTGGGGTTCCTTGAGTCCTTCTTCTATTCTACATATCTAGGACGATGGTACAATTTCATTTACTTTATTTTTGTATTTTTGAGGCAATAAATTTAATCTATACTTAAAAATGTAAAGTCTTGGGACATATTTAGCAGTAAATATGCCCAACTAAAGCACAATCACCCTCAGCTTCACTTGGGGAAATGTTGTGGTTTGGCCCTGGGGAAGACCGACAGTTCATTGGGATATGAGTTGCAGATGGGGATATATGCTGTGTAATATATGCTGTAAATTTACAGACAATGGTAAACATCTGGGATAATGGGAATCATTCTCAATGATACCTAGAGGTACATGCAACTTACACATTTCTTCTTTCACAGTATGGAACACACTTCTAGAAATCTAGATACACTGTGGGGGAGATTTACTAAAGCTGGCGCACACAGATTCTAGTGTAACTGTGCATAGTAACCAACAGCTTCTAGGTTGTATTGCCAAAGCTTAATTGAACAAGCTGAAGTTAGAAGCTGATTGGTTACTATGCACAGTAGCACCAGACTCTGTGTGCACTAATGTTAGTAAATCCTGCCCTATCTGACTTTGAAAACTGTTCATAATGCGGGACCCAGATATCAAGCCCTTCTCGCTATTGTATAAACTGCTACTTAGTCTAGAATCACAAAAAGATCCACACTTCATCAGGGAATGGGAGAGAGATTGATGGAGAGTCAAAAGGACAATATAACCAGACTAATCTAGGTTCCTCCAAAATGCACGGGACCTGCTATAATAGTCTAGGGGGTACAGAGTACCAGCCTGGTAAGCATTATTGTATCCTAATGACACAGCATGGTGCTGGAGAGGTTGTGGTTGTAAGGGTAGGATTCTGCACCTATGATGGGAATGTCTCAGAATCAAACCTTTTTTTGGTGCACAATACAAAATTTTATGAATCAGTATCTACAACTACAGGTCCCAGATAAAACATTGGCAATACACCATGTGACCCTTCACCTAAATCAAGTTATATAAAAAGTCCCTGGTACCCCACCTTCTGCAGGTTAAAGCCATCTATTATTTTGATGACTGTTAGGCTGTGTACACACGAGTGAATTTATCCGCTGAAAATTGACCATTTCAGCCGAAAAATCCGCTCGTCTGTAGGGGCAAACGGACAGTTTTGGACGGATTCCTCCGGCGGAAAAGTTCCAAAGCATGCTTTGAAATTTTTCCGCCGGAGAGCTGCCCGTCGGATATGTCCGCTGGTTAGTGGTGAATGGATCCGACGTATGCGCGCGGAAGTGTTTTACTTCCTGGTGCGGTGACGTGGCGGTGACGTGGCGGCGTCAACATCACTGCCGCGTCACCGCGCTGTCCGCCGGCAGGGAATTTGATCCGATGGTGTGTACAGCCACTGGATCAAACAGCCCGGCAGACATATCCGATGGAAACGGTCCGTCGGACCGTTTCCATCGGATAAATTACATTGTGTGTACAAGGCCATAGGGTGGCTCTGTTAAAGGAATGGTTCACTAAATTGAACAAGATTATGCAGTACAAATAATGGACACAGATTGAAAGATTATTGTGACACTTTTTATAGCATTTGAGCACTTAGAGCCACTTTAAATATGAGACAGAGAGCTCAAAAGCATAGATAGGACCCAACACGTAATACACACACACACACCATACAGTTAATTTACAATAAAATGCAGGCAAAAATCAAGATGAATTTATCCGTTTGCTTGTTTTCTGGTAAAAAGACTGGAAGGGAAAAGGTTGTGTACAGAGGAACAGATCACTGGGCCATGTGGACCAGAATACACACAAGCAGGGAATCTTTAATGATATATGTCATTGGTTAACATGTTACTGTGCACCAAGAGGATATCATTGTAATATGATATGGAAATGTCTGAGATATATGTTGTGATATGCATGTTCACAAATCATGTCAACAAGAGGAAATTTTGGGGCTGTCAATTTATATATTAATTATTTTTTCAAAAATTGAAATACAAGACAAAGCCTAATGGGCATACACAGGCTCAGTGTAACACACAAGTACAAACTCAAACCCAGTATCTTATTGAATAGCAACTAAAGAGTATACACCAACTAGTCAGCCGAGTTTGTTAATCGATAACCTTTATTCTTTCTTATATGGAGACTCCTTGCAGGGATAGATGGCCGGTCCAAGAGACCTTGCCGAGCCCCACAGCGACTCCGCACACGCACCAACCCTCAAGCTACAAAAGTTCATCCTTTTCTACTTCTTCCCTTCACCTCTCCTCCCCCATGTCCTATAAGACTAAATTATAATTTAATCATTCAATTTTCTTTAGAATCATTTACCTCAATTGACATATAGTGTTTATATCCCAAAATAGTCAATTTATAAATAAAGAGCTGTCAATTTATAAAGATTTTTTTTTTTTTTTTAAATAGATTGTGTTGTGGAAATACTAGTTTAATGGAAAGCAAAGTGAAATGCTAGAAAAATTCAATAGTATTTTTTTTTTTTTTAACAAATTGCTTGAGACAAGAATCAAGAAAAAAAATGGCACCTAAATGTTCCTCTTTACAATTTGGTTATGTAGCACTACCTAAGAAAGATTAATTTATAAAAAGAATCACAGTCAACACGTGATGGAATTTTGAACATACACTTATTTTTTTCTCAGTTTTCACAAGTCTAATATCTGTTACTGCAATAGAAGCTTCACGATTAAAAAAAAACATTGTAGTCACTTTAATGTTTTATCCCCATAGTAAATCCAAAAATGGTAAATATGTAATGCACTAAACTATATTGTTGTTATTTTAAAAATACTTATGAAGACCTCATAAATATTTATAATGACATCTATGCCTCTAGCTAATTATTTTGCTGTTAAGCTAGTAGCTGCCCATAGAATGCATTTCATTTCTTTCATTACTACGCAGATATGCCAAACTACTTAGGATGTTTTACACCGCTATTGGCTCTTTGTGAAGTTATTCCTTTTGACAATTTCGGAATGGATTTGTCCACAGAAACACGAGCGATGGTTGATGTCCAGCACAGGGACGAATGAAATGTCACAGTCTCTGAGTCAGACAGAAGCTGCAGGCACTGGAAAAAAGCCAGGGCAACAACAATAATTAATTATCTGCTGAATAATTCAGGATTCAAAGTGTAGAACAGTTAAAAAATTTGTTGACAGAAAATATGTCGATGGTTTTCTAAAAAGAGAACGCTATATGCACTTTGGTGAGCACTTTGACTTGTAAGAGTTAAACGGCAAATATAAAAATAGTGCTTAGAATCGCTTGTATCTTTCATGGTAAAGCTACTGCCAATCACAGGCACATCCGTTGCATCAATGTTGATTGGGATGTCAGCTTCATTAGTACACACAGGTGTTTGCTGCCGGTTATGTCTACTATAGCCTAATTAGCCACTGAGTTTATAGTGTACATGAAAACGTAATATGCGTGGATGCAATCAAACCTGAGGCACAGTTAATATTGACAGGCCCTCAAATTTTTCTAGTTCTCTCCACCTGCCTCCGCCAATTCTTTATGAGTATCTCCAGGCCAAAGGTTTTGTTTTTGCTTTGTTTTTGATAGAGTAGGGAAGGGTTAGACCCTTTGTCAAATCAGTAGTGTTCCTTGCTTAGGAAATTCACCCCTTAATTTGCCCTGGTGACAAAACCATCTAAAAAATTCAAATAAATAAAAAATAAATACAAAAAACAAATAAAATAATAAAATTGGCTATACATATATTTTACCTTTTGCTACTGGTGACAGTGGTGTTTTTTTTTACCGCCTTCCTTTTTCCCCAATTTCCCCACCCACAATCTCTTTCATATTCTCTACTTATATTTATATGTTCGAATAGAAAGTACAAGTTCATCCATGATTTGTTGAAATTCTACATCAATTGTATCTTTGTATTAGACCAGGGGTTCCAAAACTTTCTAAACAAAGGGCCAGTTTACTGTCCTTCAGATTTTAGGGGGGCAGGACTGTGGTCAGTAGTAGTAGAAAATGCTACAAGCTTGGGGGTCCGTGAGAATGAAAAAAAAGTACCCACGGTCAGTAGGAGGAGGAAAAGTGCCCCATTGTTGGTGTCAGTGGGAGGACCAGTACCCCTTTGCTGGTGTCAGTGAGAGAAATAGTGATCCATCCTTGGTGTTCCAAAAATTTCTAAACAAAGGGCCAGTTTACTGTCCTTCAGACTTTAGGGGGGCAGGACTGTGGTCAGTAGTAGTAGAAAATGCTACAAGCTTGGGAGTCCGTGAGAATGAAAAAAAAATACCCACGGTCAGTAGGAGGAAAAGTGCCCCAATGTTGGTGTCAGTGGGAGCAATAGTGCCCCATCGTTAGTGTCAGTTGGAGGTTTTTATGCCCCACTGTCTGTGTAAGTAGAAGTAATGGTGCCTCATCACTGGTGTCATTAGGAGGAAAAAGCCTTAGATCAGTGAAAGGAACAGTGCCCCAAGGGCCAGAAAAAAGCCCAATGGACCGCATCCAGCCCGGGGGTTTGGGGATCACGGTATCAGACCAAGAGGGTTCTTCTGTGCAGGCTGTTATCTACCAGGGTGAAGGGAGGTGCTTTAAGCACATCACAACGTTTACATTTTTTTTTTTTTACTTTATCCTAACATCGCAAAATGAAACTTTATTACATTTTATGTGCCGCAGCAGAGTTGTAGTGTTTTGACGTGCAGCGAGTTGCACTGCAATGCTCAATCTTTCCACACAGCACTGCACCACTCATTAATGACCGCCTGTACATTTTCATCCGATCCCATCTGACCTGATCCTCAAGACGGATGGAAATTAGAGTTTCCATTTGTCTGAATTTCACAGATAGGTTCGGATTGAATTGGATAGCAGCGTACATGTCACCTTTAACATCTGCCGCTCCATAGACATGGAGTGTCCAATCAGATCTGCCTGAAAAAACTGACAGGTAGACCAGATCGACAATCCCATGTGAAAGGGCTTTAAGCACTTTACTGTGCTATCCATTGTGTTATTGTATGGCCATGGTAAGACAAAAAAAAAATTGCTTTATAAATTGAGCCATTTGGTTATTAATGAAAGTGCTATGTGCTGCAATGAAAATGAAAAACATGGTCAAATGCAGGTTAGAAAAAAGTTAACCGCAGTTCAAACACACCTGTCTATTAAGTTCAAATGATCTTAGAAGGATCTCAAACTGAAGTCAAACTGATTCCATGACACAAGGACAAAGCCTTTCGACACAGGCCTTTCATGTGGGATTTTTTTTATTTTTTTACAGAAACCAACAGTTTTCACCTTTTTCTCATTTTTTTATGATCCATCACAGTTTTGTTGACCGGTTTAGGGATAGTGAACAATGGACCATGACTGCACCATTTGTGCTGGTATGACTACTTACAGTCTAAGCCCTGGTTCACACTGGGCTGCGGGAGTGAAGCCGTGCGAGTTCAGCTGAACTTGCACGATTTCACTCCCGCTGGCAGTCCTGATTTCGGCCGCGATTTAGGAGACATCTGTGCAGGTTTCTGCACAGATGTCAATGTAAATTGCGGCCCGAAATCGCAAAAAGTAGTACAGGAACTACTTTTTGAAATCGGTGCAGCGTCGCACCGATTAGGATGGTGCCGTTGACAATAATTGCCGGCAAATGCCGCCGATTTGAGATGCGATTTCACATGTAAAATCGCATCTCAAATCGAAGCAAATCATACCCAGTGTGAACCTGGGCTCAACCAGATTTGTATATGACAAAGTATAACGCCATCGGCGTTACCTTGTACAGAACGAGCGCAGCTGTACCTTCCTTAGACAGCTGCGCTCCATCCAGCACCCTGTCAACGTCACTTCCGACGTGCCGTCGAATCCTGCGTTCCACGCTGGAACGCGGAAGCGCGTCCAGCTTGTATCCCGCGACAGGCGGGCTATTTAAACCCTCTCCGATGGCGGCGGGGTGTTCGGTTATTGAAGTTGACGCCCGCCGCCATCTGAGATCCGAGACCCCCACCAGAGACCCTGGCACCTGCAGCCTGCAAGGAGACTCCAGATTTACAGCACCAGGATTCAACTCCAAGGATTCTGCCTTTGCCTAAGACTAACTACTAGACCACAGAGCTGACAATCTACAGCTTCATAGAGCCATCCTGACCATCCTTCAAACTCGCTCCAGGAAGGAACTCTTAAGCTCACTACATCTAAACCGCAATTATCCATAGCTCCAAGTTACTTCAAGCTTGTATACTGGTTCACTGTTTAAGCTGGGATTGCTACTGCTACAAGTTCTTGATTACCAGATATCTATTGCTTGTAGAGACTGTACTGCATTACCAGAATTCTCCTATCACCTATGGTAGATACACCACACCATTAATAGGAGATAGACCGCAGGAGGTTGTGATGAATTAACCCCATACTCTCTGTACACATCTTAGAGTCACCAGGTGGTTCAAATCTGAGTATCCTCCAGAACAAGTGTCTACTTGTCATCTCCTATTCATAGTGACGGCGTAGTCATTACACAAAGTGACAGGAGTACAATAGGGTGGATTTTGTCACCCCAAAATGGGGAGAACTTGAAAGAGCACCTTCATGGCAGGTTAAAAATGTATTGTGTTAATTAAAAGCTGCCAATTAAAAAATGTAAAAAAATATTTTTGAAAATAAAATTAAAATGTTAAAACATACATGAGATTTTAGTGTTTGGATTTAAATCTTCTACATTGATAAACATAAAAAAGAAAGATTCTACTGCAATTCCAGTTTTTAGAATGTTAGTCCATATGGGGCATATAACCCAGTTTGTTGTGATGGATAGACATTATTGCTTCCGATTTAAGTGTTTTTCTTCTTCTTTTTTTTCCAGGAAAAGTAGACACCCCTTTTTAACACAATAGAATACGTTTCGTATGTATGTGATAAACTACAAAAATACATGTATCATTCTTTTAGGTAAGAAAGAGCATACAATTGTTACTAGATACAATAATTATTACAGTTCACAATTACTGTCAAAATTAGATAAAGAATACTGCATTATTAAGATATTAAAATGTCATCTATTCATAGAGTTGTTTAGATTTTGCTGCATGCCTAAGCCCTTCTCCACTGTAATGAACCCCAAACATCTGGCACCTATCTGATGGAATCTCTGGGTCCAGGTCTTTTATGAATATACTGAATGGAAACTGCATTTAAGCCAAACAAAAGCTTAACTATTCATTGTCAGTCTGCCTTCATCTCTAAACTGCAGTATTTCAACTTTATCTCCAAACAATAAGCATTTTATTGGCTTCATTTAGAATTTAATTTAGATAACAGATTCATGGTCCATTGATATCTTATAGTGCTAAATAGATCTTTAATGTTTAATTATCATCCTGCTCTGCAAGGCAAGTCACTGGTGGTTTAATGCTCGATTATTCTCCCTTTATACAAAGGCATTTCCAAAGATGACCTTAAAAATGTAAAATATTGTCAATCAATGAACAGTGATGACAACTGTAGGCTCTTGAGTTCTACCTTGACCTTTATGTACATAAAATTACCAAGGCTTTGCTTGCTGTATAAATTAAAATGTGAGCTATTGAAAACTCCATTATTTATGGAAACGTTATACCATTAAAGAATAAAAAGGAGAAAAAAATACCAGCAGGAGGTTTGACTCAATGACAAAAACTGGTTCAATCACGTTAAAAATGTGATAAAACATGTATAATATCCATGGATACTTGTAATCTGGAATCCTCTAAATGATGTTTTTCTTCTGTAGTTGTATTTAATTAGTATGCCTTTTACTTTTCTAATGGAACTCACCTTCTTGTTACCTGGATGAAATGGTTCAATGCTTTTACACAAAGGAGTTGTAATTACATCTGTATATGTACAAAAGCGTCTAAATGAAAAAAGACAGCAAATCATACATGCTATTGGTACCACATTAAATCAGGCTACAAGTGTATAAGTGAATGCAAATATGCAAGATGGATGATGAGAAGAAACTACATTAAATTGGTTCTAATGGTAAAAAGTTGTATTTATTTTTTACCTTATTGCATCCTCTGCATTAAGCTAAAAAACCTTCCAATGTCTGTGCCTAACCTAAACCTGACACCGCTCTCGATCCAGCGATCTCTCCCCATCAGCAGCCCCTCTCTCCTCTCTTCCTGCGTTCACAGGACACAGAGGCAGCCTTTGGGTCTTACTGGTGACAATTAAGTCCTGTGAGGGGGGATCGGGGGGCATGACTGAGCGTGTGTCTATAGACGCACACAGCATTTCTTAGTAGCAAGCCCCTACAAGTCCCCCCATAACACATAGGTTGCTATGGGGGCACACACAGGAGAGGAGAAGCCAAAGGTGCCTGTAGGAGGGGGTTCAGGACTGCCCTGTGCAATACCATTGCACAGAGCAGGTAAGTATACCGTGTTTATAATTTTAGGGAAAAAAACTGAAGGTTTTCCATCACTTTAAAATACATCCAAGCCCAAAAACTAAAAATAAATATATTGAAGCTTTCCAGTCCTTAGATGTGGTGGGTGTATTAGCTTCCTTTTTAAAGGCCTCTCTTTCACTTTCACCTAGTAATCCTCTCACACTTAGAAGCATAATCTAAAGGCCCATACACACGATCAGACTTTAACAATGGTCCGACAGACGTGTTTTATCAGACAATCCGACCGTTTGTATGCTCCATCGGACAATTGTTTTCTGTTTTTCAACGGACAAATGTTTGCTGTGCATGCTCTCAAACTTTCCCACAACAAATGTCCGATGGAGGATCATCCGATCGTGTGTACACAAGTCCATCGGACTAAAATCCAAAAGTACAAACACGCATACTCAGAACCAATGTTAAACATCAGACAAAAATAGCAGAAGTTGCCCAAAGGGTGGCGTAAAGAACTGAAAAACCATGTGATTTGTTGAATGTTGGCTGAAAATGTTCTGCCGCGTGTATGCAGAACAAGTTCATAGCCAATGCCCCTTTGGACAAAAATCCATGGAAAAGTCAGATGGAAGGCCGATAGTATGTATGAGTGTATTCCCTTACTGCTCTCGAGGAGAAACTCACTCACTTCACTGTATCCATGTTGGGATCCCCCATGGTTACTAGGCTAATTTAGACTACCAAACCCTTTTCCTTCACTCTACATCTTCATAACATAGGGAGATGTTATGCCTCATTTCCACTGAGCGCATCAGTTCGGTACACTATTTTGGGTTTTTCCATTTTGAAAGTGTGCCATAAAACCGAACCGTACCGGACCATTCTGGGTCCTGCTTCAGATGTGGGGGCCATAGAAAATGGAACGGTTCAGTTAGGGCGGACCTACAATACATTCCACTGATTGGTGGACACCCTAGGCATTTTTTCTAAACCCTGAATGGCCCGGGACGGTCCGACTTGCAGTGGAAACGCTCACAAGAATAGACCGGACCATTCTAAGCTCTCCAAACTGTACCGACCTAAACCGTTCCGTTCAGTGGAAACGAGGCATTACTTTGTAATTCAGAGAGGGTACCTGGGAAAACTGATAAGATTGTGCCAGAGGCAATTCAGTTTGCATGTGTTGCGCTATATAAGTTTCTCACTCACTCACTCACTCACTCATTGTTTAAAATATCAGTTCAGCGCACAGAATTTACAAGTACACTGGGATACTAACCTGAAAAAAATTATAATAATTCAGTGACCACAGCTGGTAAGCCGCATTATATTACATTTGTATTTTTGGGTATAGATATCTTTGTAGGCAGCACAGTGGCTAAATGGTTAGCACTTCTGCCTAGCAGTACTAGAGTTGCTGGTTTGAATCTCAACTATGACACTACCTGCCTCGAGTTTGCATGTTCTCCGTGTGCCTACGTAGGTTTCCTCCTACACTCCAAAGACATGCTGGTAGGTTATTTGGCTTCTGTCTAAATTGGCCCTATTATGTGTATGTATGAATGTGAGTTATGCTGCGTACACATGATAGGTTAGGTTAGTCTGATGAAAACGGTCAGACCAAACCGATCGTGTGTGGGCCCCATCGGTTATTTATCCATAGGTTAAAAAAATAGGAACTTGTTTTAAAATTATCTGATGGATAACAAACCTATAGAAAAAAACGATTGTCTGTGGGTACGTCCATCGGTGCAAAATCCATGCATGCCCAGAATCAAGTCGACGCATGCTTGGAAGCATTGAACTTCATTTTTTTCAGCACGTCATTGTGTTTTACGCCACCGCGTTCTGACACAATCGTTTTTTTTAACTGATGGTGTGTAGGCACGACTGATCATCAGTCAGCTTCATCGGATAACTGATGGAAAAATCCATCAGACCGTTTTTATCAGACTAACCTATCGTGTGTACAGGGCATAAGGGACCTTAGATTGTAAGCTCCTTTATTTAGGTAGAGATTGATGTGAATGTATAATATGCAGTGGGTATAGAAAAGAATCACCTCCTTTAAAAAAAAATCACATTGGGCCAGATTGAGGTAGATGCGTGCATCTTTTCGCCAGCGTAGCGCAACGCATATACGCTGCGCTGACGCAAACTAGCGAGTGAAGTACAGCATTCACCAAGCGCATGGGCGTTAATTTGCGACGGAGTAACGAAGATGCGTTGGCGCAACCCGACGCAAGTGGAAGTGGGTGTGATCATATGTAAACGATGGGCGGAGCCCAGCGCAGAGGCTTACGTTCAGCGCATCATCCACGGAGCATGCGCAGTGAGTGAGGCTTCACTCGGCCCCCTGTGCGCATGCTCACAACTTCCGTCGGCACCACTTCACGGGAAACGTCAGCGCAATGTGTTCCGTTGCGCGTATAAAAGCGCCAGCGGAAGCGCCATTCCGGCGCAAAAGTATTTCCGTTTCCCCCCACCCCAGGGAAGTTACTTTTGCTCTTTAATGGCTGCTCCCGCTCCCCCCAAAGAGAGGAGGAACCTCAATTTTAATGCCCAGGAGGTCTCTGTGGTCATCTCCGCTATGGAGACTTATAATGATTTTCTGCACGGAAAGAAAAGTCGGAAGACCAGCCGGGAGAGGAAGCAAGCCATCCTGGACACCATTGCTGGCAGGGTGAATGTGTTGGGGTACTCCACCCGGACTGCTGGTGATATCCAGAAAAAAATAAATGACCTGCGGCGCAAGGTCCGTGGCAAGGTGGCCACCATTCGGAGCCATGAGCGGGGCACAGGTGGTGGACCCCCATGTCCGGTCAGCCTGACCACAGAGGAGGAGGTGGTCGCCCGCTGCCTAGAGAGGGAGCAGTTGGAGGGGGTCCCTGGATATGACTCCATGGAGGAAGGCTCCAGGACAGGTAAGTGTTTTTTATCCCCTATTTGGTGTGTTGCATGTGGGGGGGGGGAGGTTACATGTGCCAAGTGTGTGGGACCACCAACATGTGTCTGCTTTGTGTCATCCACAGATGACCGAGCTGGGCCATCATCTGTTGCCGGCCATTCCACCCCAACCCCCCAACGGGATCCTGAGGACGAGCCCCTGGGTGCTGAAGACACCGTGGTGGAGGAGAGTGCCCACACCACTTCTGTGGAGATGGTTGAGGAGGAGCCTGTTCCTCAGCAGGAGTTTTTTTTTGGTTTTATCTGAGTCCTCCCCTTCTGCAGGCCCCTCTGTCATCCCCTCACCCATCCTCGGTAGCCCCTCAAGGGCGACTCCATCCCCACGGGGACAACCTTCTCCTGGCCCCAGGAAGGCCACCCGTAAGACCAGGGGGGTGTCTGATCTGGTCCAGGACCAGGTGGCGATGGACCATGCCCGGCAAACCCAACAGATGGGGGAGATTGCTGGCCACTTGGACCGGCTCGCTGACAGTCTGTGCTCCGTATCGCAGCTGCCCAGTGGTGTGCAGGACATTGTCACCAGCCTGGGGGAGGTGCAGGCTGATGTACGGCACCTCACAGCAGCCGTCCACGCCAACACAGCTGCCATCCGGGAAGAGGGGAGGCAGCGGCAGCATGCCCAGCGGCATAATATCACCCGCCAGATGAGAATGCAGGCCCAGACCAATCATTTTCTGAGCCGGATTGCCGTGGCCTTGGAGGGCATGCAGACAACAGCTGCCAGGAGTGGCCCACCCGGGGATCAGCCTCCTCCAGATGCCCCCCCACCCCCACCCAGTCCCTCCAGGCAGCTGAGGAGCCTGAGAGTTCCCCTAAAGGAGGAGCCCCCGTCATCCCAGATGAGGGTTTATTTATTTATTTTTTATTACTCAGGTTATGAGTTTATATTTTATTTTATTTCTCAGGTTATGAGTTTATATTTTATTTTATTACTCAGGTTATGAGATATTTATTTTAATTTTAACTGCACACGGTCAGGAGTGCAGGGGACAGTGTGAATGGTGTGTGAATGTGAGGGGGTGCCACTCCTGCCAGTAAGGGGTGTCACCCTCGGCCGTGGTGGAGAAGTTATCCCCATGGCTGTATGAATGACGTGTGAAAGGTGTATGAATGGACGGCGACATCATTGGGGCCTTGACGCTGGCGTTGCTGCTCCCAAGTCCTACATGCTGGACTTGGGCTAATCCAATGCGATGTGCATGTGGTGTGTGTGATCTAGGGACATCAGTGGTGTGCATGCATGCATTGTCCGTGTGATTAATGTTTTGGTTTAGTGTCCAAAGGTGCCTACGGCGAGGACCCTCCTGACTGCTCTTCCATCAGCAGACTGGTTCTCCTCTGGCAGGTGGGGACTGTGTGGGTTGGGGGTCAGGTCATCACGTATGTCAATCTGCAGACCTTTTCTCATAGCAAAATTGTGCAGAATGCAACATGCACCGATGATCTGACACACGAAGGTATGGGAATACAATAGGGTCCCCCCGGACTTATCCAGGCAGCGGAAACGGGACTTCAGGAGCCCAAATGTTTGCTCCACCACTGCACGGGTTTTGATGTGTGCTTCATTGTATTTTCTCTCTCCCCTGGTTTGGGGGTTCCGGAAAGGAGTCATTAGATGGGGTCCCAGTGCATATGCAGAGTCACCTGGAAGGGAAAAGACAGGAGGATGTTAGTCATGCATGTGCCCCTTGTGATGTGCATCATGGGAGGGGATAGTCATGCCTGCCACCCATGTCACTCACCAACCAGCCAGCTGTCCCCATACATGTTCTGCTTGAATTCTGCTGGGATGGGACTCTGACGGTATATGAAGCTGTCATGGCTGGATCCGGGGTGTTTGGCACGGACGTGCCATATGAGGCGTTGGGCATCGGCTATCACCTGTACGTTGATGGAGTGCCAATGCTTCCGATTGCGGTATATGTGCTCTGTGGCACTGGGGGGCTGTAGGGCCACATGTGTGCAATCAATGGCCCCCACAGTGCGTGGGAATCTGGCAATGCTGTAGAAATCTGTCATTGCCTTCAGCCGCAGCTCCTCAGTGGTGGGTCTGATGAACTGGTTGGACATGCGTCTGAGGATTGCGGGGACAACCTGGTGCACACATCTGCTCATGGAGGATTGCGACATCCCAGCCACCACTCCACTTGTACGCTGGAATGATCCACTTGCAAGGAAATTAAGTGTTGCCAGTACCTTCACCAGTGGCTGCACTGCTTGTGAGTGGTGTGTCTTGCTGGTGATGTCACGCTGCAGGGTTGTGGTTAGTTCAAGGATTGCATCTGGGCTGAATCTGAAGAGGCGATACACCTCCTCATCCCCCATGCCAAAGAGGCTCATGCGTGTGCGGTATATCCTCTCACGTGCCCGCCTCCTCCGTACCGGGGGACCCAGTACTAGTGCTAGGACCGCGACTGCCCCTGGCATGTTGGCACACAGAGGTGTTGTCCTTGCACGCGTGGTTGTTCAGCTTGCTAGTTTTGTCGGTAACGCTGCTGCTGTAGCTGCTCTCCTGCTGACCTGTGGCCGTCTGGAGTAAAGTTAAAGCAGCTATTTGTAGAAATAACTTTGCGCCGGACGGCGCATGTAGCCAGCGTATGGTGCTAATCCGTTCGCGAATCGGGAAATCTCCCTCATTTGCATATTTGCAGGGGAAATCAATAGGCGCGACTGATGCGCCAAGCGAAATTATGCGCTGATGAGACTCTGGCGTTGGAAAGTTAAGCCGGTCGGGGAAAGCCCGTTTACTGTCGCATCTAGTTTGGTGGGTACGGCCACATAGATACGACGGCGCATATTCACAGTTAAGCGGCGCATATCGAAATACTCCAGCGCAAGTCTTGCTGAATCTGGCCCATTCTGTTGCTTTGCAGCTTAAAATGAAGACACACCATTTTTGTTTTATCCAGCTGTGTTTACATCCAATACAGCTCACCATCCAAATAACACCATTTCTACAGTAAAGCATGGAGGTGGTAATATCCTGTTATGTGGGTGTTTCCCTGCAGCAGTGACTAGAGCACTTGTCAGGATGGAAAGAAAAATAAATGGGGCAAAAATGACATCAAATTCTTAAAGGGTCACTAAAGGATTTTTTTTTTTTTTTTAGCCAAATGGCTTCCTTTACCTTACTGCAGTCCTGGTTTCATGTCCTCATTGTTCGTTTTTGCTCTGATGTTGCTGTAATTCTGCTCTGTTCTGGACACTTTCTGATTGTCTGTTTCCTGATGACCACTGGGAGATTCTAGTTTCGTTTTCCTAACCATCACTCTCTATGGCGCTGTCCAGCACAGAGACATTAAATGACATGCAAAAACTAAGCTAGATGCAAAAACGAAAGTGAAACTAGAGGCACATTATATGATTGATTTTTATCTGTTTTTAATCGTTTTTAAAAGGAATCAGTTAACTATTATGTCTCTATACCCTGTAAACAGTCATTTCGACAAAACAAAATGTTTCCTTTAGTGACCCTTTAACCTCCCTGGCGGTATGATTCTGTCTGGAATTACGTACCAAAAGCGGTACAATTATTTGCATGGGAATTTTTATACTGTAGGCCTGCAATTCTTAGGAATAACTTGCTTAAATCTGTCCAAACAAGACATCCCGGGTATGATAAAGTTTGAAAAACAAAATCATAATTTTTTATATAATAAAAAACTATAAATAATTATAACAAATTATAATGTAATTATAATAAAAAATATTCAATAATGTAATCAACTCAAAAACACTGAAATTTGCTCAGTTGCAGAATTGTCGCTGTCATTATTTTATTTTTTTATGACGAATTTCGCCACAAATCGCTATCGCTCAATTCTGCAAGTGATTAAAATTTATTATCGCTGTTTTCTAGCTGATCTAAAACCATTTTTGACATAAAGGGACACTTTTGGTTGCTATGGGCAATCTACAGTTTCCAGGCAGAAAGAACACTTTTTATTTTATAAAAGAACATGTAGGGCACTGGACAGACCACTAGGGACAAGGGGGGTGTGTATTTTTTACATACAGTACTGTAATCTATAAGATTACAGTATACTGTATGTAAAGTGTTTGTTTACTTTTTTGAATTTGGCGCCGTTCTCCGCTTCCGTGCGTCGTAACGTCGCAGGGAACGGAGCTCGGCGGCACACGGGGACGCTGTGTGAATCGAGCGAGCACCCGCTCGCTCACACAGCGGGGATGCATCGCTGGATCCAGGAACAAGGTAAGCCAGCGCGCGCTGCAGGCTCTGCATGGCTACCCCGAGCGTGACTCGGGGATACCGTTCTTAGCAGAAAAAACCCACCCCGAGTCACGCTCGGGGATACCGCCAGGGAGGTTAAGGAAAATGTGCTGCCCTCTGACAGAAAATTGTCAATGGGAAAAAGGTTTACCTTCCAACATGACAATGACCCAAAGCAGGCAGCAAAAATTACCACACAGTGATTGAGAGAGAAAGGGGTGAATGTCTTTGCATGGCCTAGTCAGAGCCCAGACTTAAACCCCCATTAAAAATCTGTGGTATGACTTAGGCCTCGTACACACGAGGGGATATGTCCGCTGAAAACGGTCCGATGGACCGTTTCAGCAGACATCTCCGCTCGTGTGTATGGGCTAGCGGACAGATTTCTCCACCCGACAGATTTCAAAGCATGCTTTGAAATCTATCCGGTGGGAATCTGTCCGCCCGACATGTCTGCTGGTTAGTACACTTACCAGCAGACATGTCGTCCCCCACCGCCGCCGCACCGCCGCCGAATGGATTCGGCGCATGCGCGGAAGTGTTTAACTTCCTGGTGCGGTGACGTGGCGGTGACGTGGCGGCGTCAACGTCACCGCCGCGTCACCGCGCCGTCCGGCGGCGGGGAATTTGATCCGATGGTGTGTACACGCCATCGGATCAAACTCCCGATCGGACATATCCGATGGAAATGGTCCGCGGACCGTTTTCATCGGATATGTCCGATCGTGTGTACGAGGCCTGAAAGACTGCAGTCCACAAATCGCCATCAAATTTAACCAAATTTGCAGTTCTGTGAAGAAGAGTGAGCAAATATTGCAAAGTCCAGATGCTGAAATTAGTAGACATTTACCAACAGACTAAAGGATGTAATTAAAGGAACACTAAAGGTTCGTTTTTTATTAGATCAATTGTTTGCTGTAAGCGAGAGCATTTAAATATCACTTACCTTGTTTTTCCTTTTGACCTCCAAAATGCAGTAATTCAGGTTTGAAAATGCCATTTCCTGTCTCTCCTCTTCTTGCTTTCCACCAGCACCTGAGGCGTTTTGCATGGTGGAAAGCAGAATGTGCTCACCCCCTCCCTATGACTACAGCTCTGCGTTAAGATGTTCTCTTATCCCTCACAGGCATGGAGGCTAAGCCTAATGCGAACTGTAGTTCCCATTAGGCTGTGATGTAGCAAGAATGAATGCGCACCGCAAACCAGGAAGTCAGTGAGAATAATGATTCAGGAGTGACGGAAGTGAATAAAACAGCTCGATTTCAACATGTATCAAACTAGTTATAATGCAAAACATTACTTTTTACTTTATCAGCTACTGTCAGACTTTAATTTAAGAGGAAAATATTTTTGTCTTTACAACCCCTTTAAAGCAACAGGTGGTTCAACAAAATTCTGACACAAGGGGGTGATCCTTTTTGCAACTTTTTGCAAGTGATTCTGCTTTTTTTTCTGACATGTTGATGTTATATCTTTCACTTTGATGTTGTAAGTAAATACAGCTGGATAAAACAAAAACTGTCTTCCTTCATTTCAGGCTGCAAAGCAACAAAATGTGATTATTTTCTATATCCACTGTATATGTGAGAGGCTATATTATAAGTACCTATAATAAATAAATACAATGAGAAGAATGGAGCAGCTGTGGTCCTAGCGCCAGGGGACAAACAAAGCCGTTACTGCTCAGAATGGATGTCAAAAGCTACTAATACCTCTGGTAATGACCATATTTTCCAGTATTGCTGTTAACCCTTTCATCAATCTTGTAGTCAATGTGTTTTTTTTTTTTTTATTAACCCCCACCCCCCCCCCACATACAACAAAGTACTGCAGCCTAAGTAGCAATTAAAATTGCAGCATGTACCGAAATCTAGAAATCATTACACAAACCTGGGATTTTCTGTCCGATAACATTCTTCTATCCAACTGCTACCTAATTATAGGTCAGATGGAAGATAAAGTAGGATTTATTTCTGTGAACAGTCTAGAACACCGAAAACCGTAGGGCCACTATATTTCTGACAGACAAAGATGCATTAAAAACAGGAGAGAGAACAAGAGGACAAGCCTCTTCATTCAAGAGGAGGAATGATCAGACAGGCAATCAATGGAAGATTAAAGAGAGAGAAGCTGGTACAGTTTTGGAGAAAGATTATCTGTAGTTCAGTGCAGCAGAGAAAAAGAGTACTGTATAAATCATGTACCAAAAAGGCCACAGAAGTTAGCCATAGATCTGAACCAGGACACCCAATACTGCCTAATCCGGGCAGCAGTCTTAAAGTTGTTGTAAACTCTTTAATACCACTTTTACCTACAGGTAAGCCTATATTAAGGCTTACCTGTAGATGCTAGAAATAAATCCTAAACCTACACGGTGATATTTACAATATGCACGTGGGCCGATGTCTCCAGCGCATGTGCACTTCAGAAAGGGCAAGATTGCACTGTTTCTAAAGGGGTCATGCCGTGACTGGTGGCTCCCACGTGCATGTGACTCGGGCGAGTAACAGAGCCGGAGTTCGCGGCCCTGGAAGAAAGTGGGCTGAAGATGGATGCTTCCAGCCAACGGGGAAAGCGGTAACATCGCTGGCTTCGTTTTCAGGTAAGTGACACATAACAGGCTTCTATCCGATGCATAGTAGCCCATTATGCTTTACCTTTGCAGGGAAATAAAAAGTAAAATCCCTCAGGGTTTACTTCCTCTTTAAGTCCTTGAGGTACCTGCACAGTTTAGGAGATGAATGGGGAAATTTTCTGACACTGAAGACACTCAGGAGATGGGCCCCATTCATCTCTATAGAATGAAAGTATGCTTTTGCGGTCATCGGGGACAGAAGATTGCTGTAAGGTATATAAACAAAAGCTGCAGTCCTGGGAAAATTGCGACCAAAAGATCAAGAAATGTCTACATCTAAGGTCTGTACTAGGCATCATAGCTATGCTCAAGAGTACAAGGACATTTTATTTTAAGTGCTCTTACTGTTTAGGGGAACCGTCTTTTTTTAACTGTCATATTATATAGGTTTTAAAGCAAAGTGCATTATATTAATATAATTGCATATGCAACAGACAACACTTGAACAAGCCTTTATATGATTTCTATTTTTCTTTCAACTTTCACTCAATACATACTACATATTATGAATTCAATCACAAGCAGTGATTTTCTACATCTGCCACCTTGTTGATCTGAGATCTCCAAGACTGTGTGCAGTGAGAGTTGCTAGGCAGGCCGAGTATCACAAGAGCTGTAATTGATAGCGCATTTCTGCACATCAACAAGCTAAACAAAAGGGATGACTTTTTGAAGCCGTGCAAGGAGACACCAGTGATAGATTAATGAGCTAGTGCATATTGCGGTCCCAAAAGACATCAATGGCGTGAATCAATTGCAGTGAAGCCGGTATCCTCATTATCAACACAGTCTGTCACTTTAGGCAGTAATATAAAGAACATAGGGTATACAGAGTACAAGTAGACAAGAAGGAAAATCATCACTGCGGAGCAAACTCAATGACTGCAAGTCAAAGGACTTCGCCAAACAACACTAGAAATATTTTTTATGTTAAGCCCTGTACGGAAAATGAGAGAGAGAGATAGGCTCTCATGGCGCTCTCCTTCTGAAAATAATGGATGCCTGACAATCTCTTGCTTTAGTCATTTGTAAATCACTAGCTCGTACAGAACAATAGTCAACCTGACCCACCCAAACCAAAAGGTGACACAGACAGCAATATAAAACTGAGATAGGATCTTCTCCTTTCTCATAAATTTTATTGCTGTGCCCCATTGAGAAGATTTCTTCTTCCATTCTTTTTAGACACCCATTAAATAGACAGAAAATTAGGGGAAATGTTCCAATAGGGCCACAGACCACAATAAAAACCTGATGAAGGTTTTTATAGCAGGAATACATGGTTAGAAAATTGATTGATCGATCGACCGCCAACCAACGAAACAGCGTTCGTTGTTTGAAATCATTGCCAACATTGACCAATTAAAAAAGTCTTTAAAAGAGCAATCAATTTCATACGTAGTGTTGATGTCTCACATACAAGTGGGGCCGTTTACCAGTTCCGCTCATGCGTGATAATGTTCAAGAGATGTTTTACGGATGACCTTCACACCAAAGAATAGAATTTTCTTAATGTGTATCCCTGCCATTATTCTTCCTAAATCAATCTAAAACTGTAGTCAATCAAAACAGGTCTCCAAGTTAAATATAGCTTAACATTTTTAAAGCAGATATTGGTGCTCTTTCTAATGTTTATTTCTGTATAGTAATGTATTTATGGCAAACCCAAGCACAAAATGAATTCTTTGTTTAAAATATGTTTATACATACACATACATCCCTGTAAGAAAAAATTATTATTATTAGAAATATAAGAAGGCCAGTATGGTGGCCTGAGTTTATGGGAGGAGCCCGGAGGGTATTTAAGCAGCCCACTCACACATGCTCTTTGTCGGTTCAGTGTGCAGTACTACACGTCACTGGGCCGACTCTTCCCAGCTCACCTCATGTCCGTGAGTCTGCGCATTCAATCACGTTCGACATCGCAAGTGCATTGCGGCTTCTCCGCTTACTGTCGCAGGTTGTATTCAAACCTTTTGTATCATGTGCAATCTTGCAATTCGTTATGCTTCCTATCCTGCATTTCTTTTGTCAAAATCTGCCTTTGAGTTATTGTTGCTCATGTTCTAACATCTTAGTTACAAGCTTGGTACATTTGTAACTTCCTCCTGCCAAACAAACTATTTATTTGTATATTCATATTTGTGTCCATGCTTGCTGTCTCATTCATTTGGAGATTAGCATATATTCTTTGTATGGGTTCTTTGGCAGATTGAGGTGGTAATTGAACTCACCTGCTGCCTTGTCTGCACTTGATAAGCCTGGGGGGGATATAAAAATGCAGAAAAAAAAAAAAACGCAAAAAAAAAAACCAGCACAAAAAATAAAAAACATTTCCACCACGCAATCTCAGCCCCTCGGCAACCTGACACCTGTTGAGACCATTGCAACCATGCAAAATCGTCTCAGCAGCCTGACACCCTTGTTGAGACCCTTGCAAACGCAATATCGTCCCAGCAGCCCTACACTCATTGAGATCCTTGCAACCAAGCAAAATCATCCCAGCAGCCTGACACCCTTGTTAAGACCCTTGCAACACATGACCTTTACAAAACGCAAAATAAAAAAATATATATAAAAACGCAAAAAAAAAAAAACGTTGCCACCACGCAATCTCAGCCCCCCGGCAACCTGACACCTGTTGAGACTGCTGCAACTACGCAAAATCGTCTCAGCAGCCTGACACCCTTGTTGAGACCCTTGCAAACGCAATACCGTCTCAGCAGCCCCACACCAATCGAGACCCTTGAAACCACACAAAATCATCTCAGCAGCCTGACATCCTTGTTAAGACCCTTGCAACACAAGGCCCTTACAAAAACGCAAAAATATATTATATATATATAAAAAAAATAAACGCAAAAAAAAAAAAAACGTTGCTACCATGCAATCTCGGCCCAGCAACCTGACACCTGTTGAGACCATTGCAACCAAGCAAAATCGTCTCAGCAGCCCTACTTTCATCAAGGCCCTTGCAACCACGCAAAACCGTCTCAGCAGCTTGACACCCTTGTTGAGACCCTTGCAAACGCAATACCATCTCAGCACCCCTACATTCATCAAGGCCCTTGCAACCACGCAATACCGTCTCGGCAGCCTCACACCATTGTTGAGACCCTTGCAAACGCAATACCGTCTCAGCAGCCCCACATTCATCAAGGCCCTTGCAACCACGCAATACCGTCTCGGCAGCCTTACACAATTGTTGAGACCCTTGCAAACGCAATACCGTCTCAGCAGCCCCACACTCATCGAGAGCCTTGCAACCACGCAATACCGTCTCGAGCAACCTCCCACTCATCAAAGACCTTTGTGACCACGCAGTCTCGCCCCAGCAACATGGCATTCATTGAGACCCTTGCAGCCAGAAAAATGGGTGTTTTTCAGCCGCCCCTGATCTCTCCTCTATGTTATCTTATCAGTAAGTCTACACAGGATCCCCATCACTCCTCTATGTTATCTTATCAGTACATGTACACAGGATCATTTATAGTAATTTCTAGGCAGTTGAGTTCAGAAACCTTCTTGAAAAAAAAAATGGGTTCAGACGGATGTTCAAAGGCATTCGAAACGCCAATGCCTGTAGTTTCATTCACAGTCGTTTTCATAAAAAAAAAAAAGGGGGGAATATTGTCTCAGCAACTTGACACTCATTTGAGACCCTTGCAAAATGTCATCTCAGCTATCTCAAACTCGTCTACACCTTTGCAACCACACAATCTCGTCTCAGCAACCTAACGCCCGTTCAGACCTTTGCAGCTATACAAAGTCGTCTTAGCAAACTGACACTCATTTGACACCATTGCAAACGCAATATCATCTCAGCAACCCGACACCCATTCAGACCTTTGCAGCCATACATAGTCATCTCAGCAGCCCGACACTCACTTGAGACCATTGCAAACGCAACATCGTCTCAGCAACCCCTCACTTGTTGAGACCCGTGCAACCACACAAGGCCATCTCAAAACAAACCTCATAATCATTGAGACCTTTTGCAACCACGCAATATCGTCTCAGCAAACCAGACTGAGACCCTTGCAACCACACAATATTGTCTGTAGTAGTATAAAACACTTTGCAGCACGCACCTACGTGCAAACCCGAATACAAACTAAACTTGCAAACACACCTCAGTGACAATCAGCCAAACAAACACACAGTGGCACCCAGTTGGCCATTCATCTTTAGTGGCACGCGGGCCACTCATCTTTTCCCTGTCTTTTTCCCTGCAGTTAGTTCAGGTTTCCAACCAGCACCAGCGAGGGCACGTTGGTCAGCGAGGGCACGTATATCGTCTTGTTGAGCACCTGTGTATTGTCTTGATTTTCTCACACCAATGCAAGATCCAGTCCAAGTTCTCAAACTAGACCAAGCATCAGTAGCTGTCAGTGATTAGAAATAGACCAGTACTGTGTGATTGCAAAAGAGGAATCCAAACAGATATAGGTAAAAAGGGTGATTTATTTAAGAAGAGGGGGTAACACCCCACCACCTTCAACAAGCTCAGTGCAACAAAGATCCACAGTGACAAAAACAACACTAAAGACGATATGTACAGCAAGGGAAATACCGGAATCATAAACAGGCCAGGCCGAGGTCATACACGGGGAATCAGGAAGTAGCTGCGGACGGGGAATGAACAAGAAGGAAAAGTCCAGGAGAGGGATCGGGTCAGGATGGGTCAGGATGGATCAGATCAGAAGTCCAGGAGGGAGACAACAGGTTCAGGGTCCAGATAACAGGCTCAGGGTCGGGTTGATAGACGGATACCAGGGCAAGTTCTGTTTGAACCTGCTGGGTATAAATAGGGCGTGTTGATTGTGTTCAGGTCACACCTGAACGTAGCAAGGGCCAGGTGCTCCACACTGCCAAGGTCCATCCGCTGGTGGAGGTCAGTACTGCGTCCCAAAGGTGATATACCAGCAGGGGGAAGTTCCCCTGACAGCTCCGAACTGCCAGGAGACCCCTGCTGGTGGGACGCAGCACTGCAAGAAAGAATATAAATAGCACCAGCGGATGGAACCTTTCCTGACAGAACCCCCCCTCAAAGGAGCGGCCTCCGGACGCTCTAACTATCCGTTGCCGGGAAAAGTCCAGGGTGACTAACTGGGCAATGGGAGGCTTGAACCGAGAGGTGGGTACATTCGAGTCATCGAGCTGGGCAGCAGACGAAGGCGGCGTACACACGATCGGACATATCCGATGAAAACGGTCCGCGGACCATTTCCATCGGATATGTCCGATCGGGAGTTTGATCCGATGGCGTGTACACACCATCGGATCAAATTCCCCGCCGCGTCACCGCCACGTCACCGCACCAGGAAGTAAAACACTTCCGCGCATGCGCCGAATCCATTCGGCAGCGGCGCGGCGGCGGTGGGGGCCGACATGTCTGCTGGTAAGTGTACTAACCAGCAGACATGTCGGGCGGACAGATTCCCACCGGATAGATTTCAAAGCTTGCTTTGAAATCTGTCGGGTGGAGAAATCTGTCCGCTAGCCCATACACACGAGCGGAGATGTCTGCTGAAACGGTCCATGGGACCGTTTTCAGCGGACATATCCCCTCGTGTGTACGCCGCCGAAGGCTCCGGGTCGTCGAGCTGGGCAGCAGGCCCCGGGTCATCGAGCTGGGCAGCAGGCTCCGGGTCATCGAGCTGGGCAGCAGGCTCCGGGTCATCGAGCTGGGCAGCAGGCTCCGGGTCATCGAGCTGGGCAGCAGGCTCCGGGTCATCGAGCTGGGCAGCAGGCTCCGGGTCATCGAGCTGGGCAGCAGGCACAGGAACGAGCGGCTGGCAGACTGGCACAGGAACAGCAGGCTGGCAGACTGGCACAGGAACAGCAGGCTGGCAGACTGGCACAGGAACAGCAGGCTGGCAGACTGGCACAGGAACAGCAGGCTGGCAGACTGGCACAGGAACAGCAGGCTGGCAGACTGGCACAGGAACAGCAGGCTGGGCAGCAGACTGGAAGTCATCAAGCTGGGCAGCGGACTGGAAGTCATCAAGCTGGGCAGCGGACTGGAAGTCATCAAGCTGGGCAGCGGACTGGAAGTCATCAAGCTGGGCAGCGGACTGGAAGTCATCAAGCTGGGCAGCGGACTGGAAGTCATCAAGCTGGGCGGCGGACTGGAAGTCATCAAGCTGGGCGGCGGACTGGAAGTCATCAAGCTGGGCGGCGGACTGGAAGTCATCAAGCTGGGCGGCGGACTGGAAGTCATCAAGCTGGGCGGCGGACTGGAAGTCATCAAGCTGGGCGGCGGACTGGAAGTCATCAAGCTGGGCGGCGGACTGGAAGTCATCAAGCTGGGCGGCGGACTGGAAGTCATCAAGCTGGGTGGCGGACTGGAAGTCATCAAGCTGGGCGGCGGACTGGAAGTCATCAAGCTGGGCGGCGGACTGGAAGTCATCAAGCTGGGCGGCGGACTGGAAGTCATCAAGCAGGGCGGCGGACTGGAAGTCATCAAGCCGGGCGGCGGACTGGAAGTCATCAAGCCGGGCGGCGGACTGGAAGTCATCAAGCCGGGCGGCGGACTGGAAGTCATCAAGCCGGGCAGCGGACTGGAAGTCAGGCTGGAAGTCATGGGACTGGCAAGCTGGCACAGGAACATCAGGTTGGCAGGCTGGCACAGGAACATCAGGGTGGCAGGCTGGCACAGGAACATCAGGGTGGCAGGCTGGCACAGGAACATCAGGGTGGCAGGCTGGCACAGGAACATCAGGGTGGCAGGCTGGCACAGGAACACCAGGGTGGCAGGCTGGCACAGGAACACCAGGGTGGCAGGCTGGCACAGGAACACCAGGGTGGCAGGCTGGCACAGGAACACCAGGGTGGCAGGCTGGCACAGGGTTGAAAGGTTGAGCAACTGGCACTGAAACGGGCAGAGCAGCTGGCACATGCAGAGCGGCTGGCATCGGAGCAGGCTGGTCAGATGTCACAAGCTGGGCGGCTGGCACTGGAACAGATAGAGCAGCTGGCACAGGAACAAGCTGGGAGACTGGCACTGGAACAGATGGCACTGGAACGGGTTGAGCAGAGGGCACTGGGACAGATTGAGCAGAGGGCACTGGGACAGGCTGGGTAACTGGCACGATGGTATGGGTTGGGAAGTACTTCCGTTTCTTTTTAGATTTAGACACTACAGGTTTGCTAACAGAAGTGATGTATGAAGAGGATGGAATAAAGTAGGAGGAAGGATTGGAATATGGCGGAGACACAGGGATGGTAACTGGAGGAGGTTTCTGTGGAGTTGTTAGTGGTGAAAAGGAAGAAACAGGTGGATAAAAGGCGGGGTAGGTACAACAAGTAGAGACTGGGTAATAATACTTGGTAGGAAGCGGAATTAACTGGGCTATAGCTGAGGTTGTCATTGGCAATGGACGGCTAGATCCTTGGGAAGGTAAGTGGTTAATGGCAGGGCTGGGATGCAGTGGCTTGGCTGGGATCAGGAGATCTGACCATGCCTGCAGCACAGGTTGAACAAAGGCTGGTTCACACACACCTTGTTTAATCAGAGACTGCACTGAACTAATGCAGTCAGATAACTTCTGCTGGGAACAAGAGCAATAGTGTTCATCAAATGAGGCTGGATCATCCTCCATCAACCATACCAGGGATTCAACTTGGTCAGGACTGAAGGGGGGAGAGAAGTCGTCACCACCATCAGGAATAACAGACGGAGCCAATTCAACACATAACTGAATCAGTGAGTGAATATCGTCAAAAGACATATGACCCCGATCCACCAAAGAATGAGCTGATCGGATGGTTTCCATCAGCTGATCCCTTGTCCACCCCTCAAAAACCTGGCGACAATACTCCCCATCCTCCTCAGCCAGTAGGGAATAGTAATAGATTTCATTGAAATCCATGCTTCAGAAAAAACGCACAACAACAGGGTGGTTCCTTAATGCAAGCACGTCTGGTCTAGGATGGCCCTGGTATACTGTCAGTGATTAGAAATAGACCAGTACTGTGTGATTGCAAAAGAGGAATCCAAACAGATATAGGTAAAAAGGGTGATTTATTTAAGAAGAGGGGGTAACACCCCACCACCTTCAACAAGCTCAGTGCAACAAAGATCCACAGTGACAAAAACAACACTAAAGACGATATGTACAGCAAGGGAAATACCGGAATCATAAACAGGCCAGGCCGAGGTCATACACGGGGAATCAGGAAGTAGCTGCGGACGGGGAATGAACAAGAAGAAAAAGTCCAGGAGAGGGATCGGGTCAGGATGGGTCAGGATGGATCAGATCAGAAGTCCAGGAGGGAGACAACAGGTTCAGGGTCCAGATAACAGGCTCAGGGTCGGGTTGATAGACGGATACCAGGGCAAGTTCTGTTTGAACCTGCTGGGTATAAATAGGGCGTGTTGATTGTGTTCAGGTCACACCTGAACGTAGCAAGGGCCAGGTGCTCCACACTGCCAAGGTCCATCCGCTGGTGGAGGTCAGTACTGCGTCCCAAAGGTGATATACCAGCAGGGGGAAGTTCCCCTGACAGCTCCGAACTGCCAGGAGACCCCTGCTGGTGGGACGCAGCACTGCAAGAAAGAATATAAATAGCACCAGCGGATGGAACCTTTCCTGACAGAACCCCCCCTCAAAGGAGCGGCCTCCGGACGCTCTAACTATCCGTTGCCGGGAAAAGTCCAGGGTGACTAACTGGGCAATGGGAGGCTTGAACCGAGAGGTGGGTACATTCGAGTCATCGAGCTGGGCAGCAGACGAAGGCGGCGTACACACGATCGGACATATCCGATGAAAACGGTCCGCGGACCATTTCCATCGGATATGTCCGATCGGGAGTTTGATCCGATGGCGTGTACACACCATCGGATCAAATTCCCCGCCGCGTCACCGCCACGTCACCGCACCAGGAAGTAAAACACTTCCGCGCATGCGCCGAATCCATTCGGCAGCGGCGCGGCGGCGGTGGGGGCCGACATGTCTGCTGGTAAGTGTACTAACCAGCAGACATGTCGGGCGGACAGATTCCCACCGGATAGATTTCAAAGCTTGCTTTGAAATCTGTCGGGTGGAGAAATCTGTCCGCTAGCCCATACACACGAGCGGAGATGTCTGCTGAAACGGTCCATCGGACCGTTTTCAGCGGACATATCCCCTCGTGTGTACGCCGCCGAAGGCTCCGGGTCGTCGAGCTGGGCAGCAGGCCCCGGGTCATCGAGCTGGGCAGCAGGCTCCGGGTCATCGAGCTGGGCAGCAGGCTCCGGGTCATCGAGCTGGGCAGCAGGCTCCGGGTCATCGAGCTGGGCAGCAGGCTCCGGGTCATCGAGCTGGGCAGCAGGCTCCGGGTCATCGAGCTGGGCAGCAGGCACAGGAACGAGCGGCTGGCAGACTGGCACAGGAACAGCAGGCTGGCAGACTGGCACAGGAACAGCAGGCTGGCAGACTGGCACAGGAACAGCAGGCTGGCAGACTGGCACAGGAACAGCAGGCTGGCAGACTGGCACAGGAACAGCAGGCTGGCAGACTGGCACAGGAACAGCAGGCTGGGCAGCAGACTGGAAGTCATCAAGCTGGGCAGCGGACTGGAAGTCATCAAGCTGGGCAGCGGACTGGAAGTCATCAAGCTGGGCAGCGGACTGGAAGTCATCAAGCTGGGCAGCGGACTGGAAGTCATCAAGCTGGGCGGCGGACTGGAAGTCATCAAGCTGGGCGGCGGACTGGAAGTCATCAAGCTGGGCGGCGGACTGGAAGTCATCAAGCTGGGCGGCGGACTGGAAGTCATCAAGCTGGGCGGCGGACTGGAAGTCATCAAGCTGGGCGGCGGACTGGAAGTCATCAAGCTGGGCGGCGGACTGGAAGTCATCAAGCTGGGCGGCGGACTGGAAGTCATCAAGCTGGGCGGCGGACTGGAAGTCATCAAGCTGGGCGGCGGACTGGAAGTCATCAAGCTGGGCGGCGGACTGGAAGTCATCAAGCAGGGCGGCGGACTGGAAGTCATCAAGCCGGGCGGCGGACTGGAAGTCATCAAGCCGGGCGGCGGACTGGAAGTCATCAAGCCGGGCGGCGGACTGGAAGTCATCAAGCCGGGCAGCGGACTGGAAGTCAGGCTGGAAGTCATGGGACTGGCAAGCTGGCACAGGAACATCAGGTTGGCAGGCTGGCACAGGAACATCAGGGTGGCAGGCTGGCACAGGAACATCAGGGTGGCAGGCTGGCACAGGAACATCAGGGTGGCAGGCTGGCACAGGAACATCAGGGTGGCAGGCTGGCACAGGAACACCAGGGTGGCAGGCTGGCACAGGAACACCAGGGTGGCAGGCTGGCACAGGAACACCAGGGTGGCAGGCTGGCACAGGAACACCAGGGTGGCAGGCTGGCACAGGGTTGAAAGGTTGAGCAACTGGCACTGAAACGGGCAGAGCAGCTGGCACATGCAGAGCGGCTGGCATCGGAGCAGGCTGGTCAGATGTCACAAGCTGGGCGGCTGGCACTGGAACAGATAGAGCAGCTGGCACAGGAACAAGCTGGGAGACTGGCACTGGAACAGATGGCACTGGAACAGATGGCACTGGAACGGGTTGAGCAGAGGGCACTGGGACAGATTGAGCAGAGGGCACTGGGACAGGCTGGGTAACTGGCACGATGGTATGGGTTGGGAAGTACTTCCGTTTCTTTTTAGATTTAGACACTACAGGTTTGCTAACAGAAGTGATGTATGAAGAGGATGGAATAAAGTAGGAGGAAGGATTGGAATATGGCGGAGACACAGGGATGGTAACTGGAGGAGGTTTCTGTGGAGTTGTTAGTGGTGAAAAGGAAGAAACAGGTGGATAAAAGGCGGGGTAGGTACAACAAGTAGAGACTGGGTAATAATACTTGGTAGGAAGCGGAATTAACTGGGCTATAGCTGAGGTTGTCATTGGCAATGGACGGCTAGATCCTTGGGAAGGTAAGTGGTTAATGGCAGGGCTGGGATGCAGTGGCTTGGCTGGGATCAGGAGATCTGACCATGCCTGCAGCACAGGTTGAACAAAGGCTGGTTCACACACACCTTGTTTAATCAGAGACTGCACTGAACTAATGCAGTCAGATAACTTCTGCTGGGAACAAGAGCAATAGTGTTCATCAAATGAGGCTGGATCATCCTCCATCAACCATACCAGGGATTCAACTTGGTCAGGACTGAAGGGGGGAGAGAAGTCGTCACCACCATCAGGAATAACAGACGGAGCCAATTCAACACATAACTGAATCAGTGAGTGAATATCGTCAAAAGACATATGACCCCGATCCACCAAAGAATGAGCTGATCGGATGGTTTCCATCAGCTGATCCCTTGTCCACCCCTCAAAAACCTGGCGACAATACTCCCCATCCTCCTCAGCCAGTAGGGAATAGTAATAGATTTCATTGAAATCCATGCTTCAGAAAAAACGCACAACAACAGGGTGGTTCCTTAATGCAAGCACGTCTGGTCTAGGATGGCCCTGGTATACTGTCAGTGATTAGAAATAGACCAGTACTGTGTGATTGCAAAAGAGGAATCCAAACAGATATAGGTAAAAAGGGTGATTTATTTAAGAAGAGGGGGTAACACCCCACCACCTTCAACAAGCTCAGTGCAACAAACAAAGATCCACAGTGACAAAAACAACACTAAAGACGATATGTACAGCAAGGGAAATACCGGAATCATAAACAGGCCAGGCCGAGGTCATACACGGGGGATCAGGAAGTAGCTGCGGACGGGGAATGAACAAGAAGGAAAAGTCCAGGAGAGGGATCGGGTCAGGATGGGTCAGATCAGAAGTCCAGGAGGGAGACAACAGGTTCAGGGTCCAGATAACAGGCTCAGGGTCGGGTTGATAGACGGATACCAGGGCAAGTTCTGTTTGAACCTGCCGGGTATAAATAGGGCGTGTTGATTGTGTTCAGGTCACACCCGAACGTAGCAAGGGCCAGGTGCTCCACACTGCCAGGGTCCATCCGCTGGTGGAGGTCAGTACTGCGTCCCAAAGGTGATATACCAGCAGGGGGAAGTTCCCCTGACAGCTCCGAACTGCCAGGAGACCCCTGCTGGTGGGACGCAGCACTGCAAGAAAGAATATAAATAGCACCAGCGGATGGAACCTTTCCTGACAGTAGCAGACTTAGCTATGTGGGACAACTTCCCCACCTGATAGAACAGCATTTCAATCTTCACCCCGGCAGTGTCAGTCGAGCCACCACGGGCTTTTGCCTGCATTTTTCGTCCGCCACTGGTTCTCCAAACCTTGGCCCCCAGAAATTCTCTTAAATTTCTGCTTCACCCAGTCTTCATCACGCCTCGTGCTGTACCCCATTGTGGCAGCTGCCCAGGTATGGGGCCACACTTGAACTGGACAGACAGTGTTCTTCACCACAGACAATCAAGCCACAGCCGACTTCATCAATTAAGGTAGATCAAGCCTCTCTCCATCACGTCCTTCCTGCGCAGGCTCGCGCAGCTGTCACTTTGTCACCAGTTTAATATCTTCTGTAGACATGTTCCAGGCAAATGCAAAATCGCAGCTGATGCTCTGTCCCATTCCAACCTTACTTTGTTTTTCCAGCAAGAGCCTGAAGCTGACCCAATAACCATCCCTGTCCCACCCTGGTCATTGCTGACGATGGATTGAAGTAGCATCTCACCAACTCAACCCAGCTTATTAACCACTCCTTGGCACGCAACACACTGAAGGCCTATCGCACTGCTTGGAACACTAACTGCTAATTTTTGGCCACTTGCCTCGGAGCAGCAATAGGCAACGTTAGACACGTCCTAGCCTTCATATCGTATTGCCACACGCAGCTGACCCTTTCTCACAATACTATCACGCCATATCTAGATGGCGTTCAGCATTTCCTGTCCCTGCAGGACCCCAGTAAACTGTCAGTATTCTCGAGCCCATGCAGTCAAGTCCCTTCTACAGAGCATACAGAAGCACCAACCTGTAGTCAGTGGCGAGCGCCTACCTTTCAAGAGTGCCCTCTTTAGGGACATGTCTGAAATCCTTACTCGTTCCCCATTTAGGGCCTTGCCCAGCATAGTCATCCAAGCAGCCATCTACCAGGCCTTCTACGGTTCCCTACAACCTAGTGAATTTACAGTCAGTGGCTCCGGCAGTCAGACACTGCTCCGACGCCACCCGACTCGCTTTCGAACCCCTACACTCTCAGTCTGCAAACGCAACAAACCAGCCCCGGGGGTTGACATCAACCTGTTTCAGACTAACAATGCCTGACGCCCAGTGACGGTGCTCGACCGACTACTGCTCCATCTACCCAGCCAATCTGATGGTAGCTTGTTGCTACCCTTTCTAAACCAGCTCCCTGAGTGGCAGACAGTTGTCAAGCATGTCAGAATCCTAAGCAACTTGGGCTTCAAATCCCAGTCGGTTCTCTGGACATTCTTTCCGAATTAGAGCAGCCTCAACTGCCTCCCAACAGGGAGTACCAGACCACGTAATCGAGATACCAGGCTGCTGGGAAGTCTCCTTGTTTTGCCACATACATCCCAAATCCTCAGGAAGGAATGGCACAAGCCTTTACCAAGCTGGCTCAATAAATACAAGAAATCAATATAAGCTATTTCCTTATCTGAGTCTTTTGCCCCCTTTTCTTGGCATACTGACCAGACCACCAAGGCACACTTCAGGTCTATTCATGTTGTCTTGTTGCGTGTTTATGTGATCCACATCACTCTCGGTCAGAGGGCCACGACCATAAATAAGAAGGCCAGTATGGTGGCCTGAGTTTATGGGAGGAGCCCGGAGGGTATTTAAGCAGCCCACTCACACATGCTCTTTGTCGGTTCAGTGTGCAGTACTACACGTCACTGAGCCGACTCTTCACAGCTCACCTCATGTCCGTGTGTCCAGGTGTCTTTTATACAGGTAACAAGTTCAAACAGGTGCAGTTAATACAGGTAATGAGTGGAGAACAGAAAGGCTTCTAAGGTCTCTTTCACACCTGCGGACCGTATGTCCGTTTTTCATCCATCCGTTTTCGGGTGAAAAACGGACATACGTGTATTCCCATGGGATTGCGGATGAACATGCGGATGAACATCTGATCTCATCGGTGTCAGCTATGCTCCGCTTCTGCAGACGGAGGAAAATCCTATTTTTCCATCCGTCTGCGGATCAGATGAACACAGACAGACGGTCAGTGTTCATCCGATCCCCACGTAGAGGAGAGTGGAGATCTGACAGAAAGGTCCCTGCACGGTCCTTTCATCTGCCAGCTCAGTGGTGATCAACGGAGCGATCCCCATTAAGCAAGCGGGTGTTAAAGGTACGGATCCTCACAGGATCCATATGTGTGAAAGGGCCCTTAAAGAAAAAATACAGACCTCTACATTCTTTGTAAGTAGGAAAACCTGCAAAATCGGCATTGTATCAAATACTTGTTCTCCCCACTATATATTTATATTTATAGCACTATCCTGACAGTTTGATGTGGTTGCTGACTTTAATTATGCACCAAACCATATGGACACAAAGATTCAAGAACATCATTACAATCATTAACACTATTTCAGTTTTTGTCTTCTCTACTATGCTACGTCCTTTAAAAACACCATTCTTCCTCCTAAAATCACAGTAAAATATGTAAATAACTGTGCTTGCAGGTGGAAATTCAATTCTGCAGTAGTAAATTATTCCCCCCGGGCACATGAGCATCTCTCCCTTTGAATGAATCTCAATATTACTCCCCAGTGAATTAAAGCACTTATGAATTCCATGTGCAATATGCTGTGTCAACAAGTAAATCACCATTTGCATTTTATGGTCTGGAATTTACACCAAGATTCCCTAAAACATTCCAAAGGGCAACATTTCAGCCTTCCATAGCAGAAATGTGCATACAAGATAGCATTATTGCAATATGCAGATGATTCCAGAGCTCTGGTGTGATATTTAATCATGCTTGGAAGGAAGACAATTGCAGCAGATGAGTGCTGAATTAGGGTGCACCAGTCAGATTGACTGTTGGAATACCTTAGGGCAATTCCTGGTTCCTTATGCCTATTTAGCATATTGTTTTACTAGGATATCCCTAGACCTACGTTATTGAGTGGATGTGTATGTTCTGTGAAAAGAAAAATGAATGTCTGATTGTTATTGACTGAATAATGAAAGCCATCATATACTGTATAGTTAGCTTTCACGTGCACTATGCTAGAAACATAGAAGTAACAATTCTGCGCAGGATTTTTTTTCTTTTCTTTGGCATTGGTATATGGCTCCATGACAGTACCAACTTCCCGTGCCTTATGTTTGACAATAATTTACTTATTAGCCCTACAAATAGCCACAATTGAATAACAAGATTTGCCTCCCAAAAGGCTTCATTCACACGGCTGTTAAACAAGGCATATACAACCGATTTAAAATACGGATCTGAAAGCAGCGGCATTGTTTTCAATAGAGCCATTGGCACGGGCACATAACCATGAGCTGCTTTCAGATCCGTAACACACAGTCCAAAAATCTGCATTCAAGAACATGTATTTTACGTGCTTACCTGTATAAACGCATGTATACAAGGTTGTACATGCATACATTAGGTTTAAAGAAAGGGGAAAAATAAATCATAAAAACAAGTTATGCAAGGATTAGAACATCTAGTTTTTTCTTAGTGGGAAGACCATTTGGAGTTTTTGCATCTGGATGTGGGATGTCCCCACCTCTAACATTATCTCCTGCCTCCTCCATGGGGAAAAATCGCAATATATATTGTTATTATGATAGGGTCCTAGGAGATACACCTATTATAAATGTTTGTTAGTGCATTAATGTTGTGTTGTGCTTGAGATGTTAGTCTACTGGAAGAATACAGTACAGTGGAACCTTGGATTACGAGCATAATCCTTTCCAGGAGAATGCTCGTAATCCAAAGCACTCGATATCAAAGCGAGTTTCCCCATAGAAGTCAATGGAAACGAAAATAATTTGTTCTGCATTGACTTCTATGGCATACAATACCACATGTGGCCAGAGGTGGAGGGGCACCAGAGAGCCTCGGAGATACTCAGAAAGGCTTGAAGACAGCTCAGCTGAACTCGGAAAACCTCAGAAAGGTTCGGGAACAGAGCACTTCCGAGTTTATCCAAGTATTTCCAAATGGCTCTGCCCCCCCATCTCAGGCCAAATGCGTTATCGCACACCGCTGTAGCTTGAATCCTGCTCGTTTTACGAGACAACACTCGCAAACCGAGTCAGGATTTTTTATTTTTTTTTAAACAGTACTCGTATTGCGAAACGCTCGTTAACCCCGTTACTCGCAATCCGAGGTTTCACTGTATTGGCTTTTTTATGGTGATGTTTTCTGTTCTGTAACCCTCTCAAATTTTACAAAAATAATTTAAACACAAAAACACGTTATGGATGCATACGGATCTTTATGCATTTATTTTACTGATATTATGCAGGAATTTTTCTCCTAGGAAACATGTGTAATGACATCAGTAAACTTTTTACAGACGTGTGAATGAAGCCTATAGTTTAAATGGATTTCTCCCACTCTACTTTACTGTTAAAGTGGGGGTTCACCCTAATACATATTAAATACATCTTGAAATTTCCACAACACAGCTCAGTAAGTAGGGCTGTGAGAGCTAATTGGAGGGAAAGGACACATCCCCTTCACACAGTATGCAGGAATGATGCAGGGCTGAGCAATTTTAATCACAGGCTCGGTGCTGGAGTTTTCCACCCCAACACCTTTTTATCTCTTGGGGTCTGGAAAACCTGTCTCATGCAGATAGCAGAGAGGAACTAGACAATAAAGACAAATGGCACTCTGTGCTTTGAAAGTAGACAAGTAAAGACAGTGGGCCAGATTCACGTGCATCGGCGCATTTTTTGACTGGCGTAGCGCACCTCCTTTACGTTAGACGGCCGCAATGTAGCGGCGCAATCTCAGAAATTAGCGCCTGTGCAACGTAATTTCAGAGGCGTAAGGCGGAGTAATTCAAATTGGGAAGGACGTGGGCGTGTTACATTGAAATGAGCCGTGACCCCATGCAAATGAAGGGCCGGCCGGCCGGCTCGCGCGTGCGGACATTAAGCAGACCATGGTCAGCACCTCTGTGCGCATGCTCACAACTCGGGAATGACGCAATCAGTGAAATTGGAAGTGGACCAGGGCAACTTAGTGAACTACGCAGACAGCATAAATAGACAGACACAAACGCACTTCCTTTGCAAAAGTACATCCCTTTGTATCCCTCCCTATACAGCAAGGTGCTTTTGCTTTGAGAGTGCCAACACCCCCCCGGCCAGGAGGCGGACACGGTCACGATCGGGGATTGAAAAGAAGATCAATGACCTCCGGCGTCTGGTCAGAAAGAAGCTGGCCAAAATGGCAGCCCGTGCCAGGGGCACAGGAGGGGGCCCACCATGCCCTGTTAGGCTGACAGCAGAGGAGCGTGCGGTGGTCCACACCTTTCATTGACAATAGGTGGAGGGCCTGCCTGGCTATGACTCCAGTCATGAAGGCGTGATGCCAGGTAAGGTTTTTTTGCCCTATCAGGTGTGTAGCATGTGGGGGGGGGGTGAAAGGGAATATGTGGCAAGTGTGTGGATCCTCCAACCTGTGAATGTTTTGTGTCATCCACAGATGTGCAGGAGGGTGCTGGGCCATCTGGGCTGACCGCACCATCCCAGGGACAACAGCCTGATGAGGACCCCCCGACAAGGCCGGAGTCCTCGGAGGAGGTTGAAGAGGAGGAGGTTGAGGAGGAGTTTGAGGAGGAGGAGGTCATGTCAGCCAGTGGATTGTTGTTATTGGATGAGTCTTCCTCTCTGAATGGCAGCAGCCAGCCCTCCATAAGGGCTAGCCCCTCCCACTCCTCCCCCAACAGGGCTCCTCTCCCAAGGGCCTCCCCTTCTCCCCAGCCACAAGCCTCAGCTGGAGGCAGGAAGTCATCCTAGAAGACCAGGGGGTGGCCGAGCTTCCGCCCGCCAATCTGAGAAGGGCCCAGGCCCTTCAGACCCGCCAGGTCAGCCAGACTTTGGGGCGGATGGAGGAGAGCCTGCCCTCCATAAAGGATACGCTTGGGGACCTGGACTGCCACTCCCGGGCTCTTACAATCTGCCTAAACATACTGCAGACTACAACAGCAGACGTTGGGCAGGATGTGAGGGCCCTCACCCAGGCTATCCAGGCCAACACGGCAACACTAGGTGCTGGCCTGAACAAAATTGCCGTGGCCTTGGAGGGCAGGCCGCCAGGTGAGCAGATACCAGGGGCTGCTCCTCCTTCCCCGGATTACCCCCCCCATGATTCTCCCCTGAGGAGCTGGGGCCGTGGCCGTGGGCGCCCCAGGCGTGGTTCACGCCAGCGGCATTAATTTGTTTTTCCCCCCTTTTTTTCTTTTTTTTTGTTTTTTTTTTCCTGGAAAAAAAATTTTTTTGCTGCATATTTTTTTTTTGTGTTGTGAATGTTTTTGGAATGTGGGGGTGATATTCCTGCCGGAAAAGGGGTGTCACCCTCAGTTTTGGTGGAGAAGGGTTCCCCAGGACCAGGGAGAAGTGATTCCCAGGTCTGTGTGAATGGTGTATGAATGTACAGTGACATAATTGGAGCCGTGGCGTTGCTGCTCACAAGTCCAGCATGGTGGGCTTGTGCTAATCCAATTAGATGAGGATGTGATGTGTCTGTGCTAGGGACCACTGTGGTGTCCATGCATGCATTCTCATTGTGCCATGATTAAATGTGTGTGTTTAACGTGCAAAGATGCCTAATGTGAGCTGTCTCCTGACTGCTCTTCCCTCAGAAGACGGGGTAGCCTCGGTTAGGGGGGGGGGGGGATTGTCTGGTTCAGGGGTCAGGTCATCACTTATGTCAATCTGCAGGCCCTTTCCTGCAGGCTGGTGTTGGGCTCCTGCAGGATTGTGATTAATTCCAGGATGGCATGAGGGGTGAATCTGAAGATGCGAGACACCTCAGAATCTCTCAAGCCAAAGATGTCTATGCGTGTGATATATCAAGTGAAGAGTGAGGGGCTTGAATCAGATTAGATTATTATATCCATCAAGGTTTTAAAGGGCTATTGAAAGATAGTGAGACCGTGTTTGTAATTTGTATGTATGTTATGTATTGATGTATATATGTATGTATTTTTCTGCTCAAAATGTTTATAAAAGCAAAGAAAAATGTTTTGGAAAAAAAAAAAAATCTTCTCCTGTGCCCTCTTCCGTGCTCTCCTCCTTCTTTGCTCATCTAAAGTCAGTAGTATAGCTATGAGCATGGATGCCACTGGCATCTTGGCATACAGATTGTTGTGAAACACGTATGACTGCTCAGCTCCTCACTAACAGTGTTGCTTTCTCTGACATGTAGACGGATTGTCTAATTTCATACCACCTTTTCTATGGTCTAATTTTAGACAGGCCGTGCAGCTGTTGCGCACAGCGCATAGCCTGCGCTGCACCAACGTTCTTTTGTGAATCCCCGTAATTCCCTCATTAGCATATTTGAATAGCAAATCAATGGTGTGCCTAGCGCAGTTTTGCGCGGACGGATGCGCCTGTCTATCGAAATTACGCCAGACAAAAGAAAGTAGATTTCTTGCGTATCTCGTTTTGGGGATGCGGAGCATCGAAACAAATGCACAAATTTAGACTGACGCCGCGCATCTCCTGTTACGCCGGCGTAATCGCTCTGTGAATCTGGCCCAAAGTGCTTTGTTCATTTGTCATGTCAGAGGTTTACAACCACTTTAATAGGTTGGAGATTCCACTGCCTGCTCTATTGATTTTAATTAACGGCAAAGACCCGGGGCAAACTGGAAGATGCTCTGTGTCATATGATAGTCAAGTCACATGATACAAAGTAAGCAAATATTGCTTCCTGTCAGTACAGTAAAACCTTGGTTTGTGAGCATAATTAGTTCCATAAACATGCTTGTAATCCAAAGCATTTGTCTATCAAAGCATTTTTTTACAGGGCAAGAGAAGAGAGGCACCTCTAAGCGTAGCAATAAGTTGCTAAATGTTGTACCTTCATTAAATGTAACCACATTGCTACACTTGGAGGCTCCTCTCTTCTTTTTTATACTCCGTTGTGACATGACGCTTCTCTTATAGCAAGGCATCGCTTGTATATCAAGGCAAAATGAATTAAAACATTTTGCTTGTCTTGCAAAACGCTCTCAAACCAAGTTACTCTCAAACCAAGGTTTTACTGTATGTACACGGAGCAACTCACATGTCATACCTGTCAGCAGCTTTTGGTTTTTGTAATGCAACAGAATATCTGAAAAGCAACCTTCATTAGAGCAATCTGTATGCTAAAGTATAACCAAAGTCAAAACAGTTGGTTTTGGAGAGAGTGGAGAGGGATTAGAACACCTGTCAATTTATTTTGCGGTCTGTGTGCCCGTTAAAGCGGGGGTTCACCCTAAAACATTTTTCTAACCTTACATTGTGCTCACTTTTAACAATGACCGTATGCATTTTTTTTTCCGCTGTGCATACCTTCGTACAGCTATTCCCCCCCCCCGGGTTCCAGGTAGTGAATCCCGCAGGACTGGGTGTTCCTATTCAGCAGGCAAGTGATTGACAAGATGACAAACACTACCCCCGTTGCATCAGGAGCATCACGAGTTGCCGAAAGAAGCCGAACGGCGAGTCGGCGCTATACGACGCCTGCGCACCGACGTTCGGCTTCTTTCCGCAACTCGTGACGCTCCGACGGGGTAGTGTTTGTCATCTCGTCAATCACTTGCCTGCTGGATAGGAATGCCCAGTCCCGCGGGATTCACTACCCGGAAGCCGGGGGGGGGGATAGCCGTACGAAGGTATGTACAGCGGAAAAAAAAACGCATACTGTCATTGTTAAAAGTGAGCACAATGTAAGGTTAGAAAAACTTTTTAGGGTGAACCCCCACATTAAGGAGATTCATTCTCTCTGTTTGTTTTGTTTATCATTATCATTGAAAGTGAAAGAAAAATCTCCTCAGAAAACAAATTCTTCTGATGGGAGCACTAGTTCTGGTGACCTGGGTGTCCCCAAGGAATTCCCTTAATTTGCATGGATTTCCCCTCACTTCCTGTTTGGCTATGGGACAGGAAATGAAGGTAAAGCTCTGCAATGGGATGCAGTTTGCAAAAAAAACTGACAAGGGTTATAACCCTCCTACCCTCTATCCAAAATTATTTTTTTTCCCTATAGTTCTACGTTAAGCTTTAATATCAAAAATATAAGGAGGTCTATTTATTAATAATTTCATTCAAAATTCACACTTTAAGACTCTTGGGTGAACAGTGTGTGAATATTGGGTGAAAACAACGATCATTAGCGCTCATAGAAAGCATATAATATAACAAATTATTAAACATTAACCCAAATAACCACTTAAATACACTTTAATTTTGATTCTCATGGAGCACCACAAATCAAAAACCTTTATAAAATATTTTATTTCCATGCTAGAATATTTTTAAATGAAACGTTTGCACTTCAATAGGATAACAAAAGGAAACATTCAACTACAGGAAACTAGAAGAAGGGCATCTGGCTAGAAGCATGTGCTCTTATCAAACACAGCATACATTGCCTTAATTTCTGTATTAGCAAATCTCCCATGAATACTAGATAAGTGGGCTTGCCATTTAAATCCTCTGCTTTAACATTCAGGATAATGCATGTAAGAATACTGTACAGGATTTCACAGCATTGTTCTTTTCAAACATAAGCCGATATGCTTTTCTAGTGAGGGTAATATACCACAGCGATCCTCAACCTTTTTAGTCGCAGCACCCTTTAAAGTGGTTGTAAATTGGACATAAAACATGAACAAAGTATATCCCTCTGCGGTGGGTACGTGTCCCTATTCCAGAGCACTAAGGGGTTGATTTACTAAAACTGGAGAGTGCAAAATCTGGTGCAGCTGTGTATGGTAGCCAATCAGCTTCTAATTTCAACTTGTTCAATCACAATTTGACAATAGGACCTGGAAGCTGATTGGTTTCTATGCAGAACTGCACCAGATTTTGCACTCTCCAGCTTTTGTAAATCAACCCCAATGTGTCATTACCGTCTGCTGCCTCATTTTTCTGCTATGTGCACGAGTCACTTCTGACACCGGAAATATAAAGGTGACAGAAAAAGAGCTCCAGCACACAGCCTTTGTTTGACAGCTTTAGCTTTCTTCTTGTGTACTATGCAAATCGGTCTTTGTCCCTTCCCTCCAATCAGCTCTTACTGAGCTCTGCAGGGGGACACTTCAGCTCCATCCCCTGCTTTTTGAAAGCTCAGATAAGCTGTATAAATGCTGCACTTAGAACAGAGGTAGAGAAGAAATGGCTGCAGATAGACAGGTACAACTTACGTAGGAGGATTTATTTAATCTCTTTGTATCACCAGAGGCAAGTTACTTCACTGGGTATATATCAAAGACTCAGTTGTCAATTGTATCTACTGTTTTCTCTTTAATTTAAACCCAATGAACAAATTTGACAACAAAAAAATACTATAAAAAAAAAAGAGTCAGCATCCAGGGCTGATCATTTACGTGTGATCACTGCATACGTGATTATATGTGAGCGGGTGCGATTAGCTGCGGGAGCTGGCATACTCCCCATTGCTTTCACTGGGGCTTCACAATTTTCCTCATCATAGACCCTCCCACAGGTCCTGATCAAGGGCAAGCAGAGTCCTGTGGTTGCAATATTATAGACAACCCAAAACAGCACCGAAATAGTACATATCAGAGATTTAATTAGAAATACTGATATAATACACACAGTATATAGTCTTTGAGAACGTACATGCTTCACACTGGTTCATACGTAAACTAATAATTTATGTGATGTATCAAAATCAGTCCGCACTACCGTATCAATATCTGATTGTTACTAATTTTAATAATATATGGATGTTTTCTCTTTTTCCAGGATTCTTAACATAATGCCTCCTTGCCATTAATTGATAAGCTGTTTCCAAAATGCAATTGGTTAAAGAACATTAAAAAGAACCAAAGATTTGAAAATGCCCGATTACAAAAGAGAGAGGCCGTGTACACACGGCAGAGAACCTCGATGGGCAGAACAAATCGTTCCGCCCGTCGAAATCGGCGACCCGCCCGTCGGGAATGGCAACCAGCCATTCTTCCAGGCGGGCCGTCGAGCAAATAGAGAGCGTGCTCTCTATTTCTGCTCGACAGGCTTCCCGACGGGAAGCTCGCCGAGAGTGTACACACGGCCGAGGTCCTCGCTGGAATGCAGCTTCCAGCGAATTTCTCACTGGTTTCCAGCGAGAACCTCGGTCGTGTGTACACGGCCAGAAAGAGAGAGAGAGAGAGAGAGAGAGAGAGAGAGAGAGAGAGAGGAGAGAGAGAGAGACTCACAGAATTTTGTTTTTCAGCTTTCTATTGCAGAAAGGATTGAATAGATCAAGGATGAAGCATACCTCCAATCCACACCTTTGATATTTATACGTGGCTTGGATACAAATTGACAGTGGTAGATTGCACATACCTATGTGTCACTAAGTTTTCTCAAAAGTGGTAAGGAGCTCAAGTATTTATGACTGGTGTGGAGAAAAAAAACTTCTCAGAATGTTAAGTTGTTCTGTTCTGGGTCCTGGAGTAGGGTCACCAGACATCCCTGGTTTCTGGGGACAGTCCCCGGATGGAAGACATTGTCCCCGGACCAAGTCTGTCCCCGGTTTTGTCCCCAGATTGGATTTGAACAAAGGCTGGGGAAATTTCAAAGACAGAGCAGAATTTAAAAAAATAAAAAATCTGAATTTGGCCCGTGTGTACTAGGCTTTAGTCAGAATCTAGTCAAGTTAGTGGCTTGGATGAACATATGTTTTCGTTGTTTTATTCTCTGGACTTGAACTCTGTTTGCTGCCTTGCTCAAAAGCAGGACAAAAACCTGTTTGAATGGTCCTGGATGTCACTAGCTCATTTATACGGTTATTGGGTGTCCCTATCATATTTTATATATATATATATATATATATATATATATACACACATACACACACACATACACACACACACTATATTAGTATTGGGACACCTGCCTTTACACGCACATGAACTTTAATGGCAGCCCAGTCTAAAGCCTCGTACACGCAATCAGATTTTCCGACAGTAATTGAGTGATGGCAGGATATTGTCGAATAATCCGACCGTTTGTATGCTCCATCAGACAATTGTTGTCGGAATTTGTCAAACAAATGTGGGATAGCGTGCTTTAAAATGTTCCAACAACAAATGTGTAGGGAAAGGGAGTCACCGCTCCAGGTGGGTCTTGAAGACAATCAGGGAACCTCTCAGAATACCAAGGTGCTGGCGATGCACGTAGCAATTTCAGAAAATAGAAAGGATGGACTGCCGCACTCCAGGAAAACTTCCAAAAAAGTTGTCTTTATTGATAAAAGATGGGCATACAAAAATCAACACAGCCACAGAAGAGACACTATGTTAGTGCTTAGTCATGGCTGGAGTGTAACAACAAATGTGTGTTGTTGGATTATCCGATTGTGTGTACACAAGTCAGTCAGAAAAAAATCCAAAGTACAAACACGTATTCTGAGAAGCAATGCCAAACATAACGCAACATTAGCAGAAGTTGCCCAAAGGGTGGCACTAAAGAGCTGAAAAACCACATAGTTTTGTGTGTGTTGGCCAACAATTCTTTGCCGTTTGTATGCAATACAATTTCACAACCAACAACCTTCAGACAAAAGTCCTACGCTTTGTCCGCAGAAAATCTGATCTTGTGTACGAGGCTTTAGTCCGTAGGGTGCAATATTGTGTTGGCCCACCCTTCACAGCTCTAACAGACCACACACATCCACAGCAATTTCCTGTTCTAAGAGTTTCAATATTCATGAGATACTAATAAAGAATTATTTATGTCTAAAGGATGCAGCAGCGTTGTAAAGTTTCTTATTAAAACACTGGGACTTATTTGTTACAGAGCGTTTCCTCCTAATTTTCAGCAAGTGCATTTCTATGGTCTTCTCTCAGTGTCTGCTGAAAAGAATGCTATACAATCCCAAACCAGTAAGTTTGACATGGAGGCAGTGCCGGGACAAGGTTCTCTGGAGCCCAGGGCGAACATGCCAAATTGCTCCCCCCCCCCCAAGATGTATGATTATGTGGCAGCAAAAATCCCCCCTCCCAAAAAAAAAAAATGAGCACTAATCTGCATGCTCCCCCTAAGCATAAATCCCCCCTTCCTCCCAATACAAAGCCACACCCCTGCTAATATCCCCTCTCTAGGCACAAATGTTTGCCCCACCCCCAGCTCAAATCCTCTCTCTTTCCATATGCCCTCAGCACAAATCCCCCCCCAAAAAAACTTCCCCCTAGCACAAGTCCAATACCCCTCAAATTCCCCCTTCAAGCACAAAACCTCTCCCCCTTGCCCTAGCACAAATACCCCCAATTGTCCCTTCTAGCATTAACCCCCACCCCTCCAAATTTAGTTTTTCGGTCTTATCACAAATCCATACTAAGATCGACTTTTCTAGCACAACCCCCCCCCCCCCCAAATCACTCCCTTCTAGCACAAATCCTCTTCACCCATCCCCCTTCCAACACAAATCCCCCCCAAATTACTGCTCCCACCTACCCAAATTTCCCCTCCTAGAACAATTCTTACCCCCTACTACCCACCCTGCTTGTGGTGCCCCCCTACCCCACGTGATACCACAATGCCCAGGGCAGCGGTTCCTCCTGCCCAACCTTTGTCCCGGCCCTGCATGGAGGAGACTGCATTTTCTTATGTTCAATCATTTTTAATGAAAGTTAAGATACAATATACTGTACACACAAGTGAACAGTTGAATTTGGATGTGCTATATATAAAAGCATAACACAGCATGGAACCGCTTCAATATAAACAGCTGCAGAAATGAGTTTCCATACTACCTGAAGAAATCCAACAATAGATTTAGAGCTTAAATCTTGGACAGTTATAATTCAGGGACTGCATTTTAATTTTTTTTTAAAGATGGTGTAATCTATCTGGATGAGCTTGCTAAAAGCACTGTGTATCATTAACAAATGTCATTATTTGTCACTGATGTGGACGAGAAGGCCTAGCTGGCAGTCTCCGCTCTAAATGATCCCAATGGCGTACTATCGGGTTGAGGTCAGTCATGTTCCTCCATCCCAAACTCGCACATTCATGTCTTTATGGACCTTACTTTGTGGACTGGTCCAAATCATTTGGTGGAGGGGGGAGATTATGGTGTGGTGTTGTTTTTCAGGGGTTGCGCTTGGCCCCTTAGCTCCAGTGAAGGAAACTCTTATGCCGCGTACACACGGTCGTTTTTTGCGATGAAAAAAAACGACGTTTTCTGTGAAGTAAAAAACGACGTTTTTGAAACGTCACTTTTCAAAGACAATTTTGCATACACACCATCGTTTTTTCACAAAAAGCGAGGTTACGTTCACCACTCTTTTCCATTGAAGCTCGCTTCATAACTAGCTTCTGGGCATGCGCGGGTTGAAAAACGTCGTTTTGAACGACGTTTTTGCTACACACGGTGACTTTTTGTGAAACAAAAAACGACGTTTTGAAAAACGACACAAAAAATTCAAGCATGTTGGAATTTTTTTTTGGTCGTTTTTTTGAAGACAAAAAACAACGTTTTGCCCACACACGATCAATTTAAATGACGTTTTAAAAAACGTCGTTTTTTTTCATCGCAAAAAACGACCGTGTGTACGCGGCATTAGGCCTCGTACACACGATTAAATGTGTCTGTTCAAATCGATCGGACCGACCGATTTGAACAGATCTGTCTGCTGGGATTTTGGTTTGCTCGCGTGTACACACGAGCAAACCAAAATCCCCGCCAACAGACAGCGCGCTGACGTGTCGGAGACGTGGCGGTGACGTTGACACCGCCACGTCACCGCACCAGGAAGTAAAACACTTCCGCGCATGCGTCGAAACCATTCGGCGCGTGTGCGAGAAGACATGTCTGCTGGTAAACGTACTAACCAGCAGACATGTCGGGCGGACGGGTTTCCAGCCGACAGATTTCAAAGCATGCTTTGAAATCTGTCGGGTGGCCAAATCCGTCTGTTTGCCCGTACACACGATCGAATCTGTCTGCTGAAACGGTCTAGCAGACCGTTTCCAGCAGACAGATTTGATCGTGTGAACGAGGCCTTAGGCCGCGTACACACGACCAAATACATCTGGCAGACCGATTTGAACAGATTTGTCTCCTGGGCTGTTTTGGATTGATCGCTGTACACACGATTAAACCAAAATCCCCGCCGGCAGACAGCGCGGTGACGTGGCGATGACGTTGACGCTGCCACGTCACCACACCAGGAAGTAAAACACTTCCACGCATGCGTCGAATCCAGCATGCTTTAAAATCTGTCGGCTGGCAAAATCTGTCTGTCCGCCAGTACACACGATCTAATCTGTCTACTGAAACGGTCTGTCAGTCCGTTTCCAGCAGATAGATTTGATCGTGTGTACGCGGCCTTAAGGCATCAACATACCAACCATTTCATGCTCCCAACTTTGTGGGAACAGTTTGGGGATTGTCCCTTTGTGTTCCAACATGACTGTGCACCAATGCACAAAGCAAGATTCATAAAGACATGGATGAGCAAGTCTGGGGTGGAGGAACTTGACTGGCCTGCAGAGAGTCCTGACCCCCAACCCCGATAGAACACCTTTGACATGAATTAGAGCGGAGACTGTGAGCCAGGCCTTCTTGTCCCACAGCAGTGCCTGACCTCACAAATGCATTTATGGAAGAATGGTCAAACATTCCCATAAACACACTCCTAAACCTTGTGGACAGCCTTCCCAGAAGAGTTGAAGAATTATATCTGCAAAGGGTGGGCCAACCCAATATTGAACCCTACGAACTAAGACTCCATTAAAGTTCATGGGCATGTAAAGGCAGGTGTCCCAATACATTTGGTAATATAGTGTAGATAGACAGAAAATCTGTCGTATTGCTTTGTTACTGTATGAGTAAATGCATTTTTCATGTTTACTGACTGGCTAAACCCAATAAAATAAAACAAACTTTTGCCATTGTCAGATGTCAGTCAATGACCTGGGTGTAGTATTAAATACTCTAGTTAGCTAGAAGAGTGATCTCAGATTAAGCCTAATGCCCTGTACACACAATAAAAATTTCTGATGGGATAAAATCCCATGGAATTTTCCGTCGGAATTGCGTTTAAGGTGTCTTGCATACACACTGTCAGACCAAATTCCGACCGTCCAAAACGCTGTGACGTCAAACACTACGACGAGCCGAGAACAATTAAGTTCAATGCTTACGAGCATGCGTCGACTTAATTCTGAGCATGCATGTTTTTTTTCTCCGTCAGAGTTCCACACAGACGATCGGAATTTGATAGGATTTTTTTCCATCGGAAAAAAAATAAAACATGTTCCATTTCTAAACTCCGACGGAAAAAAGTCCAAATGGGGCCCACACATATGCAATGAAAAAATTCCGTCTGACTTTTTCATCTGAAATTCTGAACGTGTGTACAAGGCGTTACACCAACGTTCACTAATTGGGAAATCAAGTAAAAATATCGGCCACTTCTCTTATCAGCTACAGATCCAAGCTCTCATGTGCAACATCCATAAACAATGTAAAGATTTTCCAGTCTTTCTAATGGAGCCGACTAATGGATTGTAGATCCCATTTGCATTTCTTTGCATTGCAATACACATTCACTACCTGTATAGTATAATAACAGAATAAAGAAAACTCCGGTTACATCAGAATAGCAATCAATGCTTTCTAAATGTAATCTGGGAAATCTTAAATTAAAATCCTCCTACACAAAATAACTAAAGCAGAGCAGAGTGTGATCCTTTTTTTAATTTTAAACAGAATTAAGTATCAATTTATAGGTTAACCAAGGGAATATATTTTTAGCTTTCCAGAATGACTGCTGTATATCACATGGCAAAGACAGGAGTGTCAATGAGATGAAAAAAAAAAAAAAGGTCCGTTGTTATGGCAACCAAATTGTGTCTAGAACATAAAGCACAGGCTCTCCACCGATGCTTTACAATTGCATTTCAAATTGAACAAGCATAATAAAGAGAAATGCTCTCATACTATTCAGAACTGAGCCCACTGACTGATGTATATACAGTAGTATACAGTATATTTTGCCTTTGTTAATTTAAGATCACCTGCAATAAACCAGCAAAATAAAGTAAAAAAATAAACGATTTACAGCATCTGTTTATTGAGAATCTAACATGAATCCTAAAAAAATAGATGAACATTGCAGAGCTTTTGTCTAGATTGGTGAATTAATATGCATATTGTTATACGTGGCTGACATTTCATCAATGTCTTCCAATACATGTACATTTTTAAGGACACGCAAAGGTCAAATACTGGTATCCACTATCCTCCGGTTCTTGAAATTAGGAATACAATTTTAGTCACAAAACTACTGAAGAAGCATCTATCTATATCCCCTCATATATAGTAAAGAATTCAATCTACTCTTTTTACAGTAATAATCAGTAGATTTAATAAAAGTGTAAGAAACGTGTTATAGTTAAATAAAAAAATGCATGTACCTTTTATAAAGTGAATGTGAGTAGAGAAGGTGGCCCTATGTACCCAATCACAAGCAAAGTAAACCCAAAAAAATATTTTCAAGCTTTTGTCTGGTTGGTTAAAGTAGCCACAGTATCAGCTCATTTACCATTCACATTGCAAAGTAAACATTGTCTTTTAGTAAATCAACCCAATTGCATCTCATTGAAAGAACAATCCTTCTCAAGCTCTGAAAGTAGAAGGGCAGTCAGTCACGTATATAAATAATCGTGCACCAACTATGTTTATAGAGAATCAGTGGCGGCCCCCCTAATCCATGCACCGGACCCTAATCCACATGCAAGGTGCCGGATAAATGGATTTTATTGTTTCTTTTAGCACATGATTAGAGCCTGAGATTCTAATTGGCTTCAAAAAAGGGTGGGCTTAGGGCACAGAGCACTGTGCCCTGAACACACCTAGTTGTGTAACAATAGCAAATCAAGATTCGCTATTGTCTTCCTGATTCTCCTCCTGGCCAATCAGGAAGTGGGTCCTGAGACCAGATTGGCTAGGGAAGTGATGGTGAACCTTGGCACCCTAGATGTTTTGAAACTACATTTCCCATGATGCTCAACTACACTGCAGAGTGCATGAGCATCATGTAGTTCAAAAACATCTGAGGTGCCAAGATTCGCCATCACTGGGCTAGGGAGTCTCAGGACCCACTTCCTGTTCTGCTGGGAGGAGAAGCCCCGACTCTTACCGCGGCATACTCTCAATCTCACGCTGCCCATGACCAGCAGTCCTAAGGAAAGGCCTCTGATCGCCACCTCCCATGTGGGGGTGGGGGGGACAGGTGTGTTTGCCCCCCCCCCAAAAAAATATCATTTTTTGAGCACCAACCGCCACTGTATGGAATAATACATTCACCCAGACATGCGATTGTCCTGGCCTGCCAAATCATCTTAACCAGTGCCAAAGAAGTAATATTAAGGCCGGATTCACACCTATGTGAATTGGTTGCGGCTCAAACCGCATCCAATATGCAGAACATTTCTAAATACATTGTTTTCAATGAGGCTGGTTCACATATGTGCAATGCATTCGCACTGCACATTGCAGAAAAAACGTGTGCGTATTTTATGCCTTGTGGTGCGGCTCAGGTACGAATTCAGGCCCATTATCTTCTATGGGTACGCAGCTGATTCGCAGATGTGTTCATTTCTCTTCAGGAATTTCTCTCATTCAGCCCAATACACTTCCCCCCCACTCTCCTCTCCCCTGTAACTTCTCCCAGGTTTCCAAATTCGCAGCTAAAACGCAGTGGATCTGCTGAACACTTCTGTAATCTCTCTGCAAATATAAGAGAGCTGAAATTCACACCGCACTAGTGTGAATCCAGCCTAAAGGGGAACATATAGTATAGTACCACACATTGGCAGATTTCCAATTTCAATCAATGAGTACTTCGGAAGAATGGTCTGGGAAAGAAAGTATTATAGACCTTCTATTGCTCATTCATTTTAAAGCATATTGGTATACTGTATTTTTCAATGGGTTTTATTTTTATTCCCTTGGAGATATTATTCCTGCTTAGAGCATTTGACACCACAGGGTATATTATTATACACGATTTATATAGCGTCAATAGTTTACTCAGTGCTTTACAATGTATAGGGGGACAACACAATTACAGTAAGTTCAATACAAAAGGTACAGGAGGGCCCTGCTCGTAGAGCTTACAGTCTAAAAGGAGGGGGTAGTGGTACAAAAGGTAACAGCAATATGCAACATAAATAGTAAATATTAGGAAGAACATTTACATAAATGAAAGAGTAGTTAGGATGCTATACAATCCTTGTTTCTAGCCACACATGGGTCTATAAGATCATATGCAGCCAAGGCACCAACCACCCAGAATGAGTGGAGAAATTTGAAAGCTATCCCTGTATGATGAATGGTTTTGCATCGCCTCCACTGTACATGAAAGCTTCTGTGCAGAAGAATACAGTGCAAACCCTCGATCCACCAAAGATTAGGTATAAGTGCAGAGTCACAGAGGCAATGCACATACATCATTTATCCTAGGGCCAGTAGATGTGAAGGCTTGCTGCTGCTTTAAATGCATACACCAATAGAAAAACACAATACTAAAAACACGAATATATTTAACAGTTACATACACCCCCCCCAAACACCACTACCAGGTCATTAAAAAAAAACTAAGAGGTTTGAGCTGTAAATCAGGAAGGCTGTTTTCCATTATGCCAAACTAAGGTTTACAACTACTATACAGTGCAAAATGAATTGTATACTTTCAAATACAATTACTTCCTCTCAATCCCTCCAATGTAATCACTTTTAATCTTTTTAACTCCTTATTATCCATCGCTTTCTGGACACATTTTCCACTAGACAGCTAAAATGTAAAGATGACGTCAGCCGAACATGCTTTGTACCTAAAATGGCAGAATAAAATCACAATGGTCTACTAAAAAAGAAAAAAAAAAAATACAATTAGCAAATTCCTCCAATACATGCAACATATCTTAGAATGCATCAAATCATTTTGATGTGAATGAATTACACAGATGCACTTTTCATAACAAAATGTTTTGAGGAGTGTTTAACCACTTAAGCCCCGGACGAATATGCTGCTAAATGACCAAAGGTGTTTTTACAATTAGGCACTGCGTCGCTTTAACAGACAATTGCGCGGTCGTGAAACGTGGCTCCCAAAAAAAATTTGCGTCCTTTTCTTCCCACAAATAGAGCTTTCTTTTGATGGTATTTGATTGCCTCTGCGATTTTTATTTTTTGCGATATAAACGGAAAAAGACCGAATATTTTGAAAAAAAATTATATTTTCTACTTTTTGTTATAAGAAAAATCGAATAAACTAAATTTTAGTCAAACATTTAGGCCAAAATGTATTCAGTCACACGTCTTTAGTAAAAAAAAAAAAAATCGCAATATAAAAAAAAAATTAGCTACCTAGTGGCAACAGTGACACTAATACAGCGATCAGAAAACCGATCGCTTAGTGACACTGGCAATAGGGGGTGAAAGGGTTAACTAGGACGGTGATCAATGGGTTAAACCTTTATTAGGGGGGGTACGGGGCTACCCTGGACCCAACACTAACTGCCTGTCACACTAACTGTCACACTGACACTAAATACCGATTTAAATAATGGATTGAAAATACCGCCGAGAGGAGAGCTGATATCACTTCCTCTGCCAGTGTTTACATTAGACAGGCAGAGGAAGTGCAGAGCGGAGGCTCTGCGGATTCGCTGGGAGCGATCGCGAGGGGGCGGACAGAAACCAACAGCCGCCCCCTCATCCCGGATCGCTCCCACAGGAAAAACGACCGCCGCATGTAGGTGCCGATCAGACCCCCGACCCGCAAGAAGGCAGGGACGTACATGTAAGCCCATCTGCCTGTACGTGCCATTCTGTGGACGTACATATACATGTGGCGGTCGTTAAGTGGTTAAAAAAATAAATAATAATAATATTAATTAAATGACCAACCAATGCTTTTATTTTTCATCTAGTGCCAGAATGTCAGCTGGTATTTGTGTATTTCCTTCACTTCGGTCCGCAATAGCCCTTTCTTCTTAAGACACAAGGAATCAAACGGTATCAAATTGGATGTTAGTATTAAAAACACACCCAGTATGCAAGAATTCTCCATACAGTAATAAATGAAAGGTGCCTGATAATCTGGACAGAAATGGGGATGTCTAAATTTAATTAAAAAGGAAATAAGGTAATTAGTCTGTTTAATCTTCTGTTGTCTCACACACCGGCAAATTACAAATTAACACACCAGTAGCCTGCTCTCTTACATCTGGCTGCTCATTGGAAAGCAAAATACAACTGACAAACCCAAGAGTAAAAAACACAAAAAAGCAAGCAACCCAGGTTTTTTTTATGGTGCTTACAGATGTTGGACATTTGTTGAAGAGTTTCCCACTGCTCAAAAAAAGATAAAGCATCATTTATAAGCGTCCAGTAATTTAACTTTTATTTTATAGCTCTACATCTCATGTTAAGGCCTCATTCACACAGCCTTATCAAACGAGTATATGGTTGCCATCTCATAACAAGCAAGAGATAACTCATGTAAAACGAAAAAGCAAGTACCATCGGTTTTGTAGTTATGCCATTCTGATTTGCTGTGTGTTTGAAACTCTTGAATTATACAAGTTACCCTACAGACTGTAGGGTTTTTTGTAGGGCTGTGAAAATTAAGCAAGCACTAATCTTCCTATACAGTGGGGAGATGTCTGTGGATATTACAGTGGGGGGAGATGTCTGTGGATATTACAGTGGGGGGAGATGCCTGTGGATATTACAGTGGGGGGAGATGCCAGTGGATATTACAGTGGGGGGAGATGCCAGTGGATATTACAGTGGGGGGGAGATGCCAGTGGATATTACAGTGGGGGGGAGATGCCTGTGGATATTACAGTGGGGGGGAGATGTCTGTGGATATTACAGTGGGGGGGAGATGTCTGTGGATATTACAGTGGGGGGGAGATGTCTGTGGATATTACAGTGGGGGAGATGTCTGTGGATATTACAGTGGGGGAGATGTCTGTGGATATTACAGTGGGGGAGATGTCTGTGGATATTACAGTGGGGGAGATGTCTGTGGATATTACAGTGGGGGAGATGTCTGTGGATATTACAGTGGGGGAGATGTCTGTGGATATTACAGTGGGGGAGATGTCTCTGGATATTACAGTGGGGGAGATGTCTCTGGATATTACAGTGGGGGAGATGTCTCTGGATATTACAGTGGGGGAGATGTCTCTGGATATTACAGTGGGGGAGATGTCTCTGGATATTACAGTGGGGGAGATGTCTCTGGATATTACAGTGGGGGAGATGTCTCTGGATATTACAGTGGGGGAGATGTCTCTGGATATTACAGTGGGGGAGATGTCTCTGGATATTACAGTGGGGGAGATGTCTCTGGATATTACAGTGGGGGAGATGTCTCTGGATATTACAGTGGGGGAGATGTCTCTGGATATTACAGTGGGGGGGAGATGTCTCTGGATATTACAGTGGGGGGGAGATGTCTGTGGATATTACAGTGGGGGGGAGATGTCTGTGGATATTACAGTGGGGGGGAGATGTCTGTGAATATTACAGTGGGGGGGAGATGTCTGTGGATATTACAGTGGGGGAGATGTCTGTGGATATTACAGTGGGGGAGATGTCTGTGGATATTACAGTGGGGGAGATGTCTGTGGATATTACAGTGGGGGGAGATGTCTGTGGATATTACAGTGGGGGGAGATGTCTGTGGATATTACAGTGGGGGGAGATGTCTGTGGATATTACAGTGGGGGAGATGTCTCTGGATATTACAGTGGGGGAGATGTCTCTGGATATTACAGTGGGGGAGATGTCTCTGGATATTACAGTGGGGGAGATGTCTCTGGATATTACAGTGGGGGAGATGTCTCTGGATATTACAGTGGGGGAGATGTCTCTGGATATTACAGTGGGGGAGATGTCTCTGGATATTACAGTGGGGGAGATGTCTCTGGATATTACAGTGGGGGAGATGTCTCTGGATATTACAGTGGGGGAGATGTCTCTGGATATTACAGTGGGGGAGATGTCTCTGGATATTACAGTGGGGGAGATGTCTGTGGATATTACAGTGGGGGGGAGATGTCTGTGGATATTACAGTGGGGGGGAGATGTCTGTGGATATTACAGTGGGGGAGATGTCTCTGGATATTACAGTGGGGGAGATGTCTCTGGATATTACAGTGGGGGAGATGTCTCTGGATATTACAGTGGGGGAGAGGTCTCTGGATATTACAGTGGGGGAGATGTCTCTGGATATTACAGTGGGGGAGATGTCTCTGGATATTACAGTGGGGGAGATGTCTCTGGATATTACAGTGGGGGAGATGTCTCTGGATATTACACAGTGGGGACTAGATATGGTGGTGATCCAAAAAAATTATGTGTGTTATAATTAATAGAAATTAGTCGATTAATCGATTTAAAAAAAACGATGAATCGAACACGAAAATTTTAATCAGTAACAACCCTAGTTTTTTGTTATTTATGCTTTTTAAAATTAGAAAGCCAACTGCACAGATTTTGTTTATTCTACTATACATGCTGCCTATTGGGACAAACTGTGTAAGGCGCTGCATTTATATAAAATAATTTACTATGTTACAATTTATGTTTGTATCTTTCCTGACAATAAATCCTCCCAGTTAATGGGGATTTATTTAAAAAAAAAATTGGAAAGTGGGAACAAAAGCTTGTTTGGTCATCCAGATTCCATTTTCATTTACACCCACTTTAAACATATTACATTTTTAGTATTTTCCCTCAGAATTATCATTTCTTCATTCACATTCTTAATACTCACTTTCAGGCCACTAAAATAGAAATACACTTCATCTTCTTGTATATCTGTTCTTCAAATGGGAGGATAGATGGGAACATTAACACCCAAGTCCTATTGCAAGCCAAGTTTATGCAACACAAATAAAATCAATGAGTTCAGTCTGCATTAAAGCAGGGGGGGGATATCAGACGCCCTCAGAGAGACTCCTGCTTTCACATAGAGTGTATGGGTCCCTCTCTCTACAGCATGCTTACAGGGAACTTTTAGTCCGTGTTTTTTTTTTCTAAATAACGCAATCTAACTTCACATACATTTTGTTTTGGTGCACCAGGTTTCTTTTTATAGAAGTTAAGCTGAGCGTTCAATTGGACATTAAAGATCATTTAGAAAACTGGTTCATGCCCACTCCACCTTAATGGCTTGTTAACCTGATTCACAACATACTGAATCCTGACACCAGTGAGCCAGCAAAAATGTTGTTTGGGCAATCTTGAAGACAGATTGTTCTTTAGACTAGGCTTTCTTAAATTAAAAGCTCTTCAACAAGCGGAGGAGCTGTTCTCTGATCGATAAAGGTGGAGCCAACACAGAGCTTCCAGTTCTGAGGTCACTATGAGATTTACTTGGGCACTCAAAAACAGGTCTCCTTTTTGTAAAACCCTTGCCATTCCCTTTAACTACTGTAAACCAGATTACTAGATAACTGCGACAGGGCAGAGGAAAACAAGCACAAAAATACCCAATTAAAAAAAAAAGGAAGAGAGCTGGTTAGCAGAACATGTTCAAAACAAAATGAGCATTTTAACAAAAAGAGAAGAGAAAATAAGAGACGGAGTAGAAAATTAAACAAACCAGTTGTTCTACACAGACAATACAAACAAACAACACATATTTCTGCTTGTTATAGCTTCACTTAAAGTGTAGAGGTATAGCCAAAAGAGCAAGTGGTGAAAGTACATTTTCCAGTGGGGACACCTGATCGGATAACAACTGTCCAAGAGGGTATAAAAAACAGACTAACACTGAAACCTGAAACGCTTAGTACCGAGTATCCCTGTGTTCATTAAAAACTGAATGTACACAAGAGTGCTTAGTACCAAGTATTTCCCGATCACTGAATTAAAGAGTTCGGTAAGCACACAAGGCATGCTTACTGATATTCCTTCTGGCATTGCTGAGGAGAAAGCTGGTGGTGAGATAGCTCACCATAAAGCTGTACTTCATGGAAATTTAATAACTAACCTTGCAGTAAAGGGTTAAATTGCCTTTTTTAGGATACCATTAAAAGCAGTGCAAGTTACCTTATCCCTCGCATCCTCCAGTACACGACACCTTCCCTTCTCTTTAACGCTCCAGGTTGTGAGCATCCTCAGGTATAATGCAAGACTGCTGGTCCTGTATTGTACATGATGATGTCAGAGAGTGACCAAGAAAAGGAGCACTAAGGGAGACCGGTTGCACTAAGAGGTGGAATACTGCAAAAGCAAAGGATGAGGAAAGTAAAACTTACATTTAATGGTACAGTGGAATCTCTGATTGTGAGTAACGCGGTTAACCACTTAAGACCCGGACCTTTAGGCAGCTAAAGGACTTGGGCAGGTTATGCGATTCGGCACTGCGTTGCTTTAACAGACAATTGCGCGGTCGTGCGACGTGGCTCTAAAACAAAATTGGCGTCCTTTTTTTCCCCACAAATAGAGCTTTCTTAGGTGGTATTTGATCACCTCTGCGGTTTTTATTTTTTGCGCTATAAACAAAAATAGAGCGGCAATTTTGAAAAAAATGCAATATTTTTTACTTTTTGCTATAATAAATATCCCCCAAAAATATATATTAAAAAAATTATTTTTTTTCCTCAGTTTAGGCCGATACGTATTCTTTTACATACATATTTTTGGTAAAAAAAAAAAAAATCGCAATAAGCATTTACGGCTTGGTTTGCGCAAAATTTACAGCGTTTACAAAATAGGGGATAGTTTTATTGCATTTTTTTTTTTTACTACTAATGGCGGCTATCAGCAATTTCATGACTGCAAAATTATGGCGAACACTTCGGACAATTGTCATTTTCACAGCAAAAAATGCATTTAAAATACATTGTTTAATGTGAAAATGACAATTGCAGTTTGGGAGTTAACCACAAGGGGGCGCTGAAGGGGTTATGCATGACCTCATCTGTGTTTCTAACTGTAGGGGGGTGTGGCTGTAGGTGTGACGTCATCGATTGTGTATCCCTATAAAAGGGATCACACGATCGATCACGGCGCCTCAGTGAAGAACGGGGAAGCTGTCTTTACACACAGCTCTCCCCGTTCTTCAGCTCTGGGGACCTATCGCAGGACTCCAGCGGCGATCTGGTCCGCGAGTCCTGCGGTCCCAGAGCTTCGGACCGGGCCGCGCGTCCGCGACCCACGGCTGGGCACTAACAGAGGACGTACCTGTACGTGCATGTGCCCAGCCGTGCCATTCTGCCGACGTAAATGTGCAGGAGGCGGTCCTTAAGTGTGTTCTCGCAACACGAGCAGGATTCAGGCCAAAGCGGTGCGCAGTACCGCGATCGGCCTGAGGTGGGAGGCGCCGGGGCCAAGCCGGGCCCAAGGACCGCTCGGCCGACCTCAGCAACGGAGTCTTTTCGAGGTTAGCCAAGGTCAGCTGAGGTGTCCTCAGGCCTTTCCGGCTGTTTCCAAGGCTCTCCGGTGCCCCTCCACCTAATGCGGTACTGCATGTCATTGAAGTTAATGCGGAAAAATAATATTTTCGTTTCCATTAACTTCAATGGGAAAACTCACTTTGATATGCGAGTACTTTGGATTATGAGCATTCTCCTGGAATGGATTATGCTCGTAATCCGAGGTTCCAATGTACCTTAGACAAAATGATCATTGAAGCCTTGCATTGAGAAGGAAGCTACACTGCAAGGGTAGTTTTGTACTTCCCTGGGGTCCAGCTTAGAGTGATATAGCAAGTATAAGTACACTGGAATTGAAGACCAGACGACCTTGGTTATAAATGCCATAAAAAATAGAAAAATTTTAAATCTACAAGATTGAACCTGTCAAGGACAGCTCTCTCTCTTTATTATACAAACTATCTCTAGAAAGTAATACCAGTAGCAAGATTAAACTGTTTTATGGATGGGTTTACTTACACTTTAAAAAACATATTTTATTAAAGTCCACCTTTTTGCAGCTTATTTTCCACTTAATCACAATATATTTATGTAATAATTGTGTACATAATTGTTATGAATCAGAATAAAAGGATATACAGTATCTTACAAAAGTGAGTAAACTCCTCACATTTGACATGACAACACTGAATAAATCACACTTGCTACAATGTAAATTAGTGAGTGTACAGCTTGTATAATGGTGAAAATTAGCTGTCCCCTCAAAATAACTCAACACACAGCCATTAATGTCTAAACTGCTGGCAAAAAAGGGAGTACACCCCTAAGTGAAAATGTCCAAATTGGGCTCAAAGTGTCAATATTTTGTGTGGACACCATTATTTTCCAGCACTGCCTTAACCTTCTTGGGCATGGAGTTCATCAGAGCTTCACAGGTTGTCACCGGAGTTCTCTTCCACTCCTCCATGATGACATCACAGAGCTGGTGGATGTTAGAGACCTTGCGCTCCTCCACCCCCTGTTTGAGGAGGCCCCATAGATGCTCAATAGGGTTTAGGTCTGGAGACATGCTTGGCCAGTCCATCACCTTTACCCTCAGCTTCTTTAGCAAGGCAGTGGTAATCTTGGAGGTGTGTTTGGGATCGTTATGTTGGAATACTGCCCTGCGGCCCAGTCTACGGAGGAAGGGGATCATGCTCTGCTTCAGTATGTGACAGTACATGTTGGCATGCATGGCTCCCTCAATGAACTGTAGCTCCCTAGTGTGGGCAGCACTCATGCACCCTCAAGAACATGATACTCCCACCACCATGCCTGACTGTATGCAAGACACACTTGTCTTTGCACTCCTCACCTGGTTGCCCCCCCACACACTTGACACCATCTGAACCAAATAAATGTATCTTAGTCTCATCAGACCACAGGACATGGTTTCGGTAATCCATCTCCTTAGTCTGCTTGTCTTCTTGCGGGCTCTCTTGTGCATCATCTTTAGAAGGGGATTCCTTCTGGGACAACAGCCATGCAAACCAATTTGATGCAGTGTGCGGAATATGGTCTGAGCACTGACAGGCTGCCCCCTCCACACCTTCAACCTCTGCAGCACTCATACGTCTATTTCCCAAAGACAACCTCTGGATATGACCCTGAGCATGTGCACTCAACTTCTTTGGTCAACCATGATGAGGCCTGTTCTGAGTGTAACCTGTTCTGTTAAACCGCTGTATGGTCTTGGCCCCTGTGCTGCAGCTCAGTTTCAGGGTCTTGGCAATCGTATAGCCTAGGCCATCTTTATGTAGAGCAACAATTCTTTTTGGACATTTTACTTAGGGGTGTACTCACTTTTATTGCCACTGATTTAGACATTAATGGCTGTGTTGAATTATTTCGAGGGGACAGCACTGTTATACAAATTGTGCACTCACTACTTTACATTCTAGCCAAGTTAAATTTCTTCAGCGTTGTCACATGAAAAGCTATAATAAAACATTTACAAAAATGTGAGGGGTGTACTTACTTTTGTGAAATACTGTTTGTTCTATGCCACAAACCAAAATATAATAGTAGATGTAAACCATAATGAATGGCATTCATTACTGTGTATCAAACCTATGCCTTTATTATCTTCTCAATGCTACTGATGCCTCTTTACAGCCTCTTTCTATCTACCTGCACCCCAACCATGGCTGCATAGTAATTCTCGGGTGGGTTTCTTGATGGTGACAACATTGGGCCATGTCTGCATAATTTTTGTTGAAATTGTGACTTGTAGTGTCTTTTACATAACACGATGACAAAGCAAAAGCAAAATTGGCAGACGGTGACAATGTGCTGTCAATCTATAACGTGAAATTAATGAAAAAAAAACTTTACTGAAATAATTAGATTTCAATTTAACAGATAAAAGTATATATATGAGATATTAATTACTGGGTTTACAGATATTTCACTATAAATCATCTAGTTAATGAGTATATACAGTCACCAGCCATTTTATTAGGTACACCAGTTCAAGACCCACCTATTCTGAAGGCCAAAATTAGAAGGAAAATGGATACCAAGCGCCTTGAGGCGATTCAGTTCGCATATGTAGCGCTATACAAGTTTTTCATTCATTCATTAATTCATTGCTTGGTAACACAAATTGCTAGCCAGCCAATCACATAGCAGCAACTCAATGCATTTGAGCATCTAGGCGTGCTGAAGGGGACTTCATGGTATGCAGAAAATCATCTCTGAATGCAAAACACATCAAACCATGAAGCAGATGGGCTACAGCAGCAGAAGACCACACCGGATGCCACTTCTGTCAGCTAAGAACAGGAAACTGAGGTTACAATTTACACAGGCTCAACAAAATTGAAGTTTGGAAAAACATTGCCTGGTCTGACGAGTCTCGACGTCAGCTGTGATATTCAGATGGTAGGGTCAGAATTTGGCATAAACAACATCCTGCCTTGTATCAACAGTTTAGACTGGTGGTGATGCTGTAATGGTGTGGGGGTTATTTTTGGCACACTTTGGGCCCCTTGGTACCAATTGAGCATCATTTAAACACCACGGCCTACCTGAGTATTGTTACTGACCATGTCCATCCCTTAATGACTACAGTGAACTTCTAATGGCTTCTTCCAGCAGGATAATGCACCAGGTCACAAAGCTCAAATCATCTCACCACTGGTATCTTGAACATGACAATGAGGTCACTGTACTCCAATGGCCTCCACAGTCACCAGATCTCAATCCAATAGAGCACCATTGGGATGTAGTGGAATGGGAGATTCACATCATGGATGTACAGCCAACAAATCTGCAGCATGCCATCATGTCAATATGGACCAAAATCTCTGAGGAATGCTTCCAACACCTTGTTGAATCTATGCCACAAAGAGCGAAGGCAGTCTGTGTCCAACATGGTACTAGTAAAATGTACCTAATAAAAGTGGCCAGTGAGTGTATACAACCTGCTCTCATTAAAGCGGTGTTCCGGGCATAATTTTGTATTTATTTATTTTAAATATCAAAATTGGTACAACATAGATGTGGTAAAAAATATATCAATCATTCCCGATCTGCTCAGTAATCAAATAAACAACATACAGAATGTCTTGTCAGCGATCTTGTGGACACTACCATCTTAGCTGTGGGCACCTGAAGCCCAGTTGATTTATCTTCCTGTTTTTGCTGAGAGAGGTGCATGCTGGGTAACCAGCATGCACCTATCGATCTCACGCATTAGCAGTAAAATGGCGTTCGTAGCGCCGTTAGTTTGTATAGTTGCCATAACAACAGGCGGTGACGGAAGAAGGTCCCGCCCTGTTAGGGTAACAAGGATAACAGAAGTATGCAGCTAACACAATTTTTCAACACAGTAAGGCCCACCGGCTCCTGAGAAATGAGTCATCATTTCCCAGGATGCCAGGCGAATTCAAGAAGAGTAGGATCACCGCGGAATAGAAAGAAGGCAGATTAGGATGTCTGCCTAGTAACACATTTTTAGGGTGCTTTAAAAAACAAATATCTGGTGAGACTGCCTTAAAAGTCCTTGATCAGGCACTTCCTGTTATGGGGTGACAACTGTCTCCCAATTCTGCTCCTGTGTTGTCATTTGTTACATGCTCCTCTACTGGAGACTGCAAGCAGCCACGCAGTACTAGACCACCATTGTCATTAGGGTTGTCCAGATACCGATACTAGTATCGGTATCGGGACCGATACCAAGTATTTGCGGGAGTACTTGTACTCGTGCAAATGCTCCAGATGCCTAAATAGAATACTTTTTTTGCATTTATCAACATGTTCTGTGAAAATTCTTTGAGTTTTTTACTACTGCGTGACAAGCAAATAAAACATTTTTATTCATTTTTACTCATTTTTATTCTTTTATAATGTCTTGAGTTAGAGTTCTTCATAATTCTAAAGAAAATATCCTTAGTCTGTATTGTGGTTTGAAAACTGTCACATGACATTTAAAAAAAGTATCGGTATTCGGTATCGGCGAGTACATGAAAAAAAAGTAGCGGTACTTGTACTCGGTCCTAAAAAAGTGGCATCGGGACAACCCTAATTGTCACAATCAGGAAACCGATCCAGCTGGAACATGAGTACATATAGACAGCTAGTGGCTGAAAGAAGTTGGAAGAGGTCCAACAGCAAAAAGGATGGAGAAAGGTGAAAACATTTATGATACAGAGTGCCATAGTAAAACTAATTTAACTGTTGCATTGCCACAATGTTTTAGTTGCTCTCTGTGCCTTTCTGTCCCAGTGACAACCTCTCCCCAATTTCTTGGGGGGGGGGGAGATCTCCCATCCATGACAAAATAGGAACGATTGCAGTGAACCATTCAGAGCATTAACAACAAACAGCTGCAGGGTGAGAGGTGGGAGAGTTGGAGTTGTAATAAACATTACTGCAACAGCTTGAAACGAACAGAAAATCAGACAAAGCTTTCAAAATGTTCTTCAACCACCGTAATCACCGTCGGTGCACTCTTAGTGGTCTCACGCTGAGCTGGCGGTAAATCTCCAGCAGTATGACCCCTCCTTCTTCCGGGATCAGAAAACCTCACTCATTAATGCATGAGTATGCAGCCATTCTTCCTATACAGTAGGACTGTCTGGGCAAGTGGAACTTTCCAGGAGAAGCCATATGTAACTCAAGTCATAGCTTACACTGGGCTATGGGTTTTTCCACGTGATAGCACTATTCCTTGGTGATTAGTCCAAAGTTCTCACATTCACTAAATCACCTGCATACTTAGAAGTACAAGTTATTTTCTTCACTACAGGCAGTTGAATAGAGTGGTAGGGCAGCAAAAGTAAGATGCCAATATGCCCATGGGAGGGAATAGAGTAAACATTGAAAAGAAAAAAAGGTAGCGCTAAGCATTGGTATAAGAGATACAAAACAATAGTGAATTATGGTGATCAGTTACGCCATAACAAACATTGTAAACAGAAAAAAGAGTAATAGTCCTTCACCAGAAAAGAGTAAATCTTCAAGATGTATATACAGATGAATCACCAATGACAAGTGGCAACCAGATAGCAAAAGATCCTCCACCAACAAAGCATGTATATTCGCTTACCAGATCCCGGTGGTCCCTTGATTATAGGCAGGGCCGTCTTTACCATAGGGCAACCAGGGGCAGCTGCCCAGGGCCCTGTCACTGTTGGGGGCCCAAAGCAACCCCCTTTAACCACTTCCATACCAGGCACTTACGCACCTTCCCGCCCAAGCCAATTTTCAGCTTTCAGCACTGTCGCAATTTGAATGACAATTGCGCGGTCATGCTACACTGCACCCAAACAAAATTGGCGTCCTTTATTCCCCACAAATAGAGCTTTCTTTTGGTGGTATTTGATCACCTCTGCGGGTTTTTTTTTTTGCGCAACAACTAAAAATAGAGCGAAGATTTTGAAAAAAAAAAAAAAAGTTTTTATTTTTTTCTGTTAATTTTTTTGTAAATGAGTATGTTTTCTCTTTTAATTACGGGCACTGATATGGTGGCACTGATGGGCACCGATGAGGTGGCACTGATGGGCACCGATGAGGTAGTTCTGATGGGCACCGATTAGGTAGCACTGATGGGCACTGATAGGCGGCGCTGGTATGGGGCACTGATGGGCACTCATGGGCGGCACTGATGGGCACTCATGGGCGGCACTGGGCACTCATAGGCGGCACTGGGCACTCATAGGCGGCACAGGTGGGCACTCATAGGCGGCACAGGTGGGCACTCATAGGCGGCACAGGTGGGCACTGATAGGTGGCACAGGTGGGCACTGATAGGTGGCACAGGTGGGCACTGATAGGTGGCACAGGTGGGCACTGATAGGTGGGCACTGGGCATGGATTGGCACTGACAGACACTGGGGTGGCACTGATGATCACTGAGGGGTGGCACTGATGGATCACCTGTTGCCAATCAGTGCCCATGTGTGGGCACTGATTGGCATTATTGGCATTATTTTTTTTTACTGCCCTTTTTTTTTTTTGTCCTTTTTTTTTTTGTAAGTACCCTGGTGGTCTAGTGTGGGCACTCCCTGGTGGTCCGTGTGGCGATCCGAGGGGGGGCTGCGCTGATAAACAATCAGCGCGAACCCCCCCTGTCAGGAGAGCCGCTGATCGGCTCTCCTGTACTCGCGTCTGTCAGACGCGAGTGAGGAAGAGCCGTCGGCGGCTCTTCCTGTTTACATCGTGATCAGCCGTGATTGGACACGGCTGATCACGTGGTAACGAGGCTCCGCCGGAGACTCGTTACCGAGATCGGAGGTGCAGGGTGTCAGACTGACACCCCGCATCACCGATCGCCGCACTGCGCGCCCCTACGGGCGCGCGCGGCATTGAAATCGTGCTAAGCCGTTTGAGAACGGCTAGTCACGATTTCATAACCACTTCCCGGCCGTAAATCGGCTATTGGCCGGGCGGGAAGTGGTTAAAAAAAAAAATTTTTTTTTTTTTAGGGGTCCGGAGGTCCCCAGGGGCCCGGAGGCCCCCAGGGCCCCAGATGGCAACCCCCCTTTTTTTTATAAAAAAAACTGTTTTTATATATTTCATATATTTATATATATATATATATATATATATATATATATATATATATATATATATATATATATATATATATATATATATATATATATATATATATATATAATATATGAAATATATAAAAACAGTTTTTTTTTTTTTTTATTATTATTTTTTTTATTATTTTTTTTATTAAAAAAGCTCAGAGGGCCCCATGTGGCAAACACTTTTTTATTTCTTTTATAAATGTTTATTTTTTTATTTTTGTTTATATATTTTTTTTTTTATTAAAGGGCCCAGAGGTCCCCAGATGGCTACACCCCTTTTTTTATATATATTTTTCTTTATTTCTTCTTTTTTTGTAAAGGGCCCCCGCTTCTAAATTCGCGGCAGCCCCCCCCCCCCCACTTCTCAATTTCAGGCGGCAGCACCCCCCCTACCGGTTCTCTGCTCCAGGGAGCCCATGCCTGAAGCTGTGTAAGGGGCCCCATAATTCCTGATGGCGGCCCTGTCACCCGTTTAAGCCCCTGTGCTGCCCACAATTCAGGCTGAAAATCATCAGCGGCAGGCAGCCAGTGACAGTACTGCTAAAATGTACAGCACCCCTGGCTTCCCTTTAGACGTGCACTTCTCCCTTCCTGCCACTGGGTGCTGCTTGTATATAAAAGTGAATTAGAATGTGATTTTATAACATCTCCAGTTTGCTCTTCCCGAGGCTGACTTCTTCATGTCCTGCTCCTCAAGGTATGTCACTGTTTGCTAATCTATATTGTAAATAGAAGTTTTCTGTATGCAAATCAAATCAATGGGCTGCTGTGCCTGCACAAATGAGGGCCGCCAAAACACATACATGTGAACCAGTCAGCCCCAAAATAATCTGGAGGGGGGCCCAAAAAAAATGTTTGCCCAGGGCCAAAACCATATTAAAGACGGCCCTGAGGTACCCCAGGTAGCATGAAAATGTGTTAAATGGAATGTTTAATGTAATTAATTTTACTTGCAAAAAAAAAAAAAGATAATGCCCCGGAACCCCGCTTTAAGCATTAGTTAAGCAGGACTTTTTTTTCTCAAAGAATAGGTGCAGGAACTCCCTCTCTTTCTGGGTCACCCCTTGTCTCCACCCCATACCCATCTTAAAGCACTGTTCCTTGGTTCCACCCCGTACCCACCTCCCAGTACTGCTCCTTTTAGAGAATACAGAACATTTGTGGTTTTTGGTCATTTGGATGGAATTTTTTAATTATAGAAAGAAAATCAGTAAAATAGATGCCATGCAGCAAGCAAAAATAAATCCCACAGCAACAAATGGACCACCTGCAACAAAATACCCCAACTGCAACAAAAGACTCGCAGCAGCAACAACAGATCCCTCACAACCAGCAAATATAGACCCCCCAGAAACAATAAATCCCTTACAGCAACAATGGACCACCCACAACAAAATACCTCCCCAGCAACAATGGGGCCCTGGCAGCAACAACAGAATTCCTTACAACCAGCATCAACAGACCCTGCAGCAGCCAACTGCCTTTAAAAATCAGTCCGATTTGGTAAAGAGCAATTTCAGGGAACTAGGAAACAAATCAGTGAACTACAACTCTCTGTGAAATCAGATCATTCACTCAGTTTAACCCAATACAAAAACATTAAGTAATCCACTGCAGCCAGAGCATCTCACAGGGTTACTGGGAGCGTTTATTTTTTTAAATCTATACTGTATCAATGAGATACAAACTTCCCAGGCATGTTTACATTTGTTTGGTGGCTGAGAGATATGGGGTAATATGTTTTTTTTTATATAATGGTTTTCTGCATGTGAAAAACATTAAGGAATCTGCAGTTGTTTTTGGAAACAGCTCTGCTGCATCCCATGCAGGGCTCCCAGATCCCCAGATTTTTAATAGGAGTGAAGGGGACTGGTACACTAGAGCAGTGCCTGAATGAGCAACCAAAATAATGAATCTGTGCTGCCTTTATGAATCTCCAAGTTTAATGTTAAATAATAGATATGTGCATTCCCGTTCGTACGAATGTTATTTTCGTACGAAAATGTTCATTTTCGTACCAGCGGGATAATGTGTACATACGAAAACGGTAAAGCACCAAAATAAGAAAACAACGGGATAACGGATGAGCCGCATAACGAACGACCGCAAATACGAACGAACGATCCGACGAGAAAAAACGACAAAACGAAAACGGCAAAATAACGAAAATGAAATCTGTATCAAGAGGTTTGCATTGTGTATTTTGTTTGAATCCGTTTTGTGTTGTTTTCAGTTGTATGTTCATTGTTCAATGACATCTATAACAAAAGAATTTCATTATGTATATTGAATGAATTCCTTTTTCTGTTTTCTGTGTATTCAAAATACTGAAGGCAAATCTTTTGTTATAGGTGTCATATCAACATACCAAAATAACAAAAGAAACGGGTTCAAATGCAAATCTTTTGTTTATGTTTTTTTTTAATGGCCAGAGAGTTAGGCTGGCCATACATGATACAATTTTCTGTGCAATTTTCTTTAGATTTACCTTCAACTATGTAGTGCAAGGGCCTTTCTGATGCAGTTTAAAAACAAACAAATTTTCTGAGAACAATACTATTGTTAAGCCCCATACACTTGGTCAGACTGTTTTAACAACAAACATAAAAACGATCGTTTTCCGATCGTTCTCAGAAAATGTGTTCGTTTTTAAACTGCATCAGAAAACCATTTTTGGGTTCAGAAGTCTCGCCAACTGAACTCCCTTCAGATGAAAATCCACAGAAAAGTTTATTAGGCTTTACTGTATAAGTGTACTCACTACTCAGCACAAAAGAGAAGCTGCTTTCAGTCACTGAGGCTGGCCATACATGTTCAATTTTCTTGTACAATTTTCTTTTAGATTTACCAAAAACCATATATGAGGTCAAACTAAACAACACTTTCAATTGTATGCAATCAGGCAGGCCCTTGCACTACATAGTTGAAGGTAAATCTAAAGAAAATTGCACAGAAAATTGTATCATGTATGGCCAGCCTAACTCTCTGGCCATTCAAAAAAAACAAACAAAAGATTTGCATTTGAACCCGTTTCTTTTGTTATTTTCGTATGTTGATATGACACCTATAACAAAAGATTTGCCTTCAGTATTTTAAATACACAGAAAACAGAAAAAGGAATTCATTCAATATACATAATTCTTTTGTTATAGATGTCATTGAACAATGAACATGCAACTGACACTAACAAAAGAAAAGCATTCAAGATACACAGAATGCAAATTGACGAAAATTCACGATAATTATTGTCCAACAAGAAACGAACATGAATTAAACAGAATAACGAATCATCCCGCATGTACGAAAATAAAACGGTAACGGAAATACGAAACAATCGGAATACGAAAAAATCACGTCGTACGACAAACGAACGGGAAAACGGGCGCCTTACGAAAAACGAACAGAAACTAACAGACGGGACCATACGAAACGGAACAAAAAAAAAAAACAAAAAAAAATTCTGTGCACATGTCTATTAAAATAACAGAATAATACCATTTTATTTTAGTCTCTATTTAATATATTTTTCATTTTTTATAATATAAACAAACATATAAATAATGTAATACTGGTTAGTAAAAATAATGTGGTTTATTAATGAATGTTGATTTACCAAAACGTTTTTTTCTTGGTCAAACTATATTAAGTCACTGAAATATCTTATGGCATATAAGATACCATGTCCTAGACTCTTCATGCAGCTAGTGAGCATTGATTTGTGCGCACATACAGTGGCCTCCCGTTGGTCGCCCAACCTTTTTTAATGCTTTTCTGCCTTGCCGTGACCGAGCATTCCTATTTTACCTGGTGGGGAGTTTACAGAAAGCAAAAATCAGCGCTTTTCATCCACTGTGTAAAATATAGCAATAGAAACAAATGGATTTTGTCAGGCTTGGCTTCCTACCTCATATTTGGTAAACTGCCACAGAGAACAGGTGGCTTCTGCTTCAGTAACACATGTGGGAGGGTTGCGCAAAACGAAGAAACAAAGAGACTTCTTTATAAGAAAACAGAATCATTTCTGAAATACATTTAGCCATGGCTAACATATTTATGGATTTTTCAAGGTTTCAGGTTTTTGCCAAGTTATATTCAGCTTAGGTGGGTTATTTAGCTGCAGCATAGACAGAGCTAGAACCTACCACATCAAGAGATAATACGTTTACATCATAATATAGTCTAGCATGTGGATTTCCGGTATTCTATAAATACTGAGCAACCATGTTGATTTTCTTTTCTGTTCATTTTAGATATATAATACAAGACTTAAGTGGGTAAAACAAATGTTCTTTAGGATCCTTCACTACTGTTAGTATGTATAGCTATGGTACAGGAGGAACCATTGTGTGACCATCTGTTCATTACCACCATGTAACTTGTGCCAGGGCGTTCCTGCTTAGTCAGTATAGTTAAGGGCAGTAAGCCCTGCAGCAAGAAATATGGTGCTGTAACTGGCAAATAAAAACAATTATAGATCATGGGGTGGTTAAATGACAAGCCCCCATCTTTAGTTTAGTATCACCAAACCAGACCATCCATTAAAACAATTACAATATACAAATAGTTTCTACATTATATATTAATCACAACAACTTTCTAATTTATTAAAACATAATCTAATCTTGAATGTGAGACATTGTACTTTTATTAACAGACAAGGAAATCATGCAGGAGTCATACGAACTCAAAAAATTAACATTAACGAGTGCAACCCAGGAGAAAGGTTACAGAATTCTTTTGGAGGTGGTAAATATGCCCATATACTTTTCACAAAATCTATAGAACCTCTCAAATACATGCCTGAGATGGCATGGAAATGTAGGCCACAACCATCCCTCCTTCAATACCCAATTTACCTTTAATAAATAAATACACTCACAACGTACTTGCAATATAATTGGCTGTGACACGTTTACTGGTGTAAATTGTAAATAACTTAAATCCATTCAATCATTTTATTAAATCATAAAATTCTCACTTGTAAATAATAAATATAAACAGCTCATTCTTCAGGACTCGAGCAATACCGTATATCAAAAACAAGTCCCCCCTTTAACTTTGATAGGGTGACAAAAGCACATAAAGTGCCTTCGACAACCCCTTTATATAGCCTTGCTCTACTTCCAGAATGTTCCCACTGGTCATGTGACCTTTTGAAACATCCTGGTTGGATCAATGAGATTCCCTACCTATACTCCAGTGTTGCCTGACCTACTGTACATTTTTCTTAAAGTGACATGACTTTTTTTTTTAAATAAATATTATAACTGTTCGGGGGGCAGCCACATGTCCATGCTGTTCGGGCCATATTCTTTAGCCCCCTCAGTCCATTCTGCAGATGGGACTATGATACACATAGAGCAGGGATGCCCATACTGTTAAAGTTCTAGAGAAAAATATACATTTATACAATTTTGTTACAGGTATCACCCTCAGGAATACTCTGGTACTGTAACCATCTATCATTCTAGAGCCTATCCCAATGGACTACATGCCCTGGCCAGATTTTTTTGCAGCTGCCAGAGCAGTAATTCCAAGGCAATGGAAATAAGGCACATTTATTTTCATTGGAAAATAGATGAGAAAGCTATACTGCCCCTATGCAAAATAAATACTTTACAGTGCAAGATTGACAATCATAAACAACAAAAATAAGCAGCGCTCTATGAGTTAAAGTAATAAAAACGTTATAGTTGAAAAAGTAAAAAATGGACATCAAACAAATGTACACAAGTTAATGGTGGACAATTAGGGTACATACAATAGCTACCAATTGCATAGCATTGAAAGGAGTCCTGTGATGGAGTGGTAAAAATCAGAGACTGATATTAATCACTTGGGCTGCTGTATGGGCGTCAGTTCATCAGACTTAGTGACCCATGCATAAGGACACAGTACCTTAAATGGTAGAAGGGAATACTGCTGTGGTGGGGATGGAAAATCGCTCAGGTGGACTGATGTACTCACGTCATCGTGGGTGGCTGCACATGCGGTGTAGATCTGTAAGAATCCATCACACCGACCGTTGGGGAGACAGTCGTGATGGCGCCAGAGAGCAGGAGGGTACAGATGACACTGGATCAAGATGGTGGAGAGCAGCGGCTGTGTCACAGCAGGCACAGGACGGGTGGTCAATTCAGTGAACCGAAAGTGTGATGGAGTACATAACAGCGCTGACACGTGAAGGGGGCGTGATCAAACACAGGACCCGACGGTGTAGAGATTCTTGCGCCCTCTGGAGGTGGACGGATGTCCAGAACGAATGTGCACACACAGACAGGCTGGCGAGGTGCCGTATCCCACAGTACAGAAACGGACGTCAGTGTTCATACACGAGTGTGTATGTGGGACTCCAAGCAAATGCTAGTCAAAGGGGTGTGGAAAATATTTTAAAAGGGGGGGGGGGGTAGAAACCGTGACTGACATGTTTCGCGTTGTTCAACGCTTTATCAAAGTATCTAAGGTACTGTGTCCTTATGCATGGGTCACCAAGTCTGATGAACTGACGCCCATACAGCCCATACAGCAGCCCAAGTGATTGATATCAGTCTCTGATTTTTACCACTCCATCACAGGACTTCTTTCAATGCTATGCAATTGGTGGCTATTTTATGTACCCTAATTGTCCACCACGGCATAATAACTTGTGTACATTTGTTTGATGTCCATTTTTTACTTTTTCAACTATAACGTTTTTATTACTTTAACTCAGAGCGCTGCTTATTTTTGTTGTTTATGTTTGTACCCATCCTCCTATGGTTGGCAGCTGCACTGAGTCAAGTATAGATATCCATATAGGTATTACTGTGTTCTGCTTCATATTGTTGTAGCGCTTTTGAGGTCTTTGTGTTTTGTGTACCAAGATTGACAATCCCAATTCAGTAACATGAGGCTTGTTTGATTTTGTTTATGAGATCCATTGAATTCAGGGTCATAATATATGGATCCATGCCTTGAGAAAATTGTACCAATAGTCAAGAGTCTTTGACATAGAGGGGTTGATTTGCTAAAATTGGAGAGTGCAAAATCTAGTGCATCTCTGCATAGAAACCAATCAGCTTCCTGTTTTTTTTTATGTTACAGTTTATTTGAACAAGCTGAAGTTAGAAGCGGATTGTCAATACACATCTGCACCAGATTTTGCACCCTCTAGTTTTATAAAATAGACCCACCAGTGCCACCTACTACGTAATCTCCTTCTTTCCTTTTCATCTTTCTGTAGGGTTGTACAGTGTCTTCAGACGTTTTCTATTCTCTATCTACTTCTCCTCCCTTGGTCAGTTCGTAACCTCCAATGGCTTCCAATACCATCTCTATGTTGACAACACCCAAATATATCGCTCTGCTCCCCAACTCCCCCATACAGACTTCTCACATATTCGTAACTTACTAACTCACATACCAGTATGGATGTTAACACAACAACTACTCAACCAAATGAACTAATATTTCCTTCCGTGACTTTTCTATCAAGATCAATAGCACAAATAACAATCCCTCTCCCAATGCCAACCTTGTCATAAAATATGTCCCAAACCTTCCTATTTGCTCCTCCCGAGACTTCCTTCTATTTAGCTCCCTTGCCCCCTCCTCCCACGCTTGCTGCTAAGACTTCTCCAGAGTCTCTCATCCTCAGGAACCCCCTAATCCAACCCGTTCAGCTACCTCCTACTCTGTCTGCCTTTAGGCGATCCCTGAAAATGCATACCTTCAGGGAAACCTATTTCATCTCTACTTTAAAAGTAAACTTTTACTTTCTCCACCTTTTTATCTTCTGTATCACGTGCCCCTCCCTTTAAAATTCTAAACTCCTAAAAGCAACCTTTTGTCTTTAATTGTATTGTGCCATCTCCCTGTAGATTATAAAAACGATGTGCAAACTGTTGGATTTATATAAATCCTGTATAATAATAAATAATATCCCTGTCCTGAGGTTTTGAGGAACTTGGCTTACCAGTGTGACATACACAAATTCTACCTTCCCCCAAAATCCCCTCAATCCCCCCCAACTCCCTTCTCCTTGCTCTCCTTTCACCCTCCCTCTTCTTCTGCTATATCCTCTTCCCTCTCTCCTCACCTTTTTTCACTTTTTAGCAGGATGCCAATAAACCTTTTTCTCCATCAGAAAGTTTCCTACTACTGCAGATGCCCTATGTGGATATTTTCACCATCCACCTGTTTGAGGCACTGATATTAAAAGGAAAGAATAAGGGCTGAATTACAGATCCAGTTTCTAACAAAGAATGACCTTATTTGAATAATTTAAGGAAGCTTATGGCTAAACAGTTTCACAGGTGTACCAGAATACAAAAAAATCCATAAAATTAAAAAAAAAACTATTTAAAAACTCTATTTCCTCCAAGTACACATTTCCTTAGAACACTCCCATGCATAGGGGCAAAAAAATCTGTGTATGGAGAGATGCATCTTGATAACCTAGTGCTTTTTTTTCCCTGAGATAGCCCTCCCATTTCAGGTAAATATACAGTAAGTGTGAATCTATGGTGAATACAGACTGTCATGTACAGAGATCAGGGATGGACACAAGTATGTATCTTTGTGAAGTGTATGGGGTCTGTCATTAGCACTGCAGCAATGTCCTGAAAGGGCCTTCCTGCACACAGAAGTCAAGATTCTGGCTGAAGCATCTCATTGTATTCCTATAGATATAACTGCTTGTGTGGAGCCGTCTATTAAAAATGAATGATGTACTCCTACATTTTAGATGGTCCTTTTCCTAAACCCTTATGTTTCTATAATACTTAATTATAAAGCACTTCTGTAAAATGAATTAAAAATACTACCAAATAAAAAAGGAGGGGAGACAGGCTACACATGCTCAGCTGCCTGACATGTTGTTATCCCACAGATATATACAAAATACATTTAGAAATTTTATTGGCAACATTTCAGAAAAAAACACAACTAAAAGTTTTTGATCATTGCAATTTGTTTTATATCCAGTACAAAGTATAAGAATTCATATCAAAAATCCCTTTAAAGCCGAGGACATGGATATACATTACAATGTATATTATGTATGTAGGAGTATTAGACTAACAGTATAATATGTGTATCGCAATTTGCTCAGAACCCTCCGAGTGTTTCGCTACTGGATCTACTCTTTCGGGAAAGGGCAGGTAGGCTATATGAATATGTACATACTGTATATATACTTCCCAATGATTGCAAGCATAGTATAATATTTTGTAAGTTGTTACTCTAAAATTTGACTACAATATGCTTACAATCCTTGTAGGTTTGTTTAACTACTTGAGCGCCAAACTCCACACAGTAATACAAGGCGTTCTCCCTGGTGTGGAGTGTCGTGCTCGCCTCCTCCCTTGAGGGGGAGGGGGCTAGCAGGAGAGTCAGGACACTCTCTACATTGCAGATAGAGAAAGGAGCTGTGTGTTAGTGGGCATCCTGACTCTCCTGCTCACCCCCTCCCCCCTTTAGGGGAGGGGGCGAGCATGACACTCCACACCAGGGAGAAAGCCTCCCATTACTGCATGGAGTTACACAGACAGAAGAACAGGAAGTGAGAATTTCTCAGAAGAAATAAGGACATTTAAAAGCAAAATGGAAGGATGAGGTAAGTGAAGGAGGACTGTACTAAGGTAAAGGAAGCTATTTAGGGGAATTTTTTTTACATTTACAACCCCCTTAACCGGTCCTGAAGAATCAGGTCCAGCCTCAAGATGTGTCAACAAGCATTCTATGCAAGTTATGGTACAGTACACAAATGAAATGTTTATGATCCAAGATCCATATACTATATATTGCAATGTATATCAACTATGTTTTCATTTTTTTTCATATATTAGTTTAATTCTTTGTATATAATAAATATTGAAATAACATTTTATTTAACATTTCTTAAGTTTACTCAACTGTTAACCATAAAATCCCTTTTCTAATTGTATTTTGCTACACAAAAAAAAATACATAGCAAAACATGTAATGATAATTAGGTCTTTTCACTACACATATGATAAATATAAAGCTGTAACATATTCTCTATAATATAATTTATCTACTAGTAGAAGTAGAAAGACTAATTTGTATAAAAATAAAAAAAAACGTGCAAATATAAAATTTATAGCATTTCCCATAATACAGCTTCTGCTGAAATATTCAAGAACAAATAAAATGTCGTATAGAAATGTGTAAATACCACAGTGAAGGCAGCAAAGATGCAGGCACACTTTATACATGTAAGCATATACAGTAGGAGCACGAAGATTTCCTGCCACTGCAAATCTGTGGTGTTACTGCATGGCCAGACATTGATTTCTCCAGGTAGTAGAACAATGGATGCATTTCAATCCATCTTGATAATATTGTAACCAATGAGTTACCTCAGTAACCATGGTAACCGCTGTTCTTCCATTGTGCAGCGTAATGATATCACTGCCACACTCTTGCTTATATTTTAGAAGGCTGGGCTTTAAACCTTAAGGATTCAGTGCATTCACACTACATATGCAGCCAATTCTTTCTCAATTCTCTGGAATTACGTATCTCGAGGATTCAGTATAAAAAAAACGAACGTGATTATATATATTTTCTCCTCATTTAATAATAGAATATATATATATATATATATATATATATATATATATATATATATATATATATATATATATATATATATAAAACATACATACACACACACATACTATATTATATATTAACTATCCTTTTAGTATACACTGCAACATTACCGGTATGAAAAACCTGTATTGTCATATTTGCAATATTTTTCTTAAAAAAGCTATTTTTATGGGACACAAGAAAAAGGATTTGACCACTTCAGCCTCCACCAAGTATCCGTACGTAGCCAGGTTGATGGGGTTATACCAGGATGATGCAAAGCTCTTTTAGGTAAAAGCAATCCTAGCGGCTATTTAGATGCTGGATCATTTTCACAGGAGGTGGAAACCCCCCCCCCCCCCCTTTCCCTGACCTTCCGCCATTTTCCCAGGCTCACTCATACATCTTGTCACGCAGTGTGCCATAATCTTAATTTTTTTTTTACTGTGTATTATATTGTGTTTGTGTGCACCAAAGTGTATTTTTTTCCAAAAAAAAATGTTTGAAAAGCCGCTGCACAAATACCAGATGACATAAAAAATGCAAACACCTGCTTAAAAAAAAATCCTTACATTTTTGTAAATATTTTATCTTTTAATGAGACAACACTGAAGAAATTACATTTATCTACAATGTAAAATAGTTAGTATACAGCTTGTATAAGTGTAGATTTACTGTCCCCTCAAAATAACTCAACACACAGCCATTAATGGGATACTATGGGTTTGTGTTTTTTTTTTTAAACGAATCATTTTGCACAGAGTGGCCCCGAAGGAGATTCGGTTCTCAGGTAAGTAAAACTGGGGTGCGGGGAAGGGGGGGGGGTGCATGTCTATGTCCTTAGTCTGCTTGTCTTCAGCAAACAGTTTATGTGCATCATCTTTAGAAGAGGCTTCCTCCTGGGACCACAGCCATGCAGACCAAGAACACCAAATGTAACACATCTTTTCCCTATTCACACCTGAGACCTTGTAACACCAATGCGTTACATGACACCGGGGAGGGAAAATTACTAATTGGGCCCAATTTGGACATTTTCACTTAGGGGTGAACTCACTTTTGTTGCCAGTAGTTTAGACATTAATGGCTGTGTGTTGAGTTATTTTGAGGGGACAGCACATTTACACTGTTATACAAGCTGTACACACCCTACTTACATTGTAGCAAAGTGTAATTTCTTCAGTGTTGTCACATGAAAAGATATAATAAAATATTTACAAAAATCATCCTCATCAACATGGGGACCAGGAGTTTTGGGGAGCACTCCCACATGTTGGGGGCACGTATCTTGCTATGTTTCAGAAGGCGGGTCTCACATTCTTCCAACACCGTTCCTAGCCTGCTAGGCTACACGCTCAGATAAGGGTCTCATATGTGTTTTAGGGGGGGACCTCATGCCATTTTTACTGTCAACCTTTTTGTTTACATTCTGCTGTCAGCAGAGAATACGGCAATGGAGTCATGATTTTTAATGCTTTTGTTTACATTTTATTTTTTGTGAATTTACTTTTAACTTGGTTTATTCAGTACTTACCAAGATTTTCTTATTTTTTTTGGTTAATACTGCATAAACCTGTAGTAAATAGAGTAATCAATACTGCATGTGATGTTTGGATACATGACCCAAATTAGCATTTAGTGGATTGAGTCCAATATTCCCTACAAAATTTGCTAACAGCAAAGTTAACCACTAAAGCAATTCCACATGAATTGCAATTCAATTTCAAGGCCATCACTTTTATTTATAAATGTGTTAATTATAACAATCTTAATGTTCACAGTTTCGTTTTCACACGTTTGTCACTATGTTACAACGGCGATATTCTCCAATTAGATCCTTATTTCTTCAATGCCATACATGCAGATAAAAAAAAAGTCCAAGTTAGGTTTTAGTCTAGGCTCACAGCTACGTTACTGCGCTTGATGTGTTTTTTCAGGCACATTTTGCAGTAAATTTTTTAATGCTTTTTTCAATTTAGTTTTCGTGCATTTTGCGTTTTACGTTTTTTCTCTTTAACCACTTTACCCCCGGAAGGATTTACCCCTTAATGACCCAGCGATTTTTTGCGATAAGGCACTGCGTCGCTTTAAAAATGTATAACATTTAATCATATATGGGATACATATGCCAGTGATAGATACAGTATACCAAGCGGCCACATATATATGTTGGAATTGCGGACACACAGCAATACACAGGCATCCTAAACTCAACACATTTCGCAAGTCACTGCTCGCTTTTTCAGGAGTAGATGTAAATTCTAAAGAATATAAATATCAATGAGAAATATATAACATAAAGATAAATGTCAAAAAACAAATATGGGGGACCTTATTGCAAAGAAATCCCATACTCACATATGGCCTAAGCCAACTAACCCACAGGTGGCGTCAAGGTGTGTCTGTCCCGGAAGCTCAAGAAATAGAAACCAGCAAAAAAAAACCTTGGGGACCAATGGAGGGCAAGCATAACATGGAAGCCAGAGAATGTAACCTTTGATGTCCCTCAATGTTCAACATGATTGCCAGCTGCAACAAAAAATGTATATCCAAGTGGTCAAATAAGTAGTAGGAAGGCCAACCATATGTGTATAATTTATATGAAGGGTCTATATAGTGTATGACCCAATCAGGTAATATGAGCATATCTGGTAATGAAGTCGATACCCAGAAAGCTAATATTATATATATATATATATATATATATATATATATATATATATATATATATATATATATATATATATATATATATACACACACACACACACACACACACACACACATACATACATATGTATATATATATATATATATATATATATATATATATATATATATATATATATGTATGTGTGTGTGTATGTAGTAAATATTAGAAAAGGTCTACATAGTATACAAGCCAATCAGTTGGTTGAACGGCTCAAAAGCCAATCAGTCAACAGGTGGCTGCAAGGTATATCCATCTCAAAAGCTAAAAGGGAAGGAACTAGCAAAGAAGTAGCCAAAAAGTGTAGCCCTTAATGTCCCTCAATGTCCAAGGTGATTGGCAGCTGCAACAAAAGTGTCCAAATGACCTCGTGGTGGTCCTACGCATTCCCCACTTTACATCCGACTAGTCTAGGACTCTAAATGTAATCCCATCTCCAGCCTGGGGGACCCTACTTTCTTTTTCCCACTTCCTCTGTCCCTCTTTCTGACTCAAGAATGTAAAACTCTGAGTGAGCATAAATAATATTTTAATGATGGATACTGTTACTGTGGATATATACAATTATGTCCTTAGACAATGCTATTGTCAATATGAGCATCCTTCAATGCATCCTCAAACATCATTTACATATTTACAATGCCACTCTTGCTAAAGTAATGAAAAAAAACGAAACCCCTGGCCAGGGGCGGACTGACAACTCATGGGGCCCCCAGGCTTAGAATATTATGGGGCCCCCAAGCTTACAGATGACCACCAAGCCAGGAGGCAGTACAGAGGCGGGGCAGCTAAAATCTCGGGATTTTCACATCAAAAGCATGTAGGTTTTGGACATATCAGGGACAGATGTAAAAAAAAAAAATACAGATTTTAACATACTGTCCCTGGTTTTAATGAGCCTGGCAACCCTGATGGGGCCCCCTAGTGGCATGGGGCCCTCGGGCAGTGCCCCAGTTCCTCAATGGTCAGTCCGCCCTGCCCCTGGCCATTGTTTGTAATATGATCAATGTGAAACTGTATTCAAAGAATGAAGCCTCATAAGAACCTTCTCTAACACCTCTTTATGTGGTGCCATCTTAGAAAATTGGGCGACTATAAAAATCCTATTCCAAAATAAATGTTAAAGCCCAACTCCATCAATTAGACAACATCTAGCATTGCAGTGTGGTCCCCAAGTCCCCCTCCCTGCACTGCAAGGGTTAAATGTTCATTGAATCTATAAGGCAGACTGGGCTGTGGGCCATTCCTTAGCGTAATCACATTAACCCTGCATTTTACAAGGAGGGGCAGGATTGTGACAATGGGTGGGAGCACCTCGGGAGGTTTGGTTAGACCAGTTGAACTACTAGAGGGACCCTGCTGGAGTGAGAAATAAGTTAAGCAGATCCTTCTTATTTCTGCACCCCTAGACTGAATGAGCAGATAATTCCTGGGCTGCAAGGGTAGAATTTGTCCAACTTCTATAGTTGCCACTGTTCCGCCAACAATATTCCACCCAGCTCCTTTAATTTTGAAATCAACTTTTGCCAAGCCTGATTGTACTGATTGTACTGACAAGTTCATCCACGGCTGCTGAACCAGCAGAAATTTGAGCGGCGTATGACCAGCTTAAATGTAAATTCAAACAATTCACCTTGGAATGGTTGTTGGAACTTTTAAAAAGGATTTAATAAAACCTGACTGCATAATCGTATATGCAGTTCAATTATATACAGTTATAAAGAGGATTCTGTAGATACAAGGCTAGGCCATGAAAGTGCACCAACTAAAATTATTTAAGGTGAGATTGCGTATTAAAACACAATCAGTCCTGCAGTAGCTTGAAATATAGGAAGGCCAAATATGAGAACTCTATTAGAGTTTCAGTACATTTAGGAGATCAGACCCATTAGAAAACTGGGACAAGGATATTTCATTGAAATCTAAATGCATACTGCAGATGCTATACTTCATAAAACAAGATGTGTGTAACGTATATACCTCCCAATGTCTGTTAAGAAAAAAGGGAAAAACTGGAAAGGAAAAAACATGCAGAGCATGCCAAGGGGCAAAGTGGGCGAGGCTAAATGATGCTGTATATAGGTCATGGCTGCACTTCATAAATAACTATATTTGGCCATGTTTCTTAACTAGATTATTATTATTTTTTTATTTTTTATTCCATGTACTTACTTTATAATCGATCATGTAATTTTGGGCGCACCGCGGTATGTCGCCGCTACAAGGCGTCATGCCTTCCGGAAACAGCCGATTAGCGTTCGGCTCTTCTCGGCGCCTGCGCACAGACCCAGGAGCTGACTGCGCAGGCGCCGTATATAGCCGCGTCACGCCCTCCAAAAAAAGCCGAACTAGGACCGGCTATTTACGGCGCCTGCGCAGTCAGCTCCTGGGTCTGTGTGCAGGCGCCGAGAAGAGCCGAACGCTAATCGGCTGTTTCCGGAAGGCGTGACTCCTTATAGTGGCGACATACCGCGGTGCGCCCAAAATTACATGATCGATTATAAAGTAAGTACATGGAATAAAAAATAAAAAAAAACAGCATACTGGCGCTGACGCCAGTATGCTGGATGGGATGAAAAAGTGGTTTTAAGGGTGGAACTCCGCTTTAATGTATGCATCATACCTGTAGTCCATTTGTGCCCCAACCATAGCTTGGCCAAAAAATTCCCAATACTGTTTATAGCTTACCCGCCCCTAACATTACAGGAGTGCTGTCCTTGTTTAAATTCAACAAGGCTGCCGTGACAAGAGAGTGCACTTATTTTAAAAGCTTAATTGATTGTTACCTACTTTTTTACCTCCTTTATGACTTTTTATGGCACAAAAATAAAGTAAGATAGCATTAAATAAATAAACCAAACTATATCACTAGTGCCCAGTCTAAACAGAAAGGGATATGGCACAGAAATAAAGTAAGATAGCATTAAATAAATAAACCAAACTATACCACTAGTGCCCAGTCTAAACCCTTGCTTTGGCCTCAACAAGGCTTCGGACATGCTTTGTTAAAGCTCTCTGAATGCTAGTTAAAGCTCCTGTCACTAAATAAAACGGTTAGCTTACAGTCCTGTTTACACCTGCTTTTGCTTTGCGTCAAAGATTATATCCCATGTAGATTCTGTGGTGCTTCAAAGCTTCTTCAAACCCTCCATAGTCTATGGCAAAGCTCGCTTGAAGCCCCACCAAAGCCCCAAGCAAAAGCAAGGTGTAAACCATTTTCTTTAGTAACAGGATATTTGACTGACGGTTCAACAAAGCCTGCCCGAAGTAATTTTTTAAAGCAAGTGTAAACTAGCCCTTAAGGTCAGTTTTCCTTCATTGGCCAAAGTACCCTGGTAAGGAATACTGCATGGACTCCAAGAGCTGCACTATAAAGGGCCAGAGGGCTTGTTCAAAACACGAAGAATGCAGCCAATAAAGTTAACTCCAAGCCTGTTAACAGGAGAAACAGCAAAAACAAAACAAATGTGCGCAATGAACACAAAAAGGGCAAAAAAAAATAATTACAAAGATTTTCACCCTATAAATTTTCCTAGTCTTGGATAATATGATGTTTGGAGTTCCACTTTAAACAAAGTTGCCTTATTTTCCTTACACAAGCTTTTGAAGTAACTCCTGTGTCCAGAAGAAACTGTCAAATACTACTCATTACCATGTGAAAACTACAAAACAACAGAATGCAGTAGCTCTGCATGCCAACACCTTTACAAAGATTGCAGTATGTTGATGCAGCTTCCTCTGGAGCTCCTAATGCATCAAACAATATTTGTATTTTCAGTAGCATAAATCATACTTCAAGAGCAAATGCAATTATATGGAAACAAAATAATTTATAGCGATAAAACCTTTTTTAAAAGCTAAACACACAAATTGCAGGGTGTCATATGTAAAAGAACATTTTTCAAAAATATGGATGAGAGTTGATCATAAAGCTTGGTGTCAGGTTAATAAAGACGTTGGCATTTACCGCTCCACAAAACATAACCTCAGTATCATTTCAGAAAAGGCAAAAACCCCATGAGAGTAGCTTACTAAAGCTGACCTCCAGACAAAGAGATAACTATACAGATGAAATACATAAACAGGAGATATTTTACATGTCAAAGGATTTCTGTGCATTCAATTTGGAGGTTTACATTAGCATAGACCTTTCTGTCAGGGGAGAAGACCTGACATTATATATATATATATATATATATATATATTTTATTTATTTTTTTTTTAATAAAAACACATGCACACAAGCCAGGCATTTCCACCAATCATATACAAGCTTCTTGACGTGCACTTGGGAGAAAACAAAAGAGTTGCTCTATTTTCTGACCATCAGAGAATCAAATCTCAGTGTAAAGGATGGTCCCTGCAACTCTCCAGATTTGTAACACTTTTTCAAGGAAGAGTGGGCAAAGATTCCCAAGGCAAAATGTGCATTGCTGATAGACGTCTGCCCACAAATCCTAAATCAAATGGTGCTCTCCTTCCTGCTTCAACTTTTCTTCTCGCTTTTCTTTCTTTTTGGTTTTACTTTTGGAGCCCTCCTCCCTGTGTTATTATTCTTTCAGATATTGCCCTTTTTTGGTACTTTGGTACCTCAGCAGTTCTATAAGCGTGACTGAATGTTTACCATTTAAGCAAATTTTGAGGCTTCCGATACATATCTGTGTTGCACACTATAGTTATTGTTCTTTTAAAATATTTTTTTTTCCCATGCTATGAGTGCCATTTCCTTGATGTACACAAGGTGAATGTAACCTCAATCTTTACTGTGTGTGTGTGTGTGTGTGTGTGTGTGTGTGTGTGTGTGTGTGTGTATATATATATATATATATATATCAATAAAATATGTTATTTGAAGAAAAAAAAAGATAAAAATGGTACTTAAACAAAGTATTAATTTAGAAATGTGCATATTTACACTAAAAAATAAAAAATATTTTTTTTTAATCGAATTGCACAGATTATAGGTCACATTAAAGGTGGGAAAATTCAGAAGTGTTTATCTTGGTCTGGTTTCCAAAAAAAGACTGCCATCTTTGTAGACTTGTATATCCATTCTATATAGTAAAAAGATAAAGCATGGTCAAGAAATGATTCTTAGTATCACTATAAAAAGGAACATATCATATTGCCCAGTTTCAGAGATTAAATTGATAACATATAAAGATTACAGAACAGCCCCTTCCTACAAAGGTTTACATTGAAATTATGTTTTAACACTGACAGTAGAGTAAGTATTGATATTGTTTTTGACAATGCTACTTAATAATCCTATACAGTAAAAACAATAAGCTGTTTAGATACCACATTTCACCACAAATGGCAGCTATTAGAGTAATTGACAATATAGCAAGGCTAATAGTTGTAGGTAGTTTTTCACAACTATTTTGTTGTGTGGTCCTTTACACCTTAAACAAACCATCTTTAATATTTAATAGCAGCTTTTACAATGACTCATTGTCTGATAAAACATTAATGAGACAGCCAATTAAATCTGATGCTAGATTCTGTCGTTCTGAATAAATCCTAGTAAGAATACAGAAAACATTAGATATGTGTATACAGTTTATATTAAAACCACAAATCATAAAAGTATATAGTATAGGGTGTAAAAATAGACAAATGTGGAGAGTGATAGCACACAGGTTCAGCATCCATGCTCTCATTTACAGGAGCATCTAAAGCCTTTCACCTGTACAATTTGTACATATTGTCCTGGTAGATGAGAACTGCCCCATGCAGAATATGTTCCTGGCAGAGGGATATAGATATCTATCTATAGATATAGATAGATATCTATAGAAATAGATAGATAGATATAGATAGATATCTATAGATATCTATCTATATATCTATATCTATATCTATATCTATATATATATATATATACATACACACACACACACACATTACCCTGTGATCCTGTTTTGGGGCCATCTTAAACTCTTGAATTTTCAGTTCTTATGCCCACTGGAACAAATAGAGAGGGTGAAAACTGTAGCTATTCAACTGTAGGGTCTTAACTATATGAATCAGGCATTTGTCACCCCTACCAAACCTTTTTGATCATTAGGAATTTACATTTTTTTTATCAAGCAATCAGATTTTTGAACCTGCACCAATTATACCTGAGCAGTCAAACATTGGAGGCAAAAATCTGGCAATTATGGGTAAAACAGATATTCAATGTGTGTGTATTTTTAAAAGTAGACATTCGAAAAGAATGAAAAGTTGACTATGTAAAGCAGATCCATCATTCAAGGTTGAGTGTCAAAACACAATTATCTTTTTTATATTGGTGATAGAAGAGTTAGAACTTATCCTATTCTTTTAGCCCATAAACTTTTTATTCATCACAAATTTTGTTTAAAACAGCCAACGCATTCTGGAGGCTTTAAAAAGATTCAATATATCAAGATCAATCATCCATGTTAAAGATGAACACAATTTTTATTTTTATTTTTTGGGGAGAGAAGAGTAACAAACCTTGTCCAGTGTTTCCTACTTTCTTCTAGCGCAGAAACTGCCAAGCTTTAAAAGGTTCCCATTTATCAAGGCTAAATGAATGATTGAGGATTATTTTACCGTAACTGAGAGGATGACAGAATTTTGAAGCTTGCTCAGGTCGCTGGTCTAGCATTTATCTAACCCCTCCCCCATTTAGCTATCGTTCCACTTTAGCGTACCAAATTCCATGCGACTTTCCAGACCAGCTTTTCTTTCTTTTTTTAACCATGCACAATACATCCCTTCTTGGTTATGGAAACAGCCCAACATGCTAAAAAATTACATTTGTGCCATTCATGCCCAAGTACCTGTTACTCCTCCTGAATATTGCTAGCTCGGTGAAAAAGGCTAGCATATGGGCACTGTTTTACATATATTTATACACACAAAATATATAAATGTGGTGTAATGAGGCCAAAGTAAAGGCAGATAATCTCATCTCCATTCAGTAGTTTATACTGGTAGAAGGGAAGCAAATCAGTGTGTGGCAGACATCTTTGCAGAGTTTTTTTGACTCATTTAGAGAAAGGGAAAAAAAAGGGACAGCCACTGATTATACTGTAGCTAACATATCTTCAGCTATCTGACCTGTATCTAAAACCTATACATTGTGGGGAAAGTTGCTACTGTTTATAACAGACATATTCAGTATGTTAGGTTATAAACGTAAAGGCAGTTATTTTCAGTGTACAATTCTGTTAGAATGTAAGCTCTTCTGAGCAGGGCCCTCATAACCCTTTTAAATTTTATTGTTTTATATCTGTGCCATCTCTGTCTACTGTACTGTTGGCGCTATACAAATCCTATATGATAATACTACTGATATACAAATCATTTATGCACCACCTTGTTTAACCTTGCCTACTTTCTGTGACTTGAGAGGCAAGAGTCAAAGACCACATAGGCTAGACATCTGCTGCCCTGTTAACTGCCTGCCCTGGCACATCCAGCTTCTGACTGCCCATAACAGTATCTGTTCTGACACATAACTCTCAAGCTGAATAGTCAGGCTCAGAGAAACATAGCAAGTCTAAATAATATGTTATAATAATATAATCATAATGATTTAATGGAAACGTGTAAGGTGAGAAACAGAGGCTTTTCCATCAACATATTATTGAAAATGTTAATTAATTACTTTTTGGGTCAGTATTCTAGAAATTTGAATTTAGGAATAAAATCAGGTGTCATTAGGTCAGCAGACATTTCAGAACATAGTAAATTTAGAAGAGGATTTAAAAAAAGGCCACCAATGGCATTCCCCCCCTTGCGTCAGGTTTCCTTAAAGTATAACTAAAGGCAAAACTTGTTTTACATTTTGGGTAGAGTGGAGATGCTTAGAACCTCTGTCAGTTTTTTTTTTAGGGAGATTCGCCCTCTCTATTTGTCCTGTTTACCATTAAGTAAACAAAAATCCTACGTTTTGGGTTGCCCCCAGAAATGAAATAGAGGCAAATTTATCCAATGGGACCACTAGTCCTGGTGACCTGAGGGGCCCCATGGGATTACCCTAATTTTTGGGGAACTCCTCTCACTTCCTGTTTTAGCTAGCGAACAAAAATAAGGTGAATACATTTTAAATTGCTACATTGTCATGGGGAAAGGCTACAGTGTGTGACTATTAGGCCCCTTTCAGATGTGCGGATCGTATGTCTGCATTTTCATCCATCCGTTTGCGGATGAAAACGGGACATACATTGGTCCCTATGTGATTGCGGGTGTCAGCAGGTGAACATTCGCTGACACCCGTAATCATCTGCCTCCGCAAAGATCCGCTTTTGCGGATGGAAGAAACCCCTATTTTTTCTTCCTTCTGCAGAGCGGATCGGATGAACACTGACACACGGTCCATGTTCATCCACTCCCCTATAGGGGAGAGCGGAGAAAAAACAGGGCGGTCTCTGCACAGTGTGCAAGGAACCGCCCTGTCAGCCGACAGTTCAGCAGGGATTTACGGAGGATCCCCGCTGAGCAGACGGACACACACGGGGCGGATCAATACTGATCCACCCCGTGTGAAAGGGCCCTAACCTATAAAAGATCAATATTTGCATGGATGTTCTAGTTAATAGTCAACATTAGTAATTAACATTTGTTCATTATCACATATAAAGATTTGATCAATGTTTTTAAGAGGCTCAATTCAGTCCTCAAGTAAGGCTCAAGGAAAAAAAAAAGCTCACATGTGTAAAGCCTCAGAAGGAAGCTGTCAATTTGCCTCTTGGGATGCTCACAGGACAGCAGTGAAGCAGAGTTTATTCAGATATTCTGTGAGTAAGAACATTGGATTGTGGCCAAACATGGAGCCCCAGAGTAAACAATACATCTGAGGCCTCTCACATGGGTGGTTTTCTAAAAATAAGCCTTTAAATTAGGCTGGCCATAAATTATATAATTCTCTCTAGATTTACTAAAACCATATAATAGACTTTAATCACTTCCTGATGGCCGTACGACTTTGTACGGGCTGCAGTGTGGTTCCCAATTGCCGGGAGGCCATCTATATACGGCCTCCAGCTACTGGGGGGCGCGCGACCCCCAGCCGACGGCGGCGCGCGCATGCCTACCGCATTACTGAGATACCGATGCGCGTACCTGGCAGCCGCGATGTCCGCCAGGCACCCGCAATCAGCGGTTACAGAGACAAGGACGTGGATCTGTGTGTGTAAACACAACAGATCCACTTCCTGTCAGGGAGAGAGGAGACCGATCTGTGTCCCTTGTACATAGGGACACAGATCGGTCACCTCCCTCAGTCAGTCCCCCTCCACACACAGTTAGAACACAATGCAGGGTACACATTTAACCCCTTCCTCACCCCCTAATGTTAACCCCTTCAATGCCAGTCACATTGATACAGTAATTAGTGCATATTTATAGCACTGATCGCAGTATAAATGTGAATGGTGCCAAAAATGTGTCAAAAGTGTCCGACATAATGTCACAGTTCCAATAAAAAAAAAAACGCAGATCGCCGCCATTACTAGTAAAAAATAAATAATAAAAAATAATAATTCTGTCCCCTATTTTGTAGGCGCTATAACTTTTGCGCAAATCAGTCGCTTATTGCGATTTTTATTTTTATCTATCTTTTACCAAAAGTATGTAGACTACGTATCGCCCTAAGCTTTTTTTTTTTTTTTTAATTGGGATATTTATTATAGCAACAAGTAAAAAATATAGATTTTTTTTCAAAATTTTAGTTTTTTTTTGTTTATAGAGCAAAAAATAAAAACCCCAGAGGTGATCAAATACCACCAAAAGAAAGCTCTATTTGTGGGGGAAAAAAAGAACACCAATTTTGTTTGGGAGCCACGTCGCACGACTGCGCAATTGTCAGTTAAAGCAATGCAGTGCCGGAAGCTGAAATTTCACCTGCGCAGGAGGAGGGTGTATGTGCCCAGTAAGCAAGTGGTTAATTGGTATGCAATCAGGCTGGCCCTTTTACTACACAGTTGAAGGTAAATCAAAAGGAAATTGAATAAGAAAATTATATAATGTATGGCCAGCCTTAGGGACTTTTCTACACACAAAACTGAATTTCTTAATTTGGAGCTCAGCTGTAACTTTGTCTCAGCATTGAAAGCAACGCTAAATTATAAATCTACTGATGATAGGAGCAACGAGTTGTTTTTATTTCATTACACAATGTCAAATGGCTTTAATTAGTACGTTGTACATAGAATATTGTGGTCAAGATTTTCCTTTTACAAGATAATCTGTAATGAAGTAACACAATGCAGACACTGAATTAACTATGTTATAGGACCTCTACAGTACAAATGGTCATTGGCTGACATACAGCATGGAGCCAAGACAAACACATTAGCATGATTTTAATAACGTAGTATTTGTTTCTGGTTACTTTTCTCCATTACTGAAATGATGGATAGCAACTCCCACAGCCTACAGCTTCTCCTCCGGCTTATGAAGCATTGCACTTCCTTAGGTAGGACTGCCTGGGGCACAGAGCAGAAAAAATGAATTAGATCCTTCACCATTTTTCCAATTGTTCTAACAATTTATCAAATGGGAGAACAATTATCAGCATGGTGTCCATGTACAATTACCTTAGCAATGCTATTCGAATTTTCTGCTCTACTGTAGCTGCTATTCTAAATTATAAATTATAGGTTTTTCAGTTTTCAAATTATGTATAAACTAGGGCTGGGGAAATTAAAGATTAATTCCTCGATTAATTTTTCATTTTTTTGATCGATCAAAATTCTTTTGATCGATCAAAATTATTGACGTCACCGGACAGTCTGGACAGTGAGACTTAACCTGCTGGATGTGAGCAAACTGCACCCATTGTATTGAGGTACCTTTGTATCTGTGGAGCAGGAGGATGCATCAGGCTCCATCAGGGGAAGGGGGCAAAAATAACCATTGTTTTCCTGTCCTAAGCAGTTTTGTGCAGACAATTCTTTGTGTATCGACAACATCTGTTCCGTGCAAAAGACTGTTCAGTTCTTCAGGGTATATTGTTAATAAAATGCGATCATGTCTGCTTCCAGAAAATGTAAACAAACAATCGGGAATGTCTGGGTGACTGGCTAAAGTGATGCCTACTTGCCTACTTTAAAGTGACTGACAGTGAATATACTAGATAAGTTTTATAATTAAAAGTTAAACTAACTTTCTACCTTTTTCTTAAAGTTTAATAAGAAAAAATTACTTACGTCAGTGCTACAGTTTGAATTTAAAACGTATTAGTGTGAACTGTGAAGTTAAGTCATGGATTGTGGAAACTAACTAGTGTCGGGTGATTGTATGTAGTGTATACCACATTTACCACTGATTAATAAAGAGTTGCAATGAAAGGAGATTAGTAAAAAGTAGTTGGATCTGTAAGTGCGTTATAATTAATCGAAATTAGTCGATATAAAAAAAAAAAAATCGATTAATCGAATATGAAAATTTTAATCAGTAACAGCCCTAGTATAAACCATTTAAAGCAAAAACGATCTAAAAATGAACAGATTCATGTTTTAGGGAGTATATGATTTTAGAACACAAAGCCTCGATTTTAAGACCGGGGGCCATAAGCAACATTTCTGGTTATTGTGGATGATTTACAAAAGGACAGTTTTTGTTTTCTAATTCCAGTTTATTCGATTGGGTATTCTACATGACCAAGCTTTAGTAAATCAACTCCACTGAACTGATGTCAGAAGAACATTAATTTTCACATTAATTTTATTACCATAACTAGATGCAGATTTTGGTAGAATCTTGGATAGAATACAATAGTTACTATCGAACAATTTTTTTTTTTTGCGTTCTTGCATTATATGTGTTTAAAAATATATATATATATATATGTGTTTTAGAACAAAAAAGTCCAGAATTATTCTACTTTTGGTTTTACTGAAAAAAATATATGTGCTTCAAATACGTACAGTAATGTGCTTCAAATAACAGTTTCAGGTATAAATCAAAGCTCACCCTTCTTCAGATAGAAATACAAAACGGTTATTTTTTTCAATAAATGGTGCAGCAATCCTGGAGCTTTTTGTTAGGTCACCTGAGGCCAGGTGACAGATGCACACCGTGGACCCTACGGCTAACTGCTGCAGTTGGAACCCTGGGTGGTGCAGGAAGGCAGGTGCACTGGGGCGCCAACACAGATCCCACAGGAAGCTAAAACGTGAGATTCCCCAGGGTGCAGAGTCCAAGAGCCAGCTGGTGTTATCCAGAGCCCCTAGTGGTGAGGATGGACTTCGCTGCAGCTGACTCCAGGTCGCGGCCCCTGGGGTCTCCCAGCTCATGGTCACAGTAGGCTATAGGAGGATAAGCTAAAGGTCGGGGCGACAACCAGACAAGGATAAACGGTGAACAAGCCAAAGGTCACAAGCAGGCAGGGATAGTCGCAAACACGCCAAAGGTCAGGGTCACAAGCAAGCGGGGATGGTCAGGAACACGCCAAAATCAGTAACAGAGACAAACGTAGTGCACAAAGCAAGCAGGAAACTGGAAACCAAACACACAATATTGCACAGCAAGGCAGGCTTGGAGAACACACGGTGTAAAATAGTTCCTGTTGAGGCTAGGGTGGAGCCACACTGAGGGAAGATTACTTAACCATGCAGGTGTGAGAAGGCAAGCCCTAAGGCTGATACACAGACAAGGTAAGAGACAAACAGGTCATGAAGGTATTACTGCAAGGTCATGACAACTATACAGTATATAGTCAAGTGGGATAGCTTGATTGCTGAAGTGCAGCTCAACATACTTATTTCACTAAATTAAATTTAGTTGAGGGGACAGCAAAAGTACACTATTATACAAGTTGTACACTCACTACTTTACAATGTAGCAAAGTGTCATCTCTTCAGTGTGGTCACATAAAACGATATAATAAAATATTTACAAAAATGTGAGGGTGTACTCACTTGTGAGATATACCGTACATACATACATACATACATACATATACAAAAACACACACACACCATATATACCTTGTTTTTTAGAACGGTAGAATGTATTTCCTACACAAGGAAGATCAGTCAACCATGTATTCTATGAATAACTAGGCACCTGAAAAATAAATCTTTTTGCCATAGCTTTATATGTCATGTTTTTATGAATTTTTATGTAGCTTGTACAGGGATTAGGAAAAAAGAGCACTGTGACTACTAGCATTCCAATGTCATCAGGTAACATCCTAGCTACAGTATCTCATCCACTATATTGCATGTATGGCTTGTTGTAGCTCTTCACAGGAAATGTGCTCAATCTTTACTAAGCTAGCATGACACAGTCATCTAGGCAAATATTAAAAGCATAAGAAAAGCCTTTCTCTGCGTGTTGGATTAAGTTAAAAAGGCAAGCAATAGTGAGGAAAGACCATTATAAGAAAATGCTACCCTTAGGAACAACAAGCTGAGACATTCAAGGTGATCTGATGACCATGCCATTTTAAAGAAGGAGATATTAATAGAAGAATCCATAACAAACCAGGATAAGTGAACAGATGGTAAAATAGTTTATATCCAAAAGGAGGATACAGTTTCTGTCTGCTTTCCACAGTGCCTTGCCTAATTAGCATGAATGCACTAGGGGATTTAACCAAAGCTCCATAGCACTATCTGGAGGGATCAGCACACTATACCTACTTGAAACTATTATATATAGCTCAAAGGAATTAGAATATTCTAATGTAATGTGTATTTTATTTCATAAAAATAATCATATGTTTGGATTTAGGCTACCCTGTCCACTACTGTCACAGTATGTAACAATTGCTATAAAGGAGTTTAATTTGCTGGGGGTCCTCATTTTACATCATACTCCAGAAAATTTTATATTATATATATATATATATATATATATATATATATATATATATATATATATATATATATATATATATATATATATTACAGGGCTCAAAATTTCAAGTCCTGAGCTACTAGCCAGGCCTCAAGAGTTACTCGCCACCAGTTGCCCCACCTAATTCATACACTGCCATGCGCCTACAGTAGGTGACTGGGATATTGTGTCAATCTCGCTCCCTTTCTCGGCGAGATTGAGCACTTGCGAGCCCCATCGCCAAGATGGCTTGCCGCGATGGAGACAAAGCAGTCATAGAAGCGACGGGGATCCAACGCGGATTCCCGCCAATTCTACACGTGGGCGGAGTTTGTTATGAATCCTGAGAAGGAAGTCCCCGCTGGATTTTAAATAAAAATCCGGCATGGGTTCCCCCCTCAGGAGCATAACGGGCCCTTAGGTCTGGTGTAGGTTGTAAGGAGCCCCCCCTGCGCCGAAAAAACTGAGTGGGGGTCCCCCCACAATCCATACCAGACCCGTATCCAAAGCACGCCGGCCGGCCGGTCAGGAGGGGAGTGGGGGCGAGCGAGCAAGCGCCCCCCCCCCCCCTCCTGAGCCGTACCGGGCAGCATGCCCTCAACATGGGGGGGTCAGGTGCCGCGAGCCCGCCATAACAGCGGAAGGAAGTGTCGCGTCAACATCTGGAGAAGAGAAGAAGAAGACAACGTCACAGAAGAGGGGATTGGCCGCCGCTAGTAATTGCGCTAACACACGAAGATAGCGGCGGCCAGTCCTGAAGAAGAAGAAGACACCGGAGAGCGGAGAAGACCCCCGGAGAGCCGGAGAAGACCCCCGGAGAACGGGAGAAGACCCCGGAGAGTGGGAGAAGACCCCGGAGAGTGGGAGAAGACCCCCCCGCCGCCGAAGATGTCGAAGTAAGCCCGCCGGGTGGTGGGCGCTTTTATCAAAGCGCCCCCCCGGCGGCGGAAGAGAACCAGACGGCGGCGAAGAACAGCGGCACCCACCCCCCGCAGAAGCCCGCCAGAGGGGGGCGCTTTTATAAAAGCGATCATACACCCCCCCCCCGGCGGCCAACTAATAAAATATTTCAATACCCTGTGTGGTTTGTGTTTACACTTTGCCTCCAGGTGAATGGGTAGGGGTACAATGTACCCCATACTCATTCACTTAGGGTGGGGGGCCGGTATCTGGGGGCCCCCTTATTAAAGGGGGCTTCCAGATTCCGATAAGCCTCCCGCCCGCATACCCCGACAACCAACGGCCAGGGTTGTCGGGAAGGGGCCCTGTCCTCATCAACATGGGGAAAGGGTGCTCTGGGGTGAGGGGGGCCGCAGTGCACCCCCTGCCCCAGAGCACCTGACCCCCCCCATGTTGAGGGCATGCTGCCCAGTACGGCTCAGGAGGGGGGGGGGCGCTCGCTCGCCCCCACTCCCCTCCTGACCGGCCGGCCGGCGTGCTTTGGATACGGGTCTGGTATGGATTGTTTTTTCGGCGCAGGGGGGGCTCCTTACAACCCATACCAGACCTAAGGGCCCGTTATGCTCCTGAGGGGGGAACCCATGCCGGATTTTTATTTAAAATCCGGCGGGGACTTCCTTCTCAGGATTCATAACAAACTCCGCCCACATGTAGAATTGGCGGGAATCCGCGTCGGATCCCCGTCGCTTCTATGACGCACTCGCTGGAATGTGCTTTTACTATTCCAGCGAGTGCGAGATGTCGGCAGGCACTGTAATTGCACCCGTAAACACGCCCTTGTAGATTATCTCATGGAATGACACTGTTAAATGTTTTATGCAGAATCAAGTTACACAATTAAATATTACCAACAACAACTTTAACAAAATGGGACAGGGCATGGGGCAGACCAGAGGGACAGGGCACTGGGGGCAGACCAGAAGGACAGGGCACTAAAACTGGGTCTCTTTCCCATTCTCTTGCTGTCTCCTCTGCAACTCCCATCCATCCTCTCTCTCTCCCTCTCTTATTCATCTCATCATCAGGAGACTGCGTGTGCGGCTCCACGCTTGCATGTCCCTACTTTTCCCTTTTATTCAGGCTGGCAGTGAGGAGAGGAGCTGCAGCACAGCGGGAGGGAGTACAATCCAGCGCTGAGATTCACACAACTGCACAGCTATTGACACCATAGCACAGCGCACACTGACACCGCACAGCACACATTGAGACCAGTCTGTTCGCAGTGCTCAGGCTGAACTGTTGGACACTTACATAGAGCACAAGGAGAAGAAAACTACACAAACTGGAAGGCTGCCGCTCTCATGTCAGGGCAATTTTCAGTGAGCGCTGCACCGGAGTGGTCATTTTCGCAATCCTCCACCTCACTCATTACTTCCTGCTCCCTGCTCTCCAGCTACATTGGAGAGGTCATACTGTTAGGTCCCTTGGTTTAATGAGAATTGTAAGGAGAGCACCTGTGTACTGCTCTGCCTGTGCGCGGCTCACCAGACTACTTTTCCCGAGCATGCACCTTTCCTCTTTGGCCGCCAATCTAATCGGGACTCTAAATGTAGGCACAGATTGGAGGGAGATTGGTCATGCAGCCCTGTCATCACTCACCCCCAGCTTAAATTCACTCGTCAAATGCTAGTAGGCGAGTGGAAATTTTATGAATATATATATATATATATATATATATATATATATATATATATATATATACACACACACACACACACACACACACACACACACACACACACAAAGCAACAAGAGCAAAGGTAGCACTACAATCCACCTTCTACCATCACCCATTACCACTTCTGAAAATTCCTCTAGATCTACAACCATTTCCAATTCCAATGCAACAATGCAAGCAATTACAATACTTCAGATTCTCCCAAAGACACATATCAATCTACCAATTCCCAGGTCATTTGTTGGATCTACTTTTAGGGAAATCAAGCCAGCCCACATAGCTTAACTTAAGCTGTGCGCATGCACATCTGCGTAGTTCTGCAGACAGTATTATGCATGTCACGCATCTGTGAGCAAAGGGTATGTCAATGTTTGTGGGTTTGCATGTAACAGTTATTGTGAATAGTTGTGCCAATAGGGCTATTTAAGGCTGAGACCTGCAGGATTCCAATGCTGAGAGACCTTTAGTTGTAATCCGACTCGTGCTTTTGCATCTGATCCAGGTCTCATTACCAACCTGGCTTGTTCCCTGACTCTTCTGTGGTACTATGTCTGTGACCTGCTCCTGTACTGACCCTAGCTTGTTATCCACATTTGAATTAGGCCTGCTACTCTGGTTTCTCACTGCCCACAAGTTGCTGACCAGGTCTGTCCCTGATTCTGTTTGGTGTATTGTTTAAAGACTGAAGAGAAACTTTAACCCAGAGGCTGAGAACTCTGATATAAGCAAGCTGATATATTCAAGGATCGCTTTATGGCAAATATTACCTGAAAGACCTGTAAGGCCACGTACACACGATCGTGTGTGGGCGCCATCGGTTATTTATCCATCGGTTAAAAAAAAGAAAACTTGTTTTAAATTTAACCGATGGATACCTAACCGATAGCAAAAAAACGATCGTTTGTAGGCACGACCATCAGTTAAAAATCCATGCATACTCAGAATCAAGTCGACGCATGCTTGGAAGCATTGAACTTAATTTTTTTCTGCATGTCGTGTTTTACGTCACCGCGTTCTGACATGATCGGTTTTTTAACCGATGGTGTGTAGGCACGACTGACCATCAGTCAGCTTCATCGGTTAACCAATGAAAACGGTTCATCAGACCGTTCTCATCGGATGGACCGATTGTGTGTATAGGGCTTAAGGCTTAGCATACTGGAAACCAAAAGACATGCCTATTCCCCAGGAACAAAACCAGGCACATATCTCACAACCTATGCTCTGAACTTTATAATCTAGTAAAACTGTTAACACTGGAAAATTAGAAACATACAGAAGGATGTAGTTATTTTTTGTTCAAGTATCATGGTATTGTGCGCCTTAAAAATAACCACACCATCTTTTTACAGAACAGCCTGTATTTCTCCTGATGTTACCTGTGGGATTTTCTTTGTATCCTGAACACTTCCAGTGGCAGTTGTGGCTGAAATCTTTCTTGATCTACCTGACCTTGGCTTGGTATCAAGAGATCCCCAAATTTTCCACTTATTATTAACTGACAGTACTGACTGGCATATCAAGGTTTGGATATCTTTTTATATCCTTTTCCATCTTTGTAAAGTTTCATTACCTTGTTACGCAGGTCTTTTGACTATTTTTTTCTACCTCCTCCAGTGTCTAGCTTGCTTAGTGGATCTATGTGAGAGCTAACAAACTCATTGAATGTTTATACACAGTGTAACGTTTGGGGGCCGTAGCTCAACAGGGATTCAGTGCTTAAACCGTTGTTTTAAAGGAAAAAGGCTTTTATTCACAGAAAAGCAAAATAAGGCTTTCTCAGCATGCCAAAAACTATAACATAAAAGTCCGCTTGGCTCCAGCGTCAACAAAAAGTCTACTTATATCCAGCACAAAACAGTGAAAGCAAAATGACATACGGTTTGTTGCAAGATCAATCTTCACCCCCTGCACTTCAAAAGTCCTCACTGTGCAGCTAGCAGACTTCCATCTTGTCCTCACAGGTGCACTCTCCAAACTCACTCCCCATCTCCAGCACCACTTCCTGCTTTAATAGGTGGATCTCTGGGAGAGTTAACACCATGTGCGCTGGCTCCCAAGGTTTAGGAGTGGAGGCTCCGTCCCACCCAAATAACACTTTGGAGCCTCCAAAATTCCAGGCCCCAAACTACTTTATTAAAGATAGAGAAGACTGCAAGCCAGTCCTCTCTGAATTAGCGCCTGCCTGGAACTTTTCACCCACTTTTGGGTGACCCCCTGAACCTTCTACCTCTATTTAAATGGACCATAGTCCAAATAGTGGTGCCGTATAGCACCCGTCCAGGACCCAACCCCGGCGTCCTGTACAACAGACACTAATTGTGATTTAAAAAGCCACAAATGTGGGAAATTAACCTCTAATTGCCACATTAACCTGTGTGTGCCACCTTCTGTGTCTGTACCAAGGCCAAACATTCGAGGGTATGTAAACCTTTGATCAGGGCCATTTGGGTGATTTCTGTTATCATTAAGATTTAACCACTTAAGGACCCCCGCACGCACATATACGGCCACAGAATGGCTCGTACAGGCACAAGGGCGTAAATTTACGTCCCCGCCTGAGTGCGGTTCGGGGGTCCCATCGGGACCCCCTCCGCGGCGTGCGGGGGTCCCCCTACCTCTGGGAGCGATCCGGGATCTGCGGGCGGATGTCCGTGATATCCGCCCCCCCCCCCTGCGATCGCTCCCAGCCAATGGGAGCGCGCTCCCAGCCTGTCACTTCCTCCTCCTGTGTTTACACAGGAAGGAGGAAATGATGTATTCTCTCATCGCAGCGCTGTTTCCCAGCGCTGCTGATGAGAGAAGACATCACAAGTAAGTGTGCACCAACACAACACTGACACAAACTCACATAGGCATATTAACCCCTTGTGATCGCCCCCCCCCACCCCCCTGTCACAGTGTCACTGAATGCAGTGATTTAATCACTGCATTTAGTGTCAGTGTGACAGGCAGTGTAAAAAACAGTTAGTGTTAGGTTCAGGATAGCCCCCCCACCCCCCCTAATAAAGTTTTAACCCCCTGATCACCGCCCTAGTTAACCCTTTCACTCCCTATTGCCAGCGTCACTAAGCGATCATTTTTCTGATCGCTGTATTAGTGCCGCTGTTCCCGCTAGGTAGCTATTTTTTTTTATTGCGATTTTTTTTTTACTAAAGACATGTGGCTAAATAAATTTTGGCCTAAATGTTTGACTAAAATTTAGTTTATTTGATTTTTTTTTTAACAAAAAGTAAAAAATAGTGTTTTTTTTTCAAAAATGTCGCTCTATTTTTGTATATAGCGCAAAAAAAAAAAATCGCAGAGGTGATCAAATACCACCAAAAGAAAGCTCTATTTGTGGGACGAAAAGGACGCAAATTTTGTTTGGGAGCCACGTCGCACGACCGCGCAATTGTCTGTTAAAGCGACGCAGTGCCGAATCGCAAAAACACCTTGGGTCATTTACCAGCGTATTGGTCCGGGTCTTAAGTGGTTAAAAATGATCAAAACAACTATGTGATAATAAAGAGCTTCATGTGATTGCTATCTCAAAATAGGAGACAGTTTTTTGGCATAATGAGTCATATTTTCAATATGAATGCCAAAATTTCGCCAGGGAATCCAACCTTTCAGCAAGACTGTAGATCTTCTCCTGAGCAATCATTAATACTTCCATGTCATAAAACACTTGCAGGAAACCTGCACTCAAATGAGATCAAACAGCAGGGAATAAGAGCTTTCACTGGATTTTTACCGAGCTGAGTTTACAGCATCATCTCAGTGTCGTATTAGTGGCAACTGATGTAATCTTTTGATATGTACAGCATTTTTGGGATAGGATCTTTGTGTCTGATAGGATCGCAGACACAAAAAACATCGACACTGATCTAAAAAACTTAAGTAAAACAGTAACAAGACATTAGCCAACTTCATATGCATCCTGGGTCACAGGGAGGTTTAAAGCTAAAAAACACATCTGATCAGTCATATTTCACATACATTAATAAAAATAGAATATATGTTGTTATTTTGAACTTAAACAGGGTATTTTTTTCCTGTTAATAATAAAAGCTGCCGTTTCTCAATTATAAAAGGCATACAGTCTCTGGATTTTTTTAAAGTTCCTGGATTGGTAAATTCTAGAAATATACATTTTAATATAATATACTCATGGTATGATAGGATAGTTTATACATTTGATTACATTTTCAGTGAATGGTAAAAAAATTAAACATTTTCTTTTTAAAATTACTACTTCCTGGCACTTTACTTGAACCAAATTAAATGCATCCTTTCTACAGATTATAAAACTCTACTTACTTGCAATATAATTATTCAGCAGAATCTTATCTACATGTAAGGTAACGCTGCTTTAAAATTCATTCTTTACGATGATCAGTAATATCATACATATATACACATTAATGGGCCTCTAGGGCTAGATTCACATAGACATTAAAAGTGTGCTTAGCAGGCATTTTACCTTCCATCTTCACCTTCTAACTGTATGTTTCTAATATGCTGTGCTCTGGTACTGTATGTGCTGCGTCACATTTTATCATGGCTTTAGGCAGTCTGCAGTCTATTCACTTTTAATAGGTTTTAGCGCAGCAAAAATCGCATTAACAATATTTTTTTTTTTTTTGTTAAGGTGTACTGCAACCCGTATTCTGCATTGTGATGTGCTGTGGAAAGTTGCATTGTGTGTGCTTTGGGGTGCTGTTCAAAATGGCTAACAAGGTATATACACATTGCATTCCAGTATGCTGCAGAAGACTGCGATTACCACAATGCACTAGGTCTGAATGCACCGAAATGTTGGGAAGTTTGTACTGACCTGAGCATATTACATGCAATGTTCAAATTGTGCCAGGCATTCAATTGGCACAAGTGAAACACAAGTTCTGAATTCTCTTTGTATCTAATGTCTATATAAATACAGCCTAATGCCGAATATATGAAGAAATATGCAAACAGATAAAAAATATTCACTCCTATTTATCCTGTATTGCGCAGCAAATCTATTTTTCTATTTCCATGAATAGGTATTCATTGTTGCTCTAATCTTTTTTTTTTCTTTTTTAATTCCTCTATATATAAATGCATGGGTTGAGAAATCAGATGAGCATATTAATATGGGCCATTAGGTAAGAAAGCTAGCACTGGAGCGAAATTAATATATATAAAACAGCCATCATATAGAAATAATTTGAAGGAGGGAAGCGAAAATGGGACCGACGGTTTGTTTTGTATGTTAGGTTGCTTGATTGGTAGCTTTGTCTTTTGTTTGTATACACAAGTCGGGTGGGGTAATGTGATGTAAATGGACATCAATGTCCATTTTGCGTTTAATAAAAATAAAAAAATAAAATTTGAAATACATTGTAAATTAAGTTATTTTTAGCGTTTCTACTAATAACTTTACAAGGCCTTAAAGGGGTTCTAAAGGTACAAGTTTTTTTACCTTCATGCATCCTATGCATGAAGGTAAAAAAACATCTAGCAGCACCGGCCCCCCCCGAGCCCCCGTTGTACTTACCTGACCGTTCGAATCTCCCGGGCGCGTCCACGTCGTCCTCTTCGGTTCCCAGCCTGGCCGTTGATTGGCTAGGCTGGGCGGATTGATAGCAGCGCAGCCATTGGCTAGCGCTGCTGTCAATCAGGGTGGATGACGCGGCGCGCTGGGGGGCGGAGCCGAGTGATACAGTCGGCGGCTATGGCCGCCGCTGTATCACGGGAGCGCGCTCGCAAAAGCTTTCCTCCATGCGAGCGCCCTCGCATGAAGAAGGAAAGCTTTTGCGAGGAGGAGCCCAGACAGCCGCCGAGGGACACCAGAAGACAGGTTTCCGGGCCACTCTGTGCAAAACGAACTGCACAGTGGAGGTAAGTATCACATGTTTGTTATTTTTTTTAAAAAAAATCCCTGACTTTAGTGACCCTTTAAATCACATATTTACATGTTTTTATTTTATTTTATTTGAAATGTCTTTGAATTTTTCTAAAAGGTTTTTCTAATAAAAAAAAAGAAGATTGCTCTATGTATCTAGATTACTAATGTAATGCGCAGAAATAATAATCCACAGATCGCTTTTACATGTAGCTCTCAAAAAACAATAGAAAGACCTTTGTCAGCAACCTTTGGGCTCGTGTTGATGGCATCAGCTTAAAATCAGAGATGCTTTTGAGACCATTCAGAATTCATTGACAGATGCTTTTGACCACCTTCCAACCTGCATTTAACCCTTAGGCATATATGGAGTACAAACCCTGTCCAATGCAAACAGAAGCCCAGTGACACACGCCCTTAAAAAGACTACAATTCCCAATAAATGGGCAGCACAGTGGTGTGGTGAGTAGCACTGTCGCCTAGCAGTAAAAAGGGTTGCGGGTTCAAATCCTGAACACAACCTGCCTGGAGTTTGCATGTTCTCCCTGTGCCTGCGTGGGTTTCCTCCAGGTTCTCAGGTTTCCTCATAAAATCCAAAGATATGCTGGTAGGTTAATTGGCTTCTGCCTAAAATTGGCCCTAGTATATGAATGTGAGTTAGGGACCTTAGATTGTAAGCTCCTCGAGGGTAGGGACTGATGCGAATGTACATTGTATATGTAAAGCGCTGTGTAAATTGACGGCGCTATACAAGTACCTAAATAATAAATGGATTACCAGTGTCGCAAGGGCAAACAGTACAGAGGACCAAAAACGAGTAAATGTAGCGATCCTCTCTAAAATGTTGTACCTGTTCAGGGTTTTGCTGCTTCAAGTGCCCTCTCACTTCCTTCGAATACTACAATGAAGGGTTCTTTCCTATGTCTGTGGAACAACTGAACCACGGGTAGCGAGATTAACCATGTACTTCCCTAAATTGCAAGGTGGCCTCGGTCTCCCGCACATCGCCAAATACTACCAGGCGGCCCAATTACCAAAATATCACGCCTCCCACAAAACTCCTCTCTGGGTAGCACTGGAATTCGAGTGTGACCCCCTTCCCCTTGGCCAACCTACTGTGGATTCCCCCAAGTAGGGATGAGCCGAACACCTCCCCCCCCTGTTCGGTTTCGCACCAGAACCTTCGAACGGACCGAACGTTCGCGCGAACATTTAGAACCCCATTGACGTCTATGGACCTCGAACGTTCAAATTCAAAAGTGCTCATTTGAAAGCCTAATATGCAAGTTATTGTGGTAAAACGTCTGAGAACCCGGGTCTGGCCCCAGGGAACATGTATCAATGGTAAAATGTTAACATAAAAACAGTCGTTTTTTCAGGAGCAGGACCCCTGAAAAAACGACCGTTTTTAAAACTTTTTTTCATTGATACATGTTCCCCGCGAACGGCCCATAACGTTTGAATTTCGACGAACGGTCTAACAGACGATGTTTGAGTCGAACATATGTTTGAATCGAACACGGAGCTCTTCCCTTCCCCCTAAGCAACTGCAAGACAGTGAGGAACCTGGTCATTTGCCACTCCTTGCAGTTGTGGGATAATCTTAAAACAAAAATTTAGATTCCAATCTCCCCATAACCATCTTCTATCCCATCTATGATATCCTGCATGGACATCCCCCTCCTCCTTTAACCAATGGTCTGTAGCAAACCTAATCCAAGCCCATAAATTCACAACCCCTGACATCTTTAAGACATTTCCCACACTTTGTGAAACATACGGAATTCCCTGCGCAGGGCTTGATCTCCTCTTTCTACTTACAATTATTAGATCCACCACCTTACAAATCTCCACACTATGTAAACAAATGGGAAAAGACATGTGCATTCGTTTTCGTCCAAATTTCTGGGATTTTCGTTTTTGTTTTAACAAAAGATAACGAACGCACAGAATCTGAAATCCAAAATATCCGACAAAATTCTTTATTTTCATTTTGTTGCAAAAACAGTTCGATCTATATAGAAGATTCGACATGATGGTGACAATAGCGATCGGTGCCTATTGAACCTGCAGTTGAATGTGCCTAACCTAACTCTATTCGTCTAAGATTATTTGACAGAAAGAAAAGATTTGTTATTATAGAGACATGAAGATGAAGCAGCTACAAACATGATCACCGCAAGTGGACATTTATGGTCAAATTCTCTGCCCATAGGCTATAGAATAATTCTAATGTTGGTTGATTAGTAACAATAATTAATAAATATAATTATTAATAGTCATACAACATTAGAATTCTACTATAGCTTGTGGGCGGAGCATTCGACCATAAATGGACGATTGCGCCGTCATACAATTTAGCTGCTTCGTCGAATCTTCTTAGAACATTCGACAGACACCATAAGCCTTCAATGACAGATTCAACCTTAATTCGGATTTTTGGACAAATGATTTTCTTTTAACGAAACTAAATAAATATGCCAGAAAAATCGGCCCTTACAAAATGTTATGGCCTCTGAAACTAAATTACAAAGTATTAATGTGCTGGTACCTGGTCCCTTCCCGGATTGTCAAATAACTTCCATCCTACTCTACTGCTTGTTTCCGAGGTTGTTCGGACAATGACACGCACCTTCATATCTGGTGGAGTTGCCCGCTAGCCCAATCATATTGGGCCGACATTTTCTATATTCTTTCCACCCTTATTGGTAACACCTTAGCCCCTGACCCAGCCATGGCTCTACTCAACAAGAAACTTCCTGACGTAACCTATGTTCAATTCAAGCTACTGCTGCGAAGAAAAAAATTGTGAAGGCCTGGAAAAACCCACACCTCACTGTCTTGGAAACCATAAATAGGGTTACCAGAGCCATGGTCCATGCCAAAATAGAAGCAGTTCTCCTAGACAGGGTCAAAAAGTTTGAATGTCTTTGGAAACCCTGGGTCGACCATTACCTCCCTCCTGACTTCGATAATGCTTTACTAGACCTTGAATAGCCTTATAGATAACTTTGTCTACTCAATGAGACCAGACCCATATCTCCTCCCCCTTCCCCCTGGTGAACTCCTTCCTTGCCCTTCACCTCATTCTCCTTAGCTGCCTTCCCCATCTTTCTCAACTGCCCCCTTTTCTTCCTCTCTCCTTTTCCTCCACCTTTCAGCTATTCTCTTCTTTCAGCGCCGACCTATCTACCCATCATGCTGAGACTAGACATTCCCCTCTACCTGCAATCCCCCCCAAGGTCAGACCTACAAATGCTCTCAATGTATATCCTACAATTTAACCTTTATCCGTTTCGAAGACTCTTATGCCACGTACACACCAGCGGTTCATCCGATAAAAATCCGATCGTGTCCAACGTGGTGACGTAAAACACAACGATGTGCAGAGAAAAATGAAGTTCAATGTTTCCGAGCATGCATCAACTTGATTCTGAGCATGCGTGGATTTTTGACCGTTGGATTTCCCAGCAGACGATCGTTTTTTTCCTATCGGTTTTTTAACCATCAGAAAATTTTAATACAGGTTCTATTTTTTTTCACGATGGAGAAAAAAAAAACAATGGGGCCCACACACAATCGGTTCGACTGATGAAAACGGTCCATCGTACAGGGCATTAGACGCTTGTTTGTTTGTTAACCTCGAGGTAACTCCGACTGGAGCCCCTGATAATTAACCATTGTTCTTAGGAACCATATTGGTTCCTGGATTTCACCTACCAACAATCTGCCAAGCGTTTCCCAAACCAACCCACACCTCGTAGCCTTACGATGTATTTTTATGTCTTGCCGTTTTTTTTTTTTTTCTATGTTTTGTTACAAAGGGCTGTGTTCCTACCTCTGCAATGTGTCACTATACTACTATTGCAACCCCTTATCCTGGGGGAAGATTATTTTTTAATGTATCCTGTTGAAATGTATTGTTCTTTCCTTCAAGAAAAATAAGTACCGGTAAATGTAATCAATCAAGGATGGACTCCAATTCAGCGATAACCAATGTGCAAGGGACTTTGTATTGGATTGTGTTTCATTTTTAACCTTTAGAGAATTAGTAACAAAAACAAAATCAATAAAGGAGTATAAAACATTAATAATTGCACATAATGACCTAAAACATAATGAACTTCCTAGTTTATGACAAGAAGATGATTGTAAATCCTATTATGCTGTGAAAAAGCCTCTAATCTTCGTCAGAGGACATTAGTACTATGATGTGCAGGAAACATACCAAGAACGCATGCTTGTCAAGCGTCACTGCCTCAGCAAATAACAAAGACTCAAATAGAAAGCATGTTCTTGGTTACAGGTCATAGCCTGGTTCAGGTAGGAAATGCTGTAAGAAGCAGAATGCACAGAATGACTTCCCACTTTCTTAAGCAAGTCCTTGTAATGCTAAGGTCCACAATTTGACCATTAATTCAGAAAAATCACAAATGAATAGCCATGTCATTTAAAGGGCAAATGTCGTCTTTTTAATTTTATTGCTTGACATATAGGAGAAAGATGGGATTAAAAGCTAAACCCTGGGCAGATGTAAAAACCATATTAAATCCAATTATGTTTTTGGTAAAAAGCCATTACATTTATTTTTTGCAAGAATTGGTCTTAAATATCAGCTTTCTATAAAATAGCACTCACTCTGAGCTTGCATTTGAAGAAATACTGTAGTTTCCCACACAGCTTCCAGGAGGTAAAAACAGTAATGACCTCATCAGCTGTACTAGGTATAGGGGAACTTCAACTAAGAAGGGAAGTTTGCTTTTCCTCCTCTTTTTTTGCGCTGTTGTTGTTTTTGGATAGAATGTAAAAGAGTTTCCTTGCCGTTTGTATCTTATGGGAGGGCATAGGCATGCACACAGGGTGTGCCAGGTGTGCCCAGGCACACCCTAATCACCCTGTGCTGCACAGATTGCCCCTGCTGCTTGGCTGCAGAGAAAGGGACTCTGGAATCGCTGTCCTCAAAAAATAATAAAAAATGTTTGTAAAAAAATATTGTAAAATTAAAATAAAATAAATTGTAAAAAGTAATAATAAAATAAAAATAAACTACGGACAACTGTCCTTGCCCACTGACACCATCAACTGTTCTACTGACACTGCATATATATATATATATATATATATATATATATATATATATATATATATATATATATATATATGTGCATGTGTGTTTGAGCTTTGGAGTGCACACCCTAATTTGATAGGCTGCGCACACCTATGTGGGAGGGATTTCCAATCCAGGCTGACAAAGACATATGAACTGACTGAATACATTGCAAGGAAATGTTAGAATTCCATAAAGAATGTATCGCTACTTGTGCAATACTTTCTATGTGACCATTATTCCCATTATATGTACCACATTCTACACCGGCCGATATTCCGATCTTACTGCAAATCTGTATTTGCAGATATATCTGCAATCTTTATTGACATGTAAACCCAAGTATCCTCCATGGGCAGAGACACATCAATCCAGGCTATCTAGGCCTAATTTCCATTAAGGTGATGCAGCACTTTTGTTCATTTGTGCCAAGAAAATGATAGTCTTCTTGGTTCATATAATATTGGGGAAAAAAGTCCCGTACTGGTTAAATGTTAAGTGATATGTCCACCCCGAGACAGAACTTTTGAATCTAACTTAACGGAAAATAAAACATAAAATATAACACTGGCACACTATGTCACAAGAGTGGTGGTGGTCACACGTCAAATTTATCACACATGTCCATAGATAATGCCATGTTACACATGCCTGGAGCAAAAAAACACAGCCCTGTAACACAGGCATTAAAAACACCCTCTCATCCGATGTGGCAGAATCATGGAGCTCAAGCTCACAACTCTCTGCTGTGTTAATTGTTAGACATGACGCTGAAAGCGCCTGTCTCACACCAGCCATCATGTATTATATTATGTGGACTGACATAAAAAATAGTTATAGAAAACACTAATACAAATTAGATGCTGCCCAGCATGTACTTGTCAGTAAATATTCACACCATCAAAATAAGCAAGGAATGTAGATGTTTACATGCACAGTTCTTGTAGTCATGAGAGGTGGAGAAAAAGAAAAATATGGCAGTTGCCCTCAGCAACCAATCACATTTGGGTCCTAGCTGGCCTAATTTGAGTGGAAAGTAAAAGAATCCTCTCGGGTGCACAGAGTAACATATTAAATCCCACAACACTACCTGGAGTTTCCATGTTCTCCCTGTGCCTGTGTGGGTTTCCCAAGGGGACTTTGGTTTCCTCCTACACTCCAAAGACATGCTGGTAGGTTAATCAGATCCTGACTAAATTGGCCCTAGTATGTATCAATGTGAATTAGGGAACTTAGATTTTAAGCTCCTTGAGGGCAGGGACTGATGCGAGTGTACAAAGTATATGTAAAGCGCTGCGTAAATTGACAGCGCTATACAAGTACCTGAAATAAATATTAACTTTAGATCATTCCATGTTCCATAAAACTGTTTATGACATATAGAGCATGATAATTGAGCATGATAATGTTATACTTCCTCACATAAAAACATATTATTAAGAAATATTTTGGTTCTATCGCTGGTAAAGGAGCAACAACTGCTCAGGAGTTCTTTAAGCTATAGTATTGGCTGAGGATATTTACATAGGATCCTAGATACACCAACTAATCAGTCACCTAATTTGCAACTATGTTTTATTGTTTTTCATCATTTGCCAAGACAATTGCCAGTTTCAAAAGGATTTACCAGCATTTGTCAACATTCGTAGATATAGGGCCAGATTCACGAACAGTTAGGCTGGCGGATCGAGTGATCCGCCAGCCTAACTGTGACTTTGAGCCGGCGTTTCTGTTTTCTGTAACCAGAAAACAAGAAACGCCGGGTTGAAGTTCCGATGCGAGCAGCGTAACTGAGTTTCGCCATCGCATCGTTACTTCAACTTAAAAATGGCGCCGGGGGCGTTCCCGCCGATTTACGCTCAAAAAATATGTTAATGAGCGGAAATCGGCAATTCACGATCGAATTCCGGCGAGACGCAATGACGATACGACGTTTCCGGACGGGATACGCGGCGCATAGATATACCTACATGGGGTTGGAGTATCCTATGTTAGGTATAGGCGTCGTCATCGCGTCGGGAAAAAAAAAAAAAAACGTCGCTTGCGTAAAACGGTCATGAATGGGAATGTGACGTCATTGACGTTCATTCACAGATTTTGGAGCATGCGCACGGGGATGTTTTGACACTCGACGCATGCGCAGTACGTTGGCGGCGGGATCGCGCTTAGTTAGCATACTACACGCCCCGTACCCGCCCAATTTGAATTCCGCCGGCTCATTTGCGATGCGCTGCCGCAACTTTAGGAGCAAGTGCTTCGTGAATGACAGCACTTGCTCCTAAAATTTCTGCAGCGCAACGCAAATGAGAAGCGTTACTCCAGAGCAAAGATGCTCTGGACTACCTGAATCTGGCCCATACTGGGAATATTAACCACTTCAGCCCTGGAAGATTTACTCCCCTTCATGACCAGGCCATTTTTTTGTCACTGCATTACTTTAACTCACAATGGTACCGTTGTGCGACGCTGTACCCAAATAAAATTACGTCCGTTTATTCCCCACAAATAGAGCTTTTTTTTGTGTTATTCAATCATCGCTATTTTATTTTATTTTTTGCACTAAACAAAAAAAAAGACAGACAATTTAGAAAAAAATATATAAATATTAAATATATCTATTAACCCTCCTAGCGGTATCCCCCGAGCGTGACTCGGGGTGGATTTTCAATGTAAAATCGCGTCACGCTCGGGGTGTATGTGCAGAGCCTGCAGCGCGCTGGCTTACCTTTTATCCAGGCAGGGTACTGTACTTACCTTGTCCCTGGATCCAGCGATGCATCCCCGCTGTGTGAGCGAGCGGCGTCCTCGCTCGACTCACACAGTGCCTCCAATCTCCGTTCCCTGCAACGTAATGGCGCACAGGGGCGGAGATCGGCGCCAAATTCAATAAAATAAACAAACACATTACATACAGTATACTGTAATCTTATAGATTACAGTACTGTATGTAAAAAATACACACACCCCTTGTCCCTAGTGGTCTGCCCAGTGCCCTGCATGTACTTTTATAAAATAAAAATGTTGTGCCTGCAAACTGTAGATTGTCCATAGCAACCAAAAGTGTCCCTTTATGTCAAAAGTGATTTTAGAGCAGCTGGAAAACAGCGATAATAAATTATAATCACTTGCAGAATTGAGCGATAGCGATTTGTGGGGAAATTCTTCATAAAAAAATAAAAGTAATGACAGCGACAATTCTGCAACTGAGCAAATTTTAGTGTTTTTGATTTGATTACATTATTGAATATTTTTTATTATAATTACATTATTATTTGTTATAATTATTTATAGTTATATTATAAGTTTATGATTTTGTGTTACAAACTTTATCATACCCGGGATGTCTACTTGACTCTGGTTTGGACAAATTTAAGTGAGTTATTCCTAAGAATTGCAGGCCTACAGTATAAAACGCCAAATTTCCATGCAAAAAAATTGTACCGCTTTTGGTACATAATTCCAGACAGAATCAAAAAACAAAAAGTAAAAATAAAAAAAAAATTAAAAAAAAAATCTAATTTCTACATCAATTTAGGCTAATATGTATTCTGCTAAATGTTTTTGGTAAAATAAAATCTCAGTAAGCGTATAAAGATTGGTTTGCCAAAAGTTATAGCATCTACAAACTATGGGATATATTTATGGAATTTAAAAATTTTTTTTTTTTTACTAGTAATGGCGGCGATCAGCGACTTATACGGGGACTACAATATCACAGCGAACAAATTGGACACTGACATTTTTTTGGGAAAAGAACACCAATACAGTGATCAGTGCTAAATATATGCATTGGCACTGTACTAATGACAATGGCTGGGAAGGGGTTATCATCAGGGGCGATGAAAGGGTTAACTGTGTTCGTAGCCAGTGATTGTGTACTGTAGAGGGGGTGCTGTGACTAAGGGAAGACATAGATCCAGGAACACAGGATCCATGCCTTTCCTACTGACAGAATGGCAATTTGTCTTGTTTACATAGGCTGCTGTTCTGCCTCTGTAACAAACAATCAGCGGGTGCTGGCAGACATCGAGTCAGCAGTACCCGCTGATCAGCTCCCACTGTGCGTTATCACAGCAGGGGCAAGCCTCCGCGCCCGCTACCCAGAAGTGCAGGATCACACATATATATACATATATATATATATATATATATATATATATATATATATATATATATATATATACACACATACACACACACACATACATACATACATACATACACACACACACACACACACACGTGATCCTCTGCACAGCAGCTGCCCTGTAGCAGTAAAACTCCTATAGGATAGTCGTTAAGGTTACCAAGGTTTTGTACCGTTTCCAGAGAGAACCTTTAACAATACACTCCAAGCTACTCCCAGCTCCAACTATTTACCATTGTGTTTGCAAGACAATCATGTGGTGCCACAAATACCTGTAAAGTAATACATTTGGTCACAAAGTAAAGCATCTTGTATTCATGATGCACTGGTGCTTTTATTCTGGAATAGATCTGACTTCCTGTCCCCTATGTTGGAGAACTGGAAGCTCTTATTGGCTGTTCAGGCTGAGAGAACTCAGCAGAGCCTCTGGCTTGCAAAGAAAAAAATAAAAAACAGTGGCTTTTTAATTCCCAGAGGACTCTGAAATCTCTGCATAGCTTGAATGCCCAGTCATTAACCAATGCAAGTTTTATAAATGTAGCATAAATCCTCCAATTTACATAAATCATAGATATTAAGTCAGATAGACATTGTACCTACAACATCCCTTTGCATTGTCTTATCTCCCCTATACTGTTGTAGCACTCACCCTCGCAAGGGCAGCTGAATTTCCTACAGGGTCCCTTACCAGGTTAGTGCAACAGCAGCCAGGTACACAGCAACATTCACTCTTCTGGCTCAATGAACAATCTAGGGGTTGCCTTTTTCTAACATTTATTGCTGAACAATTTGGATAGAGCGTGTGGGATACTGGGATTTGGGATACTCCATTAGCAACGAACAGTAACAAGAGAACACTCACACTGTCACGACTGCTTAGGGCAGTCCCCTTAGTAATGACTCACAAAATGTACAGCACTGAGACACTGTAAGAAAAATCCCAGGCCAGGCAACACTAGTACTAATATACAAGGGATAGCAACAGCAGCAAACACAAGGATCCTGCACACAGACCTGTACTCACAATGTCCCTGAATACTTGGATGCCTCCTTCCAATATCAGACAGACATTTCTCCAGTGAACAGACCAGAACCTCAGCGAAATCCCTTGATTAGTTAAAGAGACTTTGAGCACACAGGCCCCCCAAGCTTTAGCATAGTTGGGACCTCGATGAGCATGCATAGATTTTCAGTTGGGCTTCAAGCTGGGAACATCTCCTCCTAGACAAGAACAGGGCTGCTTCAGGCTCCAAAATATTTATGCACCCCCCAGCCACATTCTGGGCACCCTCTCTTTAGGGATTGGCGGAGACAACATAAATATTCAGGTTATTGATATGCCTTTCCAGCCCACTAAATTTTAGAAATCCTGCAGAATTTGACCTCTCTGCCCCGTGCACTTTGTAAGGAAAGATCAGTTAACTGCTTGCGGACCGCCGCATGTACATTTACGTCAGCAGAATGGCACAGGCAGGCACATCAACGTATATATACGTTGGTGCCTTGCACAGTAATCATATATGTATGATTACTGTATTTAGTGTCAGTGTGACAGGCAGTTAGTGTTAGGTTCAGGGTAACCCCTTGATCACTGCCCTAGTTAACCCTTTCACTCCCTATTGCCAGCGTCACTAAGCGATCATTTTTCTGATCGCTGTATTAGTGTCGCTGTTCCCGCTAGGTAGCCATTTTTTTTTATTGCGATTTTTTTTACTAAAGACATGTGGCTAAATACATTTTGGCCTAAATGTTTGACTAAAATTTAGTTTATTTGATTTTTCTTATAACAAAAGTAAAAAATATTGTTTTTTTTCAAAAATGTCGCTCTATTTTTGTATATAGCGCAAAAAATAAAAAATCACAGAGGCGATCAAATACACCCAAAAGAAAGCTCTATTTGTGGGAAGAAAAGGACGCAAATTTTGTTTGGGAGCCACGTCGCACGACCGTGCAATTGTCAGTTAAAGCGACGCAGTGCCGAATCGCAAAAAGGGGCCTGGTCATTTACCTCCATTTTGGTCCGGGTCTTAAGTGGTTAAAAAAATGATATGCAGCTGTACCCTTGCATTGCAATTAAAGTGGTTGTAAACCCACTTTTTTTACTTTTACCTACAGGTAAGCCTATCATAAGGCTTACCTGTAGGTATAAAGAATATCTCCTAAACCTGTACGGTTTAGGAGATATTCCCCTCGCAATGCGCCGCTGATTGCAGCAGTGCATGCGCAGGGGATATCCACGGCAAAAGGACCGGCAGCCGCCGACCCACTGCCGATTTGAAATCTCCCGCACGCACGCGCGGGAGTGACGTCATCACCGCTCCAGCCAATCACAGCGCTGGAGCGGCGATACCCGGAAGACACGCCAGAGCAAGATGACATCTCGCTCGGCGTGGACCAGGTAAGTGTTCTTCACCTCGTTCCAAGGTAAGTATTTCATAATCAGCTAGTATGCGGTGCATACTAGCTGATTATGCCTTTTGCCTTGCAGGTTCACACAAAAAAAAAAAATGTATATGCGGTTTACAACCGCTTTAAAATACATGTATTATATTTAAAGTCTAAAATGCATAACAATAGGAACTTGTTGATCAACATATACAGTATATCACAAAATCAAGCATATGAACCCTATTTACATAAGATCAGTGGGTCTCCCGATCTTTATTAGCACTGGCAGACCAGTCATTGGGTATAGCACAACCCTCTCTTCCAGTATTATAGACGCATTTATTGCTGAAAAAGTAAAATTTTCAGTGCTGTAATCCAAAAACATCTGGGAATGGGATAAGAGGAGCCAGCTATCGCCCCACATAGTATTCCGTAGTCCCAATGTTCGCCAGAAAAAAAAATGAACATCATTTATGTTCCATCAACTACAAACCGCACTATACTGTAAAGGTCCTCCAAGCAGGGCTCAAGTCCTGCGGGAACGCATGGGAACGGAGTTCCTGCACTTTTTTTCACAGCAGTTCCCTTTGCAGGACTAGAGCAGCCAAAAGCAGCCAAGCCGCCCGAGCCAATCCTTCACTAAGCACCGATGCCCAGCTCGAGTCACTGTCAGGGGCAGGCGAACCTTAGTAATCCTTTAGGTTACTGGCCGCTTCCTGTATATGGATTCATCAGGTAGTGTGCGGGTATTCCGTCACTTCCTCGTTGCCGCAATGTCTCCTGGGAGCTTTTGTCATTGTTCCCAGGAGACATTGCTGAGGTCTGCCGCGAGTTATCGCGGGATTTAGAAAGAACTTGCTTAAAGTTCCCAGGAGTCATTGTGGCATCGAGGAAGTGACGGAATACCCGCGCACTACCCAATGAATCCATATACAGGAAGCGGACAGTAACATAAAGGATTACTAAGGTACAGGGGATCAGGAAAAAAAAAAAACATGCGGTTTAGTAATTATGCATATGAGCGTATCATTCTTTTTTTGGTGGGGGAGTGGATCTTGGGATCTTGAGTTCCCACACTTTTTTCCCCAGGACTTGACCCCTGCCTCCAAGGTAATCTAAGTACTTTACTGGATGTGTTTAGAGAGGGTATGGTCCAAATTTAGGGATCCCCTGATAGCCACACCTCACGACCTCATCCAACTTTTCAGCAGAACTGGATTTCTTAGGATGTTTCTCCTGTTATTCAATAAAGATTCATTTAAATTTAGGTAAGACATGTTTATCTAACTGTTTTTTTGTCCTGCCAATTGCTTCTTAATGTAGAACCGTTTCCTACAGTGATGACAGGTCCTCTTTACAGTGCTGAACTGCTGGAGCCAAGGGGCCAACTTCCGCAGCTCTAACACTGCAGTACTTTGAAGAAGTCTTGATGACCAGCCGCCCTTTTATGTCTCTCTCTCTTCCATTCAGAAAAGTCCTTGAAATGCTTTCACACAATGCAACAAGTTCTGTGAATGGTAGAGAGGCAGATGAATGAAAAGGATCCCCTTCCCCTAATTACAGAACATGTTAAAGCCCAGGTTTACACTAGGCTGCCGGCGTGAAGCCATGTGAGTTCAGCTGAACACAATTTCACTCCCATTTGTCAGTCTCGATTTTGGCCGCGATTGCACAGATGTCATTGTAAATCAAAGGCTGAAATCACAAAAAGTAGTACAGAAACTACTTTTTGAAATCGGTGCAGCGTCGCACTGATTAGGACAGTGCCATTGCTGGGAAAATTCCGCTTTTTTGACATGTCAAATCATACCAAATGTGAACCAGAGCAAAGTCTGAAAACAATGCAAGGACTTTTGTGAATGAAGGAGAGGGCAGAAAGGAGCACAGTTAAAATGGATGCAGCCAGACAGTGGAGGGAGATTTCTGCAGTATATTTGGCAAGTACAGAATCACAGTCAGGGGCGGACTGACCATTCGGGCTCTATGGGCACTGCCGAGGGCCCCATGCCACCAGGGGGCCCCATCAGGGTTGCCAGCCTCAGTAAAACCAGGGAGAGTATGTAAAAATCTGTGTTTTTTAACTGTATGTATCCTGTATATATATGTGTGTATACTGTGTGGCCCCATAATCTATTGCCCGGGGCCCCATAATCTCCTATTGCCCGGGGGGCCCATAATATTCTATTGCCCAGGGGCCCAATAATCTCCTATTGCCCAGGGGGCCCATGAGTTGTCAGTCCGCCCCTGATCACAGGATATATAATATGCAAGTTAGTTGGAGGGAAGCTTCAGAATGGAAAATATGTTTTTATTACAGATTATATGTGCAGACTGCAGCTTCCCTTTAAGAGAAGGAGATGTTTAGTTAGCAAAGGGGAAAAATGTGTTGACCTTAGTGCAGTGCTCCTTATTTACCAAGTTCAGAATTCACATAACTCTGAACCATCTTGACTCCTAAGTCAATTAACCCCATTTTCCCCAGTGAAGAGATAAGGGAAATAGGTGCGTGGTTGCCAATTGGCAATCAGCTACTGTACTTCTTTTTTTTAGTCTGCACTTCCAAATGACAGATACAACTACAGGTCCTATTTCTAAACTTGCAGTTCCCTATCTACAATAAGAGTTTCAGCCTGATAATATCACTCGAACATTTCCAGGGGGTATTTGAGATTTAAGAGATCGACACTTCCATTCATGCCTACTGGGATAGGAGCAGCCAGTTCTGCAGGTCTACAATGTAATAAGACGATAATCCACCCAGACGGCAATTTATCATGTTTGGCTAGAACATTCTATTGCCCTCTAGCCACACTCCTGGAACGTGTACCCTGCATCCTACACTTGTGTAAAAATAACGGACGCTTTATTATTATCATCATAAATTATAACACATTAATCAAAACAACCAGCATCAGAAGTCTGAATATAAATGAACTGCTGAAAACCGATTTGTAACTATGTCAGCTTAGCACTCAATGACACTTCAGGGCCACATTCATAAACGAGGACCATTGATAACTCACAATGGCCTTCAACATCAACCACAAATAGTTTTCTGTATTTTCACAAGCACCATGCCTGCATTTAAAGTGACACTAAACTCTGGTTTAAAAAAAATCTATCCCAGTACAGTGTAACCTTGGATTGTGAGGATAATCCATTCCAGGAGAATGCTTGTAATCCAAAGCACTTGCATATCAAAGCAAGTTTCCCCATAGAAGTCAATGGAAACAGATAATTTATTCCGCATTGACTTCTATGGCATGCAATACCGCATGTGGCAAGAGGTGGGGGAGCGCCGTAGAACCTCGGAAATACTCAGGGACAGCTCGGCTGATCTCAGAAACATAGTATTTGCAAAAGTGATTCTAAGGCCCTGTACACACGAGGAGACATGTCCGATGAGACAGGTCCGATGGACCGTTTTCATCGGACATGTCTGAAGGGATATTTTGGTCTGAACGCGGTGACGTAGAAGACACCGACGTGCTGGCAAAAGGAAGTTCAATGCTTCCACGCATGCGTCAAATCAAATCGACGCATGCGTACTAACCGTCAGACATGTCCGACAGACGGGTTTCCAGCGGACAAGTTTCTAAGCATGTTTAGAAACTTTTGTCTGCTGGAAACCTGTCCGTAGGCCATACACACGCTCGAACATGTCCGCTGAAACTGGTCTGCGGACCAGTTTCAGTGGACATGTCTCCTCGTGTGTACGCTCGACTGCTCCTAACCGTTCCGAATGTCACCGGCGCACCCGGCCACACCTATGCAGTTGCTTTTAAACCATTTCTGCAGTGCATTTTGTGTTTTTGAAACATTTTGTTTATGCATTCTTCATTTTCTATGCTTTTTTTTTCCCAATTTGTTGTTGGGTGGATTAAAAAATGCAAAATCGTGGCAAAAACACGTTACATGCAATTTCTCCGTTAAAGTTAGGCATGTGCAAAAGTGAAAAATTCGTTTCGTTTCGTTTCGTTTCAATTCGTCATTTAATAAATTTCGTTAAGTTAGGTTCGTTACATGTGTTGAATTCGTTTTCGGAATTCGTTCGTTTTCGACCGAATTTCGAAAAATACGGTCGAAATCGAAAATATTTCGACCGTTTTTTCGAATTCGTTCGTTTTCGACCGAATTTCGAAAAAATCGGTCGAAATCGAAAATATTTCAACCAGATTAGAAAACAAATAGTCTCTTTTCTAATAGAATTTTTTTCGAATTAAATTCGAAATTTTTTTTTTTTTTTTTTTTTTTTTTTTTTTTTTTTTTTCGAATTCCGATCGAATTTAGTCCGCGGGTATTCGATTCGGAATTCGAAAAAAAAAAATTCGATTTCGACTTTTTTTTTTTTTTTTTCGAAATTCGGTCGAAAATGAACGAATTCGGAAAACGGTCGAAATTTTTCGTTATTATAGCAATTCGGAAATTCGTATGCATCCGAATGTCCGAATAATAGAAAATTCGTCCGAATTTCGATTCGGAACGAAACGAAATGCACATGCCTAGTTAAAGTCTATGTAACCAAAAACGCAACATATTGCTTTTAAAAAGACCATGACCCTTTCCAAAAATGCAGCTGTTGAAAAAATAGATGTGAACGTGTCCCATAAGAAACCCTGTTAAATGGACTGTAGTGCGTTTCTGGAAAAAGCGTTAAAAAAAAAAAAAAACGTATAGGTGTGAACCGAGCCATAAGGCGGTGCTTAGTCCCAGTTTACATATATGTGAATTGGATGCACTTTGAACTGATTCACATGACACATGAACTAAACCGGCTTTCTATGGAACTGGATCGCTTATGTGCCAGCCGGCCGCAGGGCGTTAAAAAAAAAAGGAGTATGATTTTTCAGTCCAGTTCTGGTGCGATTTGCACCTAAAATGCTGAACAACATCACACCGGACTCGTTTTTAGAAATCGCACTGAAACTGACACATTGAAAGCTAACCATGATGTCTTTTTCTTTTACAAAGGAGCATGATAACTTTTTAAATAAGGCCCATTTACACCATGCATTTGCGATCTAGTTGCGTTGTAGCGCGTTATGATGTGCGATCACACTATTCCACAATACCATTTAAAGCAGTGGTTCTCAACTCCTGTCCTCAGGACCCACTAACAGGCCAGATTTTAAGTATTACCTTGGGGAGATGCAGACTAGAATACTGCAATCACTGAGCAGCAAATTATATCAGCTGTGATGTATTTCAGATATCTTGCAAACCTGGCCTGTAATGGCACGTACACACAATCCGAATATTGCACGAAAAATGTTGTCCGAGGAAGAATCGTCCGATAATCGGATCGTTAGTACAGGGCTGGACGAGCCGATCATTTTAGTTCACCCGATATTATTTTATCGGACATGCACGAAAATTTTCCTTGTACGATACCAGATCGTACGATTTTCGTTTGGTCAGTACAGTTGTCGTCCGAAAATACAACACAAATACATTACAACACATGACATCACTTCCAATTTTTTTTTTCTGTTGTACGAGAATTTTCGTGACTTATTCAATTCCTACTTGCAACTAGTAAATGAAAAAAAGTCGGACGACCTGTCGTCCAATTTTCAGATCATGTGTATGTAGCTTTAGTGGGTCCTGAGTAGGGATGAGCTTCGGCGTGTTCGCATGGAACACGTGCAGAGCCCGCCAGGAAGACAGCGCGGCGCTGCGCTAATTTACAGCCGGGGAGACATTGTCCCGATGCTCAGCTGCAGAGATCGGGAAATGTCTCCCTGGCTGTGATTAGCGCAGCGCCGTGCACACTTCCTGGTGGGCTCTGCACGTGTTCCATGCGAACATGTCGAAGCTCATCCTTAGTCCTGAGGATAGGAGTTAAGAACCACTGATTTAAAGATTATTATTTATTTTTTTATAAAAAAAAAAAAATCTAACAGGTCATATTTTCCAAATCACGCTACAAAACTGCACACACCACCAACATTAGGACATCAGGACAACCTGCACACGCGTTGACATGCGTTGCAACAATACAATATGAATGGGCCATAAAGGCCTTATGTTTAAGATATAATAGTAAAAAATCAAAAAAAAAAGGAAACAATATTTTCTGTATACAGTCTGTGCTCCTTCTGTTATATATACCTGTCCTTAGACCCTCTCTTTCACAATAAATAAGACTTCATTCAGTTCCTAACATGCTGACTGCCATCAGATAACTGCCTTTATTCACATTGTTACAGTTTTAAAAGCAACCTAATAAAAACAGGATCTGTGTAGCAAAACAAGGGAAAAAAATAAACAAAAATAGGATGTGACTGTCTCAGGGAAGAAAATATAACAAATGCATAAAAACATAAAATAAAAAATAATCACAAGCACAGCTGCATTACCGGAACCTTTCAACTGTCACTGGCACTGCATTTCCTAATTAGAGGCTCAGCTCTAGTATGACCTGTGTGTATGTGTGATGATTAATTGCTAATAACCCTGGCTGGATCAATAGCTGATCTGATGGAGCACTAGGATAGAGTGTACTATGGGCAGCATGTGCCTAGGAGATGAGGCAGATAGCAACATACATATCATAACATGCTGTGTAATCAGCAGCTTAAAGTGCTGGATCCTCCTGGAAGAAGATCCATGACAGCAGCAGGTACACAATGCCCAGGATCACACACCTACCACCACCACCACCACTGACCATGGCATTGCTAACAGACCCACAAGCAGCACTTCTAGTCCTGCTCTGCTTCACATCATCCTACACATCCAACAAGCCAGCAGCAGATCAGCACAAAAGATATGTCCATGTGCAGGAGACAAAAGAGGTGTAGACTACCTGACAGATGCCATTCCAGGTGCTGTGGATAATCCCAGGGTTGGTGAGCCTTTAGCAGGTTCCTATGGCAATGGAATAGCTGTGCCTTGTATATCCCATTCACCTAATGACAAGGGATGGAGCAGGCAGCCAGCCTGTGTGTGTGAGAGATCCAGTCCCTGTTCCTATAGCTGTGTGTAGCCCCCTCCAGGGGACTTCTCACCGTGCCAGAGCCTGGAAGGCACCATCCATCCTCACACCAGGCTGGGCTCACAGCTCTGCGGAGAGTGGCGCTGTGGCTGGCTATGCAGGCACAATAGCAGCAACACACACACTCACATACACACAGACACACACACTGGATCATTGAGGAGGTGCTCAGCCTGGCCACAGACGACTTACACGCAGGGGAGACTATTAGCATGGGGGGGTTGTACAAATCAATGGGCTTAACTCATTCATGCCTGCTCTGATAAAGCTTTACTATTGTCTATAGAGGCTTGGCTGGGTTCATTTACAGCAAGCATGTCACACTGATAGGGGAGAAAATATTACATGCAAGCTGAAGTGCAGGCACATAGGAAAGACACCAGTTTATCAGGGTCAGATATGGGGGCGCAGAAAAGGAAAAAGTCACCACTGTGTGTCACTTACTGACAGCTTGTCACAAGGTGTGATTTATCACCTGGATGGAACCTGGAAGGGAATGCTGGAGTATGGATTAGGCTGTCATTACATGAGAAACGGGGTTCCCTTATATCAGGTATATCTATCAGAGGCAACCCTTACATCACAAGTTCTCACCAGAGTCCCCCCTTATATCACAAGTTCTCATTGGGAACCCCATCAGAGTCCTCTTTCACATTAGGAGCTCTCTTCAAGGTTCCTATTAGACTCTCCCTTGCATTAGAAGTTCTCATCAGGATCCCCATCCGAGTTCCCCCTTACATCATGATTTCTTATCAGGATGCCCATCAGAGTTCCCTGTTACATCAGGAATCTTCATTAAGTTCCCCATCAGAGTCCACCTTTACATCAGAATTTCTCATTGGTAACCCCATTAGAGCCAACCATTATATCAGGAGATCCCATCAGAGTCCCTCCTTACATCAGAAGTTTTCATGAGGGTCCCCATCAGAGTCCCCTCTAACACCAGGAGTTCTCATCGAGATCCCCATCAAAGTCCCCTCTTACGTTTGAAGTTCTCATCGAGGTCACCATCAGAGTCCCCTCTTACATCAGGAGGTCTCATCTGGATCCCCATCAGAGTCCCTCCTTACATCAGAAGTTTTCATGAGGGTCCCCATCAGAGTCCCCTCTTACATCAGGAGGTCTCATCAGGATCCCCATCAGAGTCCCTCCTTACATCAGAGGTTCTCATCAGGATCCCCATCAGAGTCCCTCTTTACATCAGAAGTTTTCATGAGGGTCACCATCAGAGTTCCCTCTTACATCTGAAGTTCTCATCAGGATCCGCATCAGAGTTCCCCATTACATCAGGAGTCTTTACCAGGGTCCCCATCAGAGTCCACCTTTACATCTGAAGTTCTCATCAGAGCCCCTCATTATATCAGAAGTTCTCATCAGGGTCCCTATCAGAGTCCTCTTTTACATCAGGATCCCCATCATAGTCCTCTTTTACATCAGAAGTTCTCATCGGGGTCTCCATCAGAGTCCCCTATATCAGAAGTTCTTACCAGGGTCCCCACCAGAGTCCCCTTGTCAGGAAGCTAGTTTAGCTAATGCTAATTCTCATGCAGCTAACGCTCATTGCCCTGCAGCTGATGCCTGTGAACATGTACTAGCACACAGACAAGCTCATGCTTATGTCCAGCATGCACTGACTTGTAGGCACATTGGCACGCATGGCTTCACGCATTGGCGCCAAGTAGCCCATTTAAAGGAGACCCTGCTGGATGCTAACTGCTGGATATTCTTTAGCTTCCCCGATCCGTGTTTCTGTGTTCCTACTTGTGCTAACTGATCTTCTGTTGCTGACCCGGCTTGTTCCTGACCTTGCTCTTTGGATTCTGGATTTTGACCTTGACTTGCATCTGACGCTTTTATGCCTGATCTCCTGGTGCTTAACCTGTGTGTACAAGGTTTTTTACCTTGTTGCATTCTCTGTAAAAAAAACTTTCTGTGCCACAGAATCCTCTCCAGTCTCCCTTATACTTTCCGGAGCAGGTGCCCCAGAGAAGCATCTCTCTCTGCTCTCTCCTTCCTCACAGGGCACATTAATAGCAGTGGTGCCATTGGCTCCTGCTGCTGTTAGCCAAATCCTGTGATGAGGGAGTGGGGGGGGGTGGGGCTGAGCCCCGCTGTCTGTGCCTATAGATGCAGGCAACAGGGCTTGGGTGCTAGCTTGTACAAGTGCCCCCATTGGAAGCCTCTTCCTGCGGGTGAAATCACTGAAGAGGTGGAGCCAGGAGCACCAGCAGGGGACCCAAGAAGAAGAGAATCGGGGCTGCTTTGTACAAAACCATTGCACAGAGCAGGTAAGTATAATGTGTTTGTTAATTTGCCCCCTTTCGTCACGTGAGTCCTCGCTTACATCGATTTTCCCAATTAAAGAATATGTTGCCACAACATTTCAAATTCCTGATATGTGTCTGTTATAGTATTTACTTGTGTTAAACATTATCCTGTCCTCTGCATTTCTTCCTTTGTATGAAATCCCTGGTGATCCTGCCAGACCCTCTGCTTTTATATTTCATACTGATCACACTAGACATGAGATCACACCAATCCCAGTGTGGTCAGTCTTCTGACTGTGCTGGGGGAACAGCTTGCCTATCGTTCAATGATCAGACTTGTGCTGGCTCGCCCCTCCCCCCTCAGCCATTCACTGTAAAGATCAATGTACTTCTTGTTTTACAAGGTAAGGGCTTACATATACATTAACTCCCCCATCAGAGTGCACCCTTGCATCAAGTAACCCCATCAGAAGCTCCCTTTACATCAAATGCCCCCATCAGACTGGCTCATCATAGATCAGTGCGTGCACTCTCAGAGACCTGGGGAGGGCGCAACTAAAATCTGGGTGGGCACAGTGCATTCCAGGACCCCCCTAGATCCTTCGTCTGTGTAGACAAAGGGAGGCTACAATTGACTGTGTTGTTGCCAAATTTCCTTGCTTTTTCTATTGTATTAGGGATGGAAGCACAGACATGTGCTTCATTTAAAGTCCCACCTATGCATATGCATAGTCCCCCCCACTTTGTTGTACACAAATAGGGATGGAGGGTCCTGACTGAGATGGCAGTGTTCCCCTGCCATCTATGTGGGTATTTTAGTTCCCCCCCTGTGGCCATGTACCACTATGGGGGACTTGTTCTCAATTGAGACTTGTTTTTTTTTGTCCTTGAGATAATGGCACTGATGCGTTTTTATCATTCCAACGGGGTCAGTTTGCTGTGTTGTTCATTCACTGCCTCTTTTTTGCTGTCACTTACCCGGTAGCTGTGATGTGCTCTGCACGTCTCCCCTTTGTCCCTCCCCCCGCTCTCCAGGCGGGGTGGATCCATGGTGCATCGGGCGGCGCTCACAGTGCATCGACGCCACGCCCACGGGACCCGCGCCGGACGCCACTTGTGACGTCATGACGCTGGTCGCGATACCATCCATTCCAGCCTCCTGTAGCCTATGGGGATCAGTCTCCTCCGTGGGCGGATTTACTTCCTCCCCGATTGGAGCCCCTCCTGGCTCACGCATGGCCTGCGTGGCATTGGTGTGCGCCATTACACAGCTGTGCACAGGGAGATAGGGATGTATATAAAAGGCTGTCCACACACAGTCCTTTCCAGTTCGACGGGATCATGCCATACTACTGATGGACCCCTGTCTTTGGTCACTTAATACCCAGGTATTTTTTGCCACTTTTTGCCATTAGACTTCCATCTAGCTTGTGCATTTTGCTCAGATTTTACTTATATTCACTATTATCTTCTAGGCAGCATCCTGGGCATTCCTTCCAAGTGACCACTAATCTGGCTCTACTTACCTCCTGCTCTGGCCACCTCCCCTTACGAGATATCTTAACCCTGTGCTCTCAGCCACCTTTGGCGTACTCACCTCAGCTCCCGGGACTGACACCCTTAGTTGGTGGTGGTTCAGCACTCACTCACTCCCACTACACACAACATATATTAGGTATGTAAGTGTAGGACTGGTATGTATGTTTTTTTCACCTCATGCTTAATGTCATTGTAGACTAATATATAATTTCATCTTCCAGATTTGGAAGCATCAGCCCCTGATGAGTGCTTTAAGCACGAAACGCGTCGGGAAATTCATAGATGCAAATCCATTCTATATCTGACCCACTAGCAATAATGATCTACAATTGTCTACCTCATGTTATTTTTAACTGCACTGTGCCACTTTAAGGAAATGTGTGTGCTCATATTCTGTACTCATGGGAAGCTGTCCACTGTTCTTCACACTGTGTTGTATTATTCATTGTTGGTATTGTATGCCCTTGATGTCCATGCTTCATATGTAAAGCCATATGTCATGCGTTTTCCAAGTTGACATTAATATGTACCTTTAAATATTTATCCTAGTTATGTTGTTCTATGTACAGCTCCAGGGTTCCAGAGAGCCACCACATACTGTTTCATGCCAATAAACATGTTTTCCTTTTATATAATCCCACCCTGTCCGAATCCTCATTCAAAGTCCCAAATTTCCTTGCTTTTTCTATTGTTGCCAAATTGTGCCTTGGATAGGACAGGTAACCAGTTGCTGGTAGATGTAGCCCTTCACCATATTGTGTGAAACTCCTAGATATAGGCCAGTACAAAACGTTAGCCACGGCCCCAGTGGCGTCTCCAGCTTTCATATTTAGGGGGGGGGGGGCACATGGGGGGACAGAGACAAAAGTAGGGGGGCCAACTACAACATGCAATTAAATATATATGTATATACTGTATATATATATATATATCCTGGGGCCCTTTACTATGATCCCACAATGGGCCCTTTCACATGTTCTGCAGTGAGCTCTCTTTGTGCTATACTGGGGCCCCCAGGGTGGCAGAAAACAAGAGATATATGTTATCAGCACACCAAGAAAATATAAGGGTCCAAAGCAGTGGGAGAACTATCAGGGTTGCAAAGGTTGTTTTGCCACCGGGCCCTGGTGTTCTGCCACTGTGGGGTTCCCCAGCTGTCCTGTCCCTGCTATTGACAGTGCTGGTCTGACATCTGTCTCATTGGCAGCGGCGGCAGTCTATTAGGACCTAGTGCTGGTGACATTATGGGTGCATGCAGGGGAAGGCTGGCACTATTGGTTATAGAGAGCCGAGCCCCCAGCTGATCACCTAGCAGCAGTAATGCTGTATAACCTTGTCTGTTGACATGCTGATCGGGATGTGATCCAGGTGATGCTCCCAGTCAGATCTAATAAACACAGTATTTATTAGCATCAAGAGTACAACCACATATATATAATCAACCGTATGTTCCACAGCCATGTGGACTTTATGCCTGTAAAGTGTGGGCTTTGATCCATAAAATCACTGATATTTAACACTAGGATTTGACTGGAAGCATCACCTGGATTGCATCCCGATCAGCATGTCAGAGAAGGCTCCACTGCTGCTAAGCAACCTGCAGGGAGCTCAACTGCCTACAACCAATAAAGATGGGCTTGGGTGTGTTTGAAATCCCACATGCCCAATCCCGCCAGGAAGCAGACATCTGTGCAGCTGCGGACCGGGAAATGTCTCACTGCCTGTGATTAGCGCTGTGCAGTGTGGGCTTCCTGGCAGGCTCTGACATGTGGAATTTTGAACATGCCCAGCCCATCTCTAACAACAAATTGTGCTGGCCCTCCTGTACATCAGCCCCATAAAGTAACCAACACTGGGTTCCAATGTGCTGCCGCCGCCATGGAGACAGAGACGTTGTGAGTAGCGGGACAGGACAGTAACTCTGGTTGGTCCACACTGGGAGGATTCCCCCATCCACCTATAATGTGTGAATGAAAAAAACGTGATCAATGTATGGGCTGCCTAAGAGCTAAGACTAGCCATAGACAGTTTGAATCTCAATTGGTTCAGCAGGAACTGGCTGAGATTTGAACCATTAATGAGCAGATTCTCTTATGATTATCACTAGTGGTTTCTGTATAGCAACAAGTGATAATCACTGTTTGTCAGGAGAATACAATTGCTGGGCAGGAGGGATATTCCCCTGTCAGCACTGCCTGTGTTGATGGGAGAATCATGCAAGTTTCTTTCCTGCAATCTGTGGATGCAGGAAAGAAATTTGCACCGCATATTACCTGCCTAACTGAAAGTGAAAGTTACCCACGGTCCAGGCTGGAATCTCAGGCATCATTCACACACAGCCAGGTGCCACTCGCTGGGCTGTGAAAGAGTGTCATAGACTGATACTCAGCTCAGCTTGCAGTCACCACTTTCAGAATTTACAGGCTGGTTCTCCTAAGGACAGGAGAAATCAGTCTGTTTTTTTTCAGTAACTGAGATGAAGGCTTGCCCCCCCCCCCCCCCCCCCAGTGATCATGGAGTCCTTCCTGCAACTCGCTCTTCTCTGTGCCAATGAGGATGCAGGGGAAGGAGCAGATCGGGCAGGTATGGTTATGTGAGCGCTCGCATTATGCAGTGTGAGCGAGCTGAGGGAAGGGGGAGGAATCCCCCACAGGAGCTGACTGGGGACGCTCTCCCTCTCAGGAGAGACTTATTACTCCAGCGGTGGCCCGAGCAAAATACAAAAAAAATAATTATTTTTGGGGGGGGGGGGGGAAGCACATGGTGGGCACAGCATAATGTTGGGGGGGTCAGTGGCCCCCCCTAGGGATGCAATTGCACTGCCCTCACCTATAACTGACATTTGCAGCTAGGAACATTGGAGGGCAACATATGTCAAGAAAAAAGGCCAAGGAAAAATCCAAGGAAAATTACAAAATGTACTTGCCAACCTAATTGACCTGTCTAACAGTATGTGTTAAAAACAGGAGTTTAGTCTGCCTGACCAATATATCAACAGTACAAAAAGTAAACCACTGCCCCCACCCATAACTGGCCTTTGCAGCAAGCAGTACTGGAGGACAACATATGTTAAAAAAAGGCCAAGGAAAAATCCAAGTTCTACTTACCGACCAGCCTGCAACCAAATTGACCTTTCTAACTATGCGTTAAAACAGGGGTTTAGTCTGCACACATTTGCAAATACATGTGTTAGCTACAGGCCCTGTCAAGGCACCCTGTCCTAGCAATAGGCCTACTCACGACAACCCTGAACGTAGGCCTTAATATTCAGGAATAAAGGAATGTCCATTTTACTGTAACCTCTAAAAGATGACCGTGACATGTAACATTACATTGACATACTGACAGAATTCTTCAGTGTGGAACGATATACACAGAAACGGACATTCTGTAGCTGTCATTTAGACATTGAACACCAACACATAATCTGTAAGCCAACTTCCCTTTCACCTCCTCTCCTAAGGAGCGCCACAGAGTTGGAACCACTTCCCCCATGTATACTACTGTAAGTCCACAGCATTCAGCTTCCACCACAGATTAGAATCAAGGTGCCTTTGTTAGTTTACCAGTTTCTCTCAATTACCCCACCATAGCTCTGCCCAGCCAGGGGCAACCCCAGGTGCACTAGTATTCACCTCAGAGGTATCCACTCACAGCCCACAGCAGACCATAAAAGAATCAAGGCAACTACAGCTGGTCCTTGGACTACCCCACCAGAATTGCAGTCCGGTTGAAGACCCATATTCATCCAGATAGCTCTGGGGTGTTTGGCTCCTGTGTCCCAACTTACAAGGCCCCTCCTGGCTTTTCTTAAACCAGACTTTATTGGGAACAGAGCCATCTAGTGGCAAGCTAGCTAACTGCACCTTCTAACAGACAGTTTGTTCATGTATCATCCAGAGTAATTTCTGGACTATGATACTCAGGGCCGCCATCAGGGGGGTACAGCCGTCACAAGTGTAAGGGGCACGGGGCCAGAGGGGCCCACCTGGGCCATAAGAAGGCAGGACGGGTGGAGGGGAGCCGTGCTCTGAATTATAGAAATTTTTATAGCTTCTGCTGCAAGCTCTTTATGTATGTGCACCCTTCCTGTAATCTATACTGTGTTTATCAGCAACATGTCAGCTTTGTGAAAATGAGCTGGGACAGGTAGGAAGATCTTCTTTACAAGTAGGGGCTGTGTTCTAAAATTTGCTCTCATCAGAAAAGAGGACTTTGGACCACTGAGCAACAGACCAGGTGTGTTTTTCTTTAGCCCAGGAAAGACACTTCTGACGTTGTTTGTTGTTCATGAGTAGCTTGACAAGAGGAATATGACATTTCAAGCCCATGTCCAGGATCAGTCTGTGTGTGGTGGCTCTTGATGCACTGACTCCAGCCTCAGTCCACTCCTTGTGAAAGTCCCCAACACTTTTGAATGGCCTTTTCCTGACAATCCTCTCCAGGCTGTGGTCTTCCCTGCTGCTTGTGCACCTTCCACACTTTTCCCTTCCACATAACTTTCTATTAATGTGCTTTGATACAGCACTTTGGGAACTTATTTTGCAGTTACCTTTTGAGGCGTTCCCTCCTTGTAGAGGGTGTTAATGATGGTTTTCTGCATAACTGTCAGGTCAGCAGTCTTTCCCATGATTGTGATTCCTACTGAACCAGACTGAGAGACTATTTAAAGGGTTTGTAAAGGTACAATTTTCTTTTTTTCCTAAATAGCTTCCTTTACCATAGTGCAGTCCTCCTTCACTTACCTCATCCTTCGATTTTGCTTCTAAATGTCCCTATTATCTTCTGAGAAATCCTCACTTCCTGTTCTTCTGTCTGTAACTCCACACAGTAATGCAAGGCTTTCTCCCTGGTGTGGAGTGTCATGCTCGCCCCCTCCTTGGGCAACAGGAGAGTCAGGACGCTCTAAACATTGCAGATAGAGAATGGAGCTGTGTGTTGGTGGGCGTTCTGACTCTCCTAATACAGTTTCTTCTGCAACCCCCTGGACTAAATGAGCACGTATTAGTTCAGTATTGTAGAATTTTGTATGTATGGGGGCAAAAGGACAAGATGAACTGCAAAGGAATTTTGTGTTGGTTGTGCTTAGGGTTTGGCGTTAACCTTTGCAGTGTGGGAGGTACAGCGAGGGTAATTATTATTATTTTTTTTTTCATTTTTATATAGGAATGAGGAGGAGTTAGAACAGTTTGTATTGCTGTCTGTGTCACCGATAAGGAGATTCTCCTACTCTCTTTTTCATGTTTATCACTGAGAGTGAAAGTGAAAAAAAAATCCCAAATTTTGAGTTGTCATCAGAACAGTAAAGCCTCATACACACAAAAAGAATATCGGACAAAAGATCTTCCATTGCAGGCTAGTCTATTATCAAAAATGAAGAGGTTACTAAACTTACAAATATTCTCTTACTACAGATTACAATTTCGGAAGTGATGTAATGTATTCTATTGTAATGTATTCTTTCATTTCTGAACATGCGTGGTCTTGCTCCAATTTTGTTTTTGGACGAATATTATGATTAAACGAAAATACCAGATTGTACAAGACATTTTTTCATGCTTATCCCTTCAGATAATGTTGGATGAACTGTCTTGATCTTGAAAGCTGTGTACTAACGATTGCACTTTGGATTTTTTTTGGACTTCTGTACACGATTGCATAATCCGACAACACGCATTTGTTGTCGGAAAATTTTAAAGCATGCTATCCCACATTTGTTGAAAATTCTGACAACAATTTTTCGATGGAGCATACAAAACGGTCAGATTGTACGTTGTTTTTCCTGACGAGATTCTTGGCAAGAATCTCTTGCCGCCCGAGTGTACAGACTCTCCTTTCAAAAGAACCGTGGTTCTCTTGAAAGGCAAGAACGCGGTGACGTCATTGCGTACGACGAGCATGGGCTTGTCACATTCGATGCCGTCGCCGCCATCTTGCTGCACCCTACCTATGCCTAGGAAGCTACTGTCAGAGATTCTAAATGGACCAGGACTGTGTGCCTACACAGAGGAGACCAACACTGTATATAGTGGAATAAAAGGTGTTTTATTTACAAGGTGAACAAACAGGTGACGACAACCAGTGCACAAATAACACAAAGCATATATACAAGTGCAGGGGAAATGCCGTAATCATAAACCAAAAGCCAAGCCGGGGTCAAATACCAGGAGATCACCAAAGAAGCTGCAGACAGGGAATGGGCAGGAAGGAAATGTCCAGGAGAGGGATCAGGTCGGGACAGATCGGATTGGGTCGGGTCAGAAGTCCAGAACGGGGACAGCAGGCTCAGGGTCAGGTATCAGGCTCAGGGTCCGGTAGATAGACAGATACCAGGGCGAGTTCTGCTTGAACTTGCCGGTTATAAATAGGGGCGTGTTAATAGTGTTCAGGTAACACATGAACGCAGCAAGGGCCAGGTGCTCCACACTGCCAGGGTCCATCCGCTGGTGGAGGCCAGTACTGCATCCCAAAGGTGATATACCAGCAGGGGGAAGTTCCCCTGACAGCTCCGAACTGCCAGGAGACCCCTGCTGGTGGGACGCAGCACTGCAAGACAGAACATAAATAGCACCAGCGGATGGAACCTTTCCTGACAGCTACCGCACATGCGTCAAAGCTATTTCAAGCATTCCTGGCTTTCCACGGCGACCAGGCAAGTATACACACTCTTGGGTTTCTCGGCAGGAAAACTGACGAGAATCTCACAACAAGAAAATAGAGAGCATGTTCTCTATTTTTCTCGTCTAGATTCTGGGCCGTTTTCTTGTCAGGAAACCTGAAAGCCTCGTACACACGCTCGGTATACTCGGCAAGAAAGATCTGCCAGCAGTTTTCTTGCTGGTTCTTATCGAGTACACCGAGCGTGTGTACGAGGCTTAACAACACAGAAAGCAAGATTTCCTATTTTCATGGTGGGAATCATACTAAACATTTCCACAGGAAGCCATGTAAGCCATAGTTATGCTGGCAGATTACACTGTAACAAATGCAACTGCACTTTCAATTAAGTCAGATGTGGCACCGAAAGCATCCATCTGACATTGCCCTAAGGATGTGACTTGTAACACCAGCTGCAGTGAATGAAGCAGCTGAAAAAAGGAATGGAGTGTGACCACAACAGCTGACCTTGTTCCTGATTAACCTCTCAAGTGTTTGGAGGACTTCCAGTAATTAGGAGGTTAATACCAGCAGGTGTATAATTAATCCCACATTTTATGGGAAGGAAAATGGCCATTCTGGTGGGAAGCTGTGAGAGAGAAAGAGATGAGATATCGCTAGGAAACCTGTTAGCATGGACGTCTTCACTAAAATAAGTGTAGCCTTTGGAATATTTTTTTTTATACCACATGTAGAGTATAATTTAAAAATTAAAAAATATATATTTATAGGTTGTTACAATGTGCTTTGCTTTATCAGCCGTCATAGTTGATTTAGATCTCATTTCCACTCATAGGTCTTAGTCATCCTGGGGTTTGGGATGTGATACAGCAGACTTACGGTAAGGGTGATGTCAGCCATTTTCTTATGTTGCAGCTCTAATAATAGACAACATCATTGAGTCTGCTCCATGGTGACCTGCCTGAGTGTAATTGTGAATTCATCCTCTCTTATATGAGGAGGGTGTATTTGTGTAAATCCATCCCCCTATTTATTAGTAAACCATACTCAGCCCAGATGACAACAAATTATATCTCTTAGGTATAGAGTTGACATATCGTTTCAGTTACATGTCCGATAATCAATTCTTTTACAGAGTGAGCTCTTTGGTCTTGCTATGCAAAAACATATATGCGCTTTTCCTGCTTGTGTGACTAGATCATTGCCAATTCTGGCAATTTGGGTGCCAAAAATGTTACACACTTTCAGTAGTAATATAGGTGTATATAGTTGAGGTAGTTCTTTTATTTATCTGGCCAGTCCTCTTAAAAAAATAAAATAAAAAATTACTACTTCACTTTTTCAAATTGCTTTTTTTCTAATTATTATTCATCTAATTAATGAGACCCCCTCCTCCCTCCACATAGACAGTTTCCACAGGATATTCTGTCTTCTACTTGGATCATCAGGCTGGATTCACACTTGTGCGATAACTAAAATTGCCACTTCATCCCTTAAAATCTGAATACATATGAAATACACAGGTCCTGAGGCTAATTTAATGCAGATAAGGCACCAAGTGAGTTTAATTACCACCTTAATTAGCCTCAGAATCTGTGTAATTAATATGTGTTTGGTTTTAAAGGGATGAGGCGGCAACCCTAGTGATAACAGACATTGCATGTGATTTGCACAACATTGCTCTGCAGATCACATGCGATGTCTATGCGTTCCGAATTCAGCCATACATAGTATATGGCTGAAATCGCACCACATTTGCAACAAAATGGTGCAGGACCATTTTTAGGGTTGCCACCTCATCCCTTTAAACCCGAACACATATGAATTACACAGGTTCTGAGGCTAATTTAATGCAGGTAAAGCACCAAGTGAGTTTAATTACCACCTTAATTAGCCACAGAACCTGTGTAATTAATATGTGTTCGGTTTTAAAGGGATGAGGTGGCAACTCTAACCATTTTTCTTGGTCTGCACTGGAATCAAATCACATGGGCGTTCACACCTGTACCATTTGACAGTTTGCATTGCGATCTGCTAACCAATCTGGGGGTGTCATTAACTTTACATCGACACCCCCAGCAGTTCTCAGAAGGCAGTGTTAACCAGTGTGCGATGAAGGACCGAAACTGAATCGCAGGGTTTCCCGCATCGCACCATTGTGAACCCAGCCTAAATCTCCGCAATATTATGTTCATATTTCTTAAAGGGGTGTTCCACCCAAATGTAATGTTTATTAAAAGTCAGCAGCTACAAAAAGTGTAGCTGCTGGCTTTTAATAAACAGACACTCACCTGCTCCATGATCCAGCGACGCGCCGACCGGGGCTCCCCCCTCTTCTCATTTCGACTGTGGGCACCCACTGCGCATGCGATTGGACAGGCGATCGTCTAGGACCTGTCAGTGTCCTAGAGGATCGCCTACGGGAGGGGCTGCAGTAAGGCGATTAAGCCTAATCGCCTTACCAGCCCCTCGGCGAAAGCAGGAAGTGGAAGTCCCACTCCTACTGAAGCCCCCACTCCCCCCCAAAAAAAAAGTACATGCCAAATGTGGCATGTAAGGGGGAGGGGAGTGGATTAAGCGGAAGTTCCATTTTTGGGTGGAACTCCGCTTTAACTGTATCCAGCCATCTTTATTGCTGGTCTTCCTCTTCATCTTTTCAACTCAGCTTTTACAAGCATGCCTGTTTTTTCCAGTGAGTTGATTTTTTTTCCATAATATTTTTAGGGTAAGTTCGCTAACCCCATTCACAACTGTGTGATAATGTATGGCAAGAGAGTGTCTAGGGGTGCCTGCACACACCTGCAAAAGATACAGAAAGCCTGCTGATACAGTATGCAGGGCCAGATTTATAAGGGGGCAAAAGGTACAATTGCCCCAGGCCCCCCTGACAGAAGGGGCTACCCTCTATACACAAATTATATAAAAAAAATTAAAAAAAGATTATATATAGAACAATTTAAAAAAAATATATAAAATATAACAAAAAACGTATTTTCTTTTATAAATGTATCTTGGGAAGTAATATTTTGCCTGCTATCATCTTTGAGGCCGCGTACACATGATCGAATATATCTGCTGAAACTGGTCCGCAGACCAGTTTCAGCGAACAGATTCGATCGTGTGAACTGGCTAGCAGACAGGTTTCCAGCATACAAAAAGTTTTAAAGCATGCTTTAAAACTTGTCTGCTGGAAACCCGTCTGTCCGACATGTCCGCAGGTTAGTACGCCTAACCAGCGGACAAAAATCCCCCGCATGCGTCGTATGGATTCGACACATGCGTGGAAGTATTTTACTTCCTGGTTGGGTGACGTGGCGGCGTCAACGTCACCGCGCTGTCTGTCCACGGGGATTTTGGTTTGATCGTGTGTACACAGATCAAACCAAAATAGCCCAGCAGACATGTCCTATGAAAACGGTCTGTCAGACCGTTTTCATCGGATAAATCTCCTCGTGTGTACGCGGCCTAAAACCCTGGAATGTTGTATCAATTTTCAAAAACGTATTTTGGCAGCTCAAGCAAATCACCTACATTATGGCTGTGTGTGTGTGTGTGTGAGCACCTGCGACCTCAGAATGAGTCATGCATTTTAAAAATGTTTGACTCTCATTGAGAATGTAAACTCACCCTTTGTATAAGGGCCCCCCAATGTGAAGTGCCCCGGGCCCCCCCAAGATCTAAATCTGGACATGCCGATATGTTTGAACCCTGAGCTGTTCTGACTACTCCAATGTCAGGTTTCTGCAGCAAGGAGACCAGATGCGTAGCTCCACAAGGAAACTGAGACCAAACAAAGTATATATCCTTAAAGTAAAGTTTATTAACAGGGAACAGACACCAATTAACATACACAGAAAACAGTGAGCTAAACCCCAAAGACAAAATAACTGATGCACTTAACCACTGACTATATACAATATAAGGGACAACAGTACAGGGAATGTAACGAAGGGGGGATCAAAACTGGGTACTCGAGCAGGAGCAATGCAGAGGGCTACATGTACCTTAAGGACAAGTATCAGGCACAACTGGCAGCAAGGAGGCAATCAGAATAGTGATGCGATGGGGAAAGAGAGAAACAGCCTTAAATAACCACCTAATGGCTGATTATTACAGCCTGCTGGCTCTTGGGAGACACCTGCTGGTGGACACCGGAGGTGCAGCAAACAGCCCAAAGCAAAACAGTGCCACCAGCAGGTGAACTCAATCCAGGTAGTGTCAGAGCTTACCTCTAAGTTCATCTTTCACACATTGTTATTGGCCCAGCATTCAGGTAAATAAAGTGATGCTGACAGTTGTTGTGCCTTGCTTCATACCTGCCATCAGCAGGGCCGCTGATAGGGGGCGACCCCAAGTCCTCTTGTAGGGGGCCTGAACACAGTGGGGTCCACACAGGGAGGGGGATTTGTGATGGACGCCAATTGTAGAACTCGTCCTCCAGCAGCTGAAAGCTGGTCTCTCCCCCTCTCCTTACTGGCAGCTTTTATCTGCTAATCCTCCTCCTTGTACAGGCTTACTTACAGTACATAAGTGTTAGAATGCAGCACATAATTTTAGGATGGAAAGTAGTGGTGGTCCATCCATTGGGGGTGCAGGGGTGCCATCCCCTCTATTCACACGTCTAGCCCCCTAATCTACATGCGGAGCACCAGACGCATGGCTTCCAATGTTTTTTTTATTTTTTTTATTTTTTTGAAGCACGCGATTATAGCCGGAGGTTCTTTAACCAGTTGTCGCCCACCAATGACAAATTGACGTCGGCAAAGTGGTTGTTAGTTCATGACTGGACGTCATATGACGTCGTCAGGACATTGAGCCGCTGTGTGCCCCCGGGGGCGCGCATCGCGGCGATCGTTGTTGCGGGTGTTAGTCTGACACCCCGCAACACCGATCTAGGTAAAGTGTCTCTCACGGAGACACTTTACCACATGATCAGCCGTGTCCAATGACGGCTGATCACGATGTAAACAGGAAGAGCCGTTGACGCGAGTAGAGGAGAGCCGATAGGTGGCTCTCCTGACAGGGGGGTTCGCGCTGATTGTTTTTCAGCGCAGCCCCCCCTCGGATCGCCACACTGGACCACCAGGGAAGCCCACACAAGACCACCAGGGAATAATAAAAAAAAAAGGGGGCAAAAAAAATAGTAAAAAAAAAAATATGACAGTAAAAAAAAGATGCCAATCAGTGCCCACAAATGGGCACTGATTGGCAACATGGATCTATCAGTGCCACCCCACAGTGTCCATCAGTGCCACCCCACAGTGTCCATCAGTGTCACCCCACAGTGTCCATCAGTGCCACCCCACAGTGCCAATCCATGCCCAGTGCCCACCTATCAGTGCCCATCTGTACCACCCATAAGTACCCATCAGTGCCAGCCATAAGTACCCATCAGTGCCACCCATATGTGCTGCCCATGAGTGCCCATATGTGCCGCCTATGAGTGCCCAGTGCCGCCTATGAGTGGCCTTCAGTGCCGCCCATCAGTGCCCATCAGTGCTGCCCATCAGTGCCCATCAGTGCCACCTATGAGTGCCCTTCAGTGCCACCTATGAGTGCCTATCAGTGCCGCATACCAGCGCCGCCTATCAGTGCCACCTCATCGGTGCCCATCAGTATTACCTTATCGGTGCCCATCAGTGCCACCTCATTGGTGCCCATCAGTGCCACCTCATTGGTGCCCATCAGTGCCGCCATATCAGTGCCTGTAATTGAAACAGAAAACTTACTTATTTACAAAAAAATTAACAGGAAAAAAATAAAAACTTTTATTTTTTTTCTATTTTTTTTTAGTTGTTGCGCAAAAAAAAAAAATCGCAGAGGTGATCAAATACCACCAAAAGAAAGCTAGATTTATGGGGAAAAAAAAAACGCCAATTTTGTTTGGGTACAGTGTAGCATGACCGCGCAATTGTCATTCAAAGTGCGACATCTGTTTCCTGGTTGGCCAAAAGGAGAAGCAATCGTATTGGCCGAGGAGGAGCGAGCAGGAGGGAGGAAACACACGGCCGCCATGAGGAGACGCACAAGAAGTCGTCGCCCAGAGCCCGAAGGAAGCATTTCCAGTTTGATGGGGTAAGTGCAGAAAGACCAAACTGGGGGGTGGGTGTGCGTGGTCACACGACTGACCCATGGGGGGTGCGGGTGACCAGACCGACTGGGTCAGGTAGGGCGATACACCACCTAGACACATAGACACTATGTACAACTGTCTGCATGTAATTGCACGTGGGGTGGTTGCTTGTAATTAGAGATGGATGTGCACCCCTGGATGCAGACAGTTCACATGCTGGGGCACACGTCCATCTATAACAGCAGGTAATAGCTCTATGTGCAATATAAAATGGGTACAATTGCGGACAAACTCAGTCTGTCAATAATATGTACAGGCGTCCTGTCTGCAGCTGATTGGAAACATCTGGATGTACCCACTGACCAAATACACAATTTTTTTTGTTGTTGTTCCAAATGTGTCGAACAATGGTATATTTAATTATTAAAAAAATGAGAAGTCACCAGCACTCCAACAAATCAACTTTTAACCGTTTTAGTTCAATGCTGATGGCCATGCTGTTTCCCTTCCTCAAGACAACTCAGTGGGTCACTGAGTAACCCTGAAGAAGGCATATTGCATGGCTCAGAAACCTTGGCTATTTGACCTATGTGACCTTAAAGGGGTTGTAATGGAAACATTTTTTTCCCCTAAATAGCTTCCTTTACCTTAGTGCAGTGCTCCTTCACTTACCTCATCCTTCCATTTTTGCTTTTAAATGTCCTTATTTCTTCTGAGAAATCCTCACTTCCTGTTCTTCTGTCTGTAACTACACACTGTAATGCAAGGCTTTCTCCCTGATGTGGAGAAAGCCTCTTGAGGGGGGAGGGGGCGAGCAGGAGTGTCAGGACGCCCACAAACACACAGCTCCTTTCTCTATCTGCAAAGTAGGGAGTGTCCTGACGCTCCTGGTCGCCCCTCCCCCTTCAAGAGGCTTTCTCCACACCAGGGAGAAAGCCTTGCATCACTGTGTGGAGTTACAGACAGAAGAACAGGAAATTAGGATTTCTCAGAAGAAATAAGGACATTTAAAAGCAAAATGGAAGGATGAGGTAAGTGAAGGAGGACTGCACTAAGGTAAAGGAAGCTATTTAGGGGATTTTTTTTTACCTTTACAACCCCTTTAAGTTTTCACAATAAACAGGTTTGTTGGAGACAGTGTTAGTGACTTCTTATGTTGAGATCTGGATTTTGTTTGGCATCATCCATTGTAGTCACTACAAGAGCTCTCCTAGTACACCAATCGACCACTATAAAGAATGTGCAGCTCTAAACAAGGAATAACATTTAATTGAGATTATTTATTTATTTTTAATGCTAGGAATGGTCTAAAAATCTTGCAGATTATTTGGACCTACAGTATATGAGATGAAAATATACACTGATTTCTAATATTTCAGTCTATGCTCCATAAATCGGTTGATCCAGGAAGAATTTAATTTGGTCTAGATGAGTTCACTGATCTAGCCATTGAGTTATGAGCGATTGCAGATCTTTAGAAATCTAATTGTGTTCCCTTCTTTCCGTTGGGATCAATGTTTTTATACATATTTAACGTGTAGTAGGTATAGATTGTTCTGAACAATCACACAATTTCCATTAGCTCACTCTCTGCGCTGAAGACTACTAGAAAATGCATTGATCTGGTGGTTATAACAATTTGCACCCTTAATGACCAGTCATCAAGGATGTACTTTGGACATGAACAGATATTCAGCAAATTGTGAATATGTGAGACAAAACATTAATTATATACAAAAGGGGGAAAAATTACCGTGCTAGATCACACTAAAGTAAGCTGCAACTAAAAGTGATATACACACCAAATGAAAAAAAAAAAACGTAGTTGCTCTGTAAAAAAAAGAAAGTAAAACTAGATGCTAAGAAAAAAATATCAATTATGTGAATCCGGTGTGATATAAATATACCACATATGCTAAAGAAGTCCTGTTGATCAGTGAAGTTCAAACAAGAAGTACAAATATATAGCAATGTCCATTAAAGGAACACTAAAGGTTTGTTTTTTATTAGATCAATTGATTGCTGTAGGGTAGAGCATTTAAATATCACTTACCTCGTTTTTCTTTTTGACCTCCAAAATACAGTAATCCAGGTTTGAAAATGCCATTTCCTGTCTCTCCTCTTCTTGATTTCCACCAGCACCTGAGCTGTTTGGCATGGTGGAAAGCAGAATGTGCTCACCCCCTCCCTATGACTACAGCCCTGCGTGAAGATGCTCTCTTATCCCTCACAGGCATTGAGGCTAAGCCTAATGGGAACTGTAGTTCCCATTAGGCCGTGATGTAGCAAGAATGAATGTGCACTACAAACCAGGAAGTCAGTGAGAACAACAATTCAGGAGTTGACTAAAACATCTCGATTTCAACAGGTATCAAACTAGTTATAATGCAAAACATTACTTTTTACTTTATCAGCTACCATCAGACTTTAATTTAAGAGGAAAATATTTTTGTCTTTACAACCCCTTCAAGTAGATCCAGTAAGAAGTGAATACACCCTAGGTTATAAAAAGTCCTGTTGATAAATTAATTTCAAACAAGAAGTGCAGATTGGGTTAATTCGTGACACTGATGTAAAAAAATACCACCAACAAGGGATGGCAAGCATAACCAGCTGGCGGCTGTAAACCCCAGCCCGGGCCTTTGTATGGAACTGCAATTGACACTGGTACGCTATGGATCCTCCAGGCACAACGTTCTCAATGATATATACCCAAAAAAACAATAGGCTTAGGCGGCGTACACACGATCGGACATATCCGATGAAAACGGTCCGCGGACCATTTCCATCGGATATGTCCGATCGGGAGTTTGATCCGATGGCGTGTACACACCATCGGATCAAATTCCCCGCCGCCGGACGGCGCGGTGACGCGGCGGTGACGTTGACGCTGCCGCGTCACCGCCACGTCACCGCACCAGGAAGTAAAACACTTCCGCGCATGCGCCGAATCCATTCGGCAGCGGCGCGGCGGCGGTGGGGGCCGACATGTCTGCTGGTAAGTGTACTAACCAGCAGACATGTCGGGCGGACAGATTCCACCGGATAGATTTCAAAGCTTGCTTTGAAATCTGTCGGGTGGAGAAATCTGTCCGCTAGCCCATACACACGAGCGGAGATGTCTGCTGAAACGGTCCATCGGACCGTTTTCAGCGGACATATCCCCTCGTGTGTATGCCGCCTTACAATAGTGAAGTACCGTAAAATCAGTAGCACATTTAATAAATTAAAAACACTTACAAGAGGGTTGTAACATAGAAGCATAAAATATGTACTCGAACGCCCGTCCACTCGGACCGTCACCTTCCCGACGCACGTTTCGTCATACAAATGACGTTGTCTGGGGCACAGGCGACGTACTGACGCATCGCGTAATATACAATCTCTTAGAAACCAAGCCTCGGTCTGAGTCGAGACCTCTGAGTAACCACATATGGTGGCCTGTATGGCCAAATTAAATGTGATAATAACGAATACATTCTGGAATAAACCAACTTAAAATTTACTAATTAGTCCATTCATGTGTGCAAAATATGTCATGATAAAACAAAGGTAATATTAAAGTATTGGTTATTTACCATATAGATATTGTGAATGTGCAAACACAGTTATGGAGATAACTTAAAGGTATATATAAATATACACCTCATTGAAAGGGGACTAAAGCTGGCATTACATCCGTTCATGGGTGGTAATCCAGACATATATTTATATCACACCGGATTCACATAATTGATATTTTCTAGTTTTACTTTCTTTTTTTTACAGCGCAACTATGTTTAAAACATTAATTATACCTTTTGTATAACTGAATTCCTGAAAATTTTATTGGAGGAAATGGATGCTACATCTCCTGTACTAAAATAGTAATAAGAGAGAAATTTGTAAGCAAACCCTATATATTGTTATCACAAAATTTAGCCAATTGCAACGGGGGAAAAAAACTCAATATGCCATCCTAAGACCAACACCATGGAAAATGTGTTTCTGTGCTCACTGCATCAAGCTGATTGACAGCACAGCTTACATGGAGAAAATAATGTAAGCTTCTGTTGCATCATTCGAGATTAATGTGTCTTCTTCGTAGTCGCTAGTTGCTGAGCTGTGACATGAGGAGAAAGAGTGGCCAGACACTTCCTGCTATTTTTTATTTTAAATCAAATACATGTGCCTGGCTTGGAAAACAATGATTAGAAAGCGTAAAGGTTGCTGTTTTTCTCAGATTGATTTGGAGTTATTTGGCCAGTGTAGATGTAAATGGTTTCCGTTGAGGTGGGGCTGGCATCACTGTGGTATACATCAGTGTTTTCCAAAGCTGTCCTGTAAGCAAACTAACATTACATGCATTGCAGGTAACCTCAACAATGCATAGGTGGGTCTTAGCTGTGGTATTTAGCTATAAATATGGCTAGTCATGAGGCCTGTTTATATCAATGTTATGTAAGTATTTATAATGCTTTGCATAAAATTGCAATTGTAAGTGAATGTGTACACATTTGCATTAGTGAAAGGCATTTGTCGTGCTTCATTTGGCTGTGCTGATTTGAATGCAAACAATTTTTGACACGTATTGTAAAACCTTGGTTTACGAGCATTATTGGTTCCAGAAACATGCTTGTAATCCAAAGCACTTGTATATCAAAGCATTTTTTTACAGAGTATAAAAGAGGAGAGGCACCTCTAAGTGTAAGAAAAAGTTGCTAAATGTTGTATCTTTAACCACTCAAGGACCGCCTACTGCACACTTACGTCAGCAGAATGGCACGGCTGGGCACATCAACGTATATATACGTTGGTTTCTAGTACCCAGCCGTGGGTCACGGGCGCACGCCGCGGGCGCGCCCGTGACCCGCTCCAAAGCTCCGGGTCCGCGGGACTCGCGGACCCGATTGCCGCTGGAGTGCGGCGATCGATCCCCGGAGCTGAAGAACGGGGAGAGCCGTGTGTAAACACGGCTTCCCCGTGCTTCACTGTGGCCGCAGCATCGATCGCGTCATCCTTGTTATAGGGAAACGTGATCGATGATGTCACACCTACAGCCACACCCCCCTACAGTTGTAAACACACACAAATCCTACAGCGCCCCCTTGTGGTTAACTCCCAAACTGCAACTGTCATTTTCACAGTAAACAATGCAATTTAAATGCATTTTTTGCTGTGAAAATGACAATTGTCCCAAAAATGTGTCAAAATTGTCCGAAGTGTCCGCCATAATGTCACAGTCATGAAAAAAAAAAATCGCTGATCGCCGCCATTAGTAGTAAAAAATAAATAATTAATACAAATGGAATAAAACTCACTTATTTTGTAAACGCTATAAATTTTGCGAAAACCAACCGATAAACGCTTATTGCAATTTTTTTTTACCAAAAATAGATAGAAGAATACGTATCGGCCTAAACTGAGGAAAAAAAATGTATATATATTTTTGGGGATATTTATTATAGCAAAAAGTAAAAAATATTGCATTTTTTTCAAAATTGTCGCTCTATTTTTGTTTATAGCGCAAACAATAAAAACCGCAGAGGTGATCAAATACCAACAAAAAGAAAGCTCTATTTGTGGGGAAAAAAGGACGCCAATTTTGTTTGGGAGCCACGTCGCACGACCGCGCAATTGTCAGTTAAAACGACGCAGTGCCGAATTGCAAAAAGGGGCAAGGTCCTTTAGCAGCATTTTGGTCCGGGTCTTAAGTGGTTAAAATGTAACCATATTGCCACACTTAGAGCTCCTCTCTTTTTATACTCCGTTGTGACATAACACTACTCCTTATATCAAGACATTGCTTGTATATCAAGGCAAAATGTATTAAAACATTTTGCTTGTCTTGCAAAGCACTCTCAAACCAAGGTTTTACTGTATTGAATTCAGGGGAGATTTCCTAACACCGCTAATATAGGTCAATGTGATTGCTTCCTAAAAGCTATATAAAGTATTTGAGAAACATTTTCCAGCGATGCTTTAAATAGGGAGTTGCTGATAAACATCAAGAAATCTATTAAGTGTTTGCTAAAATGCTTTGCAACACTTGGTAAATGTATAAAGAGTTTGGTAAGCTCACTGCTGATTGACCTTGGCAGCTTTGTATAAGGCAAAGGCTACAATGGCATGGCAAAGACAGCTTGTATGAGAATATGTATACAGCCATGGCCAAAAGTTTTGAGAATGACACAAATTAAAATGTTCACAAAGTACGCTTCTCTGTTTTTAAATCTTTTTGTCAGATTTTACTCTGGTATACTGAAGTATAATTACAAGCATTCATAAGTGTCAAAGGCTTTTATTGACAATTACATTAAGTTTATGCAAAGAGTCAATATTTTCAGCGTTGGCCCTTCTTTTTTAAGACCTCTGCAATTCACCCAGGCATGCTGTCAATCAACAGCCCATTCTTGCATAATCAATGCTTGCAGTTTGTCAGAATTTTTTTTGTTGTTGTTTTTTTTTTTGTTTGCCCACCTCTTGACCACAAGATCTCAATGGGATTAGGGTCTGTGGAGTTTCCTGGCCATGGACCCAAAAAGGTCATTGTTTTGTTCCCCGAGCCACTTAGTTATCACTTTTGCCTTATGGCTTCATCATGCTGGAAAAGGCATTTCCTCACTAAACAGTTCTTGGATGGTTGGGAGAAGTTGCTCTCAGAGAATGTTTTTGTATTATTCTTTATTCATGGTTGTGTTCTTAGACAAAATTGTGAGTGAACCCACTCTTTTGGCTGAGAAGCAACCCCACGCTTGAATAGTCTCAGGATACTTTACTGTTGGCATGACACAGGACTGATGGTAGCGCTCACCTTTTCTTTTCCGAACAAGCTTTTTTTTCTGGATGCCCCAAACAATCAGAAAGGGAATTCATCAGAGAAAATGACTTTACCCCAGTCCTCAGCAGTTCAATCCCTGTACTGAATATCAGTCTGTCCCTGGTGTTTTTCCTGCAGAGAAGTGGCTTCTTTGTTGCCCTTCTTGACACCCAGACCATCCTCCAAAAGTTTTTCCCTCATTGTGCGTGCAGATGCACTCAGGGGAGGACTGACCATTGAGGCACTCGGGCACTGCCTGAGGGCCCCATGCCACTAGGGGGCCCCATCAGGGTTGCCAGGCTCAGTAAAACCAGAGACAGTATGTAAAAATCTGTGTTTTTTTTACATCTGTCCCTGATATGTCCGAAACCGACATGCTTTTGATGTGAAAATCCAGATATTTTAGCTGCCCCGCCTCTGCCTTGCCTCCTGGCATGGTGGCCATCTGTAAACCCGGGGGCCCCATAATCTTCTATTGCCCGATGAGTTGTCAGTCCGCCCCTGGATGCACTCATACCTACCTGCTGCCATTCCTGAGCAAGCTCTGCACTGGTGGTGCCCCGATCCCTCAGCTGAATCAACTGTAGGAGATGGTTCTGGCACTTGCTGGACCTTCTTGGGCGCCCTGAAGCCTTCTTCACTAATGCAGTGGAAATGTTTTTTTATGGGTTTAAGTTAATTTTCATGGCAAAGAGTGACTTTGCAATGAATTACAATTGATCATAACATTCTGGAGTATATGCAAATTACCATCAAAGGCAGCAGACTTTGTAAAAATGTATATTTGTATCATTCTCAAAACTTTTGGCCACGGCTGTATATAAGGTGTATGTATAGGGTGTATACAGAAAGCTTTACAAATTATATTCAAGCAGCTTTCTCAAAGCCCCTTTAAGTAACTTTCGGCTCCAGTTTAGAGAGGTTTATTACAGATCACGGACAAGCTCATTGTAACTTTAAAAACCTGCTATTATGCTTCAGCAACCATTCAACAAGTTACAAGCAGTACCAAAGTACAAATGTTAATGAAAATCAGCTAGCAGCATATGACAGTGACAGCGGGCACAAGGCATTAAAGCGAGGTTCCCTGCATAATTTTTTTTTTGCAAGCTAAAATTAATCACATTAAATAGTCCCTAAAACATATTAATAGCTCCCCAATTATTCCAGAAATCATTGCAAACACTTGCCTTATATCCTCCAGCTCATGTTGTGGCCGTATCCATCATATGTGTGGGCATGTGAAGCCCAGTTCCTTTTTCTTCCTGGTTTTCAGGGAGAGGTGCTGGGAAATTTATAGGCACAGTAATGCCCAAAGACTCCTGGGAAATTAGTGTCATCTTTTCCCAGGGGACAATGGGGTCTTAGAACAGGAAGTTAAACCACCTAGGACCAGGAACTAGGCAGATTACGAAATCTGGAAAAAATGTGTGTTACCGGCGCAAAGATGATATCAATATTCTTGTTAAGTCTTGCTGCAATACAAAGTGCAACCTTGAAGGTTGGGTTTAGATTTGTGTATTTGTGAAGTGAATTGCGCTAACTTATATTTATATAAACATTTTACCACGACTGGTCCTGTGAACTTGTTACTTAAAAAACAAAAAGTATGTACATGTGTCTATGGTTGTTAATTAATGTGCAAACAAACAATCAACAAATAATGTGCAATAAATACCAATACAGTGCCCTGTGCCAAACTATAACATATGGATTTCTCAATCCATCCAAAAAAATTGAAATAAATCCCCAATTTTTTTTTTAAATATACTGCTATTACAATCCACAGATTGAATGTGCTCCAAAAAAGCAAGAAAATGTATTATATATGAAAAAAATATATAAAAAGTAAAAAGATATATATGTGCTAAGAAAGTCCTTAATAGATCATTTCTTGCAATGATGCCCAGCTATGTTTCCACCTTCACCCCAAATAGTGTCTACACCGTCACCGGATAAAATGGCCACTCACCAGATGGACCCAGAAATCTGCCTTTGGTTCATATGGATAACCACTCCCTCTCTCATGTTTATCAGCAATCACTCCCAATGCTTTGGCTGTAGTCTCGTTTTATATCCGCTCATGTAACATATAAAAGACTATCATGGTGTAGTAAATCAAATAATTTATTATGATTAAAACATATAGTTATTCCACTCACATATAAAAGTGCCTGGGAGCCGGCACTGAGCTAATCCAGCCGTAAATAGGAGTATGCAAATGTACGAGTATGTCCTGGTCTGCACGTGTGATGCCTCACTTTGTCGCTTGCGTTCCCAGCCTCGTTATACTCGGCTGTATTACGAAATCTGCCTAGTAACAGCCGGATAGAAGTGAGTAAAAAAAAAAAAATTGTAATGGTTTTTTTTTTTTACATTAAAGGCAAATTGTTAATATAAAGTTCATTTTTGGGGTGGAACTCCGCTTTAAAAGAAGCCTGTACTGAAAGAAAATAGAGGCTGCCATTAGTGACGCCACCACAATAAAGCAAAACGGGTTCAGAATAGCAAAAACCATGCATACCCTGCAGAAAAATGAAAGCTCCACAAACATGGGCTCTTTACAGCAATGTCTCTGTGGTTCATTCAGAGTACCGTGATTACATTGCATAATTTCTATAAGACTGTAACAACAGAGTCAAACTGAGAATCAGTACTTTAGTGAAACAGTACAGAACACAAACATCTACTTGCAAATTGTCCTCGTAAACTGCATTCTCAGGCTGGGTTCACACTAGTGCGGTGTGAATTTCAGCTCTGTAATCTCTGCAGATAGATAAGGGAAGTGTTCAGCAGATCCATTGCGTTTTATCTGCGAATTTGGAGACCTGGGAGAAGTTCCGGGTGAGAGGAGAGTGGGGGAGAAATGTATTGAGCTGAATGAGAGAAATTCCTGAAGAGAAATGAACACATCTGCGAATCAGCTGCGTACCCATAGAAGATAATGGGACCGACTTCGCACCTGAGCCGCACCGCAAGGCATAAAATCCACACACGTTTTTACTGCAATGCGCAGTGCGAATGCATCGCACATATGTGAACCAGCCTCATTAAAAACAATGTATTTAGAAATGTTCTGCGTATTGGATGCGGTTTAAGCCGCACTCAATTCGCATAGGTGTAAACCCAGGCCTCAAAGTGAAGTCCAGGATAGGTCTAGTAACACAGAAAAACAGCTAGAGGGATCCAAGGACAAAGCCCCACCCCACTGGAACTGGAGTATTCTGTTATCAATGTGGGAGGGACTTCCCTTGGCAGTTGGGTGTTTTTAAATAGCTACATCCTACTAGGCTCTTGTCCAGGTACCCACACAATGGTTCTGACAGTAACCTCTCTGGCTAGTAACTAGTGTGTACTGACACCTTGGTGCATCTGTGTGCAGCAAGTCCATGAGCATTGGTGCATGCGCAATCCCAGGAATTATGCCAAGCTGCCTATTTAAAGGAGGCCCCGATATGTGCCAATTGCTGTATGTTCTCCTGCTCTTGTTATCTGACCTCTTGTTGCTGACCTGGCATGCTCCTGACCTTGCTTTCTGGATTCTAAACTACGTTCTGCTGTCTTCCTGGTAGAGACCTTGGCCTGCTGCTTGACTAATATTGGTCAATTTTTAATATAACTATGTAATAAAGTGTTTGTTTTAAATGTAATTGTGTTACCTCATTCTCCACTTCCACAGCCCTTAAAGTCCCCATATTGTTTTTCCTTTTTCTATTTAAAAGTGTTAACATTCAAGCTGTGCTATAATCAATTAAAAACTTCAAAATTATACAATTATTTTAAAATATACAAATTATCATACTGGAAGCTACTGATCCATGTTTATTGTACATGGTTACTTAGCTAGACAGTTTCCCTTTTGGTTTAGAGAAAACCTGCCTATTATCTCCCATGCTAATTAAAACTAGTTGTTATCACTGCATATTAAAATGACTGTGGCAGTATAAGATATGTTGTCATGCCTATTCTACTTTCCGTGAGATTTACTGATACATAAAGGGAACATCTGTACAGTCTACAACACATTCACGTGCAGTTGGGAGATTTAGCAAATCATCTCAAAAGCAAAATAATAATGATTTATTCTGACAATTCTTTGTTTCAGTGACCCCCTACTGTGGCAGAGTCTCCTTCCATCAGGAGCTCCAGGCTGGAGATGATGCCATGTCTCAGATGTGATCAGCCCACTTGTAATGGGCAGACAGAGCAGCATCAGAGGCTATCGCGCATTACTAAAAATGTCAGCCAATCATAACAGGGTCATTCAAATCCTCTGGCTTGAAAACCTGTTCAAGAACTGCACTGCATCAATGAGACAGAGACATTTAATTTGGTTTACCGTAAATGTTGTTCTTTTCCCTTAGTACATTTGTTACAATTGCATTATTCTTTGATTTTTCAGACTCTGGGCTTTAATAAGCTGTCTACAAAAAAATGCAAGGAAATAGAAAGCCAGACATTATCAGTTTGTTCAAATTAACTTTATTTTTTGTCTGTCACCATTAAAGGCAATTAGACTGATTTAAAACTTGTTTCTCATTGTAAATATTCAACGTGGTTTACAAATACTGCCACTGCAGGCTTTTTTTTTCAATTAGTTTTCTCTTAAAAATGCAAAGAAATGCTGCCTGCTGATTACTTGTGTCACAACTTTTTGGATCTGAGACATCTAGAAGGCTTACCAGATAAAACAGTATAAGTGCCAGTCAGAAGTCTTTTCTTTTTGTATTGGCGCCACAGGGTGTTTTAAAAGCCAAAGCAGCAGATGCTCATCACTCTACAACCATCAAGACATAAAATTATTTTCTTAAGCGCACTATAAAATTTGAAAGATATCCTTTTTATATATATATATATATATATATATATATATATATATATATATATATATATATATATATACACTGTATATATATATATATATATATATATATACACAAAGGTGCCAAAATACATTAAATACATTAAATACAATATACCACGTTTCATAACTACATAATATTATATGGCAAATTATTGCACCATAACAAAAAAGATAGCATGGTTATGCAACACTAGAGCTCTACTTTGTAAAAAATTAAACCCTAAAATATCTTTAGCAGTTTATTAAAATTTGTCTAATTATTCTGCTAAAGCTAGAAGTAAATATGCAAAAATATGAACAGAAAGCTACAAAACATAGACAAGTCTCAGTGGGATCTATAATAAGACTTTCTTAGAAGGCGCTTTGCTATCTTCCTAATTACATAGATTCTTGAACTCCCTTGCAATCCATGCTGAGAAGAGAAATCACCTTTCTAGGACTCACTAGTATGTCTAAATTTGAACATACCGAAATGTCAATGACTCCAATATATATATATAGCTACAGTGCAGATTATGTTGACAGACATCTGCCTAATTAAAAATATTAAGACATTAAAATTAAAATACACACTGGATTTCAGCTGTCTCCCTGGTCCACCTTTCCTGTATATCTTGTATATCTTGACAGGGCTGATTACTTCCAAGCAAGCATAGGCCATGGACTAGGTGGTAGGGCTGCCAAGGGTGGTACACAGTTTGACTAACAGTATAACATTCTTGTGTATTATAAAGCTTCCAGACTGCCTATGATTGCACAGTTTGTGCATTTGTACTGGGTACTGGGTATATGGATACTGTAATTAGAATCAGTCTGCTAGCAGACCTGGGTGAGAGTTTTTGGGTACCAATTCAAATGGAAGTAGCAAGACCTGGTAACTGCCCCATTGTCAAAATATGTCCTATTTTTAAAGATGGATATCTCGGTAACGGCAGCAGCTGCTGCAACAACCAGAATATCCATCTCTTCATGGGGCAGTTCTGTACACGATAACGGCGGTCTCCACGGCGGATTCGCCGCGAGATCGCCGTTGTCGGTGGCGGGAAAGGGTCCCCCCTCCCGCCAATCTCCCGCGCCCTCCGGCGCTTACCGTAGCTGTTGGTAGTGGCAGAGGCGATCAGGTCCGTTCGGCTCCTCAGCGGGGATGCGTGTGAGGGAAAAATCACCCCCACCCGTGTCCGTGTCCCTTGGACACGGCCAATCACAGATCGCGGCGAACGGCCAATCAGAGCGGCCGTTTGCGATGCGATCTGTGGGCGAATGAGAGATGATCTCATAGATCATCTCTCATTGCCGTTTTACACAGAGACAGCGTCCTGTCTCTGGAGAGGAGCCCAATTTGTGTTCCTTCCTACATAGGGACACAGATCGGTCACCCCCCCAGTCACCCCCCCCTCCCCCCACAGTTAGAACACACCTAGGATACACATTTAACCCCTTCCTCACCCCCTAGTGTTAACCCCTTCAATGCCAGTCACATTTATACTGTAATTAGTGCATATTTATAGCACTGATCGCAGTATAAATGTGAATGGCGCCAAAAATGTGTCAAAAGTGTCCGATGTGTCCGCCATAACGTCGCAGTACCAATAAAAATCCATTTCTAGTAAAAAAATAATAATAATTCTTCTCCCCTATTTTGTAAGCGCTATAACTTTTGCGCAAACCAGTCGCTTATTGCGATTTTTTTTTTTTTTTTACCAAAAATATGTAGAAGAATACGTATCGCTTAGGGCTTAGGGTGTTTTTTTTTTTTTTTTTTTAATTGGGATATTTATTATAGCAACAAGTAAAACATATTGTATTTTTCTTCAAAATTGTCTCACTTTTTTGTTCATAGCGCAAAAAATTAAGACCGCACAGGCGATCAAATACCACCAAAAGAAAGCTCTACTTGTGGGGAAAAAAAGGACGTAAATTTTGTTTGGGAGTCACGTCGCACGACATCGCAATTGTCAGTTAAAGCGATGCAGTGCCCGAAGCTGAAATTTCACCTGGGCAGGAGGGGGGTATATGTGCCCAGTACGCAAGTGGTTAAGGCAGAGGAGGAGTTATCAGGAATCAAGGTTTCTATGACAGGATGCCTCTTTTGGTTCTCAGACATCAAAGCTGGTAGCCAATAGCATTCTATTTAATCATATTTTACACACCCTATTTTGTGCAAGGCTTAAAAGTGTAACTAAAGGTATTTTTTTTTTAATAGAATACGGGAGAGTTATAAACCCCTTTTTTTGCCATAGAGGAGATTTCCCTTTACTTCCTGTCCCATAGCCAAACAGGAAGTGAGAGAAAATCCCTACAAAGTGAGGTAATTCCTGGGTAACACCAGGATCACCAGAACTAATTTCACCATTAGAAGATTTCCCCACTTTTACTGTTCTGGTGTAAACCCAAATTTTGGTGATAGAGGTAAAAAGGACAAATAGAACGTGTGAATCTCTGCAGGGGGTACAAACCTCAATAAAAGTGACAGGTATTCTAATCCCTCTCTACTTTATCCAGAACTAAAATACAAAAGTTTTGCCTTTTACATTTTAAGGATTAACAATTTTCCAAAATAAACATTTGAATATACAGGGGTTGATATACCAAAGCGAGAGAGTCCAAAATCCGGTATGCAGCTGTGCATGGTAGCCAATCAGCTTCAAACTTCAGCTTGTTCAGATTTGACAAAAAATCTGGAAGCCGATTCTATGCAGATCTGCACCAGATTTTGCACTCTCCAGTTTTAGTAAATGACCCCCCCCCCCCCCCCCACAGTATTTTAGGAATAATTATTTTATTTTATTACACTAGTGAGTTGCACAGAATTCTGTAGTTGTTCTGAAGAACATCGAGACAGTGGTATAATTTTATAAATGAAGGGACTGTCCTAAATAAATGAGGGATGCCTGGTTTATAAACCTAGAACCCTCTACTCACATGATAGGAAATTTGGACTTATAAGAAGGAAATTTTCTATCATTTGGACTTTTTATCCTGTCAGAATAAAATAATTAATATAAAAAAAAGAACATCTTTCTCGTTGTATGGCCACCTCAACACAGCAAATTGAATTTGATATCAAGATGATTAAAATGACACACCTGCTTCCTTCAAACTGATTGATGCAGGTTATGTTCTGTAAATAACTGTAATGAACTAACATCAAACAGTTAATCATTTAATATGTACTGCAATTTTATGAACACATTGGAAGGCTGCAGTAGGAATGGTTAGGAAAATATTAGCAAATAACCTCATGGCTGTTTTAAGCGAATCAAATTCAAAACATCTAGAATTAAATGACATTTATAACAAAACGAAAAATACTACATCAGCTCTTCAATATCTTCTCACCCCTACACCCCTGGGTGCACACAGCCCAGTTACCATTCACTGCAATTTTAAAGTCCACCAATGCATGTTGCATATGTACAGGTTGGCATTGCTGACACTAGCAAGTAATCAACAGAGAAAATTTACTTCAGCCCCAGAAGAATTTACCCCCTTCCTTACCAGAGAACTTTTTGCGATTCGGCACTGCGTCATTGCAACTGACAATTGCGCGGTTGTGCGACATGGCTCCCAAACAAAATTGACGTCCTTTTTCCCAAACATAGAGCTTTCTTTTGGTGGTATTTGATCACCTCTGCGGTTTTAATTTTTTGGGCCATAAACAAAAATAGAGCGACAATTTTGAAAAAAATTCAATATTTTTTACTTTAATTAATATCCCCAAAAAATCAATAAAAAAATACATTTTCCACAGTTTAGGCCGATACGTATTCTTCTACATATTTTTGGTAAAAAAAAAACGCAATAATCGTATATTGATTGGTTTGCGCAAAAGTTATAGCGTCTACAAAATAGGGGATAGAATTATTGCATTTTTATATTTTTATATTATTGCATTTTTATATTTTTTACTAGTAATGGCAGCGATCTGCTATTATTATTGTGACCGTGACATTGCGGCGGACATATCGGACACTTTTGACACATTTTTAGGACCATTCGCATTTATACAGCGATTAGTGCTATAAAACTGCACGGATTACACTAGGGGGCGCTGAAGGGTTTAAATATGTTCCCTAGTGAGTGATTTTAACTGTAGGGGGAGGGGACTCACAAAGGGAGGACATCGCAGTCACCGGGCAGTCACCAGTCACCAGGCACTTTCACCGGGTCCCGAGCACCAGGTCCTAGACGGCCGGAAAGCCCAGGATGTCATATGACGTCCACCCAAGATGGGAGATCCCATCTGTGGACGTCATATTACTATGGGCGGGTAGGGAAGTGGTACTGCAGTTGCAGACTTTTAACATTAGTATACTTACCTGTCCTGGAGTACAGCAATGTTGGCACTGCAGCCGATGGTAAGGGAACCGGGCAGGGTAGCCTCTTGGCTTTATGGCCGGGTGCCTACTCTGCATGCGCGAAGAACGCTGCGCTTTCTCACTGGCCTGGCAGAAGGGGAGAGAGGAGGAGGGGGTGAGCTGCTGACATACTTCGCCGCAGCCCGGCATCCCAGAAGTGCGAACAGGTTACCTGTAAAAAACAGAGTTTCCGACATTTTCTGGTTGGATTTTCCAACAACATCCTGTCATCACACAATTCCTGTCTGAAAATCTGATCGTGTACGAGGCTTAAGACAGGAATTGTGTTACTGTGCAGATCACCAGATGAAAATATAAGAAAAAAAATGTATGCAACCACCACATTTAAAATGTAACTAAAGGCAAAAAGGCATATTTTATTTGTTTTTTGATGAAGTGAAGAAGGATTAGAACACCTGTCAGCTTTTTGTGCATATCATTAAAAGGAAAAGAAAATCCCACATTTTGGGTTGACATCGGAACACTAATAATGTTCCAATGGGGACATACGTTTTGGTAAACCTGGTGACACGTCAGGATTCCCTCACTTAAAGGGGGATTTTCACATGCTTCCTGGGCTATTGGACAGGAAATGAAGGGAAATCGCCCAAATAGGATACAGAAAAAAAATGGGGGGGGGGTTATAACCCTCCCTTACATTAAAGAGGATCTTTAGTCTGGAGAAAAAAAAAAAAGTCAGCAGCTACAAATACTGTAGCTGTTGACTTTTAATAAACATGCACTTATCAGTTGAGGGAGGCAGGAAGAGGTTCTTTGCTAGTCTTTAGGTCCCCAGCACCGCCATCTTGAATGTGGGGAGCCAGCTTCCTGTGGCTTCACAGCCAGTTCCCCACTACACATGCACAAGTAATGCTGCACTTTGTGAATGGACTTGCAGCCTCCTGGGACTAAAGCCCCGTACACATGGTCGGACCTTTGACCAAAATCACACCGGAGTAAAAGAGAACATGTTCTCTATGTAAACTCAGACGGAATTCCTCAGAATTTCCGATGGAAATAATCCGATGGGGCATACACACGGTCAAAATTTCTGATGGAAAAAGTCAGTCGGACTTTTTCCATCGGAAATCCCGATCGTGTGTACTGGGCATAAGGTGTGTGTCCCAGGAGATTATGGCCCATGGGGAGGGGAGGCAAACGTCCACTGAAATAGGTCTAAAAGGGTGTTAGAGGAGTGGGTGAGGAGGAGGAAAAGTGGAACTTCCCCTTTTTAGGTTTTTAAGGATTAGTAAGCTATTAGTATTAGTATGCTCCAGAGTGTGGAAAGTGTAGGCACCAACCGCTATAATCTAAATTTTTTAGAATACTACATTTAGCAGCAGTAGAATCAGTGGCGGTGCGTGTATAGCGGGCGCTGGAGCGCCGCCCCCTCTGGCTACAGCACACGCCACTGACAATATACATAGATTCATGCATTCCATTGCATGAATCTATGTATTGCCACCGATTCGCCATATATTCAGATGGCCGGCGGCTGCGGAAGTGCCTATCAGAGCCAGCAGCTCTGATAGGCTTTCCGATTACAGCCCTCAGGCTGTAGTCGGCTTCCAGATGCTTATCCTCGGGACGCACGGGGGTGCATTCCTTGGATAAGAGTTACATGCGTCTCAGCCAATCAGGTTACCAGTAACCTGATTGGCTGAAGCGTCAACGAGGGCGGAAGAACACATCGAGGGACGGAAGAAGCACGGCTGACCTCAGAAAGGTAAGTGCCAGGCGGGGGGCATTTTACAGGGCACAAAGGCTACAATTGATGGGCACAGTGGTGACGATTTATGGGCACAATGGCTACAATTGCTGGGCACAGTGGTGATGATTAATGGGCACAATGGCTACAATTGTATACAGTCTTTTCACTGCTATATTGTACATAATAATTAATTTAAACAGCTTTTTCGAACACACCATTTGAGCAAAATGTACTAGTTAACAATCAGGTGTAATGAACAAATTACTATTTACAACATGATACTATATAAGAAAGGTCATTATGATGCTTTTACAATTTAAGGTCATTATGATGCTTTTACAATTTAAGATAAACAATGGTCATGCTTTTTAAAGGAAACTGCAGTTATAATTGATAATGAGATGGTAATCGTATTTCATGTTTCATTGCTATATTAGCAATTAGCGTTAGGTAATTATAAGAGCAAGTAATTGTTTTCTGTCTCTGTTATGTTGTTTTTCATTAAATGTAATTTAATTGTTGACGGTATCAGTGGGATGTCTGGCCAGAAGGCAAATAAGTTTAGCAACTTTGAGTGTAACTGTAATATTTTATAATGCAGTGTATGCAGTAGCAGCTGTAGAACTTTCCACTATTCCTCAAATAGTAACAACAACTGTACAGGAATGTCTGAACCCCAGATTTGGTTAAAAAGTCATTTAGCAGGTAAAGCAGTTCACAGATTTGTATTTTCTTTCACAAGTTATCTTTTATTGAATCTTAAAAAAAATTGCAAAACAAGTCTGAGATAAATATGGAGTGGTTTTGGATTCCCCTATTTATTATAAAAATGTATTATCTTTCGTATTCCTATAGTTACGGTAGCTCTTCTATTAAAGCTCTGATAATGTTAATGGTGATGATATCATAACAATGTTAGCTATGGAAATAAACACATTGCTCAAAAAAGCAATGGTCTGATTTATTTACAAGGAAATTAGAAATGCTAACATAAAACACTAAAAGAATACTACAGAGCAAATGAAACAAACAGCAGGAGTGATACGATACCATAAAATAAAATCCTTAATTTCGGGTGCTGTATGCTGGGAAAGAGACAGACCATGGCGTGCCCTGGTCTTTTAAAGCATTCTTAGACACAACCCACACAAACGCCCTCTGCACACCCGAGTAGACCTCTGTCCAATGAGAAGCTATAAGAGGATGTTCTTCCTAATCACCAGGAATTATGTTATTCCCCCAAACATCTTCCAGGAAGTATATTATTCTCTTCCAGAAAAACAAACAAAGGCGCCTCTAAGTGCAGAAATAAAAACTTTTTAATAACTCCAAAAGGATTAAAAAACACGTACAAGATGAGGATGAAAGGGAGCATGTAGTAAGTGTATCCAGGTAATTTTCTGGTAGCAGGAATGTCCCAGTATGTAATACTTCCAGTAGGATACAGAAAACAACAGCCGGTGGACCCTGCATGCTCTGGAAACACAATAACGCAGCATGGAACACAAACAGGAAGCTGGATTTCATCCCACTTCCGCTGATGTCATTTCCAGGCTCCATGCTCCACACTGACCCAGACAGCGTTATTGTGTTTACAGAGCCTTCAGCGTCCAACAGCTGTTTTCTGTATCCTACTGGAAGTATTACATACTGGGACCTTCCTGCTATCGGAACACTACATGCTCCTTTTTATCCTCTATGTTGTAAGTGTTTTTTAATCCTTTTGGGGATATTAAAAAGTTTTTATTTCTGCACTTAGAGGCGCCTTTGTTTTTCTGTTTAACATTAGAGATCGATTGTCTCTCTGAGTGCAGCCCTATGTGTCTATCCCTTCCAAAACAGACTTTATTTGCTAGGTCCTGATATCCGGAGCGCCCTTGATATATACTATTATTCTCTTCCACAAGGGGGTAACATTGGTCTATAAACACCTGCCTTGGCCCAGGTCAACTTCCAGTTTATTTGGGTAGTGTCGCACAAAAACGCAAATGTCAGTTAAAGTAACGCAGTGTTATGTTGCAAAAAATGATTAAGTGGTGCTACAGAGAGAGGCACAGAATCTGTAGTAGAAATTATGTGCTCCTTTCGGCTGCTGATTGTGGAGATGGGGGGGTTCATAGACAAGCCTCTCTGTGGCTGCACAGAAAATCACAGGATCTGGTGAAGACGTTCTGTCCTGCAGGGTGCCACAGCTGTGAGGAGAGGTGTGAGGGCCACATTAAATGGCCTGGAGGGCCGGATTCAGCCCACGGGCCTTGTGTTTGACACGTGTGCTAGAAGGACTTATGCCGCGTACACACGACCGTTTTTAATGTCATGGAAAAAACTAAATTTTTCTTGACGTGATTCTTGTCAAGCCTGCCTTTTTCACACGAACGTGAAAAAAAAAAAGCTTGAGCAAAGCGCGATGACGTACACCACGTACAACGGCACTTTAAAGCGGAAGTTCCATTAGATTGGTGACACCCTTTGGGCTGATTATGCAAATGTCCCTTCTCATAACTTGCTTCTGAGCATGCACGTTTTTTCCCCATCGTTAAAGCCTACATACGACCATTTTTCACAACGTGAAATACAACGAAAAAAAAATAGAGCATGTTCTAAATTTTTAATGGCCATATTTCACGTCGAGAAAAATGCTCTGGAGCCTACACACAGTCGTTTTTAATGACAAATGTAAAAAATGCAATTTTTCTCGTCAAAAAAAAACGGTCGTGTGTACGCGGCATTCAAAATTTTTACATCAGATCACCTGGAGAGTGCTTTGTATTGCGTACTGTATGCATTCCGACAGCTGAAGAGGTTTCTTTCCCGCAGCTTTCAATCAATCTCTAGGATTCCCATCTATCTATAGCTTCTGTACTGAGATAAAGCATAGCTAAATGTGTTATTTAGGCATCACTGTTTCTACACTGAAGTGATGACTGTTCCAATGTGCATGTGTAGTTCAAAAGATAGGAAGTATTAAAATATTAAGAGACAGTTATGAAAAGGTGATGATACACACGCCCGCACATTTGTCTATGCGGTGTTTATATAATACGGCCTTTCAGAATATATGAATGTGCAATTCTCATACCATAACCAAATATAATATACCCTTTCAGAATGTATAAATGTAGAATTCTCATAACCACCATAACCAACACTTTTGTTACAGAAGATGCTGAGTGATAGATGGATAACACTGTATCAGGGAAGTAGAAAAGAATATGTAAAGCAGCAGGCTCGCTGACTTCATTTTGTGGAGCTCAGTGTCTCTCACTGCAGTCTAGTAAAAAAAGTAACACATTGATTTGCTTTCATGCCTCTCTATTGGAAGCCAGCTGTCAAAACTGCTTTGGGATTAGAGAGGGGAAAAAAAGAAAGGATTTATTTTAATGAGGATAGCATAAACAGTGTTTAAGAACGATGGAACTTTCCTATTCTCAAATCAATACCAGTAAATATGTTGCATATATTTTATCTGAAGGAAATAAAATACTTTCATTATTTGCATTATATTATATGTGAAAGTGTGAAGGCCAGATCCCTGGGAGCAAGCTTTGCATAGCTAATCCATATCCCTAGTCAATGTGGCAAAGGAATCCCCATACTAAAAGGCTCAGAAAGTGCATCCAATACCATGAAATTATCTTTCAATGGATAAGTCCACAGACATGAAATCAATCATTTGCTGTAAAAAGAATAAAAAGCATATGTGTCAGGCTTCTACTTTTATAAAATCCGATGTTGAGTGTTCTGATGTAAAACTGTCTGGCAGTGGCCACAATGCCATGCAAGCTGTCCAGATGTGTACATACAGTACAGACGCGGTTATCTGGTGATGAGATATCACTTTCCCAACATCCACAATTTGGAGGGTAAACATGTTTAGTAAGCTACCCATACAGTATAGAGCATGGCAAAGTGAGGTGTTGGCAGAGGGGAATTGTTTATGATCATGTAACAGGGTGTGACTTTAAGATGACCTTTGATATACAGGTAAAGGGTTAACCAGTGGTGGCTGGTGCTCAAAATCTTTGGGGGGGCGCAAACAAACGAAAAAATAAAATTGTAGTCTTACTGTGCTCATCATACCACAGATACTGTGCTCATCAATTGCAGCCACTGTGCCCATCAAATGCAGCCACTGTGCCCATCAATTGTCACCACTGTGCCATGCTATCAATTGTCACCACTGTGCCATGCCATGCCATCAAATGCAGCCACTGTGCCATCAATTGTCACCACTGTGCCATGCTATCAATTGTCACCACTGTGCCATGCCATCAAATGCAGCCATGGTGCCATCATTTATCGCCACTGTGCCCATTGTCACCACTGTGCCCATCAATTGTCACCACTGTGCCATGCCAAACGCAGCCACTGTGCCATGCCATCAAACGCAGCCACTGCGCCATCAATTGTTACCAATGTGCCCATCAATTGTCACCACTGTGCCCATCAATTATAGCCACTGTGCCCATCAATTATAGCTACTGTGCCCTGTTAAATGCTGCCACTGTGCCCTGCAGTGCATGAATCTATGTATTGTATTTCAGTGGCAGTGCAGTAGAGAGAGGGGCGGCGCTCCTGCTCCCTCTATGGACACACCACCACTGGGGTTAACAATACAAATTGAGTTGGAAAAGCAAAGACCGAGGGGTGGATTTACTAAAGTGAAAAAATACTGTGCACTCTGCAAGTGCAGTTGCTCCAGAGCTTAGTAAATGAGCAGAAACTCTGCTGAATTCCATCATCCAATCATGTGCAGGCAAAAATGCTGTTTTGTTTTATTTCCTTGCATGTGATTGGGCACTTTTTGCAAAGTGAAGCCTTACCCCATTTGCAGAGGTCAACTGCACTTAGGAAAGTGCACAGTCTATTTGCCTTTAGAAAATCAACCCCATAATATCAATGAATCTAAAACCCCAGTCATATACTACGTAGAAATCTGGTGTTTTTAAACTCATGGGTTCACGTTTTTTTTTTACCATGACCTTTTAAGTGCTTCATCTGATTAATGCTCTGACCATTGAAGCTTTCCTTTTTAATAGCCGAAAATCTCTGAGATAAGGTTGCTAAATGGGCACAAGTGAGTCACCATGACAAGCACAATTACGTAGACTCGGTTAAATCTTAAATTGTGTTAATCTTTCCGAGAGTTTATGATGTCATACTTTTAAATAGCGCATTCGATGATTCAAAAATGTAGCAGACGTGTGATTTGACTCTATATTAAATAACCTTACAGACAATAAAATAAAAACACAAAAAATGCAATGCAACATCCTTCCTCTTTATTGTTACAGAAAGAGAGACTTTAGGCAAATTATGAAATATAATGTTTAGTGTAATATAAGTTATAGACGTTTACACGTATAGGTAGCTCTAATAGGAAAACCATGAAGTCTCTGCTGACTGCAATACATAATTATGTTTAGTTTTGTTATTCAAAGTTTACTTTGCAACCTTGTGGCACAAAATACCAGTAAGGCCGCGTACACACGATCGATCAAAACCGATGAAAACTAACTGAAGGACCGTTTCATCGATCCAAACTGATCGTGTGTGGGCCCCATCGGTCAGTTATCCTTCGGTCAAGAAAAAGAGAACTTGCTTTAAAATTTGACCGATGAACGCCTGACCGAGGGGTCAAAACCGATCGTTAGTATGCAAAAGCATCAGTTAAAAGCCTGCGCATACTCACAATGAAGTCGACACATGCTTGGAAGCATTGAACTTCATTTTTTTCAGCACATCGTTGTGTTAAAACACATAAACGTCACCGCATTCTAACGCGATCGGTCCTTCAGACCGCTCTCATGGGATGGACTGATCGTGTGTACGCGGCCTAAGACTCTAACACAGGCAAAAATGCTTTTAGCTACAGCAGGGATGCCCAACCTTTTGAAGAGCGAGGGCCATTTAAGCAACTTAGTAACTGGTCATGGGCCACAATGAGCAGAGCGGGCAGATGTCTGTTCTGCATATGCCCACTCTACTAAATGGGCCCTCTGATCCGATCCGCCCAGATGGAAGGGGTGGATTTCCTTCAGTTTATTTTTCCTTAGCAAATTGGAGGTAGACAGGTGTAAATGAACACAAGTCCATAGAGGCAAATGGAAGGTCCAATTGGGTTGAACCGATTGTGTGAAAGGGGCCTAAGGCTGCTTTCACACTGATGCACTGCAGTTTACCCGCACCATGGGTGCAGCGCATTGCACCTGTGGCTTTCCTATGGGTTAGCTGCTCTTTGCTATAGACTTCTATTATATCTTTCTGAAAGCGCACAAACCTGCAGGTAATAACAGAAGTCTATGGGTCAGTGCTGGTAACCCACAGGTGCACTGCACCTGCGAATCAGTTTGAAAGCAGCCCAGTAACCACTGTAGAACAGATATGCCCATATATACACTGATTTTAGTAATTACATTTAATAACAGTCTTCTATTCAGGTATTGCCGGCCGTTGCTGTCCCAGGCAGAGTGCAGTAGGTATCACTCCAGCCTGTGACAGGAGCCCATGCTATACAGGAAGCTGCTTGCTTCCTCTACCGCCAGCTTCATTCACAACACTGATGCTCTGGGATGGCGGGTCAGCAACCCACGATCTTGGCTTGCCAACCTACCATCCCAGAGCAGGAGGTAAAGGGCCACATTAGAGGGCTCAGTGGGCTACATGTGGCCCCCGGGCCACTGGTTGGACACCCCTGAGCGACAGGGTCACTTCTGCACACCAGCCAACTCGTAATAGAAGAAGCAGGCCAGATGTTGAAAAGCTGCAATTTTACTGCAGACATTCGACACTTCAGGTTGGTCAAATGCCTGTTAAGGCCCATACACATGGTAGGACTTTTTTTAGCACGTTTTCAAAATAGTCCGACCGTGTGTACACTCCATCGGACAAACTTTTTTTGGGTGCCTAGTCCGACTGTGTACAGCAAGCAATCAGACTTTTGTACAAAGTACAAATGCACATGCTCAGAAGCAAAGACCAGCCGGAGGCGCTCTGTCTGGTAAAACGAGCGTTCGTATTTGAAAGAGCACATTCGTGACGCGGCAAGTTCTGAAATCAAGAAAAGTAGCGCACATTTTCTTCTTCTTTATAATGTGATAATACTAAAAGTTGCTTTGCTGGTGATACTGACGGAGTAAAAACAAATGTCTTTACTTTGGATTAGTGTGATTTGGTTATATGAATCAAACATATTTCTATATTTTTTTGTGGGTCAAGCTAGCACAACCCCATTGCGCAACATGTCTGCTTGACGAACGGACATTCAGAAATGAACATAATTGCACGAAACTGAAAATCGTGAATGCACACAGATGAAACCGCTACTAACTCTCGATTAGCAGAAGGAGCCCAAAGGGTAACGCCGGAAAATTGAACTTCCTCTTTTAAACTCTCGTCAGTACGTTGAAACATCACTACGTTCATGTTTGTTGCAGAAAAAGTCAGAGCGTGTGTATGCTATGGGTGTGACTGGACAACTCCCTTCGGACAAAAATCCAAGGGAAAGTTTGTTTGAAGTCCGTTTGTGTGTACAAGGCTTTATACCTGCCACACACTGTGGTTCTTCCCATCAGCTTGTAAGTCCTGTTGTGACATATGAGCTGGCAGGAGGAACCACATTGTGCATCAAGGAGTAGGTATTTTACACACCCAGAAGTCGGAGCAGAGAACACACAGCTTTCCCATCACTCAAACACGGTTATATCCCCTGCGCCCTTCTGATTTACAGTTGTGCCAATGTTTATGTATACACTTACATTTGAGAGCAACAGCTAATGTGTCAAAAATGAAACCTGACAGACTATTCCTACAATTACCTGATGTGGATCAAAGTAGTAGTAAAAATCCAATGTGTCAGATCCAAGGCAGTTAACACTTGATAGTTCATCAAACACAGTGCATGGTGCATGGTACAGTGCATGTTCACATTTGATAATGAGGACTATGATCTGTTTTTTACTGTTGAATTTTCACTCTACCTGTCCCTTAGATTTCAGGTGTTGATTACATCTCACAGTCAAACCTTAGTCGCCTTCAAAAGAACTGCTGAAGAAAGCCGTCTCATTTTCTTAATACTATTATGTTGTCCAAACTTTTTAGTAGACTTGATCACCTTTTTTTTAATGTCTATTCTCAACAGAAATCCGAACCTACTTTTACTAATATTTTTTTTTTTTTTTTTAAGATTAAAGCATTTGTTACCCCAACACTTTATTTTCCTGATATTGTGCCTTGAAAAAATATTCATACCACTTGTTTAACATTTTGTCATGTTACAGACAAAAACTTAAATATATTTTATTGGGATTTTATGTCATAGACCAACACAAAAGGGGTCATTTACTATAGTGCTAATAGAGCGAATGTGCGTTTGCGCGAATAAATACTCTCCAAATAGTGAAATTACGCTAATTGGCACACAAGCGGAATTCACCATAGAGATGGAGGAACATTACTCCCAAAATAAAATTCACTATAGCTCCCAGACAACAGATAGTGCCCTAACCATGACTCCTGCAAGAACCTGGAGAATTGCCCATGAAAATAATGTTTAGAGCATGATATGATCACCTAAATGGTACTTAAATAGGTGGTATATTGTTTAAAAGAGAATGTGATTTTAAACGGCTTCAAAAAGTGTTATATACACTGAAATATCTTTAAAAGTCTGAGAAGAGATAAATTCCCAGTCTCTGTGCATCTATGTGCCAGCACAACTGAGCATGCTCAGACATGAAAACTACTCTCATTTTAACTCCAATGCTGTCAGTGAAGCATATTATACATTGAACACTAGATGGCAGCAAAGTTGACAGTAAGAAGCTGTAAGCTGCTAAGTGCACACATCAGATGACTTCCTGGCTGCCTATAAAAGCTAGGCAAGTGCTCAGAGGAATTGCTGGTTTGTCTTCAGCTTCCTGTTGTGTTCTGCTTCCTGTCTCCTGCATCTAATTACCTGTTGTGACCCGGATTGACCTTGACCATTCTACTCTTCTCCTGCACCATCCTCTGGCTTGCCTACGGACTCCGCCTTGCCTCCAGTGTTTGACCCTCTGCCTGCGACCCGGACCTGTCTCCTGTCTTCTGTCTTCAGTGCTTGACCTCCTGCCTGTGACCCGGACCTTCCTCTTGTCTCCAGTCCTTGACCCTCGGCCTGTACCCGGATCTGCCTTTGGCCTCCTGTGTTTGATCTTCGGTCTGTTCTGGACTTGCTGTGGAACTCTTGTCCTGCTGGTCCTGCGACCCCCAGTCATCTCACAGCTGCCCTTCTCTACAGAGGACCTCTACACAAGTCTTCTTTCCGTGGTAGCCTGTGCCTCTTCGTGCCATCCTCTCCCCTGTCTCACATCCAGGGGGTGGAGTGTGCCTAGTCGCAAGGGTAAACCGCTCTCGGCATCGGTAAGTCCTCTCCTGACACATGCCTTTTTTACAGGACGCTATAACAAATACTAAAATTAGCGCTGGGCTAAAATGCATTTTTGAGAGTGAAAATTTGCGCTATACAGCCCAATGAAAAATCTCAGCCATTGATTATAATGGTACAATTGTAACTTCCCCAAATAAATAATTTTAATGTTGAGATGAACTGTATCTTTCTCTCAAATAAATTGTCCTTGTAACAATGTTGCTTCTTCATCATCTATTTTGTTTTAAGAATGTTAGAATGTGTAATGAATGAATGAATGAATGAAAACTTGTATAGCGCGGCACATGCGAACTGAATCGCCTCTGGGCGCTTGTTGTTCCTGTCTCCTTTGATATCAAAAGAGAAAAGTCTTGACCTTTTTCCTAAATGCTAGGTGGTTCTCCTCCAACCGAATGCTGGTTGGTAAAGCGTTCCATAGTTTGGGACCTTGGATCGCGAATCTCCTTTCTCCCTTGGACTTGAAGTTGGCTTTCGGAACCTGGAGCAGGTTCTGATTCGTGGATCGCAAAACGCGATTGGGATTATGCGCTTTTATTATTTCGCATAAATAAAGGGGGGCATTCCCATGGACACATCTATGTGTAAGACAGAGAGCTTTAAAAGCGATTCTGTCTTTGACTGGCAGCCAATGAAGTGCTTCAGTGAAGGTGAGATGGATTCCCAGGGTTTTTTCCCAGTCACCAGTCTGGCGGCCGTATTCTGAACGACTTGCAGACGAGCGATTTGGTACTTGGGGAGGCCGAGGTAAAGGGCATTTGCATAATCCAGTCTGGAGTTAACAATTGCTCCCACCACGACCGCTAAATCTTCTTTAGGGATGAACGGAGTGAGTCTGCGTAGTAGGCGCAGCAGATGGTGAGATCCGCTGACTACTGACCCTATTTGTGCGTCCATTGTCATAAAGGAGTCAAAAATGACCCCTAGGCTTTTGACTTTGGCGCTAGGGGTGATGAGCTTGCCCAGAATGGGCGGGGGGGTCCATGCTGTTGAAAGTTGATTCATACGCTTGGCGTGAAACAGGAGAAGTTCTGTTTTCGCTCCATTGAGTTTAAGATAACTCTTTGTCATCCAGTCCTCTATCAAAGAGAGACATGTCTCTAGATTGAGGTGGTGATCCTGTCTGTTGCAGATGCGGAAATAGAGTTGTGTGTCATCTGCATATGAGTGGTAGAGCAGTTTTTGGCTGCTGATAATCTCAAAGAGAGGACGAAGATATATGTTAAACAGCATTGGTGACAGAGGCGATCCTTGAGGGACTCCGCATGTTACTGTGCGTTTGTCAGACGTGAAAGGTCCTAACTTCACTGTTTGCGATCGGTTTTCCAGAAAAGAGGAGAACCAAGATAGATCGCCTTCTGCGACTCTGGCTACTTCAGCAAGCCGAGTCAGTAACAGATTGTGGTCTACAGTGTCGAAAGCGGCACTTAGGTCCAACAGAACTAGAAGACAAGATTCTCCTTCGTCTGCGGCCTTGAGAACATCGTCCCATACTTTCAGTAATGCTGTTTCTGTCCCGTGTCCGGGACGGAAGCCTGATTGCAATGGGTCAAGTAGCTTGTGGGTATCTAGATGCTGTTGCAGCTGTTGTACCACTACTTTTTCCATTATCTTTGAGAGTACGTTGAGGCTAGTTATGGGACGGCGGTGGAGTGGATCCTTGGGGTCCAGGGAGGGTTTCTTCAGGATGGGTTGGATTACACCCTCTTTCAACTGTGAGGGCACTATGCCTTCCAAGAAAGACTGGTTGATAAGCTGCGTGATGGGAGGAGCCAGAATGTCGGCGCATTCCTTCAGCAGTTTAGTGGGGATAACGTCATTTGGCGCTGTGCTATTACGCAGAGTACAAATGACATTCTTAGTGGTCTCGATGGAGATGGGTTCCAGGGCGAACTTACCTGATATAGAAGAATTACTATGGGTGTTGTGTGAGAGGCTGCAGGGGGGGCTGAGGGGGGAATTGTTTTGCTGAATGCTTTCACGGATCACCTCGATTTTATTAATGAAGTAATCCGATAGTTCATTGCAAAATTCTTGTGTGTCCGAGCTGGGGGTTTCAATGCATCCTGGCTTCATGGTCTGGGTGACCATCTTGAAGAGTTCGCGGGGGCGGTTTAGGGCGCCGTTGATAGCCTCCGAAAAATAATTTTTCTTGGCTTGGAAAATTCCTTTGTGGTATTTTCTTGTAGTCGCCTTGTAGATGGATAGGTTTAGCTCTGAAGAACATCTTTTCCAGGCAGATTCGGCCCTTCTGCGTTCTTGCTTCAGTAACGACAGTTGGTTGCTAAACCAGCTGCGGTTGGTTTTCCGGATGCGGGTTCGTCGCTTCGGCGCTACCAAGTCGGCTGACTGTAGCATGGCCGAGTTTATGGCTTCCAATGTTTCAACGGCCGTTTGATGCGGCGGAGTTGTTTCTATTTTTTTCCTTAAAGTGGTTTTGAAGAGTTCCGAGTGGAGCTTCTTCTGACATCTAGTCCAGTGTGTTGTCACTGGATTTGATGTTTTTGTTGCGGGGGGGATTGTGGAAATATTGAAGGTAATTGCATGGTGATCTGTCCATGGCAATTTTTCATTTTCCCAAATTTTTATTTCCAGAGCTTGTCTGAAAATAAGATCAAGTGTGTGACCTGAAGCATGTGTGGGCCCACATACTAGTTGCTGCAATCCTAATCCTTCCAGGTGGTCAATACAGGCGTCGGCAATGGGGTCCTGTGAGGAGTTGGCCCAGAGATTGAAATCCCCGAGCAGCAACAGGTGTTTGCTGTTGAGGGTATAAGTGGAGAAGAAATCCGTCCATGATGATAGCAGCTGCGATTTTGGGCCGGGCGGCCCTATAGCAGAGCAGAATGTGGACGGTCTCCTTTGAACTTGCTTGAAGTTGTAGAGTAAGGGTTTCCATGAATGGAAGAGGGTTTTGGCGGACTGGTTTGGTGATCGTAAGATGAGTCTTGAGGATCACCGCCAGGCCGCCTCCTCTTTGCCCTATTCTGTTTTCCGTTATGATACGGTAATTTTCTGGCACCAGTTCTCCTAGAATGGTGTTACAGTCGGCTGTGAGCCAGCTCTCTGTAATAAAAAGACAGTCTAGATCCTTTTGTTGAATGATTTAGTAAAATATATTTTTCTCTGTGTCTCTCACTTGTTGCTCTCCATCTCACAAAAATATTTACCCAAATTCACACAGGTATCTTTACAAACCCCAAACAATACCATTGCTGATGCAAATTTAAAATGAGTCAGAATTTTGTGTGTTATTTTGTATTTCCAAATTATTATAATTTGAGCCCAAAAAATTTGATATGTGTACCAACATCACAAATAAACATGTAATTCCCAAAATTCAGAGGGTAACATCACTTGTCTACACTAACACACCAAGAACCACCAAATATCACAGAATAAATCAAGAAGAATAACTTCTGACCAATATAATTCCTTCAACTACATGTCCAAATAAATGCAGTATTATGTGTATTTATGTATAGGAGGGTTCCACATGTGGCAGTAAAGCAGGTTAGCACTTCTGCCTAGCAGCACTGAGGTTCTTGGTTCGAATCCCAAACATGCCTTTTCATGTAGAGAAGTTGTCTGTTCTCCCTATGTTGTTAAACATAGCTCCTGGCTCAGGTCCTTCCATAAATTATGTCTAAATGTAGTATTTATGTGTAGGAGCATTCCACAACTATTCCAAATCGTGTCATATGTTTTCCATGAGCAAGGACTATAATCGTCCTTAAGATTTCCCCACCAGCACAAATTGCAGCGTCTTACCAAGCCTAAACCCACAAAATGACAGCTTATATCTCTCAGCATGCTGACTGTAATCAGCCATAACCAGATGACATATGCAAGAAACAGGTTGTTGAATGGCTCTTTGGCCTTCCACAGTACATCTACATTGATAAACTTCTTGCACCCCTGGGACTTAGGACTATTTCACACCACATAGATGCTGCCTTCATACATGTGGCAGCACAGTGACTAACTGATTAGCACTTCTGCCTTGCAGCACTGAGGTTCTTGGTTCAAATCCAAATCCCGCTACCTGACTAGAGGTTTGTATGTTCTTCCTCTTTTGTGGTGTTAAAGTTTATTTTTCACCACATTTTTGATGGGTTTCACATAATGGAACCCCAAGAAATAACATTATAAATCAAGCAAGTGTAGGTTTGCACCAAGTCTAGAACTGGTGTTTTGGGCCAAATATGGATGTATAAGTCTGGTGTGATCCTGCACACATATTTTAATGTTGTATGCTGATGATGAATGACAAATGCGCTTTGTCACCAAATTTAGGCTGCATTAATGTATTTTAAAAAGGAAATGCAGACTCTTGGGAGCAATCAATATCACAGATATTTTCCAGCATGATGAAAATATTTTTATAACTACTAGCCATAAAAACATATATGTATTTTTTTTTTTTTTTTTTTGGCGAGTATAGATCTACAGTATGTTTGTCCAATGCAAATTTGAATCTGCATATTGTTGACTGACTCACTACTTCTGCTGGAAGTCTTTTCCAAGCATAAACTACTTTCTAAAATAAGTTTCATGTCCCTGTGTTCTTGTCTTTATATGGAAAATACTGCCGTCCTGGTCCCTATATACACCCTTGATGTATTTAAAGGTTTCAGTCATGTCTCTCCCTTCTCCTTCTTTCCTCCAGGCTGTACATATTAAGTTCCTGACATCTCTTATGATATGTTTCATCCCCCAGAATTTTAATCATTTGTGTTGTCCGTTTCTGGACTAGTTCAATATTATCAATATCTTTTTGTAAGTGAGGTCTCCAGAATTCTAAATTAGGTCTAACTAAAGATATATATATATATAGGAATAAGGACTTCCTTCCTGCTGGTAATCCTTCTGTTACGTACCTGGGTGTGAGCCTGAAGCGTGGAGGGAGACCTCCCGTACAACCCCGGCTCAGAGACCACTGGAGTGGAGACAGTGATGGTATGAGCACGGTGAAGTAAGGGTGTCAGTTCTGGTGTTATTGTTGATGAAGCTGGAACCACTGGACAGGAAGCCGGTGATGCAGGACGGCAGACTGGAGAATACAGGTGCGGGTCAGCAGAGCAGCCACAGTGGGTCAGCAGAGCAGCCACAGTGGGTCAGCAGAGCAGCAGACGTAGGTCAGCGGGGTCAGACAAGCCGGGTCATACACTTGGAGCAATCAGCATAAACAGTAGGTGGAAGAATAGTCAGAGTTCAGGCCGGGTCCAGGCAACGGGTAATCAGGCAGAATACAAGCAGAGTCGACAAGCCGGAGTCAGGATTGGAGAAGGAAGCGGAGTCAGGAAGCCGGGTCAGATACTGGAACGGAATGCCTAATGCAATGACAGAACCACGGGGAACGTATGCAGATCAAGCCGCGATGTGCAGCATACTGGCAGTGTCTTTAATAGGCAGCAGGACGCTGCGTATGACGTGCGCCTAACGTGCGCACATGCGCACAAACGCGTGCAACGGCTGTAGGTGCGTGCACGCCCACGGAAGCGGGCAGAACGTCCATGACAGTGCCCCCCCCTTAAGGGCAACCTCCGGGTGCCAAAGAGGGCTCTTTTCTGGGGATGACTGCGGAATAATGCCTGGATTAAATCTTGGGCGTGGATGTTCTGTTGGGGCTCCCAAAAGTTCTCCTCTGGGCCGTACCCCTTCCACTTGATCAGGAATTGAAGCTGGTTTCTCCTTCTTCTGCAATCCAAAACTGCCTCCACCTCGAACTCCTCATTGCCGTCAATGACTACAGGTTCAGGTGGTCCTGACCCCCTGTCTGGGAAAGGATCAGGTACCGCTGGCTTTAATAAGGACACATGGAATATCGGGTGGACCTTCATTGACTCTGGTAGGGCAAGTTCATAGGAGACCTCATTTAGCTTCCGTTTCACCGGGAAAGGACCGATAAACTTGGGTGCCAGTTTCCTTGTCGGACAAGCCATCTTGAGGTTGGTAGTGGATAGCCATGTTTGATCGCCTTGTTGCAGGCTTAGTTCTCCCCTTCTTTTCCTATCAAACATCCTTTTACTGGCTGCTTGCGCTTTGGTCAGAGCTTCTTGTAGAATCTTATTGTTACGAGTAAGAAAATCAACGGTGTCTTGGACTGCTGGGACTGTTGTATCAAGGATAAGGTCGGGTAGAAAGGTCGGGTGGAATCCATAGTTGGCAAAAAACGGAGACTGGCCTGTGGCCGAGTGGCTGGCATTATTAAAAGCAAACTCTGCCAAGGGTAGTAATGCTACCCAGTCGTTCTGAACAAAGGAAGTGAAGCATCGGAGGTATTGTTCGAGGGTTTGGTTCGTCCTCTCAGTTTGCCCATTGGTCTGGGGGTGGTAGGCCGAGGACATGGACAGTTCAATCTTCAGAACCTTGCATAATGCCTTCCAGAAACGAGAGGTGAACTGCACCCCTCTATCTGATACAATGTCTGCGGGGACCCCATGTAACCTTACTATCTCCTTAATAAAGACCTGGGCGGTCTCCATGGCAGAGGGCGTGCTTTTCAATGGTATGAAGTGGGCCATCTTAGATAGTCGGTCAACCACTACAAAAATGGCTGAGCAACCCTCTGACTGGGAAGTTCCACTATGAAGTCCATAGCAATCATTTTCCAAGGACGGTCAGGGATCGGTAAAGGCCTGAGCAGACCCCAGGCCTTGCCTCTGGTGGCCTTGCTACTGGAACAGGTGGCACATGAACTGATATACTCCCTGCAGTCCTTTTCAAGATCCGGCCACCAAAATGTGCGCTGGACCAGTTCTAGAGTCTTGTGTATCCCAAAATGGCCTGCCAAGGGATGGTCGTGACACAGATTTAATACTGTAGCTTGGAATTCTTCTGGCACAAAAATGTTGTCGTTCTTTTACAGTAATCCCTCTTTGGGCAAAAGGGTGACTCCAGGGGGCTCAGGCGTACCTACAGATGCTTGTTTCAGGCTAGACATCAGGCTAGTTTGCAACAGTAAGAAGTTACCTTCCGATAGTATGGTATCTGGTGCTGACACTTCCTTTGGATCATCGAACATGCGTGACAGGGCATCTGGTTTGGTGTTCTTGGAGCCTGGATGGTAAGTAATGTGGAATGAAAACCTAGAGAAGAATAAATGCCCATCGTGCCTGGCGTGGTCTCAGACGTTTCGCAGCCCTCAGGTACTCCAGGTTCTTATGATCTGTATAGATGAGTATGGGGTGTGCTGCTCCCTCCAACAGGTACCTCCACTCCTCCAGGGCGGATTTAATGGCCAGGAGCTCCCGGTCCCCCACATCGTAGTTCTTCTCAGATGGGGTGAGCTTACGGGAGAAGAAGGCTATTGGGTGCATCAAGTCCTTAAGACCCTGACGTTGGGAAATGACAGCTCCCACTGCCGTTTCTGAGGTGTCTACCTCAAGTAAATAGGGTAGAGTTGGGTCAGGGTGACTCAGAATGGGAGCAGATGTGAAATGTCCTTTTAGGTTTGTGAAGGCGGCCTGTGCCTCGGGGGTCCAGCGGAACCGGACATGTTGCTTTGTTAGCTGTGTAATCGGGGAAATAATAGCAGAGAACCCCTTAATAAACCTTCGGTAGAAATTGGCAAAGCCCACAAAGCGTTGCACCCCTTTTTTGTCTGAAGGTGCAGGCCAGTCCAGGATAGATGAAACCTTCTGTGGATCCATCTTGAACCCATCCGTCAGAGTCAGGATTGGAGAAGGAAGCGGAGTCAGGAAGCCGGGTCAGATACTGGAACGGAATGCCTAATGCAATGACAGAACCACGGGGAACGTATGCAGATCAAGCCGCGATGTGCAGCATACTGGCAGTGTCTTTTATAGGCAGCAGGACGCTGCATATGACGTGCGGCTAACGTGCGCATGCGCGCAACGGCTGTGTTACATGCACGCGCCTAGGTGCGTGCACGCCCACGGAAGCGGGCAGAACGTCCATGACACCTTCTAGTGGTGCATCCTTGAAATCTATTTGCTTTTCCTACTGGATGGCTACTTGTTTACTCATTTTACAGACATCTGAAAAAGGTACTGCCAAATCATTTTTGTAGTCTATCAAGAAATTCTCTTTCCCTAGGTGCGTTTTTCTACATTTAGAAATAATGTTCCATGTTACCAACAACTCAAAAGATGTCAACTTTACTGTGTAGTACCCCTTAGTGTCACCTGAAAAAAGACATACCTTACTTAACAAACCTTTAGTTATATCACTTACACATAGAGTAAATAGAACAGGACCTAGTACGGAGCCCTGTGGTACACCACTAGTGAACAGTATCTGTTCAAAGTGAACACCAACTGTTCCCATTTCCACTGAGAAAAGGGAATGGAGGTTTTAATTACATATGCTCTGTATCCATCCCAACGGGGCAACAGGGCAACAGGGCAACAGGCAACAGGGCAATCCCCCCCCCAACCGAGACAATCATGTCACATTGGCTTTAAAAAAAAAAACTTTTTTTTTATCATTTTTTTTTTAAACTGCTTTGCGGTGCCTGCAGCTGCCGCTGCCAAGTCTCTCATACCTCGTACACACGACCTGTTTCCTCGGCAGAATCCATCAAGAAACTCGTTGGAAGAGCTTTTTTTGCCGAGGAAACCGGTCGTGTGTACGTTTTTCATCGAGGAAACTGTCGAGGAACTCGACGAGCAAAAAAGAGAGCAAGTTCTCTTTTTCCTCGACAGGAGTAAAATTGGCTCGTCGTGTTCCTCGTCGGGCTGCTTTTCGACGAGAAACTCGAGCGTCTGCATGCTAAGAAACCCGTGCACCTTTGGTAAAAGTACCGTTTGTAATAGGGTTGTCCCGATACCGATACTAGTATCGGTATCGGGACCGATACCGAATATTTGCGGGAGTACTTGTACTCCTGAAAATACCCCCGATACCTAAATAGAATACGTCCCCCCCGCCGCAAAGCCGCCGTCGCATACCGCCGCGTTAATCCCCGTACATTACAGCGCGCATTACAAGCATTCGTTTGTATACTTGTAATGCGCGCCTCGCCATTTATAGACACTCCTCTTCTCGGGATTGGACGGATCTGTCCAATCCCGAGCAAGGGGGAGTGTCTATGCACGGATCCGTGTATAGACACTCCCCCTTGTTTAGGATTGGACAGATCCGTCCAATCCCGAGAAGGGGAGTGTCTATACATGGCGAGGCGCGCATTACAAGTATACAAACGAAAGCTTGTGATGCGCGCTGTATTGCACAAAGATTAACCCAGGAGCAGCTACTACAGGTATGGGGGACAGGACATGGCTGCAATATGTGGGGGACAGGACATGGCTGCATTTGTGGGGGACATGGCTGCAATATGTGGGGGACATGCATGGTTGCAATATGTGGGGGACATGGCTGCATATGTGGGGGGACATGGCTGCAATATGTGGGGGGACATGGCTGCAATATGTGGGGGGACATGGCTGCAATATGTGGGGGGACATGGCTGCAATATGTGGGGGGACATGGCTGCAATATGTGGGGGGACATGGCTGCAATATGTGTGGGGGGACATGGCTGCAATATGTGGGGGGACATGGCTGCAATATGTGGGGGGACATGGCTGCAATATGTGGGGGGACATGGCTGCAATATGTGGGGGGACATGGCTGCATTTGGGGACACATTTAAAAAAAGTATCGGTATTCGGTATCGGCGAGTACATGAAAAAAATATCGGTACTTGTACTCGGTCCTAAAAAAGTGGTATCGGGACAACCTTAGTTTGTAATGAAAATAGTACATTTGTCACGCTGTAACAGACTAGAAAGTGAAAATGTCTCCTACCAAACTTTAACCTAACATGCAAGTAACATGAGATTAGCAAAAGCAGCCCCAAGGGTTGTGCCAATGGAATCAAACTTCCCCTGCCGTTATATGTGTTGAAGTCACCACGAGGAAATTTGGTCTTTAACGTGTGAATGCAAAGCAAGCTTGTCGAGTTCCTCGACAAGCCTAACAAGGAACTCGACAAGGAAAACGATGTGTTTTGCCCGACGAGTTCCTCGGTTGTGTGTACGCGGCCTGACTCTCTCTCTCTCTCTCTCATCACCAGGGCCGGACTGGCCCAGCCCGGTAGGCTGCCTGTCCTGAGGCTGCTTTGAGCTGTAGCTGATTGCAGAGCTCCCCCTCTCTCCTGTGTGTATGACACCAGGCATCTCTCGCTGTGTGTGAGAGCTGGGTCTTTGTTTGGCTGTGCTGCCTGTGCTAGACCTGCTCGTGTGATAGTAGATGGAGGTGGAACACTGACTAAATCATTTTTTTGTCTATCACACAAGCCCGTCTAGGGGGGGACCTTGCTAGAGCACACTACCCTGCCGAACACAGACCTACAGCTCCTGTTTGTTCCATGACACATGTTGGGAGAGGAGATACCTGCTGTGTGTGATCGAGGCAATGCCATGGTGAGTGCCATGCACAGTGGGGCTGCATTAATATACAAAGCGGGGGTGCATTAATATACAAAGTGGGGGTGCATTCATAGACAAAAGTGGGGGTGCATTCATAGACAAAAGTGGGGGTGCATTCATAGACAAAAGTGGGGGTGCATTCATAGACAAAAGTGGGACTGCATTTATATATACAGTGGGGCTACATTTATATACAAATGTGGGGCTGCATTTATATACAAAAGTGGGGCTGAATTCATATACAAAAGTGGGACTGCGTTCATATACAAAAGTGGGACTGCATTTATATATACAGTAGGGCTGCATTCATATACAAAAGTGGGACTGCATTAATATACAAAAATGGGGCTGAATTTATATACAAAAGTGGGACTGAATTTATATACAAAAGTGGGGCTGCATTTATATACAAAAGTGGAGATGCATTAATATACAAGAATGGGACTGCATTCATATACAAAAGTGGGGCTGCGTTCATATATACAGTGAGGCTGCACTGATGGGCACTGATGAGGCTGCATTGATCTCTTGTACCATGTCTGCAGTCTCTGACCATCTCTTGTACAATGTCTGCAGTCTCTGACCATTTCCTGTACCATGTCTGCAGTCTCTGACCATTTCCTGTACCATGTCTGCAGTCTCTGACCATCCCTTGTACCATGTCTGCAGTCTGACCATCCTTTGTACTTTGTAGTCTCTGACCATCTCTTGTACCATGTCTGCAGTCCCTGACAATCGTCTACAAACTATGGGATAGATTTATGGCATTTAGATTTAAATATTTTTTACTAGTAATGGCAAAGGTCATCGATTTTTTAGCGGTACTGCAACATTGCACATCGGACACCTAATTGAGTTCTGTAAGCAACACCTTATTTTATGGCAGTGCCCCTCCCGAGACTAGACTCTGGATCCGCCCTTGATCCATCCTTTGGCCTCATTGAGGAATAGACTGGGATAGTCTCTAGCATGTGAGTTAATCAAGGTATAGCAGATGTTTTCCCTGTTGTTCTCAGTAAAACATCTGCCCGTCTACCGCTTGCTTTTCGATATATTTCCTGCATCACAGATAACATTGATTTAAATTTATACTATAGCGCTACATAATTTTGTCATTAAAAACCCAGGAAACAAGTTACATAACGCAGTGCACATTACTGATATAACCTCTACTTATTTTTCCAAGATATCTTTTTTTCTCATACCTGATGTGAAATTATTTTGTTACAAAGCAAACTGATTGATTACAGTAAGCGATGGATCTATTCAAAGGCAATTTACACTTCAGCACTCAGTGTCTAGACCCTAATCCAAGCAAGACTATGGTTCATTAAACATCTCATTTATTTCTGTAAGAAGCAAAAATCTAATAATGATTCTGAAAACATACTTGGTGATGTTCTGCATAACTAACATCTCTATATTTTCATTACTGAGATTTTCAAAAGTGCTTGGCTGAAGTGATTTGGTTAGTAAACTGTGGTCACCATGGAGAAGCACATGTACTGCCAAATTGCAAGCCTTCCTGTGCTAATATTCCCTGTCGGTCCAGAGACAGGAGTTGCACCTTCCATAGTGTTTTGCATGGACACAACAATCTAAGATATGTGTTACAATTTATATGGCTGATTATTTAGAGTGTAGCTAGGATACCCATTGATGATTGAAAATGTGCATATACTTTAATTAAAATGTTAGCGATTTGTTTAGCTTTCAGATCATACTAATTACATTTTGCAATAAAATCAAAACAAACTAAAACAAGTCAAATATTGAGAGAAGACACAACATTGTATTTCTGGATATGTTAAGAAATAATGCTTGTAATATTTTATATTTTACAGTAAAACCTTGAATTACAAGCATAATTCATTCCGGAAGCATGCTTGTAATCCAAAGCACTTGTATTTCTAAGCAAATTTTCCCATAAGAAATAATGGAAACTCAAATGATTCGTTCCACAACCATTTATTCTTAAATCCTTCTGTTTATAATCCATATGAAAAGATTATAGCAATGTGATTTGGTTGTATAATCGTAAAATGTCCATCCATAAATGGAAGCCTCCACAAGGGGATTAGAAGCAAAATCCAGCAGGAGCTACAGAGTATAAAAGAGAAGAGAGGCGCCTCTAAGTGTAGAAATACGGTTGCATTTAATGAAGGTGCAACATCTAGCAACTCACATGATTGATAATTAAAAAAGGCACATCTTAGGCCGCGTACACACGATCAGTCCAAACTGATGAAAACGGACTGAAGTCCAGTTTCATCGGTCCAAACCGACCATGTGCACGGCCCATCAGTCTTTTGTCCTTCAATCCAAAGTTTTAAAACTTGCTTTAAAATCGGACTGATGGATGCCTGACCATCGGTCCAAAGCGATCTTTAGTACGCAAAAGCATCGGTTCAAAAACCCGCGCATGCTCAGAATCAAGTCGACGCATTCTTGGAAGCATTGAACTTCGTTTTTTTCAGCACGTTGTTGTGTTTTACGTCACCGCGTTCTGACACGATCGGTTTTTGAACTGATGGTGTGTATGCACATCAGACCATCAGTCTGTGAAACTATGAAAATGAACTTCGGTCCGTTTTCATCAGTTTGGACTGATCGTGCGTACAGGGCCTAAGTATGCAGGGATCCTACCCTGCAGTAGAGCAATCTGAAAGTGAGGCTTGAACCGCTCGTGGAGTGCAGCATGGTAGGGATTATGTCAATGGCGGTGTGGAGGATGGTCTATGTGGATACCTGCATACTTAGATGTGCCCGTTTTAATCATCAACCATGTAACTTGCTAAATGTTGTACCTTCATTAAATGTAACCATATTGCTACACTTAGAGGCGTCTCTTTTATACTCAGTTGTGACATGATGCTACTTGTGTATCAAGACATTGCTTGTATTTCAAGTCAAAATGTATTTAAAAATGTTGCTTGTCTTGCAAAACGCTCTCAAACCAAGGTTTCACTGTATATTTTTTAATTATTACTGCCAGATCATTTTTAGTTAATCGTCAGCTAAAAAGGAAAAAAATAAACAATACATTAAACCTAGTGTTGCTTTATACAGCAGTATTCACTATGGTGTACTATTACCTATAAAAACACTAGATTTATGAACTTTTATATGGTCACACACTGTTTACTATCTATTTTGTGGCCACTAATAATCATCTATATATTTTACAGGGATTTACGGTAGTTATTTCTTGTACATGAAATGATGTTATTTCTCTGGCAAAAAGATTTAACTAGACATAAAGGGCCAGATTCAGGTACACGTAAATTTGCGCAGCGTATTCGAGATAAGCTACGCAGCCGTATTTTACCAGGCTCTAAATCAAATTCTGTTAGATTTTTGCCCGTACGATACGGTGGCGTAGTCTATTTCTCGCCACGTAATCGAATTACGCGATTAGGGGGCGTGAAGCATTTAAATTAGGCGCGTCCCCGCGGCGATCGAACTGCGCATGCTCCGTTCAGAAATTTCCCGCCGTGCATTGCGCGAACTAACGTCGATACGTCATTTGTTGTTTGAGTAGCGTCGTTTACGTACATTCCTATTCCCGGACGACTTACGTAAAAAATAAAAACAAACGTTGAAATTCGACGCGGGAACGACAGCCATACTTAACATGGGCTGTCTAATATTAGACCAGCAAAAAGCTGGTATAGTGTTACGCAAAAAAAAGATGACTAAAGATGCCGTAAGAGATTGCGATTGAAGATCGTAATTTCGGGGATCGCCTGCAAAAGCTCATTAGCATACCCCGACGCAGAAAACGACGGGAAGTCCACCCAGTGGCCGCAATTTTATTGCAGCGTAGATCCGAAGGCGTACGAACACGTAATCCAGTCGAATTGAAGCCCGCAGCCTTTTTCATGGTTTGAGGTTTCAGACTAGCTAAAGAACGCGCGTAATTTGAAAGTACTTCAGTCTAACACCAGTTAGACAGGAGTTACGGCTCTCTGAATCTGGCCCATAGCGTACACCAATAGATAGATGCATGTATGGATTGGATGGCTTTAGGCGAGTTGGAGTGTGGCAGGTATATTAATCATCTACTATTTACATGGAATTCAGCGTGTTCAATGTTCACAAATTTCTATAAAATATTGTAACATGTACCTGTGCAATGACAAAATGACAAAGCGTCGTATGGCGTAGCTACAACGCTTCGTCATCACGCACGCTTGCTGACCGGTGGGAGAGTTCGGTGCAGCTACACAGCCTGTTGCTTTTTCGGAGAGCAATTATATCAGTTTTTTTTTTGGTTTATGCTAGTTTTTTAAACCTATTGCCCAAGGATTCGCAAAGTGTGATTACCTTTGCAAGTTTTACTTTTTATTTTTTGACAAAATGTTTTTTATGGGTTACGCTATGGGCGTATATGCAGGGCCGATCCGCCCTATACGCAGAATACACAAGCTGCGTAGGGCCCCCGGATTTACTCAGGGCCCCGCTGGGAAGCATGGATTTTCTATTTGCATCGGCGATCCGTTCTTAACCAAAACAATGGCCGCCGCCACGGCTGTCCGAATATCCGCCGTGGCGCTAATACAGCAGTAGTCAGTGAGTCAGACCGACGTCAGGTGACGTCAGTACGGCCGCCGCTAATGCTCATGGGAGCTGTAGTCCGCCGCGAGCGGCTATGTGCTGAAGCTCCCTCCTCCTTGAGAGGGGGGAGGGGGGATGTGGAGTCAGTCACTCTGAGGAGAGGAGAGCGGCACAGCGGTGGTGACTGTCAGATTTCATTTTCCCTGTCAGTGGCACAGTGCCTTTTGAAAACGGTAGGACCAGGAGGTGAATGTGTGTAAAAAAACAAAAAAACAAAGTTATGTGGGGGGAAAAAAAAACCTGAATGTTATGTGTGTAAAAAAAAAATAAAAAATGTTATGCCTTTAAAAAAAAACCTGAATGTTATGTGTGTAAAAAAAAAAAAACGAAATGATATGCCTTTAAAAAAAAAATTTGAATGTTATGTGTGTAAAAAATGGTCACCACTGTGCCATGCCATCAATTGTCACCACTGTGCCATGCCAATCACAGCCATTGTGCCCATCAATTGTCGCCACTGTGCCATGCCATTGTCGCCATTGTGCCCATCAATTGTCGCCACTGTGTCATGCCATTGTCGCCACTGTGCCATGCCATTGTGCCCATCAATTGTCGCCACTGTGCCATGCCAATCACAGCCACTGTGCCATGCCAATCGCAGCCACTGTGCCATGCCATTGTCGCCACTGTGCCATGCCAATCTCAGCCACTGTGCCATGCCATTGTGCCCATCAATTGTCGCCACTGTGCCATGCCATTGTCGCCACTGTGCCATGCCAATCGCAGCCACTGTGCCATGCTATTGTGCCCATCAATTATCACCACTGTGCCATGCCATTGTCCTCACTGTGCCATGCCAATCGCAGCCACTGTGCCATGCCATTGTGCTCATCAATTGTCGCCACTGTGCCATGCCATCAAACACAGCTACTGTGCCCATCAATTGTCGCCACTGTGCCCATCAATTGTCGCCACTGTGCCATGTCATCAATTGTCGACCACTGTGCCATGCCATTGTTGCCACTGTGCCATGCCAAATGCAGCCACTGTGCCATGCCACTGTTCCCATCAATTGTTGCCACTGTGCCATACCAAACGCAGCCACTGTGCCATGCCACTGTGCCCATAAATTGTCGCCACTGGCACTGTGCCATGCCATCAATTTTCGACCACTGTGCCATGCCATTGTTGCCACTGTCACACTGTCACCTCCGCTTTAATATTATAGAAAATACTATATTCAATAAATATTGATTGTTTGAACCTTATCCTGTTCTATATTGTACTTATTATTTGATTGTTTTGTTTAAAGAAGGGAGGATTGTATTGGGAGCACTGAAGTGTTAGGTGTGATTGTGTAGCAATGGCAAATGGTTTACATAGCTCATGGTATCACGGGTCAGATAGAGGGCCCCTTAGCAGAATTGCGCTTAGGGCCCCAGAGAGGTCAGGATCGGCACTGCGTATATGCTTTTAATTTTTTACCCTGCTGATGAACCAACCCTGGCTGGATCACATTTGGCGCTTTTGAGTTCCCCTTCAAAAGGAGATGTAACACGCGCATTTGACCCAATGGCCCACAGGATCCTGTAGGAGGCTTTAATACTTGGTGTCACCTGGTGGTGGAAGCACTATGAATTGTGATTGTGGGGACATTGGTGGAGCAAGTCAATTTGTGGATGATTTGTTTCCTTTGGACTTTCTTGTTTCACATATATTTTTCCTTTTTTAGCCCTTAAATGGCACGTATGGACATTTACATATTTGGTGTGATGTCTTTATACACAAGAAAAACAAAAAACCTGAAAAATAAAAAAAATAAAAAAACTGAGGCAGCAGCTGGCGTGTGATACACAAAACAACATAAACATAAAAGCAAAGCCGTGCAGCTTTGCTTTTATGTTTATGTCTTTATACACGTTTTTTCGCCTATAAGTTTGATGTCATTATATTGATTCATTTTTGTGTTTTCACAATACTGAGTTCCAATTTTTTAGCACTGCTTTATATATTTATCACAATTCTTGCATCTAGTGTCACAGATTGCTTACCCACTTCAATACCAGGCACTGAAGGGTCTGGTATGGATATTTGGGGGGACCCCCACATAATTTTTTTTTATTTGGGGTGGAGTTCCCCTTAATATCCATACCAGATCTGAAGGGCCTGGTAATTGAATTTGGGGGGACCCCCACACATTTTTTTTTTTTTTTATCAATGACTTTCAATGCCTTTTCTCTGTATTGCCGGGAGCCGACAATTCATTATAGCTGCTAGTGGTTTTAAATTACTTTTTTTTCCTTCAGAAATTACAGTTTGTGCAGGGACAGTTCTAAGCACGGGAAACAAGCACTGCTACTTTACACCCCCCCAGGTACGAAATTTAAAGGAATATTTCACTTTTATTGTTTCGCTTTAAGCATCATTAAAATCACTGCTCCCGAAAAAACTTCAGTTTTTAAAACTTTTTATTGCATTGATACATGTCCTCTGGGGCAGGACCCAGGTCCCCAAACACTTTTTGTGATAATAAAGTTAGACAAATAAGCTTTCAAAATTATCAATTTACATTTCTCCCATTGACTTTTGTTCCGCGGCTTTTCGAATTTGCCGCGAACACCCCAAATTGTTCGATGTTAGGCGAACGGGCGAACAGGCAATGTTTGAATCGAACATGAGATCGACTCGAACTCGAAGCTCTTCCCTACTCCTGAACTAAATTACCCTCCAGCACCCTCACAGCACACCCTTTGGACCCTTTGATTGGGTAGAGTTAACTCAGTGACACCTAGTGGGTGCAGAAAAAGCTGTTGTAAACTCTCACTTATCATTGAACATTTCAAAGACATCAATAGTAACGTTTCTGAGGACCAGTGACTTTGCTACATCAGAATAGACTTACTGCAAGTGTTCCATACTCAGTACTGAGTCAAAGACCAAGTGGATTAACCTTTTTCACATTAAAAACATTTTATTTTACTGTTGCTTATATTTTGTAATATCTTTTCTAAAATTGTTTCTTGCGCCATTTTCTTTTTTTTTTTTCATTCAAACTATATTTTAAAATCGTTTTTCTGAATCTCTGACATGAAAAAAGTAATGAAGAACCTTTCCCCCATGAAGAGCTACCATAGTGTAAAACTCTGTTATGTTCTGTCTGGGTCTAAAGCAAGTGACATTTTTTTTTTTTAAAAGGTCTATATTGCAACAGCTGATGCTGAGAATGTTGTGCATGTCCAATAAAACTTTTGATGCCGCTACTGTGTGACTGCAAAGGTTTATCCGCTTGGTTAACCTACCTCAGTGCCAATCGCTCTTAGATGGAAAATGAGCAGGGTGAGGCCTAATGTGAAATCTTCACCAGCGCTACCATTAGCTTAATCTTCAGCAGATCAGTACAATTAGCTGAACTTTCTAACACAGCAGTAACACCAGCTCAGACTTCTAACACAGTTCTCCCATCAGCTCAAATCTCCAGCAGAACATTACTATTAGACACCCTTTCCAGCATAGACGTACACTCCCCTCCATGTTAGCCCAAGGCCCCTTTCACACTGGGGCAGGAGCCGCGGTGGCGGTAAAGTGCCGCTAGTGGTGCGGTATTAACCCCCGCTAGCGGCTGATAAAGGGTTAATACCGCCTGCAATGCGCCTCTGCAGGCGGTATTACCACGGTTTCCCATTGTTTTAAATGGGAAGGAGAGGTAAAGGAGCGGTATACATACCGCTCCTCTCACCGCTCCAAAGATGCTGCTGACAGGAGATTTTTTTTCTCTCCTGCCAGCGCATCGCCTCAGTGTGAAAGCCCTCTGGCTTTCACATTGAGGTTGCTGGGCAGGAGTTTTTCAGGGGGTATAGCAGTGCTATTTTTAGCGCTGTACCGCCTGAAGAACTCCTCGGTGTGAAAGGGATCTAAGGGTCCATGCACTCTATAGGCGTTTTCAGGAGTTAAGAGGCAGGGGAGTTTCCAGACAGAAAAAAGCATCTAATAATGAAGGTACCCGCACTATGGAGACAATTGTGGAATAAAAATGAAATAAAATAATACAAATGTGTATTTTGGGCTGCTGCTGTAGCGCAAGGTAAAAAAAAACAAATGAATGAAATGTAAATGTTATACTCAGTGCTGCTTCAATGGACAATAAATAATAAAATGCTTTAATATATAAACAATATCATAGTATTAATTAGCAGGAGGATTAGAGGGAGCTGTGGTGGCTCAACGTGATTGGCACTGCGCTGACAAGCCGTTCACCTCTGCAGCCAAGGGTTCGGATCCCGGTCTCGGCTACATGTGAATTGAGTTTGGTGGTCTCAGCCCGGCTCCCGGTGGGTGTGCTATGCAAGGTACGCCTGTGCTTAGTACGCCCATCCCCCCACACAAAAACCACCACACTTGCACGCACACGAAATTGGTTTAACACACACGCACTTTGGCCATGCGGTCTCCTAAAATAAAGAGAGAGGCGAAGGACCTACGGGGCTGGCTGGGTGGGCTACGCCCCCTCACTCCCTCATAGGGGGAGTCCCTCTGCCCCGTTGGGGTGCTGTTGGGCCCCAGTTGGGCTCCCAAGAGGAGCAGGTAGGGGTGAGCGAGAGGCCCCCACTCACACCCGCCATTGCCACCAAGGGCATGGAGAAGGATGGCGATTGCCTCCGGGGGGAGGGTCTGCCAACTCCTGCAGTCCGGCTTCTCTCTCTCGAGTTCACGCACAAAAATACACTTAAAAAAAAAAAAAAAAAAAAATAGTATTAATTAGCAATATAAAGTGCTCAGTGCAGTTATAGTGCAAAACATATAAAGTGCAATCATATAGAGTCCATCCATACAGCTATATGGTGTGTTGAACTTGTGCAAATTATTCAGTTGGTGTAGATCTTGCTGACACTCTGTGCTCCCCTCCTGGGTCCCCACTCACCAACAATAATCTTTTTTTTTTTTTTTTCACAAAGAGGTTGGTCTTTATTGAGAAAGTATCAAAATACAAATGACATGCGTATGCAGTTCATACAGAGGCACATAAAACAACAGCAAAAACAACAGTGCAGATTGCGCGAATCAAAGTCACACGTGAACCCTAACCTCAGCCCACCCGTCCACCCATCAAACATATATGATAAAGAACAAGAAGGCATCGACTGTAAGTAAAACACACATTAAAACTGTTGTGTCCAGGGAAGCCAGACTCTGTCAAATTTACGAGGGCATCCTCTGCTAATATAAGTCAATTTATACATTGGCAACAGAGCATTTACTGAAGAGTCCCAAGCTCCAACAGTGGGGGGCGAGGGAGAAGACCACTTCTTAAGAATTTCCTTCCTGGCATAAAAAAGCAGCATGGAGACAAGCAATTTCGTACCCCGAGGACGCTGGTCGTCCTCGTGTATCCCAAGCAGAGCCAGCTCAGGCGAGACCGGGATAGACAACGTGAGACGCATGTTGATACTCTCAAACACTCTTTCCCAGTACTGCACCAGCCGCGGGCAGGTCCAGAACATGTGAAAGAAAGAGCCTTCTGGGGAACGACACTTAGGGCAGTTGGGAGATCTGTCCGGGTATATTCGATGCAACCTCTGGGGTGTGTAATAGACTCGGTGCATGAACTTGGTGTGAATCAGCTTGTCCCTAGAAGATATCAGCATCCTGGCCCCATCCTCAAAACAGTCTTCCCAATCTACCCTATCAAGGCTAGGAATGTCAGAATGCCACCTGTCCCAGAGAACACCCATCCTGGGAGAATCTACCTCCAGCAGGGCCATGTACAGTGTAGACAGCGTCTTCTTAAGAGTCTCCTGTGCCAGTATCTCCTCAACGGGGTCGGCCCTTAGGGTGATAGCCTGCGGGAATTGTGCCCTAGCGGCGTGCCTCAGCTGGTAATACCTAAACCACATGTGTCCCGGAAGTCCATGCTTGACCGCCAAGGCCCGGAATGGCAAAATCGATCCCGCCCGCATAATGTCCTGGAGCTTCTTGATCCCATAACCGGCCCACAATTGAGGGTCCGGCACAGTTCTAAAGTGAGGAAGGGAGGGGTTACCCCAAAGCGGGCAGAAGGGGGAGTAGTGGTGGGGGCGAACTAGTCGCCTACGGGCCGCAGACCATACCTGCAGGGTAGTGACAGTAGGTACAGGGAGAGAGGGGTACGCAGCGGCGCCTCTGTACACCAAATTGCCCAGCTCACTAAACGAACCCAATAACGCCGCCTCCAAGCAAGCGGCGGCATTCGAGCTAGATTGTTCGAACCACCACCGCACAGTGACCAGGACCGCCGCCTGGTAGTATACCAGGAGGTTAGGAAGCGCAAGCCCCCCACAACGGACCGGCAACTGTAGGATGGACCGCGCCAGTCTCGGGGCGGACCCCCTCCACAGAAAGGAGCCTATACAGGCATCCATCTCCCTGAAAAAGGACAGGGGAAGCTTAGTCGGGGAATTCCGAAAGATGTAAGTGAACCGTGGCAGATAAAGCATTTTTATGATATTGATGCGTCCTAATAAGTTAAGGGGCAAGTCCCTCCACCTGGAGCAGTGCTCCTTGAGCCGCTTAGTGAGAGGAGTCAAGTTGAGGCGACGAAAGTCACGAAGGTCGCGAGACACCACAATCCCCAGGTATTTAAACTCTTCAACCCACAATAGCGGGGACGAAGTCCCCCTCACCCGGGCCCCCGGGTCGAGTGGGAACAGGACAGACTTGGTCCAATTAATCCTGACTCCTGCAAAACTCCCAAATTGCTCAAAAATTTGCAAGGCCGCCTGCAGTGAGGTATCCGCATCCTGCAGATAGAGCAACGCATCATCTGCATAGAGGGAGATCCTCTCCTCCAGGGGGCCCACCCTGAGCCCACGGACCTCATTTGACTCCCTGATCAGGATCGCTAGCGGCTCCAGTGCGAGAGCAAACAAGCTGGGCGATAGAGGACAGCCCTGCCTGGTGCCCCTCTGGAGGGGGAAGAACTCCGATAAAGTACCATTGGTGCGAATCCTAGCCCTGGGGGAAGCATATAGCATACCCAACCACTGTAGAAACTTGGGACCGAAGCCAAAACGCCTCAGCACCTCCCAGAGATAGCCCCACTCTACTGAGTCAAAAGCCTTCTCGGCATCAAGTGAGGCTATGACCCGGGCACCAACATTGTCATGGGAAGTATCTAAGTTGAGGAACAATCTCCTGATATTGATGTCTGTGCCCTTCCCCGGCATAAACCCGGTTTGGTCCTGGTGAACCAAGTCATCCAGCACCGCAACCAATCTTAGGGCCAAAACCTTCGCCAGAAGCTTAGTGTCCGCATTTATCAAGGATATGGGTCTATATGACCCGCAGTCCTCAGGGTCTTTACCAGGTTTAGGCACTAAAACAATCACCGCTTCAGACATGGAGCTCGGAAGAGCCCCAAGAGTTGAGAACTGCGAGAAAAGGGAGGTCAACCTAGGAGCTAGCAACTCCTGGTGCACAGAGTATAACTCAGTGGGCAACCCGTCCAGGCCAGGGGTCTTACCTGATTGCATTAAACCCAGTGCCGTCTGCACCTCTTCCAAAGTGATATCTTTATCCAGGTCTCTACACCTGGCCGAGTCAAGTGTCGGGAACGGGATACCATCTAAAAAAACTGAGAGATCCCCGGGGTATAGGACACCCTAGAAGAGTATAGATCCTGGTAAAAACGGAGGAACCTAGAGTTAATGTTCTCCGGGGTGGTCAGTAGACTACCATCTCCGTCCCTCACCCTACCTATATGCGTAGAAGGGTTCTGCCCCCTAGCGAGCCATGCCAGAAGCCGTCCATTCTTGTCCCCAAATTCAAACACCCGCTGGGCACTGTCAAGCATGGACTTCTTAGTAAGATCAATTCTAAGGAGGGAGAGTTCACTTAGAGTGTGTTGCCAGGGATAATATGTGCCTGCACCGGGAGATCGAACATACGCCCCCTCCTGCGACCGGGCCCGGTCCTCTAGTAGCTCAAGAGCTCGTTCCGCCCCTCCCCTCCTTGCTGCTATACGTTTGATGTATTCCCCTCTGAGCCAGGCCTTGAAGGTGTCCCAAACTACCAGGGGGCCCGAGGACTCCCTATTCGCCAACCAAAAATTACATATCTCACCCGGCATAGCCTCCTGGATCTCTGAGTCCGCAATCCAGTACCTCGAGAGCCGCCAGACCCCCCGTCCCCTAGGAGAGGCCGCACCCACCGAAACCAGCAGGGGGGCATGATCAGATATACCCCGGGATAGAATCTCGGTAGATACAACCTCGCCCAGAAGGCCGGAGGAGGCAAATGCCATGTCAATGCGAGACAATGTTCTAAAGGTGGTGGAAAGGCATGTGAATTGCTTATCAGAGGGGTGAAAATGACGCCAGAGGTCAGACATATCAAAGGTAGATGCCCACCCGGCCAGGCCAGGGGTGGGGGACTGGGGAGGGCGGAGCCTATCACAGGTATCTGACATGACCAGGTTAAAATCACCCACCAGTAGCACACGCTCCACCCCATATTGAGTAACAATCTGCATCACCCTGTTGAGAAAGTCCAGGTCCGCAGGGGGGGGCAGATAAATCCCAACAATGACATATTGAACACCAGCAATCAGTGCATGCACCAACACATACCTACCCCCAGGATCGGTGCGGACTGCTAGGAGCTGGAAGGGCAGGGAGCGGTGCACCAAGATACTCACCCCCCTGGCATACGTGGAGTAGGATGCATGATAGTGTGCAGCCACCCAGGCCCTCTTCATACCCAATACTCTGGAGCCCACCAAGTGGGTTTCCTGCAATATGCACAGTTTAGGACTGTGCCGTTGAATGAACCTGAACACCAGGGATCTCTTGATGGCAGAGTTAAGGCCCCTGACATTCCAAGACAGCACTGTAAAATTAGCCATTGGGTATGTTACAGAAATATAAGTGAGGAGAGCAGAGCTCAGAACCAGCCCAGAGGGTGCATCCGCCCACCCGGGCCCAAAAAGGACAGGAGTGAAGGACAACACCCCCCGGGCTGGGCGACCCCGCCCCCCCATACGTCCCCAACAGAACTGCATGAGCAAAGACCAAACCCCCAAAACCATTATGTATCTTAATGAAACAAAAAATGAAAAAAACACCCCGAAAAGAGAAGGCAACGGCCCTCCAACCCCCACCCCCACCCCATGCCCTCCCAACCGAGAAGAGCACATATTCCCCAAACAGAAACCCAACGATAAGTCACTCGTCAATGGGGACGTGGATCACCGCTGAGCAGAGCAGCAACCCCGGCCAAAATATGACAACACAAGTACTTAGAATGAGGTGCCACCAAGCATAGCAAGGGGGCTAGCCGTAGAGCAAAAATAAAACCCACGTGCTGGGTGCACAAAAATGTTAGTATAGAACAGGGGGTTAAAAGAAAACAGAAACAGGGCAAGTCATTGTGGAATCTCCGTGCATCAGCATGCCGCAAGGGCAGCGGAGGGCAAGATCGTCAGTCAGTGTAAACAGGAGGAAGAGACCGAAGAACATTCCAGCACAACTGTCTCCAGACTCAGGGCAATAAGCCACAGTCAGTAAATCACTCACCCTCCCACGGCAGTTTCAATAGCAAGGCACCGAACTTTCCGTAAACCACAGGGCTCCCACCGGTCTCTCCTATGGAGGAAGAGTGTCCAGCCATGCGCTGGCATCTTTGGGGCTGGTAAAGATCCGGACAGTCTCTCCGTCAACCACCCGCAGCTTAGCCGGGAACAGGATACTGTAGGGGATGCCTTTTGCCCGGAGCGCTGACTTCACGCCATCAAAGGATCTCCGTTGTCTCTGCGTCTCCATCGTGTAGTCCGGGAACATCATTAGGTTAGTGTTGCGATATGGAAGCCTGCCCGCCTGTCGTGCCGCCCGGAGAAGCTCATCCCGATCCCTGAAATTAAGCAGGCGAAGAATGAAAGTGCGTGGGGGAGCTCCTTCCGGCCCAGGCCTCGGCGGCACACGGTGGGCCCTCTCCACGGTGAAATAGGGGGAGAGTTGGGCCGCCGGGAGCAGGGATCGAAGCAATTCCTCTGTGAAAGCTGTAGAGTTGCGGCCTTCCACTCCCTCCGGAAGACCGACAATGCGAATGTTATTGCGCCTGCTCCGATTTTCGGCATCTTCCGCCCTATATTCGAGCGCTTTCACCTTGGCAGTGAGGGTCCGGATTGAGACCTCATGACCGGCCACCGCGTCCTCCACATCGCCTACACGCTGTTCCGCCGTGGTGACCCTCGAACGGATTTTGTCCATGTCTTGGCGCAGCAATCCCACATCCATCTGCACCTCTTCAATTTTAGAGGTAAGTGTTGTTTGACAGGTCGCAACCGCCGCCTGACAGGATGCAATAGCCGCCATTACCTCCGGGATCCCGGGAGGAGAGAGCACCACCTCACCAGCCTGATCAGTCTGCGACGCCATGTTGTGAAGGCGCGCTGGCGTGGCACGGAGTTCTGGGACCGGACTCTGCACAGCCTCGATTACCGGCGGAAACTTCAGTTTCTTGCCCCGGTTCGAGCCCCCATAGGTTCTGGAAGGCATGTGGGTGCCGTAGATTGTGAAAAGGAGGTTGAAGCCCCCCCTAAAACGGATGGTCAAGCGGATTCTCCCCAGCAGAGTTCAGCCACACGTCTGTTCAGTCCGCCATGCCGGCCACGCCCCACCAACAATAATCTTTAAATGCGCCTGGTATTAGGGTTGGAATATCGCCTTCCACCAAGGACTAGGACTTCCGGATATATTCTGTGTATGGGTGAGAATATCACCTTTCTTCCACCGATGTATTAACCACTTCCTTACTGGGCATGTAAACCCCCTTCCTGACCAGGTGAAATTTCAGCTTGCGGCACTGCGTCGCATTAACTGACAATTGCGCGGTCGTGCAATATGGCTCCCAAACAAAATTGGCGTCCTTTTTTCCCCACAAATAGAGCTTTCTTTTGGTGGTATTTGGTCACCTCTGCGGTTTTTATTTTTTGCGCTATAAACAAAAAACGACGACAATTTTGAAAAAAATACATTATTTTTTACTTGTTGCTATAAAAAAATAGCCCAATTTAAAAAAAAAAATTCAGTTTAGGGAGATACGTATTCTTCTACATATTTTTGGTAAAAAAAAAAAAAATCGCAATAAGCGACTGGTTTGCGCAAAAGTTATAGCGCCTACAAAATAAGGGACAGAATTATTATTTTTTATTATTTATTTTTTTACTAGTAATGGCGGCGATCTGCAATTTTTATTGCGACTGCGACATCATGGCGGACACATTGGACACTTTTGACACATTTTTGCCACCATTCACATTTATACTGCAATCAGTGCTATAAATATGCACTAATTACTGTATAAATGTGACTGGCAGGGAAGGGGTTACCACTAGGGGGTGAGGAAGGGGTTAATGTGTATCCTGCATTGTGTTCTAACTGTGGGGGGAGGGGGGGTGACCGATCTGTGACCCTATGTATAAGGAACACAGATCGGTCTGCTCTCTCCAGTGACATGACGCTGTCATTGTGACAGCCGGCAATGAGAAATTATCTCATATGTTTACATACGAGATCATCTCTCATTGGCCCATCAGATCGCATCGCAAACGGCCACTCTGATTGGCCGGTCGCGGCGATCTGTGATTGGCTGTGTCCAAGGGACACGGGCAGTACACAAGTTCCCCGCTGCGCGCTCTGGAGCGCGCGCTGGGAACAAAGAAAGGGGCTGCCGTGAAAACACGGCAGCCCGGAGATTTAGAACCACCCTGCGGCCGCATATAGTCGTACGGCCGTAGGGAAGTGGTTAAAGACGTCTGGTATATCCTATATCCAAATGTGAATATCACCATCCAAACTTTCCCGGTGATCAGATGTCCGTATAGGGCGTATGGCAATGAAGCGAAAGGATATAAAGTGCAATACTGCTTACATTTATTAATAAAAAACCCAAATCATTACAATAACATCAAAACTTTAAAACCGTGTAAAAAACGCTGCCTTGGCATGCAAACAACCGTCACCTGGTCTTCTCCTGCTTGACACATTTTGCCCCTCACACTGGGCATCTTCAGAAGCTGGGGGTGCCCGTGACTGGTTGCCTTTTATGTGTTAGGTCCCACCTACAACACCCGATAACTACTACTCTCAATGAATGCACAGTATGAATTCAATCACTTCCTGTTTCCGCTGGAATTGGAAGTGTTGATAACGCCATCTTAGTACTCCCATAGACTTTACTAGAGGATGTGTGTTTTGTATTCAGTTGCTTCCTGTTTTTTCTCACTACATCCCACCTAGGGTGACCACATTTCCAAACTACCAATCAGGGACACCCTCCCTTCCCAAAAATCAGCTTGTGCTGTAACGAACCACAGCACAGTGATTGGACACAAGAGGCGGGATTTATGATTTCTCCAATCACAAGCAGGGGGCGGGCTTTTGCAGGAAGTGTCCATATCGCCATCTTAGTACTCATTTATTGTATCATTACACCTACCAATCTAATTGTCTTATACAAGATCACTTCCTGTGGCTGCAGGAGATGTTATTGCCCCCATTTTGGTACTCAATAATGCCTTTAATGTATGTGTTGTACTTGATTATATCATTTACACAAAAATTACATAATAAAGTTGATACTTTTAGATATTTTTTTACATATTGGGTTAAGATTAGATAATATGCTCTGATAACATAAATACCCGTTAGGCATATAGTAGGGGTACTGGGAAGACAATTATGTAATTTTTGTGTAAATGATATAATCAAGTACAACAAGTACAGCTCCTTAACGCGTGTTAATGTTTATTTATGCTAATGTTTATGCATTCTAATGGGCAGAATTCTGGCCAATAGAATACATTAACTCCGTCATGAAAACGCGCAATATTGCACATTAACACCCATGCAAAACGCTGCTTCCTACTGCATTTTGCTGCTGTTAGTCTTCTGTAGGAGAAAAAAAAGCATCAAGGGCAAACAGTGACCATTAGGCCTAATAGGGAAGTACCATCAGCTTGATTCTCTACTTTAACCACTTAAGGACCGAGCCTGTTTCTGAGATTTGGTGTTTACAAGATAAAAACTGTTTGTTTGTTTGTTTTTTTGCTATAAAATTACCTAGAACCCCCGAACATTATATATTTTTTTCTAACACCCTAGAGAATAAAATGGCAGTTGTTGCAATACTTTTTGTCGCACTGTATTTGCGCAGCGGTCTTCCAAATGTACTTTTGTTTGGAAAAAATTCAAATTTTTTAATTAAGAAATAAGGCAACAGTAAAGTTAGCCCAATTTGTTTTATATTGTGAAAGAAAATGTTACGACGAGTAAATTAATACCCAACATGTCACGCTTCAAAGTTGCGCCTGCTCGTATAATGGCGACAAACTTTTACCCTTAAAAATCTCCATAGGCGATATTTAAGAAATTCTACAGGTTGCATGTTTTGAGTTACAGAGGAGGCCTAGGCAGGCCCGGATTTCCCACAAGGCCACCAAGGCCAGGCCTCGGGGCGGCAGGGTGCCAAGGGGCGGCAGTGGCATGGAGTCCCCTGATGGCCGTAACATACAGTTGAGGGCGGTAAGTTGCTGTGTGGGAGAATTGAGTGGGGGAATCCGCTCAGTCGTTAAGTGATTACGGCGATGTCGTCAAAATCACTTGTCAAATGTGTGCTGCTGTCCGTTCTCCCCTACCCCCATATACCTTTCTCGGCTTGCTCTGCCTTCGAGACTCCTCCGTCCTCCCCCCAGCCGCTAAGTCTGTCTCCTGTCCCTGCCGCTGATGTACACAGTGAGAGGGGTGAGCTGTGCTCTTCCCATCTCAGCTGTGACAGGAATTCTAGCACAGTGCTAGGACTTCTGTTTTGGAGGTGACAGGGTCAATAAAGAGAGCCTGTCACCTCCAATTGCTATCGCACAGGGAATTGTTTTCTCCTGTGTGATAGCAATAAAGTTAAGTGAAAAAAATGATAAAAAATAATAATAATTAAATTAAAAAAATAACTAAATAGTAAAGAATAAGAAAAATAATATTCAAAATAATAAGAATTTTACACAAAAATAAAAACAAGTAAACGACAAGCTAAAAAGGAATAATAAATAAAAATAAAATAAAAAAAGTGCTAAACAAGTAAAAAAAAAAGAAAAAAAAATATTTGAACTAACCGTGCCGCCCCTGTCCCCTCCGGTTGCCATTCTCCGTTGATTTGGGGGGGGTCCGGTTGGTGGGGAGGGGGTGCATTGTGGAACCTGGCCTTGGGGCGACAAGGAGAGCAAATCCGACCCTGGGCCTAGGGCTAAAATTATTGCTCTCACTCTATTGATTACGGCGATACCTCACCTTGCTTTTGTCATATGCAGGCGTTGCTCATGTATAGGTTAATTTCTGCACACAAGCTCATCGCGACGGGGCACTTTAAAAAAAAATATGTTTTCTTATTTATTTTACTTAAAAAAATATATTTTGACAAAAAAAAATGTGGGCACTTTCATTCCTATTACAAGGAAAGTAAACATCCCTTTTAATAGAAAAAAAAACAAGGGGAGCCCTCTCCTGCCGTTTTGCGGCAAATCCACTTTTATCTTGCCCGCTCTTGAGGAAGATACCAGGGTTATGGTAGTGAGCTGCTACCATAACAATGGTATTCCTCTTCAAAGTAGCGACGTAAAACGACAGCGGGCAGTCCGTAAGTGGTTAACAGAACAGTATAGTCAGCTTTATTTTACACCAACAGATTATCAGCTTGATTCTCCATCCTAAAAAAGCAGTACCATCAGCTTAACCACTTCTCTCCTGCGCTATAGCCGAAAAGACAACTACAGCGTTGGCTCACATTGCCGGTAGGTCGTCAATGTATGTCCTACCTTGATTGTGCTTCCCCAGTGCCCCCTTCAGCGTGCATGGCATGGATGTGATTGCTGTATCTTATGGACACAGCTGATCACAGATCGGGGTAAAGAGCCAATCACGGTGGCTCTTTACTATGTGACCAGCTGTGTCCAATTACAGCTGATCACAGTGTAAATGGTATTTGACCGTTATCAGCAGCCCTCTCTTGCCTGACAGTGCATGAGGAGAGGAGAGGAGAGATGATAACGGACAAATCCACATAGGGGACATCTACACTGATCATCAGGGCACTGATCATCAGTGTCCCGATTTTCAGTGCAGCCCCAACAGTGCCCATAAGTGCTGCCAATTTGTGCCCACAAGAGCTGCAAATCTGTATCAATCAGTGCTGCCTGTCAGTGGACATCCATAATGCCTACCAGTGCCCACCAGTGCCACCTAACAGTGTCAATTAGTGCCACCTCATCAGTGCCTCCTCATTAGTGCCCATTAGTGCTGCCTCAGTGACCATTAGTGCAGCCTATCAGTGCAACTGTTATCAGTGCACATCAGTGAAGGACAAAAATTACTTAGTTAGAAAATGTTATAACAGAAACTAAGAAAAACACTATTTTTTTAAAACAATTGCGGTCTTTGTTTAGCAATAAATAAAAAGCACAGTGGTGATTAAATACCACCAAAAGAAAGCTCAATCTGTCTAGAAAAAAATGGTAAAATGTTGTTTGGTTACAGTGTTGCATGACCATGCAATTGTCATTTAAAGTGTGACAACACTGAAATATGAAAATTGACCTGAGCAGGAAGGTGGTGAAAGTGCCCAGTATTCAAGTGGTTAACTCTCCACCCCAACATGACAGAACCATCAGCTTGATTTTCCACACCAAAGGAGTGCTAACATCAGCTCAACTCTCTATTATTACATAACATCAGGTTCAGCTCAGCTCTCGAGCAACAGAGTAGTACCATCTACTTGGCTGTTTAACAGAGTAATACCCTTAACTTAACAATACCAACAGCTCCCATTCCCTGATTCTAATACTTTCATATACATATACATACATGTAAAATTCTACTTCTTGTTTTGAAATCAATGTGTTTATGGGCACAGTGAAGCTGCATTGATGGGCACAGTGAGGCTGCCTTATGGACACATTGCATCTGCAAAGATGGGCACAGTGAGTCTGCAAATATGGCACAGTGAGGCTGCGTATATGGGCACAGTGACTCTGCGTTGATGGGCGCAGTGAGGCTGCATTGAGGGGCACAGTGAGGCTGCATTGAGGGGCACAGTGAGGCTGCATTGAGGGGCACAGTGAGGCTGCATTGAGGGGCACAGTGAGGCTGCATTGAGGGGCACAGTGAGGCTGCATTGAGGGGCACAGTGAGGCTGCATTGAGGGGCACAGTGAGGCTGCACTGAACCATTATTACACATTGTGGTGTCTTTTTTAGCATACAGTTTAAATTATTTTGTTATTACATCTGTTCTATATTTATTTGTTTAATGCATGTGAATTTTGGAGGTGTCTTTTAAAACTGGCACTTCACAATATATGTTGCACCATATTATTTTTGAGGTGATGGGGGGGGGGGTCTTGGGTGAGTTCCCACCCTTTTTGTCCCAGGACTTGACCCCTTGGTCCTTTACCTGTAAAAAAAAGTTACAATTCCGTTTCAATCTACAAACACTGTAGTTGTCTGAAACTGTCAAATGTCTCTTCTTTTCAGTACAGCAAACTACAAGTATTCTGCACTCCATTTGAGGATGGAATGCCCCCAGAAATTAAATTTCCCGATTAGGAGATTGGTTCACAGATTATTTGATAAAGAAAACATAACATAAAAAGCCGAATGGTATTTCTTTTGATAAAAACATTACAAACCGGTGTAGTTTTTGTCAAATCCAAACAATATTGTTAGCTAATTTTTTGTTAGTTTTTATGTGAGAATTCAGTTAGCAATGAGAGTTGCCACAACATTTGGCCAGAAAGACAATATAAAAATCACAGTATATTGTTTGTTAGTATAGTTTGAGAACAAACTAGCAGTGCTGGGTAGGGATGAGCTTTGTGTTCTAGTCGAACGTATGTTCGACTTGAACAATCGTATGTTCGATTGTTCGCCGAAATACGAACAAAACGGTCGTTCGCACCAAATTCGAGTGACGCGCCACGGCCCATAATTCACTGTGGCATTGTGCGCTGATGATTGGCCAAGCATGCACTATGAAACAAGATATCATAAACATATAACCTAAAATGGATATAAAATGATAAAACAGCGCTTAAAAAAGTCCAACGTAGAAAATAGAAAATAAAAACTGGAGCAGTCCATAAGAAGATCACAAAAATGCAAAGTTTTGAGAGGTGCAAGAGAAATATTCAAAGAATGGTATCGATCCCACCACCAACTTTCAATCTTCACCCCGTAACACGTGAGGCACACTCCCCTCTGGGGTTCACACTCACCAGATTACAGATTAAACAAAGCCTTGAGATTATTTAGATCCTCCTGATCTGCACTCCAATCAGCATTCCGGGACCAACCAGGGTTTAAATTTTAATTCGCAAATCATAGAAAGACAGAAGCACTAAATAGTGTAATTCCGTTTTAATGATAGAACATAAACCCATACAAGTTCACCCCGCTTCCTATCTATGTACAATAAAAAGATTTGTAAATGAGCATAGAGTGTATTCACTGCTCTCTGACGTTCCCCGGGGATCACTCTTGTGCCAGATGCACACTGTTGCGAACTCCTCTCCTGGTTACAGTCGTAGAGCACACTCGTATTTCCTTATTACGCCGTCGTAGCCACGCCCCGATGCGTTTCGTCACATCCGACTTCAACAGAGGGCGCCCTTTTTGTGATCTTCTTATGGACTGCTCCAGTTTTTATTTTCTATTTTCTAGTTGGACTTTAAGCGCTGTTTTATCATTTTATATCCATTTTAGGTTATATGTTTATGATATCTTGTTTTATATGTTTTAAATAGATGCATTTGCATCTGTTTTTTAAATAGCTGCTGTTTCCTATAGATTATATTATATCGCACCACAGGGTGTGTATATGATATCAATTTATTGATATGTATATGATATCAATTTATTGAGTGTTACTTTTATCTTTTTTCCTCATATGACAGCATCTCATTAAAGTAGTAGCTTTATCCCTTTGGCGCCGGAAAGTGCACTTTGTTTATTTCCTCCTTGTTGCCACCTTTGGTGCACTCTTTCCAAATAAGCATGCACTATGACCCGCATGCTTGGCCAATCACAGCGTCGTCAGTACAGAGAGCCGTAATTGGCCAAAGCCAGGGTGGCTTTGGCCAATTATGGCTCAGGGCTTTAGTACACGCCCCACACTATAAAAGGCCGCCTGCAGAGCCTCGTGTAGTGTGTTGCAGTGCTGGTTAGATATCAGTCACAGAGAGAAAGAGTGTCTTTTTTTTCTAGCTAGATAGAGCAGGCAGGCTAGTTAGTTAAATTTACAGTGTGTAGAGGATATATGTGCATCCCAGGTGTTGTATATATATTTATACACTGTATAGTTTAGCTAGATAATTTCTCCCTAATTTACTGGCAGGTAGTCGATTGTGCTAGCTGCAGTATTCTCACGTGGTTTATTGCCTGTGTCCTCTGAAGTGTGCACTATAAAGCTACACAGGCATACTATAGACACCCAGCAGGTACAATATTTAAAGGAATTTTTCATTTATTTATTTTTTAATTTAAGCATCATGATGCTTAAATAAAAATTAAAAAATAATAATGAAAAATTCCTTTAAATATTGTACCTGCTGGGTGTCTATAGTATGCCTGTGAAAACGTCTTTGAGAACCCGGAGCAGTGATTTTAATTATGCTGCATCATATGGCTGAGCCTATGGCTCTAATAAGGTGCTTCAAAAAATAGCCCGCTGGCGGCCATAGATAGATTAATGCAATGCATGAATCTCTCTATTGGTGATAGAGGGGTGGCAGGAAAGAGGGGCAGCACACTGACTCATGGTGTCACACTCTAATCAGCTATTTAACGCAAAACACCTGTAAAGGCTTCCTGAGCCTTAAAATGGTCTCTCATTCTAGTTCAGTAGGTTACACAATCATGTGGACGACTGCTGACTTGACAGTTATCCAGAAGACAGTCATTGACACACTCCACAAGAAAGGCAAGTCACAAAAGGTCATTGCTAAAGAAGCTGGCTGTTCACAGAGTGCTGTATCCAAGCATATTAAAGGAAGGTTGTGTGGAAGGAAAAGGTGTGATAGAAAAGTGTGCACAAGCAACAGGGATAACAGCAGCCTTGAGGGGATTGTGAAGCAAAGGCCATTCAAGAATTTGGGGAGATTCACAAGGAGTGGACTGATGTCAGTGCTTCAAGAGCCACCACACAGAGACGAATCCAGGACATGGACTACAACTGTCGCATTCCTTGTGTCAAGACACTCCTGAAACAGAGACAATATCAGAAATGTCTTGTAAATAGGAAAGACTAAATGGGTGGGACTTTAAATGAGGCGCAAGGCATAGAGCCGAGCGCTTCCATCCCCGATACTATGAGCGAGAAAGGCAAGGGTGGGACTTTAAATGAGGCATGCACCCCAGTGGCAAGTAAAAGAATCAGTAGAACCAAACGCATAACATTAAAGCATTGCATGACAACAATAAACAGTCAGTTATTTAATAGCGTAAAGATAAAACAGATACAATAATAGCATATTAAACCTGGTACAATAATCAAAGGATATTGCAAAAATTCCAACAGTTCATGGTAACAATAATCGAGATAATTCTAATTGGTTCATACTGAAAACAATACCAAAAAAAGCCAATTCATTGGAGCCTGTCTCCATGGTATATAAATAAGATTGGATACGTTAGTACAGTCCACTAATATAGAAGGGGAATAATTGATAATAGATTGTCATATATTAACCAAGAAGGCATCTAATGGCTCGTAATAGTATATAGTTGGTTAAAGATATAGACATTGTACAAGATCAATTTAATTAAAATATCTCCATAATAACTGTAACCATGATTACATAATACATTGATATAATTGATATATATATATAATGATAAATAGTACAGTAGCAACAAGTGTAAAGGGGGGCGTGTGTTAGCTCCTCCATAGTAATTGTAGCCAACTAGCCATGATTTTGAATGGTGAATAAAATAGAATCGATGTATAGAATGGTAGATGGTAAAGTAACAACAGGTATGAAGGGGGCTCAACGTGTTTCGTGGCTAATGCCAATCTTCAGGAGCAGTGTATGAGGTAGAAGTCTGTAGATATTAAAAACAATACAATTTGAGATAGGAGTATACATAGTAGATCCAGTTAGGGAGGGAGGGGAAAGAAATAAAGTAGTAACTATTCCCCAAAGTACTTACGGGTATGTCAAAGACCATGGGCACGGGCTGGGAGGGCAAGAAAGGTGGCCGGAGAGATATCAGCCCACTGGAGCTGAGGTGGGCCAAACCCACCACAAGGATGGAAAAAATGTAAATGTAAAATAAGAGTTACTTACCGGTAACGTCCTTTCCAGTAGTCTTTCAGGACAGCCACAATAGAGAGATAGGCTCCTCCTCTTCCTTTAGGAAACACTGCACAGCCTTTAAGAACTCTCCTCCCCCTGCCAGACCTCAGTTTTTATACGAGCACCTCCGGTCAGCTGGGGAGACACAAGAACATGTTAGTAATCCATCATTAAACATCAACATCATACTATGTTCCTGTATTTAACAAACCTTCCATACTTCGGGTGGGTAACCAGGGCTGTCCTGAAAGACTACTGGAAAGGACGTTACCGGTAAGTAACTCCATTTTTCCCTTTCCGTCTTTCAGGACAGCCACAATAGAGAGGATAATCGAGTACTCACCAACTAGGGCGGGACTATGGCTTGCAGGACCTTTCGCCCAAAGGCCTGGTCGCCTGCCGACACCAAGTCTACTCTATAATGTTTGACGAAGGTGGTGTAGCTGGACCTTGAAGTTGCTGCCTTGCATATTTGTTCTGGCGTGGCTCCAGCGGTTTCAGCCTGGGAAGCAGCCACTGCCCGAGTAGAGTGTGCCTTAATTCCTGTAGGGACCTCTTTACCAGACAAGGCATATGCTTGTTCAATAGCTAGCCTAAGCCATCTCGCGATTGTGCGCCGAGACGCTCTCTGTCCTTTCTTAACTCCAGAAAATAAAACAAAAACAGAGTCTGACTTCCTAAAATCTTTGGTCAGCTCTAAATAGTGTACGATGCATCTCCTGACGCCCATCTTACTAAACCTAATTTCCCTTTCACCTGAGGGATTAGGGCAAAAAGAGGGTAGCACCACCTCCTGACTCCTATGGAATCTAGAAGATACTTTGGGTAAAAAGGCCGGATCAGTCTTAAAAACAACTCGATCCGGAAAAACAATACAAAAAGGGGGTCTAACAGACAAGACTTCTATCTCGCTGACCCTCCTAGCAGTAGTCACTGCAACCAAAAAGACTGTCTTTAAAGTCAACTCCCTCAACAGACATCCGTCTAGAGGTTCAAAGGGAGACCCTGTTAGGGCCTGAAGAACTAAGGATAAATCCCACCTGGGGAAGGGGGGCCCCTGGGCCGGTCTCTGTCTAGATAATGCTTTGAAGAACCGGATTACCCAGGAGTTACTGGCCAGTGGACTCTCTAGATATACACTAAGGGCAGAAACTTGACCCTTAAGGGTACTGACTGAAAGACCCTTATCTGCCCCACACTGTAGGAACTCCAATACTGAAGAGGGGTTCTGCAATGAACAGGAATATTCTAGGCACCACGCATTAAAGCGAAGCCAGACCTTCCTATAAATAGAGCGGGTTTCCTTCTTCCTGCTACTAAGTAGGGTGGCAGTTAACCTTTCAGAAAACCCTTTAGACCTTAGCAAGGTCTCCTCAGTAACCACGCCGCTAGGCTCCACCTGTGTGGGTATGGGCAAAGGACTAGACCCTGCGAGAGAAGATCCCTTGTGGATGGGAGGAAGAAGGGAGGATCCATGGTCAGTTGTTTGAGGACCGAGAACCAAGCCTTTTTCGGCCAGTGAGGTGCCACTAGAATGATAGAGGTGTTCTCCAGTTGGAACTTTCTTAGAACTGCCGGTAGAAGCACTGGAGGTGGGAAGGCATAAATCCCGAACCCCCAGCTCTGGGACAGGGCATCTACCCCCCTTGCTCCCTCTCCTTTGTTCCGGGAGAAAAAACAAGGGGTTTTCGCGTTTTCTTTTGACGCGAACAGGTCTACCTCCGGAGAACCCCACCTCCTGACTAGGAGATGAAAAACTTCCTGACTGAGAGCCCACTCGCTCTCTCTCAGCTGACTTCGGCTGAGGAAATCTGCCGTCTTGTTTTCTATCCCTTTTAGGAAGATCGCTGATAATGACAGGGTGTTTGCTTCGGCCCAGTGAAGAATCCCTGATGTAATGGCCGACAGGACTACACTTCTCGTGCCGCCCTGCTTGTTCAGATAGGCCACAGCCGAAGCATTGTCCGACCGCACCTGGACGTGGTGACCCTGAAGCTCTTCCTGGAAGAATCTGAGGGCTAGACCGACCGCCATCAGCTCCTTCCAATTGGAGGACTTCCCCAACTCGGCATCTTTCCATACGCCCTGCGCTGGAAGGGACCCTAAGTGAGCCCCCCCAACCTCTGCCGCTTGCGTCCGTGGTTACCACCTGAGGAACCGGAATATGCCATAGCCGACCCTGCGATAAATTGGAAATCTTCCTCCACCACCAGAGGGACCTCTTTACCTGGGTTGGGACCTGCACTAGGGTATCTAGCCGCTCCAGATCGTGATCCCAGATTTTCAGGAGGAAAGCTTGCAGGGGCCGAAAGTGAAGGCCTGCCCATTGGACAGCCGGAAGGGTGGACGTAAGCAGGCCCAGGGTCGACATCAGAGACCTGATCGACACTTGCCGACTGCCCTGTAGGGTGGCCACCGCCCTGTCTAATTTCAGGGCCTTCTCCCTGGGGAGAAAGACCCTTAGGAGGGTGGAGTCCAAATGGTACCCTAAGTAAGAAATCTGTTGAGACGGTGACAGGCTGGATTTTCCTAAGTTTAACAGCCACCCTAGACCCGATAGAGTCCTCTTGGTTAATTCCAGATCTCTGGATAGTTGTTCTGGAGAAGCCGCAAAAAGGAGCAGGTCGTCCAGGTTGGCTATGATGCCTACTCCCTGAAGACGCAGAAATGCTATGGGTTCTGCCAGGAACTTGGTGAACACGCAAGGTGAGGAGGATAGACCGAATGGCAAAGCCTGGAACTGAAGATGCATCACCTCCCCTCCTAGGTCTATCGCTAGGCGTAGATACCTCTGAGACCCCTCTGCGATGGGTACGTGCAGGTACACGTCCCTGAGGTCCAGGGAGACCATAAAGCAATTCTGTGGAAGGAGGGCCCTGACCGTAAAGATTGATTCCATACGGAACTTTTTGTATGCGATGGACCTGTTTAGGGTTTTCAAGTTTAGGATTAACCTGTACTTCCCTGAGGGTTTCCTCACCACAAAAATGTGTGAGTAAAATCCCTTCCCTTCCTCTGTCGCTGGAACCCCGAGGACCACGTCCTGGTTCTTTAGCTCTTTTAAGGCTCCAGTCAGGGCCTCTGATTTTTCCCTGTCTCTGGGAAGTTGAGTGACCAGATATCTTTGGGGGGGAGGAGAAGAGAACTCTAGGAAGTACCCCCTCCTTACTATCGCCAGGACATACCTGTTGGGGGAAATTGATTCCCACTGTGGGAGGAAGGCCCCCAATCTTCCCCCCACCCTGACCTGGGAGTCACTGTTTTTTTGCGGGCTGGTCAGGAGGGCGAAAAATCGCTCCTCTGCCCCTTCCCCTAGGCGTCCAGATTCTCTTCTGAACTTCTGGCTTTGGGACCCCCGAGTGCCTTTGGGAACGAAACCCCCTCCCCTTTACTGGAGCTTTACGTCTCTGGGGAAAGGACTTCTTTCTGTCAGCTGTACGATCCAAGACTGACTCAAGACCCGGGCCAAACAGGAGATCCCCTGTAAGAGGTATCCCACACAGCTTGGATTTGGAAGCTAGGTCCCCTGGCCAAGTTTTGAGCCAGAGGGCTCTCCTGGCAGAGTTGGCCAGAGCTGCCGACCTGGCTGACATGCGGACGGATTCAGCCGATGCGTCCGCAATGTAAGCGATGCCTCGTAACATTGTAGGGAAGGAGGACAAAATGGTCTCCTTATCCGTCCCGGCCTCAATGTGCTCCTGGATTTTAGAGAGCCAATGTTCTAAGTTACGGGCCACCACTGTGACAGCTAATTCTGGCTTGAGGTTCCCAATAACAGAGTCCCATGTTTTTTTCAAGAGGGAATCCATTCTCTTGTCCATTGCATCAGGAAGAGTTCCCATATCCTCGAAAGCCAAGACAGTATTTCTGGACACTTGGGAGAACGCCGCATCCAATTTAGGCACTTTGTTCCAAATGGATGCAGGATCTTCAGAAAATGGGAACCTCCTTTTAAGGGACTGGGAAAAAAAAGGGCTTCCTTTCGGGGTCCTGCCACTCCTTCTTGATAGTATCAGTTAGAAGGTCATGTACAGGAAAAACCCTTCTCTTCTGTTCCCCCAGACCTTTGTACATTTGGTCATGAAGGATAAGAGGTTTACTTTCGGCCTGAATGCCCAGAGTCGTGTAAATGGCCCCTAACAAGTCCTCAACCTCATCAAGGGACAGTTTATATCTCGAGGGCTTCCTGGAATCCCCATCCTGGTCCTCATCATCTGACTCTGCCTGAGAACCCGAGGCCACACTCTCCCCTGAGATTACTGCCTGGGAAGTGCCTGCAAGATCAACTGTCGTTGCTGTATGATCAGGTGTGACAGGAGCAAGACCCTGTTCAACTGATTGGGTTGTAACCTGTGTGGGGACAGTGGGAGGTTGCAGCCTTTCAAACAAAGATTTGAAGGAAGCGAAAGTGGAGGAAAGCTCCTTAACAGAGGCTGCTAGGCTACCTTCCTGCTCTTCATCCCTTTCCCTGACCAAGGAGTGAATGCATTCCCTACACAACACTTTGGACCAAGACTCAGGAAGAGTGTCCCTACAGGAGGCACATTTCTTTTTTGAACCGTGAGTCTTCCCTGTCTTTTCCAGGCTCTTCTGAAAGACATAGGAACAAGGGGCCCCACACATTAACATCCAAAAAAAGAAAAACATTATTTATTTATTTTTTAAAACACAAAAAAACATATGGGTTACAACCCTGGGGAAACTCTAAAAACAGACCCTCCTGCTAGGTTCCCCTATGGTCCCCCCCCCCGACCACCAAGGGGGAATAGTGGGGGGGAAAGACCAGGCCTAAGGTTTAGGGACCCCTCCCCAGGGAACTCTTACCTTAGGCTGGCTGGAGGAAGCGTCCTTGGTCGTGCCCCCTTCCGGAGAAGTCGCCGACATCCTGGGGTGGTTGCGCTGTGTTGACTTGCCCCAGCAAGCTTCAGACTCCTCCAGCAAACACGCTGGGCCTCTATCAGCGCCGCGACCCGGAACCGGAAGTCGTGGATCAAAGGGGAGGCTTCCGACGCGCCGTTGATGACGTCACCCGCCATTCAGCCCGCGAATTTGGAAAAAAGTATGCGGCCTGTAAAAAAAAACAGGGCGTCCTGGAGGCCTCCCTCGCCATGGTCCTGTGGACACGATAGGGGTCCCCCCTCAAGCCATCTGCCGCGCTCGACCAGGATTGGGGTGCGTCTGGCGGTGAGTACCAGCCAAAAAAAGATTTTTTCCTTAGGAGGCCCCTGCTCCCTTGGTAGGAGAAAAAACAGCCACAGTCCCCTGACTGCACCGGCCTAGGTTCCTCTGCAGTGTCTCCCAACCGGAGGAAACACTAAGAACTGAGGTCTGGCAGGGGGAGGAGAGTTCTTAAAGGCTGTGCAGTGTTTCCTAAAGGAGGAGCCTATCTCTCTATTGTGGCTGTCCTGAAAGACGGAAAGGGAAAGTCCAGTAAATAGCTGAGTATCCCAAATGGCGGCCCAATGGATGCATAGATGTTGGTGTAACTCATATAGATATAGTAATCTGTAAAAATGGAAATAAAAATAAAAATAAAAAAACTAATAATAGCTGAACCGTGAGGAGTGTGTCACTGGGACAAAATAGTGTAATAAGGCATAAGCCAATGATATCTCTCCGGCCACCTTTCTTCTGTAATTATGGTTACAGTTATTATGGAGATATTTTAATTAAATTGATCTTGTACAATGTCTATATCTTTAACCAACTATATACTATTACGAGTCATTAGATGCCTTCTTGGTTAATATATGACAATCTATTATCAATTATTCCCCTTCTATATTAGTGGACTGTACCAACGTATCCGATCTTAGTTATATACCATGGAGACACGCTCCAATGAATTGGCTTTTTTGGTATTGTTTTCAGTATGAACCAATTAGAATGATCTTTATTATTGTTACCATGAACTGTTGGAATGTATGCAATATCCTTTGATTATTGTACCAGGTTTAATATGCTATTATTGTATCTGTTTTATCTTTACGCTATTAAATAACTGACTGTTTATTGTTGTCATGCAATGCTTTCATGTTATGCGTTGGTTCTACTGATTCTTTCACTTGCCACTTTCAATTGTTATCGCCAACCTCCTGGGGTGCATGCCTCATTTAAAGTCCCATCCTTGCCTTTCTCGCTCATCAGAAATGTCTTACCTGGGCTAAGGAGAAAAAGGACTGGACTGTTGCTCAGTGGTCCAAAGTCTTCTTTTCAGATGAAAGTCCATTTTTACATTTCATTAGGAGTCAAAGTCCCAGAGTCTGGAGGAAGAGTGGAGAGGCACAGAAACCAATTTGTATGAGGTCCAGTGTGAAGTTTTCACAGTCAGTGACGATTTGGGAAGCCATGTCATCTGCTGGTGTTGGTCTATTGTGTTTTTTCAAGTCCAAAGTCAGAGCAGCATCTACCAGAAAATTCTAGAGCACTTCATGCTTCCCTCTGCTAACCAGCTTTATGGAGATGCCGATTTCATTTTCCAGCAGGACTTGGCACCTGCCGACAATGCCAAAAGTACCAATATCTGGCTTAAAGGATCACTAAACAAAAAAAATGTATTAGCTAAAATGACCTGCGGTATCCTCTAAACTCATAATAGTTTGATTTTTTTTTTTAATTAGTAAAAAAAGTCATTCAATTCAGTCCTATCTCTTACCTGCGTCTAGCTGGTTTCATTTCAGTATGCTCAGTTACAAAAAACCGGGACGCGCGCTCTGTTCAAAGATTTGAATAGCCCGCCCACTATACCTCCCACTATACCGCCCAACGATGAATATTACAATTATTCGACCCACCCACCCACACATCCAGCCAGCCAGCCACAGCAGCAGACATAGACACCCTGCAGACAGACAGAAGAAACAAAAGTTATTCCAAGGGAGGCAGTACTATGGTCTTAGCCACACAATGCTCACACCCCCTTCAAATTCTCTAGTACACGTTCACACGCAGTGCTGTAGTTCAGAGAACGGGGACGCGCACGGCTTGGACCACAGTGAAGAAGCTACCATGAGATTTTTACTATGGAGCCAGACAACCAGGAAGTGAGGAGTTCAGCAAAGGATTGCAGCTACTTCAAAGCAAAAAACGGACAATGAGGACATCAAATCAAGACTGCTATAAGGTAAAGCAAGCTATTTAGCCAAAAACATTTTTTCCTTTAGTGACCCTTTAATGATCATGGTATCATTGTGCTTGATTGGTCCGCAAACTCACCTGACCTAAACCCCATACAGAATCTGTTGGGTATTGTAAAGAAAGAATTGAGTCACCAGACCCAATAATGCAAATGAGCTGAAGGCTGCTATCAAAGCAACCTGGGCTTCCATAACACTGCAACAGTGCCACAGGCTGATTGCCTCCATGCCACGCCGCATTGATACAGTAATTCATGTAAAAGGAGCTCCCACCAAGTGCATACTATACTGTACAATGAACATACTTTTTAGTAAGCCAACATTTCTGTATTAAAAATCCAGTTTTAATTGGTCTTATGTAATATTCAAATTTTCTGAGATACTGAATAATCGGTTTTCTCTAGCTGTAAGCCATAATCATCCAAATAAAATAAAAGAAATGCTTGAAATATATCACTCTGTGTGTAATGAATCTATATAATATACGAGTTTCACTTTTTGAATTGAATTACTGAAATAAATTAACTTTTTGATGATATTCAATTTTTTTTAAATGCACCTGTAGGTCCCTGACAATGCATTTGATAGTTATAACTATGCAACATGAGAAATGAAAAAAAGGGCATAGCATGTATTTAAAGGTAATATCATTTGAATGTTCCTTGAAAGGCGTGAACTTCATATACAGCCTTGACATACCTGTATACAAGAAATATAAAACTTACGTTGAGAAGAGAACAAAAGAAGCCAACTCAATACAGTATTTCTCTATCATGTGGTTCTTTTGTTATGAATAAAATTGGGTTAGTAATGAAATGATGAATTGGGGAAACTATGTAAGAGTGCTATTTTATTTTTACATATTTAATTTGCTGGAATGATCTCATTTTCTGGAATCTGTAGCAATATCACATAATCCATTTACACTATGGTACCAGTAATGTTCTTACAATGTTGTGATATTTTCTGTCTGGAGACATTTTTCCCCTTCAAGCTTTCCCGAACAATCATGCCAATGTCAGAACATATTGCGTAATCAATCATCCAGACAGGTAAAGGCATTCTGTACAAAATATATCTGAGATAAAACGATTAAGCCCCATACACTTAAGACTGTCAAAATGATTTGCCATTTATATTTTTATATTTGTGCTCCTCTGATAATAGACTGCAATACTTAGTGCTCTTAAGATTCCAGTAGCAGCAATTTATATGAGGAAATGGGTTCTAGAATTGTGAGTCGTAGAAGTAACTTTAAGGAACAAGAGCTTTATTTTTAAAACTCAACTTCAGCCTTATGAAATAAGAAAGGCAGACCTTGAAGCATGCTTTTTTCCATAGTGTTACCCTATAAAAGGAAGAGAGATGTCTTTGTTTATGAATGCCACTGCAAAGGCTGGGGTAATGTTCAGTGACCGAATGAAAGAAAATCTATAACTCAAGGTCACATAATAATTTTCTTTACATGTACATTTTCCCTGTGTCAAGTATTCAGCAACAAATAATCAACAGCTTTTCTGTATAAGAGGTCTTTTATAATTGTCATTATTCAATTAGGAAAAAATATATATTTTGATTCTGCCCTGCATTCTAATTACTTGTATCTACCTAACAGAAATGTCTTTGAAAAGCCAGAATAAATACATTTATATTATTCAATCTGTTGAAATTAGTATATTGTTTTCAAAAGAAAAACAGCCACAAATGAAATAAATGATGAATAATAAATGGCCCATTAAATATTTGGCAAAGATCTGGAATGACAGTTTTTATTACATTAATTGTACTAAAATCCTATAGTCTACAGCAGGGGTGCCCAACCTTTTCAAGAGTGAGGGCCACTTAAGCAACTTGGTAACCAGTCAAGGGCCACAATGAGCGGTGCGGGCAAATGACAGGTCACGGCTACTCTATAGGCCATCGGCCTAGATCAGGGGTCTCCAAACTGTGGCCCAAGAGCCAGGTGTGGCCTTTTGCTAGCCTTCATCCGGCCCTTGGGGCAGTATTTATCCCAACGATATGAGGCACCATTCCTCCCAATGACACCAACAATGGGGCACTATTTATTCCACTAATAGCAATGATGGAGCACTATTCCTCCTCCTACTGCCCACCAGCACTGGGGCCATGTTTATTCTCACGGATGATCGGCCCTGGGGAATTTTCTACCCACACTGGTTCTGCTCCACAGCCACTTTCTTCCTCTACCACCAGCTTCATTCACAACACTGATTCTGGGCGATCTGGGCTTGCCAACCCACCATTCCAGAGCAAAAGGTCGCGGGCCACATCAGAGGGCTCCGCGGGCCACACGTGGCCCCCGGGCCACTGGTTGGCACCCCTGGTATCATTAAATACTAAATATACTCAGTTTATTTTACATTATCCCCTCTCTTTATGTATCCGGATAATGGCACTGTATTTATTTTACTAAAAAAATTGTCTAAATATATTTTTGTATAAATTAGATCTCATAAGCCCAAGCTATTTTGCAGCCTGTCTACAGGGAAGCATTAGTGGGAGGGGCTTCTTTTGCTAACGGTTACATGAATACAGAGACAAAACACATACCGTATTTATCGGTATATAACACGTACAGGCGTATAACACGCACCTTCATTTTAAGAGGGAAGATTCAGGGAAAAAAATCATTTTAAATAAAGAACTTTGAAGAATAATAAAGGTCAGTGCCCATGAATGCAGCCTGATCAATGCCCATCTGCAGCCTCACCATTGCCCATCAATGCAGCTTGATTAACTAGCTTGTAGGGCGCGCGCCGCCAGCGGCGGCGCCCGTCCCCCGAGTCCCGCGCCCAGCGGGTACGATCACCACCGGGCACCCGCGATTGCTCGTTACAGAGCGGGGAACGGGAGCTGTGTGCGTAAACACACAGCTCTCGTTCCTGTAAGCGGGGGAAACACTGATCTTCTGTTCATACAATGTATGAACAGAAGATCAGTGATTTCCCCTAGTGAGGCCACCCCCCCCCCCCCCATACAGTTAGAACACACCCAGGAACACACTTAACCCCTTCCCTGCCCCCTAGTGTTAACCCCTTCACTGCCAATGGCATTTTTATAGTAATACAATGCATTTTTATAGCATTGATCGCTATAAAAATGCCAATGGTCCCAAAAATGTGTCAAAAGTGTCCGATGTGTCTGCCATAATATCGCAGTACCGAAAAAAAACGCTGATCGCCGCCATTACTAGTAAAAAAAATAATAATAAAAATGCCATAAAACGACCCCCTTTTTTGTAAACGCTATAAATTTTGCGCAAACCAATCAATAAACGCTAATTGCGATTTTTTTTTACGAAAAATATGTAGAAGAATACGTATCGGCCTAAACTGAGGAAAAAAAAATAATTTTTTATATCTTTTTTGGGGATAATTATTTTAGCAAAATGTAAAAAATATTGAATTTTTTTCAAAATAGTCGCTCTATTTTTGTTTATAGCGCAAAAAATAAAAACCGCAGAGATGATCAAATACCACCAAAAGAAAGCTCTATTTGTGGGAAAATGACGCCAATTTTGTTTGGGAGCCACGTTGCACGACCGCGCAATTGTCAAGTTAAAGCGACGCAGTGCCGAATCACAAAAAGTGCTCTGGTCTTTGGACAGCAATATGGTCCGGGGCTAAAGTGGTTAATGCCCATCTTCAGCCTCACCATTGCCATGAATGCAGCCTGATCAATGCCCATCTCAGGGAGGGAGGCGGGATGAGCGCCGTCAGATTACGTACAGCGAGAATCTCCTGTTTACTCGACGGCCTCTTTAATACAAAGTCCCGCCTCCTGGACCAGCTTCTATGATAGACAGAACATTGGTCCAATACCGGCCCAGAATACGGGACTGACTATTACAGGGTTTGCTGAGTAAACACGAGATTCTCGCTGCAATCTGATGGCGCTTGTCCAGCCCCCTCCCTGGTCTCTCCGAGGCAAAGTTGCAATGTCAGCGCATAACACACACACGCTATTTGCAACCGATTACTGGGTGAAAAAGTGAGTGTTATGCGCCAATAAAGTAATTAATATCATATACAAGTTAGAAATCATCATATAAATATGTATCTAAACTCAAATCTTTATTATTTTTGGGCATAAAACATGGTGTGGGTTATCAAGGGGAAGTTCTGCTAATAACTGCTAATGTTTCATGCCACCCCTGTGTCTATTTTTTGTATGTGCTTGGAATTACAGGGAGGTGATGCCTCCATCAGTCAACATGTAATATCCCACTCCCATTGTGTTCAGCTGTTTTGTGGGCATAGAGGAGGAGGGAGGGAGTGGGTTGTCATTTATCTAGAGTATATACACCCACGTGTGTGACTCTATAGTCATGAGGGTTGCACAGATAAGAAAAAGGAGGAAATTAACAGCTTAGAAGGGAACTGAAATTGGAGCATGCTCAGTAAATGTGACAATGGCTGGTCTACATAATCTCAGGCTGCAGCTGACACACAGACAAGAAGGGAGGGGCCGTGAACAGCAGAACGAAACCATTATTTTTTGCAGGATACAGAAAACCAATCTCATTGTGACTGAGAGAGCATGAGCAGCATGTAATACAGAATGTACTAACCATTTTTTAATGATGAGGGTTTAAATTAGAAGAGAGGATATCCACAGTAAACATGTATTGTTCTTTTACATAAAAGTCTATTCAAACACAAGTGATAATTAGTGAATAAGTATAATGTATTTCAAGCAGATTTTGAATTATTAAAGTATATTTTTTATGCAGATTATTCCAGCATTTACATTTAAAGTGATTAAAAAAATAAAACAACAAACAGGTTTATATTTACCTGCTCTGTTCAGTGCTTTTGCACAGAGCGGCCCTGAACCCTTCCTTTCCTTCTGGCCCTCATAGCTCCTTTTACGACGCCCATGGCTCCTCCTCTTCTCGGTGTGCCACCATAGAATGCGGTCTCTACGGCTGAAGCTGGACTGTTTGGCCCGGATTCACGTAGGGCGGCGTATCTTTAGAGCGGCGTAGCGTATCTTTTTTACGCTATGCCGCCGCAAGTGCAGTATTCACAAAGCACTTGCGTCCTAAGTTACTAAATGGGCCGGCGTAAGCCCGCGTAATTCAAAGTAGGCAGGTAGGGGGCATGTTGTATGCTAATGAAGTGTGACCCATGTAGATGCATGGCCGAACGAACGGCGCATGCGCCGTCCGTGAACGTATCCCTGTGCGCATGCTCAGATTTACGCCGGCTAGAATTCCTAAGATATGTCGAACACTGCATACGACGTGAGCGTAACTTACGCCCAGGCGCATTCACGTACGCCTTACGCAAACAATGTAAAATTCGACGGCTGTTCCGACGTCCATACTTTAACATGGGCTGCACCTCATATAGCAGGGGTAACTTTACGCCGGACGTATGCCTTACGTAAACGGCGTAGCTTACAGCGACGGGCGCATCTACGTTCGTGAATTGGTGTATCTTGCTCATTTGCATATTTTTAATGGGAACGCCAAATGCGTCCAGCGTAACTATGCGCCCACGTAGGCAAGTTAAGTCGGACGGCTGAAGCCATGTTTTTCAGCGTATCCTGCTTTGCGGATCGGCGTAAAGATGCGACGGTGCACATTTGAAATTACGGCGGCTCATCTGGAGATACGCCAGCGTAAAGCCTTTGTGGATCCGGGCCTTTGTGTGTATTAACACTCGGCCCGCCATTGCAGCCATTACAACCACTTCAAAAAAAATGTTTACGTTACTTTGACATTTTGCATCTTCTATTGTTTTATTTAGTATTACTTATAATTTATTTTCTAAAGCCACTAGAACAGTGGTTCTCAACTCCCACTAAAAGGCCAGGTTTGCAAGATAACTGAAATACATCACAGTTGATATCATTTGCTACTCAGTGATTGCAGTATTCTAGTCTGCATCTCCCCAAGGTAATACATAAAACCTGGCATGTTAGTGGGTCCTTAGGACAGGAGTTGAGAACTATTGCACTAGTGGAATCTCTCAGTAGCTCAGTGCAATTACTTTGTCACTCAAGCAATTGCTAAGATAAGATCTAACCACACATGAAGCACATTATTATTACTGAGTAGGCTGGACAACTCACTGGATTCAACTGAACAAAATCCTTTTGTCACATACCCGATATCTGAGCCTGACGTGCAGAGGTAACGCCTCGTATAGCCCCAGCTTAGAGACCACTGATGTAACTGTGGCCATGAGAGTACAGTGATTTAAGGGTGCCTGTACAGTTTTTCGCATAGTGGGTGCTTCACCAGGATGGACCATATAGCTGGTTAGCGGGTGTTGGCAGAAACAGAAGATTCAGGACTGGTGGCAGCAAGCAGCAGTGGCAATATCTGAAGAAAGACTGGCAGCCCACAATAGAGTATGATCCAGCTGGAGCCAAGCAGGGGCATGCAAAGCAGAAGAGACACAAGATACATGGTCAGACAAGCCGGGTTGGTAACAGACGGTCAGATGCAGGCATAGACAGCAGGCAAGGAATCGTCAAGGTACAGGCAGAGATTGGCAACACAAGATCAGGCAGGTAAAAAGAAGGCAGAAGCAAAGTCCAGAAAAAGGCCGGGATCAGGGTAGGAGATATACACAAAGTCAGTGGCAAACCAGGTCTATTGTAGGAGTAGGCAGGATCAGGTTCAAGAAAACAGGTACAGCTGCAGATCAGACAGCAATGTGCTAGTGCAACTGCTGCACTTATATATGGCATTTTTGGCACCAGCATTAAAGACGAACATGCGTGCATTCGCACACATTCGTGCACTTGTGCCTGGCAAGATGGGCACTTGCAGGATCGCCTGTGTCCATGCACATTTGCATTTGCCCTTGAGCATCAGCTGCATTATGGCCAACACATCCCTGACACCTTCTATATGAAAATCTAATAAGCTGGGCATATATTTCTCGACCGAACTGTGACTGCAGCCAGTCAGCTGCAATCACTGATTGACAGCATCCACTGTATTTCGACAGCACTGGCTGTCAGAACACAATATCCTCAGCAGGAGATTTGTCCATCTGTACTACAACATAGATGGAGGAATCTGCTATATTTTTTTTGTTCAGCCGCAGGCTGTAGCATTACAAGGGAGGAAGCTTTCCTCATCTATATATCCATATACAATTACGAGTTAAACATAGAAACTTTATTACCACATATTACTCACATGAATCTAATTTCTGTGACATGTATGGCTAAAATAAAAATAAAAAACTGTAAAAATATTTAATATTTTATTTACAGTGACTTTTTTTTTCATTATATGCTAAAAACAGTCAACTAAAACTGTAAACTTCAAATAAAACTAGTATAGCAAGGTTTAGTTCACACTACTGTGACAGCAAAGTCTTACGACTTTGCTTGCAACTTTTCTCTGTGACTTCTTTCCGACTTGATCTGACATGGATGCTATTAGGAGCCTGTACAAGAGCTGAAATCGCACCCAACCAAAGGAACCTTTTCTAAAGTCGGAGAGACTTGTCTAGTATAAGTTAAGAAAGCTCCCATAGGGAAACATTGAATTTGACATGTTATCCAACTTGGGGTCTCATAAGTCGGATCCCATGATGCAGCAGTCTGAACCAAGCCTAAAAGAACATCTAATAATCTAGAAGGTTAAGGATTTCAGGGTCATGTAGTGTACATACATAAAGTAGGCAAGCAGCATAGAAAGAGATCTGATCACAAACTGATACCGTAATTCACAAAACACACAGCAAGCTTAATAATCATAATAAACTCTTAAAATGACATTTGGGATCTTCGACAATTTATATACTGTAGAAAATGGTTAGTCCCCAATGTAACTATAATTTGGTAGTTCCAGTCTTCCATCTCTCTGAAAACCCTTAATTTCTTTTTGTTTCCTTTTTCTCCTGGTTGTTGGTCTGCATTTATCACATAAACTACCAGATTTAGTTGTTTTTTTGTTCAGCTGCCAAAAACTAAAGGTGAATAAGTAGAAGAATCAAAAAAAAGGGGGGGGGGACATAAAGGCACTCACATTTGCCAGCATCCGTAATTGTAGAAATAAAGAAAAGAGTATCGCTGATAGGACAGAGATTGGGCAGACTTTAGAGGCAAGAGGGGAACAACAAATATTAAAAAAAAATATATTTATTACAAAATAATACAATAGGTATAAAAAAGGACCATATAGGATATATGATTGTATGAAAAATGTATCCTCTGTACGCTGTCAACGCGTTTCGCTTAGTGGCTTCCTCAGGAAGAGGCAGGAGGATTTTTAGCAGTAAGATATTACATATTTCATTTATCAGAACAGCTGTCAGGCTTCCAAAAACATCACAGAACACTCGTAGAAATGGCAGTAGTGGCTGAGTAACTTTATACGCAATTAGAAAGAAGCTTTTATGTGCCAAACAAAAAGGAGAAGAGAAGGGGATTAGTACATGGAAAGCCAACGTTATGTCTTATCCTATAACAGGAATGGTTTGGTTCTGAAGTCAGAACTCCAATAAAGCCAGGGCAGTGAAAGGAGCCACCATAGGAGTTATATCCATATATAGTAGCCAGGTCTAAGGCCGCGTACACACGACCGGTTTCCTCGGCAGAATTCAGCAAGAAACTCGATGGGAGACGTATTCTGACGAGAAAGCCGGTCGTGTGTACACTTTTCGCCGAGAAAACTGTCGAGGAACTCGTCGAGCCAAAAAGAGAGCATGTTCTCTATTTCCTCGACGGGCAATGGGAAAATTTGGCTCGACAAGTTTTTTGACAGCCGAACAAGGAACTCGACAGGGAAAACTATGTGTTTCGCCCATCGAGTTTCTCTGTCGTGTGTACGCGGCCTAACAGTGTAGACAAGTTCAATGCAGGATGGCCTATAACTTAGGAAAAAGCCTGAAGAAAGAAACGATGTCGCAAGCCACGGGGGTTAGCCTCTGCTATACACCATATATCCTATATGGTCCTTTTTTAAACCTATTGTATTATTTTGTAATAAATATATATTTTTTCTAATATTTGTTGTTCCCGTCTTGCCTCTAAAGTCTGCCCGATCGCTGTCCTATCAGCGATACTCTTTTCTTTATGAATAAGTAGAGGCTAAAGAACATATCAAAAATGGTAAGAGTAAATTATTTGAAGATCCAATGACCCTTCTACTGTATGTGAACATAACCTCAGGCCTTCATCAATGTTCATGGCATGATCAACTAGATCTAGATAGCCAGTCAATCATTATCCCTTTTATATATGGTTATAATTTACTATAGAACAAGTAAACTAAGAATGTAACACCATAAGTATGCCAGTAAGGCAGAGAATAATAAGGGTTATTTTACTGAATTAAAATATGGAATAACAGAGATCTGTGGTTGATTTATTTTGCATGACACTAACACTCATGACATTATGAAGTTTTGCTAAAGATGGATCTTCAACTTGTAGGTCATGTAAAAGTCTGTTCATCCTTAAGGCATCCATTGGCATTTTCATCATTATACACACCACATTCCTTCTTAGAAACAGACTATATTAGAAAAAAGGAGGAGGAAAATTAATTAACTGAATGTGCAAATCTACATAATTACAATTATATACACTCAATAAAATTAGCATTTGATGCATGAATTACGTATGTATTGCTTGATTAATAATCAAATAAATACAGTAGATTACTAGTGGATTTTAGATTTAACAATAGCTATTGTACAAGGTCATATTCAGATTTAACAAAAGAGTTTTAGATTTCTCTAAAACTGTAAACAAGATGATCTATGACACATATTATTGCATAGTTACATTGGTCCAGCTTCCATACTTGTGGGATGCTACTACATTGATCTCCGCTGTGTTCAAGGTCCTGTGCAGAACGTTTTCCCTGCTGTAGAGTAATCACAAGGGGTCACTTGTTCAGCACAAGTTCCATTCGCAGAACACCTTCCATTTTTCTTAGTGAGTGTGAGGCATATTCAGATTGGATGAGATGTAGATTGTGGCATTAACACCCTGGCTCTCCACCTCATCCAATAAGAGAATGGTTTGCATTAATTTAGAAAAATGCAAGGTGTCCTGTGAATGGTGCCTTTATGGAACGAGTAAGCCCCTGTGGTTACTATGCAGCATGGCATCTGCTCGGCACAGAACACAGCATTGATCACTATAGTAGTGGAGATTATTACAGTGTTTTCCAACTTCCACATGAATCCCACAGGTACGGCATATGAATATAAAACGTCAAGTACAGGCCAAAGGGGTCAAGTTAGCTAGTGAGATGCTTAGACAAGGCTTTGAACAAAAGTCAGTTGGGGTCAAGCAAAAACCCAGGAGAGAAATGATAGTCAGTACAATCAAGGTTGGCAACGTGAGAGAGTGCACAGAAGATTGAATGCACATGTATTGAGGCAAGTAGACAGACGCAGACTGTTGAAGAGTTTTTGAGGCATGTTCAGTGGGCAAAGGAGCAGATATAGTGAAGTAAGAAGCTACCAACTCTCAAGCAGCATGAGGCAGCACAGCCCACAATAGCCAATAGGAAAGATGCCCAGCAAATAAAAGACCAGAGTGCAAGTAACCATTTGATGACTGACCAGAAGGGCATGTAACAGACAAGTTATCTATAGGTAACATCTACAGGTAGCAATATGACATGAGGAAGAATGCTAGGGATAAAGAAAAAAAATCATGAAAAATAACTTTAGATTACCAAAAATGCAATATACAATCTTCTCTATAGTCTGCAATATGCATATAAGCTTTATCCACTTCCGGACCGGACCACCCTACGTACATGTACTGCGGCAGGGCGGCCCTTCAAAGCAAAATCATTTACCTGTACATCATCTTTATTTCCAGATCTGGGGTGCACATGTGCGCTGCCGGGGACCCACTCCCACTATGATCTGACACAGCAGGAGCCAAGCAACGATCGTTCCTGAGAGAGGCAGGACAGCAGTCTGCCAATGTAAACAAGGCAGATTCTAAGAGAGGGGAAGATGGAGATCCTGTGTTTCTATTAAGCAGGAACACAGATCTCTGTCTTCACCAAGTTAAAGCACCCCCCACACAGCTAAGCAAGCACTCCCAGGAAACACATTTAACCTTTTGATTAGCGGTACTGTACACCGAGCCACACCCGCTCGGTATGAACAGGGCAGCACTGGAGAGCTTCCTTTGACATGTACGTCTGTCACAATGTGCTAGTATGGTATAAGCCTGCAAGAGGTCTGGGGGGAAAAAAATTACGATTTAAGTAAACCAGACAATAATTACCTCTGACATACAACTTATGGCTTCTCTTTGGCGAATTGGAGGAAAATAATTATATAGATTCCTGCTCCTCGTCATTTTTCTGTTGTGGTTTGCCTATAGATGTTGCAAATCATATAATTACTATAACCTTTGTACACAAACCTTTAGTTTGCTGGAGCAAAGATTTGTGTTTGTAGGGAACAAAGGAACACCGGATTTTATCTATTTTTGTATAGTTCGGAGCTGTCAGCAGTGACATGCAGAAGAGAAATGCAAGCCACAAAGGCAAACTGCATGTTTAAAGTTTTTTGCATTTCAGTTACTGTGAAAGTTACTGTACGTAGACTCCAACAACAGAGATGGCCGTTAGTGTTTTTTAACTGTGTTGGTATTTTCTTAAGGGGGATCATTTTTATGCTTTTTATGCTTCCTGGATTTCTTCTATAAGTAACAGATGCCTGGCATAAGTTTAAGTTCTATACACACTCCACTATAATTTACCATGTATATGTTAATTCGAAATACTCAACACAAATTAAAAGTACAAGTAAAACCTTGGATTGTGAACATAATTCGTTCCAGAAACATGCTTGTAATCCAAAGCACTTGTATATCAAAGCAAATTTCCCCATAGGAAATAATGGAAACTCTAATTATTCATTCCATAATCATTTATTCATAAGTCCTTCAGTTTATAGTCCATATAAAAAGATTATAGCAATGTGATAGGTTGTGCAACCATAAAATGTCCATCCACAAATGGAAGCCTCCATAAAGGGATTAGAAGCAAAATCCAGCAGGAGCTACAGAGTATAAAAGAGAAGAGAGGCGCCTCTAAATGTAGCAATATGTTGCTAAATGTTGTACCTTCATTAAATGTAACCATATTGCTACACTAAGGCCGCGTACACACGATCAGATCGGTCCGATGAAACTGATCTGCAGACCAGTTTAATCGGACCAGTTCGATGGTGTGTACGGCCAGTGGCGTCACTAGGGTTGGTGTCACCTGGTGTGGTAAAACATGGTGTCACCCCCCCCCCCCCCCGTCTAGGCTGCCTAGCACCATGCAGGAAGGGCACAGTCACGGGGCGCACTCCAAACCAGCCCCTGTAAATGATAGTATAGGACGGTATAGTGGCAGGTTAGGGTAGAATAGGGTGGTATAGTGACAGGTTGGTGTGGTATATGCAGGGCTTTTTTTCTGGGGGAACTTGGTGGAACTCAGTTCCACCACCTTTGGCTCAGACCCTTTGGTGCCTGCTCACCACAATCACTTGTGAACACAGAAGTCTGGTTTATGTGTTTACAAGTGACTGCTTTGTAACCCCCTGAACTCTGCACACGGTATGTAATGCAATTCTGGTATTTAATGCCCCTTTAAGACCCTTCTACTGTTTGTGAAATCTGAACGGGTCGTGGTTGAGTTCCTGCACCTATTTTCTGAGAAAAAAAGCTCTGGGTATATGGCAGGTTAAGGTGGTACAGGGCAGGTTAAGGTAGTATGGGGCAGGTTGGGGTGTTATAGGGCATGTTAGGGTGGCATAGGGCATGTTGGGGTGGTATTGGGCAAGTTAGGGTGGTACAGGAAAATGAGGGTGGGAAAGGGCAGGTTGGGGTGGTATAAGACAGGTTGGGTGGAATAGGGCAATATGGGGTGGCACAGGGAGGCTGGGTGGTATAGGGCAGGTTGGGGTGACACAGGGCAGGCTGGGGTGGTATACAGAAGGCTGGGATGGCACAGGGCTCCCCACAGGGATCGTTAGAGCGAGAGCAATAATTCTAGCACTAGACCTCCTCTGTAACTCTAAACATGTAACCTAAAAAAAAATTTAAAGCATCGCTTAGGATACCAAAAAAAAAATTGTGCTAACTTTAGTGTTTTTTTTAAATGAATTAAACGGTTTATTTCCTAAAAAAAAAAGTTTGAAAAATTGCTGCGCAAATACAGTACCGTGCTAGAGCTGCACAATTAATCGTAAAAAAATTGTGATCTCGATTCAACCCCCCTGACGATCTCCAATGCAGAGTTTGCTGATTCTTTCATATAACAAGTGGAGAGACTTTCAGCTGTCAAAAGAAAATATCTGGACAGTCTGCCAAGTTCTTAGCAGGAAACATTGTAGCTAAAACTTTCTTCTTAGATCAAAAGGGATAAACTTCTGTGTGTAAAGAAAATATCGGGCAGTCTGCCAAGTTTGTAAATAACATGAAACATTGTAACTAACCTCTTTTTTAGATCACACTTCTGTGTGTAAATGCAAGAAATGTAACCACTTAATGTCCAACACTTGTTTAAGTTAAAAAGCAATATTTTTTGCTAGAAAATTACTTGGGACCGCCAAACATTATATTGCTTTTGGAAGAGACAAAAATGGCAATTGCTGCAATATTTTATGTCACACTGCATTTGCCCACTTCAATGAATAATAAAAACCATAAAAACAAAACAGTAAAGTTAGCCCATTTTTTTTTTCATTTTAATGTGAAAGATGATGTTATGCCGCACGAATTGTGAGAATCGTGATCTATCATCCAAGCAAAAAAATTGCAGTTGTCATTTTCGCCAGAATCGTGCAACTCTATACCGTGCAACATAAAAAGTTACAAAGACTACCATAGAGTAATTTTCTAGCAAAAAATAAATGGTGATTTTTTTTCTCAGTCTGCTGCAGTGTGTCAGCTTGTATTTATATTGGCTGCTCTGTATGTAGCTTCTGACAGGCTGTGCAAGCAGGCCCGTATCTCCGGAACCATAAATGATAGCCATCCCATATTTTTACTGGTGGTGGGGTAGGTCTTCAACTGCCTACCCCCCAAATGTGGGGTTTATGTGACCTCTGGTCGTCGAGCTACAACCCCCGAACTCAATCTTTTTTTTTTTTCTAAGATTTTTTTTTTTTTTTTGGGCAAATGGGGCCTGGAGCTGCAGCTCCAACAGCCCCTATGTTAGTCCGGCCCTGTGTTTGAGAGTCCTCCCACACTATCTCTCAGACGACCTGCCAGTACCATGGCAACCCCCCCCACCTAACCTTGGGCTCAGGCCGGCGGTGGACACCATGAAACCCCTCGCAAGCTGAGTGTCACCCTTTACTAGTTCACTTCCCTCCCGCTTTTACTGTACTCACACATGTTCCAGGAGTCTGGAGAGGAGACGAGGACAGCATCACAGCATGCAGCTGTGCCGGCTCCTCCCCCACTGTCCCCGCACATTGCATTGAGCACGCAGAGGTGATCCCGGAGGGATCCCCAGTTTGCTTCTGCCTTACTCCCTCCTCCCCCATTCTCCCTGCACATCGCATCGAGCAGAGGAGATCCTGGAAGGGAAGGAGGAAGCCACGGCGCCCCACTCAATGTGGCGCCAGTCTGAGCCGGGTGTTACCCTCTGGCGGGTGTCACCCGGGTTCGGGCTGCACCCCCATAGCAATGACACAGGCTCTGGGCATGTCAGCAAAAAATTTAATTTCGGAATGGTGTCACCCCTCTAAGGGTGTCACCCGGGTGCGGGCCGCACCCCCCGCACCCCCCTAGCAACGCCCCTGTGTACGGCCCATCAGACCATTGTCCGTCAGACAGATTTTGAAGCAGGTTTTAAAACTTTGGTCCGACGGACACCTGTTCGTCGGACAGGTTCGATGGTTAGTACGCAAAAGCATCGGACCAAAAACCCGCGCATGCTCAGAATCAAGTCGACACATGCTTGGAAACATTGAACTTCGTTTTTTCAGCACGTCGTTGTGTTCTACGTCACCGCGTTCTGGTCTGATCATATTTTTAGTCCGATGGTGTGTACACACGTCAGACCATCAGACCACTTCAGCCTGGTCCGATGAAAATGGTCCGTCGGACCAGTTTCATCAGACCGGTCTGATCGTGTGTACGTGGCCTTAGAGGCACCTCTCTTCTCAATTATACTCAGTTGTGACATGACGCTGCTCTTATATCAAGACATCACTTGTATATCAAGTAATTTTTTTTATTATTTGGCTTGTCTTGCAAAACGCTCTCAAACCAAGTTACTCTCAAACCAGGGTTTTACTGTATGTCCTGCATTGTGCACGGACACTGGAACCACTTTGGGCCCTCCCCCTATCCATGTCTCTACCTATCAGAAACGATTGTTTCTGGCACAAACGATTGTTTCCGCAAACGATTGGTTCCGTCGCACAAACGTTCGTTTCTAGCGTGCGTGCATGGTGGCCCCTAGGAGACGAGGAAGCAGGGGAGAGTTACCGGGGGTATCTGAGGACCCCTGCATGCGTATCATGGCAGAGCCTGCAGCGGAAGGAGGTGAGTGGTGTTATGACTGACTTCACTGAGCATGTATATCCTGGAAGGCCATGTAAGAAAACACCAGGTTGTACTTACTTCCTCTAGTGGTGAAAACCAGGAAAGACATCCTACTCGAGGAAGATAATACATAAATAAAAAGAATGATCTTCCTCTTACCTGATCCATGCTACCAAAGTAGTTCCAGCTTTCACCCATCACGGCAGGCAAGTTGTGCCAACCTTCAGGTTTACAAAGGGTTTTTATTAGAGAAAACCTCATACCTGGACCTGTAGAAGACCCTGCAGAAACTTTTCGTGCCACGTATGTATTAGTAAACCAAAGTCTGGATCCCAGAGCCCAGACCTCTGCAGAGAGACATTACAGGCAAACCTTGTTTCTTCTCAACACGAGGCCCGGGTACCAACCATCTTAAGCATTTGATATCAGCCCGAGGAATGGATCTGGTTATAGCTCCTAGGTCTCCGCAGCCAGACCATCAAAAGAGCATTTTTCTTCTTAGCACATGTTGAACGTGACCAACCACCTTAACACTGGTGAAAAAACTGGGGTACTCTTCATTTGGGAGGGGTTATATAGGGGAGGAACTCAATTTTAATTGGGTTTTCATTATTCAATCACCTATGGTGACTACATAACCCATTAAGTAATTAAGGCTCTGTGTCCCGTGAAGTATGATCAAGAAACAATTGTTTTCTGTGTTTCATAACAGTGACCTGCATTCTTCTAGTGCAGTTAAAGGGGTTGTAAAGGTTAATTTTTTATTTTCTAAATAGGTTCCTTTAAGCTAGTGCATTGTTGGTTCACTATCCTTTTCCTTCGATTTCCCTTCTAAATGTTTTTTTCTTTGTCTGAATTTCTCGCTTTCCCCCATCATCTGAGTCATTCTGGCTGGGGGGTTAGTCAGCTTGCTCGCCCCCTCCCTTGGGACTACATCCCTGCGGGGAGACGCTGTGGAAAATGTTGGGACTACATCCCTGCGGGGAGACGCTGTGTACATTTTTAACCACTTGCCTACTGGGCACTTAAACCCCCTTCCTGCCCAGGAATTGATGATCACTAGTAGGTCCTGGTAGGTGACACTGATAGGCAGCAATGTTCAGTGGCACTGAGGAGGCACTGATGGGGATTGATTGGCAGCACTGGTGGGCATCGATAGGTGGCACTGGTTAGCAAAGGTGGTAGCACTGTGGGCACTGGTAGGTGGCACTGGTGGGTATAGACAAAGCAGTGGCGGCTCTCTGTGTGAGGGACCAATTTCCCTCACATAGAAGCTGGCTGATCTTCTGTTTACATCACATGATCAGATGTAATTGGCTGACAGCTGATACCATTGTAAGGGGCTCGGCCCCTTACTCTGATCTGTCATCAGCCGAGTCTTATAAACATGGTGATCACAGAGTGTGCTACGTTCACCCCGCAGGGAAGCACTGACAGTGCATTCTCGGGAGGAGGTCTGTTGACGCCCTCCCGGCAATTAAGGCCCATGCTGTAGCTGTCATTCAGCTATAGTGTAGGCGGGAGGTGGTTAAAGATACAAATTGTGGCACCAAACTGCTTATATTTTTTTGAGCGAATGCGGTGGGTAGCTGAACCCAAGACAGAGAGAGGAAGGCCTCATTCACACCTTGGCATGCTGGATTGTGGGCAAAAATCGCACTGATTCTGCCCGTAATTCCTGATTCACTGCAAAACGCGAGACATGATTGCTTTTAATATTACTTTTAATGGCACACAAATCGCAGGGCGATTTTGCCACAATTGTCGTCTGACAAATCACTGCAAAATCATGCAAACAAAATCGCGGGATGCCTGTTGTCCAAAAGAAGCTCTGGAGGCGATTAAAGTCCCTCAAAGTCCTTGAGTTTGCAGTAATCCCGAAAGGCAACAAAGTACATAAATGGCATTTGTAAGTTCAATAGGGTCCCCAAGCTCCAGACCCCCAGACCCCCCTGGGAAACTCGATTGGGCTACAATCACCCCCCCCCCCCAAGTGCCGATTCACTCCAACAGTGTAACAGCTACATTTTTACAGTATATCCCCAAGAACTCCCCCAGGGCATTTAGTGAGCCCTGTTTTTATGGTAAACCCAAAGGGGGCAATGACCTTCCTAGAAAAAGTGGGAAAATGTTAACCCCTCCTTCTTAGACAGTTCAGCGGGTCAACCTGAGGACATTGTAAAAATTTGCACCTTGGTGACCCAATTGACTGAAGGACCTGAACACAGCAAGAGAAAAACAGTTAACCCTTTAGGAACTCTTGGAAGCACCTGCTGACAGAATTACATTTTCTGTCAAAATCTAAAGTGGTATTAAAGGTTTGACTTATTTATATTTCCCTGCTGTGTGTAATGATTTTGAACAGAGCAGCCCCGATCCTCTACTTCTTGGATCCTTACTCTTCCCCCATGACCAGGGCCCCCAATAACAAGCCACTTGCTATGGGGACACTGGTGAATGCTCGCTCCCGAACCCTGCTCAAAGCGTCTATAAGTGTCAGGAGAATATAGTAGATCAGTACTGTGTGACTGCACAGAGGAGACCAAACAATATAATTAGTGAAGTGAAAAGGTGTTTATTTACAAAAATAAGTGAGGACAACCAGTGCAACATCAAACAGTATATATATAGTCAAAGGGAGATACCGTATTCATAAACCAAGCCAGGCCGAGATCATACACGTGGGAAGTCAGCCGATGGGTAAGGATGGGACAGGACAGAGCAGGGAGCGGATGGATGGATGAGCTGCGGGGTAAGATCCAGGGAAGACAGGAACCAGGGTGGAAGAGTCCAGGCAGGGATCAGGATCAAGGATCACGGAACAAGATTAACGCACAAAATCAGGATCAAAAGACAGGGTCTGGATACAGGCTCAGGTCTGGGAGATATGACGATACCAGGGCGAGCTCTGCTTGAGCTCGCCGGGTATAAATAGAGCTGATGATTAAGCTCAGGTTACAGCTGAGAGCAGAAAGGGCTGTGTGCTCCATACTGCCAGGAAGCCCCCGCTGGTGGAGGCCAGTACTTCAGCCCAAATAACAGGCAGTATTACCAGCAGGGTGGACCTTTCCTGACAATAAGATACATAGAGCCATGGCTCAGCCCTGCCCCCCACCCTCTCCTCCTTGTCTCACTGACGGTGATTGACAGCAGTGGGAGCCAATTACGTCTGTTGCTGTCTCAGCCAATGAGGAGGGTCAGTCTTGGGACAGCTGAGGCTCTCATGCATATCGCTGGATCAAGAGGGGGTTTAGGTGAGTATTAGGGGGCTGTGGGAGGGGGAAGCAGCACACAGAAGTTTTTTTTACCTTCATGCATTCTAAACCGCGACCTCCTGCTCTGGGATAGAATACTGTTATTAAAGGTCAGTTTATTATTAAAATCACAGTATATATATGGGCATATCTGCTCTCTGCTCTCAAACTAATCCGCAGATGCAGAGCAGTGCTGATGCGGGTTACCTGCACTGAGCCATAGACTTCTATTATTACTTGCGAGTTTGGTGAGCTTTGTGAAAGTGCACCAAACCTTCAGAATATAATAGAAGTCTATTGCAAAGTGCAGAAAAGCCAAATGTACACTGTGTTGCACCCATGGTGCGAGTAAACCGCAGCGCATCAGTGTGAAAGCAGCCATGGGCCCCTTTTACATGGTCAGTCCGACCCAATTGGACCCTCCATTCACCTCTAAGGAGTGGCATCCGCTCATTGTGGCCCGCAACCAGTTACCAAGTCGCTTAAGTGGCCCTTGCGCTTCAAAAGGTTGGGCACCCCTGCCCTACACTGATTTACTTAGACAAAGTGTGTGACTCTGATTTATGAATGAATTATGAATGATAAGGCTTCCTTGTCCAATAACACTGTATAGTAAACCCTGTGGCACACATTTTATATGATATTTATTGTCAAAAAGGAGAGAAAAATAAAGGTGTTCTTTTTTTTTTTAAATAAATTACTAAAATTGATTTCTAAAATGTCTAATGTATTGCTGGGGCCTCAGTGTATATTATATACATCCTATTATATCCGTGTTCTTATATATATTATTTAAATAAATTACTAAAATTGATTTCTAAAATGTCTAATGTATTGCTGGGGCCTCAGTGTATATTATATACATCCTATTATATCCGTGTTCTTATATATATTATTAAAAAATCATATTTTATGACATTTGTGACTGTAGTTCCAGAGAGTTCCTTTTCAAGTGGGCATATTTCAATATATGTACTATGGCATGCTGAGCATCCATGCCCAAAATAAGGTACAAAGACTAATCATGGTTCTTAGTGACAATATAATAATAACAATACCTAGAATAAAGTCACAGGAGGATAAAACCAGAGCAAGGTTATATAGAGACCAGTTAAATAAAAACAACTACAGCAAAGCCCATACAAGTAGATTGATTGATCTGTCATACACACAGCAGGACATTATATATTTCCATTTGATATTTCTTTGACCATTAGATTTTCGGATCTGAGTTTGCACAAAAAAATGCTTTAGATGACTAAAATAAATAAGCATTGTGCTGCACCCAAATGAATTCCTAAACAACAGCTGTAGCAGATAATTAAAGTCTAACTCCAGCCATTTGTTTTGTTTTGCTTTGGGTTTTTATTAAAGTTTTGACAGTTTTTCTGAAGCGTCAGGGTCACTATGATGGGTATGCAGGGAATAGGGAATGTGGGCAAGAACAGACAGCAATAAAAAGACTCGGTTCTTTTCTCATTGCAAGCTTTATCACTCTACTAAACTTATGTTTCTTTCTCACTCCACCAAATAATTTCTACTTACTTGTAAATTTTACATCTAGGAGTACAGTACACAGGCAACATATTCATACACAGTGGGTTATATGATGATAAGGGCACCTCTTCCAGGGAGTTTTCCAGTTATCCCTGATGTTTGATATATATGCCATTCAGGGGCAGACTGACAACTCATGGGGCCCCCGGGCAATAAAAGATTATGGGGCCCCCGGCAATAGGAGATTATGGGGGCCCCCAGGCAATAGAATATGGGGCCACACAGTATACACACATACAGTATACACACACAGACACAATATACACACACACACACGAGTATACATACACACAGAATACACATACTGAAAAGGTACTGGAGAGGCGGGCAGCTATAATCTTGGGATTTTTTAAAAAAAAACACAGATTTTTACATACTGTCCTTGGTTTTACTGGGGCTGGCAGCCCTGATGGGGCCCACCCTAGTAGCATGGGGCCCTCCGGCAGTGCCCCGAGTGCCCGAATGGTCAGTCTGTCCCTGATGCCATTACTCACTCTGGCTCCATGCTGTTTATATGGGGGTTGGTCTATCAAACACATTTGATTGAAGCACACACTCATGGGCTTTAAATGCCATTAGCCACATGTAGTGGCCCATCACTTCATTCATATGTAGGTTGGTCTTATGCTACAGTCCAAAGAAGTTTAAATGCCACTGGCCATATTAAGTGGCCTATTAATCTTGCTTATATGTGGACTGGTTGCCCTTACAGTCCATGAGAATAATATTCAACTACTGTATTTATCGGCGTATAACATGCGCCGGCGTATAACACGCACCCCAATTTTAAGAGGGAATTTTCTGGAAAAAACAAATTTTTTAAATCAACAACTTTGAAGCAATCTAAGGGTCAGTGCCCATGAATGTCAATTTGCAGCCTGATTAATGCATGAATAAAGCCTGAACATTGGAAAATCACCATCATCAGCCTGAACATTGGAAACTCGCCATCATCAACCTAAACATTGGAAAATCACGCCGTCATAGCCCGTCTACTCGGCTCTCACACACATACCTCGAAAGGGAAGGAGGGGGACGAGCGCCCGCCGGAATCACGCCGTCATTGCCTGTTTACTCGGCTCTTACACACACATACCTCGGAGAGGAAGGAGGGGGACAAGCGCCCGCCAGAAAAATCACCAAGCCGTCATCTCCTCTCCACTCGGCTCTCACTCAGCTGTCACGTCACATATGCACAGTCCCCCCTACGCCATTGGACCATCTCCTGTGATAGACAGAACACTAGTCCAATGCTGGTGGTGGAGGCAGGACTGTGCGTGTGTGACGTGAGAGCCGAGAGGAGATGACGGTTCGGTGATTTCCAGTGGGCGCTAGTCCCCCTCCTTACCCTCCGAGGTATGCTATCGGCGTATAATGCACACCCACGTTTTTCCCCTGATTTTATGCAACAAAAAAAATTGTGCGGTATACGCCAATAAATACAGTATACCGAAAGATCCTGTTCGGAATCCTAAAGATCAAGTTATATATAATATGGAGAAGTTTTTAATCCGGTATATGTAGAATATACCCCCTATTGGGGTGCACACACAACCATGAACACTAAACATTACATTTTATTCTTTGTTTTCCCCTTTTTTGGGGGGAGGGGGATGCTTATACAATTTTCTTGCAGCTGCCATGATTGTGTTTTTAATAATTGGCCAAATATGATTTTATGTTATTAGTTGGATTGTGGGTTTTGCATTTTCTAGATTATTAGGCCCCTTTAACATGTACGGATCCTGTGAGGATCTGTACATGTCTCATCTGCTTTCTCAGCAGGGATCTATTCGTTGATCCCCACTGAGCCTGCAGATGACAGGGTGGTCCCTACACACACACACACACACACACACCTGTCAGATCTCCCCGCTCTCCCCTATGGGGGGATCGGATGGACACGGACCGTCTGTCTGTGTTCACCTGATCTGTTCTGCAGATGGATGGAAAAATAGGATTTTTCTCTGTCTGCAGAATCGGAGCATAGCAGACACTGATGAGATCGAGTGACACCCACTATCCCATAGAGATTCATGTATGTCCATTTTTCATCCAAAAACGGATGGATGAAATACGGACATACGGTCCGCTAGTGTAAAAGGGCCCTTATTGTTTAATAAAGTCATGTTTCATTGTTACATATATTGTATAACATACAGTACATTAATCTGGGGATACATTGCACATTTTTTATATTGAGGTTGAGATCAGTCGGTTTTTTTTTCCTCTTTTTCTTTTTTCATGTATGTATGCACCAACAGTTGCCTCATAATAGAATTTAATCTAAGTTCATCACTTAACCACTTGCCGACCGCCGCACACACATTTATGTCGGCAGAAAGGCTTGTACAGGCAAATGGGCATACCTGTATGTCCCTTTTAATTAGCCGCATTGCAGGAGCATGCCCGCGGGTCCCATGAACTCGATGTTCACCAGCGGCCCTCGATCGTGAGACAAAGAGGCATAACAGAGAGATGTAAACAAGGCATTTCCCTGTTCTGCCTAGTGACATGACAAGGAGCTACTACTCCCTGTTGTAGTAGAATATATATATATATATATGTATGTGTGTGTGTGTGTGTGTGTGTGTGTGTGTGTGTGTATATTACACTGTATTATGCGAGTCCAAAATTAACCAGGCCAAATCTTGGCATCATGTAATTGCATGGTACACATCAAAAGATACTTGTCTATTATCAAACGGACAAAGAGGAGGATATAGGAAGTCCTTTTTGCACATCAGACCTGTAATTCACATTAAGAGACGCTTGTCTATTGTCAAATAGCCAACTGGACAGGATGAGCTCTTGCTTACATATCAAACCATTTCTTAGGCCACAGGTAATATAATTACTTATTAAAAGAGAGCTAATTGGTATACAAGGATGTATACGGGTTGGCTCCCGAATACTAAATTGACTCCTGCTGGGAGTGACAATTACCTGACGATCTGCAAGACAGGACGCTTGGTCATGTCTTTCAGATCAAAGTCAGCTATTCAGTGAAAAGGATATTTATTCTGTTAGTCATCTTGTCAAGGAGAGAAGGTACTCCAGGTATTCTCTCTGTACGAGTATGGGGGCGCAGGTAGAAATCTGAATTACTCTGCTGGATTTTTGTATCATCTGTGGACTTTGGACTATTCTGTATTGAAGTTGTTGAAATAAATGTGTTCTCTGGAGGACCTGGTGTTTTGCTGTGAGAACAATCTACTAACATCATACTAGACACTATACACGCTAAAGATCTAAAGACCAGATTGGATCTGTGGACCTGTGGACCTCTGGTTCTGATGGTTCTGCATTGGACATATCTAAGACTAAGACTAAATTGACTAAGGCCTCGTACACACGAGCGGATATGTCCGCTGAAAACGGTCCGATGGACCGTTTCAGCAGACATCTCCGATCGTGTGTATGGGCTAGCGGACAGATTTGTCCACCTGACAGATTTAAAAGCATGCTTTGAAATCTATCGGGTGGGAATGTGTCCGCCCGACATGTCTGTTGGTTAGTACACTTACCAGCAGACATGTTGTCCCGCACCGCCGCCGCCGAATGGATTCGGCGCATGCGCGGAAGTGTTTTACTTCCTGGTGCGGTGACGTAGCGGTGATGTGGTGGCGTCAACGTCACCGCCACGTCACCGCGCCGTCTGCCGGCGGGGAATTTGATCCGATGGTGTGTACACGCCATCGGACCAAACTCCAGATTCGGACATATCCGATGGAAACGGTCCGCGGACCGTTTTCATCGGATATGTCCGATCGTGTGTACAAGGCCTAAGACTACATTGGTGCCGTGCAAGTGACCAGAAGCGCATTTTCAGGACTTGGTAACAGAAGTCGGTAGTAACAGAAATCTTGTGAGTTGGACAAGAAGTCGAATGAAGAAAAAGACCTGTGCTGTGACTCCATGTCTGGTTGTGACATAAGAGTCTGATATACAAGATTAAACAAGTTTGGAACCCCAGAATTATTCTCCGGAGACTGGAAACTGAAGAAAGAAAAAGACTGTCGTGTACCAGAAGACTGGAACTGGCAAGGTGGAGCTTCAAATGCGGTGAGTAAAATATTTCCTTTTTTTCTTTAAATTATTAATAATATAGTCAAAATGCTTACTCGGTGTGAATCTAGTGTCAGTTCTGATAAAGTTAACAGATGGGTATCAAAATGTATTAAGCGTCATGGTGGTCCTTATGAAATTCCAGAAAAATGTAAGCAGACATGGACTATGATGAAGGAATTTTTAGAGAAAAGTGTTATTGATAGCAAAATTTCAGAAAGTAAATGAAAGGGTTGTATTGTGCAGGGCTTGTTATCTTGCTGTTTAAAAATGGAAAGTTCTTTGAATGATAAAGTTATGGAAATTGCGCAGTTACAGAGTGAAGTTGATAATACCCATAAGGTTTGTCAGAGGTTACAAAACCAATCAGACACTGAGACAGTAAATTTAAAATTGCATGCAGTTACCATTGGTGGAGCTTTGCTTGAGAAATCTAAACGTTGTGATGAATTATCAGAGGAAAATGAGAGATTAAAATTAAGAATTATGGAATTAGAGAAGAGATCTCAGGAATGCAGAGGTGCATCGAATCTTGGATTAAGCAATCTGCAGCAAAATACAAACACAAACTTTCTATCAAATGAAACAGAACCTCATATTAAATCTGATAATTCATTGCCAGCTGCACCTACTGTGACCAGCATGGTTCATAACAATAACAATAATACAGGGGAGGTTCATCTTGTAATGAAGCATTTGAAACCAAAAGAACTAGATGCAATTCTTAAAGAAATAGGAATGGTTCCCTGCCATGATTTAAACAGATTTTTTAAATGGTTTTGTGACTTGCAGAATGTCAGAAAAATGTACAGTCTCAACCCATCTGACTTAGAAAGTTTTGCAACATTCTATAGGTAATAGTCTTGGGAGTGTAGGCCGGACAGGCCCAGCTTGGCACTAAAATAGAAATAAATAGGCCATAGACTGGAAAACAATTCAAATAACTTTATTAAATAAGTAAAATAATTTTATAATTAATGGTAATAGAAATGGCCGCGGCACCTTTATTGGTATAATAAATCAATATAATCATAAATATTCTATTTAATATTATTTAAATAAAATACAAATTTCAATATTATTTAAATTCTTACTATAAAACTTTCAAAACTTCAAATCATCTCTTAAGATCTCGCTCAGTCATAGAACTCGAGCGAATAGCATAAATAATAATAAATACAAAGTCCCCCCTTGACTTCAAGGGTGACAAACCACATAAATGGTGCTTGCGACAGGGTGGGGGGGAGGGGGAGCACACTCTACCGCACTTGTCACTGCTGACTAAGCCTCAGAGCAGTGGGGCTTATATAGCCCCCTGCACGTGTAAAAAAACAGGGAAACAGGTGAATCAGAAACACCTGTACTAAGCCCGGGAAACATGCGATTTAAAAAATTCATGTCACAGCCTGGGAAACATGTGACTTAACACCTGCACCAGGGATGACTTATTCAAACTGAACATCACGTTTTACCCGCCCAAGTTAGGCTGGGTTCACACTACGATTTTCCCGTCCGTCAGCCGCATACGATTTATATGAAAAAACTTATGCGGCTGAAACGGATTGAACCGTACGTAAACGTATGCGTTTATAAAACGTATACGGTTTCAAAAAGTGCGTACGGTTCCATCCGGTTTTGATTTAAAAAAACGCATACGTTTTTGGAATTAGTGTCACTTAATAAATTAAGATTTTCTTGTTTTGAAAATACGCATGCGCAGACGAAAAACGCATACGGTTTATACGTATGGAACCGCACATATGTGCGTTTTCCATTGACTTTAATGTTAAAAAAAACGTATGCGTTTGCCATACGGTTTCAAAAACTGACTCAAAACCGTGGTCGAACACGGTTTTGCGTACTGTTAAAAAACGTTTTGCCAGCAAATCGTACGCACCCGGATGCATCTGAGTGCATACGATTTGCAATGCATTGTCTATGTATGCGTTTTCCCGTACGGGCCCATACGTTTTCAAAACTGAAATCGTATGCGGCTGACGGACGGGAAAATCGTAGTGTGAACCCAGCCTTATACCTACTGGCCTAGCCACTCTTTTTTTTTTTAAACCTATAGAACTACTCTAATCTAATTGCTATAACTCAGCCAGCCACAATCCCATGATGTGCCCCCTTTCCATTGGATGAGAATTAAACAGATCTGTATTCAGCCTCTGAGAACAAGAGACATATTGCTGGAATTATTATGTGTCTTGTATGGAGTGCGTTCTGATGTTGCGATTTATGGAAAGATCCACCAAATGCAGAGTGAATCTCCCTATGAATTGTCGCACAGGTTATCAACTATTATGGAATTATTGGTTGGTAATAATCTTGCATTTGAACGTGGAGGCTCGATACATATCAGTATGATTCTAGATGCTTTGCATGAAGATATCAAACAAAATATTTTATTAGTTACCCCGAATCCTCATGATTTAAAAGACGTATTATTGGAGAGCGGATCATTTATGGAGAAAGTCAAACGAGCAAGCTGTCAGAATTGATGTAGCCACATTGTTTAGGACACACACTGAACAGAAAGATCAGAAGATAATATCTAATGATCACAACAAGAGGGGGAACATCGGGTCAAACATAAGTGATATTAATATGAAAAACAGAGCTGACCAAAATAATAATAAGAAAAAGACCTGGATACCATTTCCTCAGTTAAAACAGAAATATGACCAACCTAAAGATTGAGTATGATAGGATGAAAATAGAATATTACACACTATTAGAACAGTTGAAAGGTCCAGATCTGTTTTTGAATGAAAATTACACTTCTATAGCAGTGGGGGTGAACTAGCTTTAAACTGTAGACTGTAAATAGTACTTTGTTTAAGGACTTTGCTAATGAGTTTTGTCTGAGAATTTTTGTCTTTCAGGTACAGTCCATGGCTGGAGATACTCGTTTGCATGTGAACAGCAGGAGTAATTGCTGGCTAGTGGGGGAGAAACACTTAATGGACAATATATCACTATACAAGTGAATATCTCTCAATATTCATACAAGCAATGGACTTTTTTTTGAACATTCAAATTTCCTTTTTTTATCCATTTGATTTTTTATTCATTTTCAATGGACTTACCCAATGCCCCCCTTTTTTTTTTTCATTTTCTCCCTTTTCCCGATATATTTGTTTTTTTTGTATTCCCCAACGCCCAATTTATTTTTTTAAATTTTTTTTCCCCATTTTCTCCCTTTCCCCGATATATTTTGCTTTTTTATTATGTTTTATTCCTTGAACTTAATCTTTAAATCAGAGCGAGACATTTAAACCTAAAATAATTTTAAAACATCTGTACATATGACATAATGCATATTGATATCAATAGATTTGACATCTGAGGTGATGCTGCACAATGGCTTAACATAGCATATAGTATATAGTAAGTTGGGCGGCTTTCCTAAATTTATAAGAGGGGTGAGTGAAATTCATCACTCTAGTCGTGATTTGAAACATGTTGAATCAGTTGTTTATAATATGCTGAAGGCTGTGACACATATGGATGAAAAAGACCTTTCTACCTTTCATATAAAAAATACTGGCAAGAATTTCCACTGCCGCATTGTCTGGACAGACGATCTGATAAGCACTGATGTCAAGCTGATAATATCTAAACCATCGCATGGGGGAATATATATATATATGTTGGCATACCATTCTGGTGGAATTATGGACTGGATGATACAAGTAACGGCTCTATTAAACGCAATGAGGGGTCGGCCTACAGCACATTACGAAAGAAAATTGTTGCTGGCAATCAACAAATGACATGTACACAACAGATCATCATTGCCCAAATAGGAAATGGAAAGAAGCAGATGGACTACAGCTTTATTATCAGATAATATTGAGGGTTTGATGTTAAAGGAACCAAGTATTCTGATTGGTGGATTAATGATTGAAGCTGTCAAGTTCAAGGAAATAGTTTGCAGCACAGAATTTTTACTGCCATATCCAAACCTTTTTGACCTTGAAAGGGACTGCTGGTACATTAATGGTTCTTCTTACTATGAAGATGAAAGTGGTATTTCAGGATTTGCTGGTGTTTGTGTAAAAGCATCTTTAAAAATGAAAACTTGGAGCCTGGAGATGAGAGAATCCTGGACATATGTGGATTGGACCTCCCAAAACATACCAAGCTTTACTTTCAGTGAGATGGTGAGAGATGCGATGAAGTCAGAATGGACGGTGACATCAGCTCTTTTTTTGCACAATATTCAAGATCGTTATGTGATTTACTCAACAAAGAGCAAGCTTTGAAATAAGGCCTAACAGCTATACGGATACGGGTCACTTATATTTACCGAACCCTTTTCCAGTCATGGTCTAAAGTTATATTATTTAATAATTGTTTTGTGGGGATATTTTAGAGGTTGGTGAAGAGAGATGTAACCAGTCTCAACTTAATATTTCATATGAGCCATTGTAAAGCATCCAGTACCTCAAACCATGATTGCGTTTGTTGTTTGAATTATGAGTCAGTTCTAGTAGTTAGAACCGACTCAAGTGGGGGAATATGTAGTAATATTAATATAGATGTGTTGTATGGTATTTAGGTGTTGCATACAGGCATTCAAGATTACACATCAAAGGAAGTTTGCTGACCAAATCTTGTGGTCAAACGACACGGATAAAAAGATACAGAGGACCCTTTGATGTGTAAATCTTATCTAAGACAATCTAGGTGTGTGAGATGGCCTGGTACTTCCTTACATACATATGGAAGTATTTATTAATGGTAATTAGACTTGAGGGGGGGTAGTAATTCAATGGGAACATTTGGTTGACCCCCCCACCCCCTCCAGTATGATACCAATATATGAAAAAGACAGGCTGACATTCAGTTCATCTCGTCAAGGAGAGAAGGTACTCCAGGTATTCTCTCTGTATGAGTATGGGGGCGCAGGTAGAAATCTGAATTACTCTGCTGGATTTTTGTATCATCTGTGGACTTTGGACTATTCTGTATTGATGTTGTTGAAATAAATGCGTTCTCTGGAGGACCTGGTGTTTTGCTGCGAGAACAATCTACTAACATCATACTAGACACTATACTATAGACTATACACGCTAAATATCTAAAGACTACACCTGTCACCTGTAGCAGTTATCGCTGTCATGCCAGTGGTAGCCCATCCCCCCCACAGTTAGAATCACTCCCTAGGACACACTTAACCCCTTGATCGCCCCCTAGTGTTTATCCCCTTCCTTGCCACTGTCATTTATCCAGTAATTAATGGCTATTTATAGCACTGATTGCTATATGACAATGGTCCCAAAATAGTGTCAAAAGTGTCCGGTGTGTCTGCCATAATGTCCCAGTCCCGATAAAAATCGCAGATCGCCACCATAAAAAATTATAATAAAAATGTCATCAATCTATCCCCTATTTTGTATCTGCTATAACTTTTGCGCAAAGAAATCTATATACTCCTATTGCAATTTTTTTTAAATATGTACAAGAATACATATAGGCCTAAACTGAGGAAAAAAATATGTTTTTTTATATTTTTGGGGGATATTTATTATTGCAAAAAGTAAAAAATTATTGTTTTTTTTTCAAAATTGTCGCTCTTTTTTTGTTTATAGAGCAAAAAATAAAAACTTGCTTAGGTGATCAAATACCACCAAAAGAAAACTTTATTTGTGGGGAAAAAAAAAAGGACGTCAATTTTGTTTGGGTACAACGTAGCATGACCGCGCAATTGTCAGCTAAAGCGAAGCAGTGCCAAATCGCAAAAAAATGCTCTGCTCAGGAAGGGGGTAAATTCTTCCGGGGCTGAAGTGGTTAATAACATTTTTTTTTTTTCTCATTTGTTTGTCTTTACTCTGTTTTGAGGACACATTTTATTCCTTTTTCTTGACTAAATTGGTTAAATGCCTTACCAAGCAGGCATCCTGCTTGGAAGGACATAGATGTGAGGCACCTTTTTGCAGTCAGCTTCAACTGCCCAAGCATTTAGTCCTGAGATACTGCAAATGTGGATATTAGCACCATTCTGGAAATTTGTCTCATGACATAAATCTAGGGCATCCACACAAAAAAAGAAGAGCAGAAGGTAATGGATGTAATTGGTCAGTAATAACACAATCCTGAAATACAGATTGAATTTGCAAGATTAAACGGCCTTTAGAAGCATCTCAAACTTTCTATCTGCAGAATCTTGAAAAGAAGGAACATGTTCAATAGGTACAGAAAGATGTTTTTTGTTTTGGACAGAAATGGCAGTATCAACTACAGGAATAGCACACTTATTTGCAAACCATAAGCATGCGCACAGGGTGTGCCTGGGCACACCCTAATAATCCTGTGCTGCACAGATTTCCCCTGCTGCTTGGCTGCAGAAAAAAGGTTTTGGGGGAATCTCTGTTCTCAGCCCCTTTCTCTGTCCTAAAAGTAAGACATCAGGGGTTTGTGGGGCTTCTTATTTTTTTTTTAATAAATAAATTATTGTAAAAAAAATATTGTAAAAATTATTATTTTTGTAAAAAAGCCCAACATTTTTTTTTATAAAAATAAACTACTATTACCTATTTCTGCCCTACTGACACCGTCCACTGCCCTACTTGCATTGTCCACTGCTCTACTGACACTGACCATTGCTATATATATATATATATATATATATATATATATATATATATATATATATATATATATATATATATTGTAATAAAGTCTCAAAATTAGCGATAAATGTAGAGTTGCAGTCACTGGTCTTCAAGCAGAAATAGCAAAAAAAAAAAAACACGGTTTTATTGCATCCAACAGAAAAATGTACAGGAGTTTTCACAGTCTATACAAAATGGTACCTTCAGCCTCCTGGCTTACACGTATAACGGAAAATACCGAGCCACCTGGCTATCTTTAGCAGTAGCACCACACTGCTCAGGCTCCCTCGTGAAGCCTTCCTGACTCCTGTCAGCCACCCCAGACTCACTCCTGTCAGCCATCTCAGACACAGGCCTCTGGGTATTATAGTGCAGCCTGCACTCTCCAGCTTCTCCAGCTTCTCCAGCTTCTCCAGCTTCTCCAGCTTCTCCAGCTTCTCCAGCTTCTCCAGCTTCTCCAGCTAATTTAGTGCACACCTGCACTCTCAGGGTTCTCCCTTCCAGACCTGGAGGGTGGAGCCCTGAATGCTGTTCAGGTCAGACTTAAAAAGCTGACCACACAGCTGTATAATTAAGGTGTTCGTCTCTCCAAAATATGGCGAAAACGCACCATCATTCAGGAGAGACAGACCCAGACCGTCACAATATATATATATATATATATATATATATATAAATATTATATATAGAGTTGCACACCCTAATGCAATAGTCTGCGCACACCTATGTTGCAAACTAATTTTCCACTGAATAGAGTTCACCAAAGATTTTGTGGGGAGTGAAAATCCTTTCAGGATTGAACCAATCATCATAGACTGCTCATGCTATGTGTTTATGAAGGCCACATAATGCATACCTGAAACAAAGCTAGAATCGGATGCAGACGCCAGGGATAGAAGTGGGTCATGTTCCAGAGCAAGGGGCACGTCGTTATTCTGAGGATGAATGTTGTGCAGGCCTTTGGCAAATGTTCAAAGAAAATACAACCGTCAGCGTTGAAAGATAAAAAGTCTCCAGCTGCTAGCAATATAGGTCAATATACTTCTACCATATAACAAATTATAATACAAAATTGCAGCACTGAATATAAAAAATACAAATAAAATGCAATAGTGATAAAGTCCCATAAAGGGCTATAACAACGTAGATGTCCACAAAATGTGTCAGTGTTCAATGAGAGGTAAATTCATCTTCCATGTCACCACAGCCTTGCATTACTGTGTTGAGTTACAAAAAAAAACCCTGGGAACCAATCACCCCATCCCTGAGATCCCTCCATTGGCTGCCCATAAAGGACCGAGTCACTTTCAAAGCCTTGTGCCTGATGCACAAATGTGTACATTGTGAGAAAATAAAACACCAAAACAAGTTTTTCGATCAACTAACAAAAAATTACTACAAATCCCCAAAGCCCGGTATAAGACCAAAGGAGAACGTTGTTTTTGCAGTCCAAGGACCTCGACTGTGGAACGCATTACCAACTAATATTCGAACGGAAATTGATCACCTGGCCTTCAGAAAAAATAAATCAATACCCACCTATTCTGAGGGTTAAACAGAAGGAAAATGGATGCCAAGCGCCTTGAGGCGATTTAGTTCGCATTTGTAGCGTGTGCATGAAAAAACACACACCCAAATTTAATGTAAACAAACATTTTAAAATTCATTAAAACATGAACGTGCCAGTGGGGCAGTGGACAGTGTCAGTAGAGCAGTGGACAGTGTCAGTAGAGCAGTGGACAGTGTCAGTAGAGCAGTGGACAGTGTCAGTAGAGCAGTTGATGGTGTCAGTAGGGCAGTAAATGGTACCAGTAGAGCAGTGGAGAGTGTCAGTAGAGCAGTGGACGGCATCATTAGGGCAGTGGACAGTGTCATTAGAGCAGTGGCTGGAGCCAGTAGGGCAGTGGAGAGTGTCACTAGAGAAGTGGATGGTGTCAGTAGGGCAGTGGACAGTGTCAATATATTTGCATACCTTTTTTAAATTATTTTTTACAAAATATATTTTTTCTACACATTTTTAGGAGCCCTATTGATACATCCCCTGTATAATTGTCCGCACAGTCTCTGACCATCTCCTGTATCATTGTCCACACAGTCTGGGACCGTCTCCTGTATCATTGTCCACACAGTCTCTGACCGTCTCCTGTATCATTGTCCGCACAGTCTCTGACCGTCTCCTGTATCATTGTCCGCACAGTCTCTGACCGTCTCCTGTATCATTGTCCGCACAGTCTCTGACCGTCTCCTGTATCATTGTCCACACAGTCTCTGACCATCTCCTGTATCATTGTCCACACAGTCTCTGACAGTCTCCTGTATCATTGGCCGCACAGTCTCTGACCGTCTCCTGTATCATTGTCCGCACAGTCTCTGAACGTCTCCTGTATCATTGTCCGCACAGTCTCTGACCATCTCCTTTATCATTGTCCGCACAGTCTCTGACCATCTCCTGTATCATGGCTGCACAGTCTCTGACCATCTCCTGTATCCTTTTCCGTACAGTCTCTGACCATCTCCTCCATCTTTGTGGCATGATTGTCTGTCAGCACCCTGTCTGTGGCTCCAACTTTTCATACTGTGTTAGCCAGGTAAGAGTTTGCTTGTCATTACCATAATAAAACTGTCTCCTGTATCATTGTCTGCACAGTCTCTAAACGTCTCCACGGTCTCCTGTATCATTGGCCGCACAGTCTCTGACCGCCTTCTGTATAATGGCCGCACAGTCTCTGACCGTCTCCTGTATCATTGGCTGCACAGTCTCTGAACGTCTCCTGTATCATTGGCTGCGCAGTCTCTGAACGTCTCCTGTATCATTTGCTGCACAGTCTCTGACCGTCTCCTGTAACATGGCCACACAGTCTAACCGTCTTCCGTATCATGGCCGCACAGTCTCTGACTGACTTTTTTTTGTTTTATACTATGTTGACAAATTAATTTCAGCACAGAAGATAATGAGTAGGCAACTGCACAATTTGATCTATATCTGTGAATTAAAGTTAATATATGCATTTATACAGTTAATTTTGATTGTTTTTCTAATATTTTTCCCATTCTGGGCGTGAGTGGGGCCTCATGTCTAAGTTTTGCCTAAGGCCTCACAAAGTCTAGAGCCGCCTCTGGCCCAGGCACACCCAGCACACCCCTATGTATAGCTCATCATAGTGTAGTATTTATTTGTTAAAAAAAACTTTCCGCAAGCAACAGAGTGACAATTACCATCTATATCAAGTTCACAAACAAAGCAAATGCCACTGTGCACTTACAGTACATCTTGCACTGCCACACCATGAATTGATGCAGCAGCCTGACGTCACACACATAGAAAAACTTTGCAAAGAAGAAAGGGTCCATCACCTTCAGAAACTAGCAAAAAACTATAAGGAATGGAGTAGGGAACCATGGGGGGTGCCCCAAGGAGCTTGCCAGTGTCCAACCACCTGAAGGTATGTGGCTACAACCAAAGGTTTAGGAATATTTTGTGTCCTGTACACTGGTTGGGCACCCCTGATCTACTACTTTCAAAAACTCAGAGTTTTCACAAATATTGACATCAGTGTCCATTATAAAGGCCAGTTGGCCAAATAATGCTTTTACACATGATGCCGGGAAGCACTATATACAGGTACATTATCATGCATCAAGAAAAAGCAGCAACATAGAATAAGCCTGACATGAATAGCACGAAAGAAAGCAAAGATTAATTGAGTGCACTCCTGATATAGTTATAACACCTACTACTTATGGCGGCAACAGTAACTAAAGATGAATATTCTGGAAAGGGTTAATGGAGAATATATTAGTCCATTTTAAATGTCCATCAGAACTACAACTTCCGCAAAGATGGCAGCCAGCTGGCAGATGAAGATTAGTCTGAAATGTAGCAAAGGAAAAGAATATAGTGAATTATAAAAAAAACATTATGGCCACTAGATTGAGCTGACGATCATAGCAAATAAGTGATTATTTCCTATGATCATCAACTCCATCTAGTGGCCAAATGGAGTATATTCCTGGCTCATTCTTTTCTGCTTTAACGATAACATTCGACCTGCAGTATATTTTCTTTACATATACCTCTAAGCACAAATAGTAATACAAATATGGGAACAGGATTTGAATTTTGGCTAAAGAGTAACTCCACTCTTGTTGGGATTTTTTTTTTCCTTTGGATAATCAATGTACATTGGAAGGAATTTAACAAACTTTACTGTAGATTCCTACTTTTGGTTATTTTGCAGAAATTTCTGTTGGTTTGCCTGTGATCATGCGCGAATTGAAAGTGTATGTGAGAGATTTCATATTTATCAATCAGCAGCTGCACTTGCAGGGTTCTAGTGAGAAAAAGTGCAGGGTCTGCATCCCTTTCCCTTTGGGAGTATCTCACCCAAAATGCCATTTTTGTTGCAGAGGATACCCCAAATTTTACTATCTTAGGCCCCTTTTATACTTGGTCGGGAGGTGCGGTGGTGGTTTAGCAGCGATTTATCGCCTATTTTGCGGCGCTATTTGGCCGCTAGCGGGGTGGTTTTACCCCCGCTAGCGGCCGAGAAAGGGTTAAAACCACCCTCAATGTGCCTCTGCAGATGCAAATTTCCGGCGATATAGCTGCGCTGTCCCATTAATTTCAATGGGCGGGAGCGGTGAAGGAGCGGTATACACACCGCTCCTTTACTGCTCCAAAGATGCAGCTAGTAGGACTTATTTCTCCTGCTCTGGAGCCTACACACGATCGTAATTAATTACCATTTTAAAAAAATTGCATTTTTCACCTCATGAAAAACGGTCGTGTGTACGCGGCATTAGTTTTGTATATCCCTCTCCTAGTCTGAGTGCTAAAGAGGAGAACAGGAGGCTGATAACAAAGTAGGTACTAACACAGGTTCTTCTAATTAAACATATAGTGATTTTTCATAACTGGATTAAATGATATTTTTTAATATCTGGCTGTAGTGTTTAACTTTTATAACAATTATTAATACACCATAACATTTTCATGGCTTCTCTTTCAACTAACATTAGCTTTTATAATATTGCTGTAAGTTTCTTGTTTTCTAACAAAAACAGTAGTAGGTTATACCATGTAACAGAATAACGTGTTCTGATCTAATGGGAAGGGCCAATGTCCTAAAAATGATATACCTACTGTTACGGCCCCTATGGCATCGACACGTACTTATCTTCACAATTTCTTTCAATGAAGTCCATTTCTAAAACCTTTAACACATCAGTGACCGTCGGCATTGGCATTTCCTTTACTGCGACTCTGTGTACGAAGCTCTGGCTACCCTGTCTATCAAGATGTGGATTTGCTGATCCTATAATGCTCCAGCCGAGCATAGTCCTTTGAGCGAAGGGTTCATTTTCGGAGCCGATAACAACCTCCAAGGGAGCCAGTGCTGATGGGCAGTCATAACCGATCAGTAGTCCTACTTCACAGTCTTGAAGTGGCTGTAACTTGTTTGCCAAGTGTTTGAGGTGTGACCACTAGAGTGCGGTCTCCTTAGTGGGGATGTGAGACTTATCTACTGGAATGAAATCTCTTGTATAGGCTTGACGGAGTTGGACTTGAGCTTTAGAGTTGAAGCCACGCACTTGCAGACCGTGAGCAATTTGTCTTGATATAACTGTGTCAACAGCTGTCATTGTGCTGAGCTTTAGCTGTAATGGCTTGGTGCTCACACTTCACTTCGATACCAGGTCTGCCAGAATAAAGGTTGAATCACTCTGTGTGTCAAGTAGGGCATAAGTGAGGATTTCCCTCTGAGGCTCCGTCGTAGCTGACAACAGAACTGGAACAATGCAGGATGTGGCAGAAGTATGTCTTGTCAAAGTATGGGACATAACTTTGGGAACATTGTCGTTTGCTTTACCTTCCATGTCTACTGAATCATCGTTTGATGTTTTGACAGGCTCAGTGTTTCTCTGTATGTGCAAACAGGTTGGATGACGTCGACTGCATATGCTACATGTGTGCCTTCCTTTGCAGTCTTTTGTAGTGTGGCCCTTTCTTAGGCAACCAAAACAGAGATGGTTTTCGTGAATAAAGGCCTTCTTTTCATCGATGGTCTTTGCAGCAAAGGTCGGACATTTAGCGACACCGTGTGTTTCGTCTTTGCAGACTAGGCAAGGTGGTTTTGGTCTTGAAGCTGAAATCTTTGGAACGTTGAAGGTAGAGGGCTTCATTTGAGTGCTTGTGTTGAGCGCCTTGGCTCTCTTGGGGATTCTCTCATCTGTAGTCTTGGTACTGAGGAAGAAAGGAGAGGCAATGGGGTTGCATGCAATCTTAGCTTCCCTTTGCAGGAACTCTGTGAAACGAGCAAAGGTTGGGTATTCTTGAGACTTGTCAAGCTCGTCCACAACGATGCGACTCCATCTGTGTGCGATCCATTCAGGCAGTTTCTTGAGAAGCTTGTGGTTTTCTTCACAATCATTTAGAATAGCTAGGCCTTTAACATGAGGAATGGCCTCCACACATTCTTGAAGGAAATCCGCAAACTCTCTTAATGCTACAGGGTCATTTGCTGATATCTTTGGCCATTTAGCCAACCTTTCTCTGAAGGCTCTTTGCACTATGAATGGACCTCCATACCTGTCCTGTAGGATTCCCCAAGCACCTAGATAGGCATCTTCTGAATTTCGATAGAAGAACCCTTCCACTGCCTTATGAGCTTCACCACCGAGATACCTCTTCAAGTGCAGCATTTTTTCGCACACAGGGATTGGTTTCTGATCAATCAGCGCCATAAAGGATATCTTCCAATCTATGAACTTCAAAGGATCACCTGTAAATACAGTCGGTTCAGGTATAGGGAGACGGTTGGAGAGAAGCAGACTTGCAAGTTCTGGGGTCAGACTAATTTCTTCCTTTGGTCTTGACACCTCAAGTGGTGTATTTGAAGGTTTAAATGGCACAGACTTTGGATTCAATGAGGTTCGAGGTTCATTATTTTGGTAGAGGTATTGCACCTGGTGGTCTGTCTCCTGTTCATAAATTGTCAAGACTATCATAGGCGTCGTAGGACCTTCACTCCTTGACTTCATTTTCTGCTTGTAGCTGTTGTAGTCTTGTCTTTTCCTCATCCAACTTCAGTTTTATTTCTGCCTCTAGTTTGTTCAGCTTAGCTTGCTCCTCGCGCATCTGTTGCATCGCCTTTGCCTGTTCTATCTTGGCTGCAAGATCTGCTTCTGCGTCTGCGCGTTTGCTAGATCTGGAAGTGGCTCTCGAGCTTGCGCTGGAGTCTGGTAATGACTCTGAGAGGACAGTTTCTTTTTCTGAGTTTCCAAAGACTGACTCATGCTCTTCTTTATTAAGCACCATTCTCACCTTTTCCTTCTCAAGTTGATCATTAAAGATTTCATCTACATTCTCTAACCGCTTGCTGATGAGGTTGCAGATTTCAGCCGTTAACACAGTGCATGCATCCATTCTCTTAACAACGTGCGGGGTAGTGGAATTATTTCGGCACATGGACTCATACTGTTGGTGTACTAACGCTTCTTTGGCTTTAATCTCTTTCAATCTTGTATTAAGGTCTTTAGTTGAGCAGAAATCCTTTAACCTTTTCCTAAATTCCTTTGCTATCTCCTTCCAAGAGTTGTACACCCTGTTGAATGCCTTTTCATTTCTCTTAACTGTTTCTTCATGCATTTCTTTGCCCTTTTCTGTTAGGCTTCGCTCTCTGGAGCTGGATAGCGCCTGTTGTGACTCTGTGGGTTTGTCTGTTTCTTCAGCAGGTGACAGCATTTTGTTCTAGTGTGCCTGTGCCTTTCAATAGTGTGTGTGCCTGAAACCTAACTTGAATGAGTGTTGGCTCAAACTTGCTCCTAAGGGCTACGACAGAAAACAGGCATTTACCCTTGTAACTAAAGATTAGCAACCAATGCACACAGTATGACAAAATGTTTTAAACAAATATACTGCTGACACTTTCTAACCAGACAATTAACCCTTTACGTGACTAACTGCAGTTTAGTGGATTAGGAACTTGGAAGATAGCATTGCTTTAAATCTGACACTAGGCCTCTAAACACGAATATAATAACTTGATTTAGCAAAATATTAACTATTTGGCTCGCATACTAGTTAAGGGCGGCTTCCGGATCACATATAAAGAGCCCGCTATATTTAAAAGTCCACGTGGCGTGTTTGCTTTTCAGCCAAGTCTCTGTCGCCAAGATGGCGTCCGCACGTGTCCTGCGAGGCGTTGGGAAGCCTTACTTACGGTTTGATGAGGACAGCGACGCAGACGGTGATGTCGAGTCTCCACCGCAGCGACGAGTCTCCACCGCAGCGACGAGTTTTCACTGTTACGGCCCCTATGGCATCGAATAAATAACAAGAGGAGAGCTTCTGACGGGTGCAGTAGTTGTATTATTTTGCGACAAAGGTGCGCAGCAGGGTTGAATATTGTTCTCTTTATCTCCTTGAGCACCGTAAACATGAATATCGTAAGCACTGTAGCACCGTGAAAACTGTAAATGACATACAACACACTTATTTACAGTTATCACCACAAAAGGGGGTTACAGGATTAATTACAGTTGTCTGCACACACATCTAATTACATTGAACATTCAAAGAAACATGGTTACATGCAAAGTGCTTTGGATTATAGCATGTTTAAAACCAAACAGCATGAACACGGTTTATCTCTAGAACATATACATCTTTATAACAATGCACACTTTTCTGCATACCTCAATCCGCTTGCCAAGGGGGGTACAAACTTTAAGCTTTAGGGATTTTCTGCAAACATCTGCCATGAAGTCCTATGCATAAAGCTAACATGTGGCCTGTGATACAGGAAAAGACTTTCTTTCTAAGACAGGAAGAAAGGAGTGGTTTTGTGATCCTGCTAATTAAACATTTCCCAGGGAGACAAAAGGAAGGCAGAAAGGTTCCACCTAGCATTAAGTGCTGAACTAGATCCACAATGACAAGCGGACAGTTACACCTACCTAAATTACTGTATGTCCTAGCTAATGCCCCATGCAAAATCCCCAAAGCATTGTTTAAGAGCATCGACTCAATCTGTATAACATTCCTGTGGAACGGTAAGGCCCCTAGAGTAGCATTGGAAACACTTAGACTACCCTCTCATTTGGCAGGACTGGCTTTCCCTGACTTCTACCTCTATTACCAATCTTCCCAACGGGTAAATGTTCATGATTGGTTACATCCTGACTCCAATAAAGCATGTACTACCACTGAAGGGGCTATGGTCACATCGTTCGAGACCTTACACAACATTGTCTACCGTGGGCATACCCCCCCAGGATCGGGACTGACTGTGCTGCAAACATCACTGTCCCTGTTCAAAACAGTGACTCTTAAACATGCCCCGGGATCCTGGGTGACCTCTCCAAATAATCCAATATGGTTCAATATATCACTCCCAGAATTTAATTCTCTACCTGACCCTCAGAGATGGATATCTAAGGGGATTAAGTACCTATGTCACCTATATACCTCAGAAGGCTTTAAGTCCTTTTCCCAGTTGAGGGATGACTTTAATCTTCCGCCTATGATGATCTGAGGCCGCGTACACACGATCAGTCCATCCGATGAGAACGGTCCAAAGGACCGTTTTTATCAGTTAACCGATGAAGCTGACTGATGGTCTGATGTGCCTACACACCATCGGTTAAAAAAATGATCATGTTAGAATGCGGTGACTTTTACGTGTTTTAACACAACGACGCGCTGAAAAAAACGAAGTTCAATGCTTCCAAGCATGCGTCGACTTGATTCTGAGCATGCGCGGCCTTTTAACCGATGCTTTTGAATGAATGAATGAAAACTTATATAGCGCAGCACATATGAACTTAATCGCCTTTTGCATACTAACGATCGGTTTTGACCCATCGGTCAGGCGTCCATCGGTGAAATTTAAAAGCAAGTTCTCTTTTTTTTTACCGAAGGATAACTAACCGATGTGGCCCACATGATCAGTTTGGACCGATGAAACGATCCTTCAGTCCATTTTCATCAGTTTTGACCGATCGTGTGTATGCGGCCTGAGGCTGTTCGCACCCAGCCACAAGTTATAAAGCAGTTTTGGGTCCAATTACAATCTAACATAATGTAGATAGTGCCATAGTTAAGCATTATAGAATCATGGCAATTTCAAATATTGGCAATGTACAATCATTACAAATGAAAACTACAGACCAGGGAAAGAAATCTCCACTCTAGGGGTATACAGTGCTGTGCTAACATACATTGTCAAGAGCAGATCATGTTAGATGCCTTATGACAGGATCCCTTATAAACAGAGGGAGTGTATATATAAGTATATATAATATGCCAAGGGTTATGGCAATTTGCCTTTAACCTGAACACATCTTTATTTAAAATATCTTTAAAAAGATCGGAAAAGCACATTCATTCAGTTTTGTGATTCACAAAAAAAAATCTGTTCTTGAAGTGAATGGTAACATGACATAATGTGCTGTGACAATATTGTCAGATTGTGTATGAGGCATTATGCTGAGGAGGCATGCTGAGATTAGTTGGTACAAAAGGAAAAAACACTTGGTTAAAGCTTGCAGCAAAAATCTCTGTCACTGAAATACTCGTCTTCTTCAGTCATCACATTGTTATTTAATCTGATAGCTTTTAGCCTGTGTTAGTTATAGGAGTTAGAGAGGCAGGTCAACAATGACACGTAAAGCGAAAGAGCGGAAGTCTGGTCATGTTCCTTGCAAGTCATGGCTCCTCTGACATTTAGTAAGCAATACCCTGCTTCATCCTATGTCTACAAGTCTTCCAATGGCAAATGCCCTCCTTATATGACGTCTACCCCTGGCAGTGCATGGGATCAAATGCTGAATTCTCTTTATTCATTTGCAAAATGGAAATGTAGGCTGCACTTATCCTTCTTTCAATACCCAATGTTACCTTCTAATAAATAAAGGCACTCAACAATGTAACTTGGAATATATTTGGCTGTGCACGTTTGGTGTAAACTGTAAATAACTTAAATCCATTCAATAATTTTATTAATACATAAAATTCTCACTTGTAAATAATAAATCTAAACAGCTCAGTTTTTAGGAATCAAAAAACATTTAAAGAGTGACAAAACCACATAACGTGCCTGCGACATGAATAGGGGGGTGGGGAGCTTTTTGCTGTACTCTAACCAGCTGTAAGGAGATTCCCGTGGAGGACCCCTTTTAAGCCTCGTACACACGGAGGGACATATCCGCTGAAACGGTCCGACGAACCGTTTCCATTGGACATGTCTCCTCCGGATTTTGGTCCGATGGCGTGTACACACCATCGGATCAAAATCCCCGCCGGCAGACAGCGCGGTGACGTGGCGGTGACGTTGACGCCGCCACGTCACCGCACCAGGAAGTAAAAAACTTCCACGCATGCGTCGCATCCTTCCGACGCTTGTGCGGGCAGATATGTCCGCTGGTTAGTGTACTAACCAGCGGACATATCCGACGGACATGTTTTGAGCGGACAAATTTTAAAGCATGTTTTAAAATTTGTCCGCCGGTCAGACATGTTCGCTAGCCCATACACACGGATCGGATTTGTCTGCTGAACTGGTCCGTCGGCCTCTTATAGACAGTCCCTGCTTACAGAATGTTCCCACTGGTCACATGACCTTCTGGCACATCCCAGTGTGGTCATGTGACATTCCTTACTATTCTCCAATGTCACATGACCCTGTTTTCCCACCTGACATACTGTACATTTTCTTAAAGTGACCATGACCCTTTTTTCTTTTCTTTATTTAAATAAATAGGACAGCTAATTTTAAAGGTTAATATGTTTATATGCCCCTATGTTAAGGGCATGTGGCCTGGTACGGTTCAGGAGAGGGGGCCCTCTCTTGTTCCGCCACTTTTCCTGCGACCTGCCAGGTTGCGTGCTCGGATAAGGTTCTGGTATGGATTTTTGGGGGAAACCCCACTCCATTTTATTTTTTTTGGTACGGGTTCCCCTTAAAATCCATACCAGACCTGAAGGGTTTGGTATAGATTTTAAGGGGGACCCCCATGCCATTTAAAAAAAAAAATTGGTGCAGGGTTCCCCTTAATATCCATACCAGACCTGAAGGGCCTGATATGGAATTTGGAGTGATCCCCACACATTTTGTTTTTTATTTTGTTTTGAGGTTCCCCTTAATATTCATACCAGACCCAAAGGGCCTGGTAATGGACTAAGGGGGGAACCCATGCCGTTTTTTTTCAATTATTTTATCTGTATTGGCGGGACCCGAGAATTCATTATAGCCGCGAGTAGTTTTAAATGATTTTTTTCCTTTAGAAATGTCCTTTTGTGCAGAGACTGTTATAAACACAGGAACATGCCCTACTTTACAGGCATATTGTAGACTACCCCCCCCCCCCCCAGGTACGAAAGGGATATTTCACTTTTATTGTTTCACTTTAAGCTTTGTTAAAATCACTGCTCCCGGAAAACTGACGTTTTTAAAACTTTTTTTTGCATTGATACATGTCCCCTAACAATTTTTATGACAATAACTTGCATATTAACCTTTAAAATTAGCACTTTTGAGGTTTAACAGTGTTTGCGTGTTCAAACACATTTTTTGCCTGTTCGCATGTTCTGCTGCGAACCAAACCGGGGGGGGGGGGTGTTCGGCTCATCCCTGCTCTCATTCTGATCGCAGAGCACACGCAGCCAGATGAACACCAACTGCACAGATCTTGTCTTTTTAAGAAAATTTTATATTTACCCTGACTGAAGTTTTTCTTTTTACGTCCAAATAATTTACTTTAAAGCAACACTTTAAAAAATAATAATTAAGCCTTATAATGTAGAAGAAGATAGAAGAAGCACATCCTACCAGCTTAGTACCTTTTGTTTTCCATCAAGGCATTGCTGTAGCTTACCAAACGATTCCAATCCCTTATGTAAAAAAACAAAAAACAACAACTATAAATCAAGCTAGTTAATCTTGCCTTAGAAATTTGAATGCTATTGGTTTTCTTTTTAAAGTTCATATGCTTTTAACATAAATGTATGTATGTCTTGACCAGGAACATGCAGTTTTGGATGCTCCTTCCCCTCCCTGCAGTAACCTCATCCCATGCTTATTTCTGCTTATTGTTTGGTGGATTCTTGATGGCTTACTATGGTAGATACCTGCCATAGATTGTAACGGCTTTTGAATGTTTTGTGGAATGGAAACATTCAAATGCCAGTACACCCAGGTGCCAACATTATCATCAAAAACAAAACCGGAGAAAATTCCCAGCTCAACTCACCAACCAGTGTGCTACCAACTGAATTATCCTGTCTAACAGGTATTTAGTTAGCACACACTTGCAAATATAAGTGGAGGCTACAGAGGCACCCCAATATTTCTGCAGTTCTAACTCTTGTAAATGTATCAGAGTCTCCACAGTGGAAGCACATGCATTCTAATGAATAGATGTAGGGCAGGTAAGCCGGAGGTAGCCCTCACCTGCCCTCCATTTATCCATTTGAATGCATGTGCTTCCACTATGGAGACTCTAAAAAATTTGCCAGAGTTGGGACTGCAGAAATATCGGGGTACCTTGGAGCGGCTCTGACAGGAGCATTTTGCTTACTGTCCACCTACTTTGTGTGGGTTTTTGCATTCCCATAGATTAATCTGAAGCAAACAAAAAAAATCCTGTCAGTACAGGTCTTTGAGGTAAATTGAGAGAACTTTGATTCCAGCACAGCTACAGTATGCTAGAATGCATTAGCCTCGCTGATTGCCATCACTTGTTGCCTGGAAATTCTCTTACATTATGTAAAGGCCAAAGGTTGTTATCCAAAAAAATAAACTTAAAATAATTTAAAGAAAAAGACAACCTTGTATAACAATATGCCATAAAGAGTCTACTACTGTGCCCTAGATTTCTAAAAAGTTGAATTACTGCACAGGGTATCACTAGTTAATTCATAAATAGACAATTACTACCTATGACTAATGCAGTCAAACAGAACCACTTCAGTCAAAAAGAAATCCTGTTGCTTTCATAAATAAAACATAATTATACGTATTTCAGCAATTATAAGCACTGTACATGTAGTGTCCTTAAGGGAGAAGTCCAGGAGCCTTGAGCTTGTTTGGCTGGACTTCTCATATGGGTCTCCAGAGTGCAATTGGTTTTGCACTCCTGTGACCCGTTTTTAGCAGAGAGCGGTCTGAAGTCCGCTCTCTGCTGATATCACAGGAATCAGTCCAGGCGCTGTGTCATCCCGACAATGAGGTCTGCGTCAGCCAGGTGCCTAGACTGATGCCTGTCTCAGCCTTCCAACGAGCCACTGCTGGTCCCCCGGCCATTGGGAATGTAGATCTTAGTACTGGTTGTATTGCGTGTCCCCGGTATCAGAAAGCTCCACACTGACCAGTCTGAAACACGGAAGCAGATGTGACATCATCACCCAAACAGGGCAGGCATCGGAGCTGGGGACTGTCAATCTGAAAATAACATTAACTACTCTAGAGGCCAGTAGAAGGAACTGTAAGCTCAGAGTGCGTAGCCCATGGTATTCTCAGATTGACAGCCCCCAACTTCGATGCCTGCCCTGTTTGGGTGATGATGTCACATCTGCTTCCATGTTTCAGACTGGTCAGCGTGGAGCTTTCTGCTTACAGTAATAAGATCTACATCCCCAATAGCCAGAGGACCAGAAGTGGGGCCCACAGAGCGGCATCGGAGATAATCACTCTATTTTCTCCTGTAAGTGAGCTTCCAGTGTTAGATAAAGAGCACTCTGTAATGCACCAGATACAGATTTACTTACAGTGCTGCCCTTCCCTTTCTCATGATAAGTGCTGCTGCTTTTGTCTTATATAAAATTACCTGTATATACTGGAGTATAAGCCGACCCGAATATAAGCCAAGGCACCTATTTTTACCACAAAAAAATGGGAAAACTTGTTGACTCGGGTATAAGCCGAGGGTAAGAAATGCAGCAGCTACTGTAAGTGGAAAAGTGGGTCAACAATGCCCATCTGCAGCCGCACTGTGCCCATCTGCGACCTCACTGTGCCCATCTGCGACCTCACTGTGCCCATCTCCCTGCCTCACTGTGTCCATCTGCAGCCTCATGTACCTGATCTCCAGAACACCGGCCCTGTGACATGCAGTCAGTCTAGTGGGCGGCCATCCAGTGTAACAAAGCCCCACCTCCTCCTTGTCCTCGTCCGTGACGGAACACTGATTCAGTTTTCCAGCAATGAGTCAGTGTTCCACCTATCACGGATGAAGACAAAGAGGAGGAGGTGGGGCTTTGTTACACTAGACAGCCACCAACTAAACTGCACATCACAGTGCCAGGAGATCAGGTGCATGAGGCTGCAGATGGACACAGTGAGACTCGAGTATAAGCCGAGGGGGGCATTTTCAGCACACAAAAAATGTGCTGGAAAATTTGGCTTATATTCGAGTATATACGGTACATTTAATTTTTTTTCAATGAAATCTCTGGATTGCGCTGTTGTTTTTCTTATCTGTTTGGAGTTGAGCTTTATTTGTTTTATACATAAGACTAGTGCATGGGCATACATCCATGTGGGTACCAATCTTCTGCAATTACCTGCATAGCTAAACTCAAACCAGGAGAAGGTAAACCAAAATATTGAGCCAATTATTACTCTTACTTTATTAGTGCTGCCTGCACCATCAGAGTTCTATAATAGGCTGGGCTGTGTTTAAACTGTATTGATAATTTGCAGTGTAGAATGTAAAGATGCTAAGATCATGGCCGTGCAATCTGGAAGGGGTGCTTGGATCACAAGACGGAACAGAGTTAAAAATTCTTTGGCAGGAGAAACTATTTGTATTTTAGGTATTTGTCTGTAGTTTATCTATAATCCTGCCAAGTTTCCTCTGTTAATAACAAAATATCTATTATGGTATTGTTTCTGAATTTATCAGGATATATTCACATAAAATATTGTAATGATACTATAGGAAGTTATACTCAATGCAAAACCATTCAACATATTGGCTATCTCTGCTTGATTATTCAGAGCTTGTAAAAGATCAATTATTAACTGTATTTGGTTAGTTTATAGCTGACATATGGGGTACCATCAGTTTACTGAATGGACTAATAATATTATAGAAAATTCTCACATGAGTCTTAAAATATGCATTTCCAGCATGCCCGAAAGTCAAATAAACATAAATGTATAAATAATGAACTACCATGCAGTTACATTTATTTTACTAGTAACCTGAATTGATGTAATATAGCATACTTTTATTACAAATCAGTGACCTGACTTCTCTGGCTAAGCACATACTATATTACCACTTGGTGGTCATCAAACCATCTCCTGCTGATGACACATTTTTATAAAATCGTTTTAAAATCTCCATGGGTTATTGTCTTTATTCCTGTTATGATGTATTTATTAAAACTTTGCATTTGGTAATATCTTAGACTGAATCTTCAATGAAGATGAGATGTATGAAAAAATTGCCAGCTTAAAGCGAATGACAGACAGAGATCACATTTCAAAACCTTATGCTTCAATGGTTAGGAACCATTTGGCTAAATTGATTTCCAACAAATGTGATTTTACGTATACCAGTATAAATATAAATTTCCATATTATTCTTGAAAAGTGACCATATAGTAATTTAATAAAAGCAGATGTAATAAACAGCACATAACTATTTTTATATACAGTATGTAAAACAAACACCATTTCCAGTCTGTCTTACTCAAGCCTCTATCTATTTGCACAAATCCAGACAACACCAGGCTTATCTTAGCTGCTATTGGGGGCTGAGGTTGATTTACTAATTCGAGAGAGTGCAAAATTTGGTGTAGATGCATATGGTAGCCAATAAGCTTCTAACGTTAGCTTGTTTAATTAACGTGGATGTAAACCCGATTCATGAAATGTGAGCCGGGCACATATATCTGCAGCATTTTGTTATCACTTTTCAATGAGCTAAGTCTTATAGCTTTCTTCTGAGCGGTTCCTCTGTTATCAGCCTGAGAACATATTTTTTGATTTTTTAGACAAAATCAGCCAGAATCTTTTGTTAAAAGAGGTTACTAAAATAGAGTAGCAGAGAGCAGCTCCTATTACAAAACAGCTCTGAGAGTCTCTGCCTATTAGGAGAGGGGGTGGGTGCCTTTCTTCCAATCAGCAATGTTAGCTATCTTGGCTGTATGCCCAGACATCACACTCTGTGTTAACCAGGAAGAGAAAATCTCCTAACAGGATCTCAACTTTCTAAACAGTATATGAATGTGAAGACAGCAGATATACATATAAAACCTATGTAGGGAGATTTGGTTAATCTCTGTGTATCATCTGAGGCTGTTCACTTCACTTCACTTGTATGGAGGGTTTACATCCACTTTAAGCTTTGACAAAAAAACTTGAAACTGATCGGTTTCTATACAGAGCTGGACCAGATTGTGCACTCTCCAATGTTATTAAATCAACCTCGTTGTGCAACGTTTTAATATTACAAAATAAATAAATGAAGATAAGTAAAAGTGTATCTAGGTGCAAAACTTATTTTGAGTGTTGGATAGAGAAGAAAATCTTTAAAACTTTGGTTTTTCTTTTCTTTTTTTTTCTGTGTCCTTTTGGGATGATTTCCCTTCTCTTTCTGTTCCAGACACATCGGGAAGTGAGGGGAAACATTTAAAAAGTGTGGAACTGGTGTCTCCATAGAAACATTTCCCTTCTACTCTTTTGGACTTTGGATTTCTGTTCTGGTGACATAAATGATTAGGACAAATAGAGTGGATAATCTCCCCCATGGAAACACAGACAGGATAAAAACTTGAGTATGGTATTAAAGCTCCCCTACACTTCCGAAAACTGGAAAGCATTTTGGCTTTAGGAATAATATTTTGCATGTCCTATTGTGTTATTAAAGGGACTCTGTCACTGAAAAAATTCAATTCCTGCAAAGAAAGCAAGTAATTCTTACTTGACCTGCTCTCCATACCACACAAATCTGCTGTGTTAAAGATATAAGCTTGCTAAAGAATATTGAGTACAAAACTTTTCTAAGGGTGTTGGAGTCCCCCGTTGCATATGGTGGTTTCCTTTGCAAATTTTCTATAATCCCCCTCAACAATCCTGATAGACCTTGGCAGCCTCCTGCAGGGACAATCAGACAATTCTTCTTACTGCAGGTGGGCAGAGATGGCGATCAGTCTGCTAACTCAGCGAACTGCTGCTGCAGGGCATACTTCTGCAAGCGAGCAATGGCCAGACTCGCTGGGACTGGAGCTGTAGGCTGTGTACTGTGTGGTAGGCCGCAATCTCCTCTCACAGCGGTGGGGTGGTGCTCACGCTATGGGATCCAGGAAGCACGAGAGCGTGGGCCTGGTCAGCAGATCCATTTATAGTCTCTCCCACAATTCTCCTTTGTAGCAGGGAGATGTATTCCATTGTCAGTTCTGCAATCCAGCAATGTCTATCCAAAAGACTACAGCTCCCACAATGCTTTTCTTTGTGCTCAGAATGTCAGTGATTCGAGTCCAGCACTAGGGGGCACAGGTGCCAGCTGGAATAATAGGAGGCAAAATCAGATAACCGTAGTCCACTTCCGACTACGCCTTAAAAATAAAGTTTGTTTAAAATTAAATCCTAGTGTATCTTTGCAAATGATAATTACAATTTACAATAAAATGTGGTTACTAAGTAAAATAATTCTCTTTCGCTCTAATATGAGCCATTGTAAAGTGGATCTGAATTTAAAAAAACAACATTTCTAAAAGCCTTGGATTATTACATGTGTTCTTTAAAACAATTTTAAGCCTGGGAACCTAAAGCACATCAAATATATTAATCCATATTTTTCAAAGGGAAAGAAAGGGCCAGATTCAGAGAGCCGTAACCCCTGTCTAACTGGTGTTAGACTGGAGTAATTTCAAATTACGCACGTTTTTTAGCTAGTCGGAAACCTCAAACCTCAATAGACGGCTGCGGGCTTCAATTCGACTGGATTACATGTTCGTACACCTTCGGATCTACGCTGCAATAAAATTGTGGCCACTGGGTGGACTTCCCGTCGTTTTCCGCGTCAGGGTATGCTAATGAGCTTTTGCCGGCGATCCCAGAAATTACGATCTTCAATCGCAATCTCTTACGGCATCTTTAGTCATCTTTTTTTTGCGTAACACTATACCAGCTTTTTGCTGGTCTAATATTAGACAGCCCATGTTAAGTATGGCCGTCGTTCCCGCGTCAAATTTCTACGTTTTCCGACGTCTTTTATTATTTTTAACGTAAGTCGTCCGGGAATAGGAATGTTCGTAAACGACGCTACTCAAACAACGAATGATGTAACAACGTGATTTCGCGCAATGCACGGCGGGAAATTTCTGAACGGAGCATGCGCAGTTCGATCGCCGCGGGGACGTGCTTAATTTAAATGCTTCACGCCCCCTAAATGCGTATTTCGATTACGCAGCGAGAAATAGACTACGCCGCCGTAGCGTACGGGCAAAAATCTACCAGGATTCGGTGTAGAGCCTGGTAAAATACGGCAGCGTAGAGTATTTCGATTACGCAGCGCAAAATAAGTGTATCTGAATCTGGCCCAACATTTCTAAAAGCCTTGGATTATTACATGTGTTTTTTAAAACAATTTTAAGCCTGGGAACCTAAAGCACATCAAATATATTAATCCATATTTTTCAAAGGGAAAGATAATATTTTAAGCTTAATCAGACCATCATTTCCTGCTTGCTGGGAAGATGAAAGTTGTTTTCGCGATGACCACAACACTAGTATCTATGAATCACATTGATCCCACTTATGGAGACTAAATGTACAGTTTGTTTGTCATACATATCCTTATTGGATTATGGAAAGTTTTGGAGATTTTGCTGTTGAATTGAAAATAGTTCACAAACATATATGGATGAATAACAGCATGCGAAAGTTGCATTAAACATTCATACAGAAGCACTTTAGTCCCTGGCTGAGAGCGGCATGAGAAGATCCATTTCAACATGCTCATCATTTGCATGTAACTGAACAATAAGATCAGTGCTATTGAGAAATCCCCTGTGGACAGTTAAACCATTTTCAGCTTCATCTTTACATTTATCCACAATGTCTCTACAGCCTATAATCTTATTGGAGTACTGTGTTATTAGAGAAATCTTTTTACTGTGGATTTTTACAGTTAACATTATTACATCTTTTGTTCCCTGTTACAAAGTGTGCTTTCTCTCTCAAAGAAAATCCTCAAACTGAATAGATTATCACAGGCAAGTCCCTTTAGCCTTAAGATTCAGATACCAAAACCTTGACGTATGGATAATTAAAAAATATCTGAATTTTCCATATGATGTTGGATTAATGTCCTGTGGATCAGACTCAATGCACCTGTTAAAAGTTGCCTTTAAATTGTCATCAAATGAATACTTTGACAGCAAAGTACACTAAGGCTGGCCAAACACTATACAATTTTCTATACAATTCTATACAATTCTATACAATTTTCTTGTACAACTTTCCTTTAGATTTATCAAAACCATAAAATATGAGGTCAAACCAAAACATTTTCAATTTGTATGCAATCAGGTAGGCCCTTGCACTAAGTAATTGAAGGTAAATCTAAATACAATTGAAAAAAGAAGATTAGAGGTCACATGGGCGAGCTCTAGAGAGCAGACATGCCTGCCTAGAGCTCCGCTACTCGGGGAAGAAAGCCGTGGATAACCCGGTACTTGATCCGGTCAAACCATCCCATAAACGGACCACAAGCTGTAGGAAGGTGAGGGGGACATTTGGGTGAAAGAATGGTGCTAGGAGGTGCCAGAAACAGGACAAAAACGAATCCTCCAAGCAGCCCTCAGCTGAGCAAAGGCACCACTAAGACAGCACTGCTCGCCTCAGAACAGCTCCCCTCAGGGAAACAGAGAAAGCAAATGGCAGCTATAACTGCCAAAACAACTAATCTTATGGCATCTCTGTCCAATATTACCTCAGATAGTGAGGGAGAGGACTCAAATGTGTCACCACAGTTGGATAAAGGTGACAAGGAAATCCCCTCAGGATTGCTCAAACTATTTGAAAAGATGCTTCACAGAGCACTTAAACAGACATCTGAACAAATCACCTCAAGTCTCACAAGAGAAATAAGGGAGATAGGGAACCGCACAGATGCCCTGGAAACCAAGGTAGATGAAATAGAAATCTTTACTCAGGAATGCATGTCTGATATAGATACCCTCAAGGAAGAAAATTTAACCCTGCAAAATAACTGGAGGATTTTGAGAATCGGGCAAAAAGGTCAAACCTGAGATTTAGGGGCATACCAGAGTCTGTAGTAGACCTTCAATCCACCATTCTTGCCCTATGCCAAGAACTGCTCCCAGGCATCCCTGTAGAGCGCCTAGAAATGGACAGGATTCATAGGGCTCTCACCCCTAAAAAGGCTGACGGTCCCCCCAGGGACATGATAACCAAATTTCATTACTATAGGTCCAAAGAGCAAATACTGCAGGCAGCAAGAGAAAAAAACATCTTGACTTTTCAAAACTACAACTACCAAATTTTTGCGGACATCTCACAACAGACAATTAACAAGAGAAGAGCCATGAAGCCCCTCCTGATTGAGTTACAGCAACGCAACATTAAATACCAATGGGGTTTCCCTTTTTCCCTCCGTTTTACACTGCAAGGGACAAAGATAGTCTGCAGGTCATCTGACCAGTTACACCAAGCCCTTGTGGACTTCAAATTAATTGAGCAACCCTCTGCCACATCATCCACACGCAGAAGATCGCCATCATCCTCAGCCAACAACCATGCTACGCAGCAGGACCAAAATGAAGACTTCCATCAGTCAAGCAAACGAGGCAGATTCGTGTCACATCCTCCTGAACGAGAAGACTCAATGGACTGATCATCTTACATTATTAACCATTTTTCCCTTTCTCTCTAGGTTGGAACTCTGGTCACTTGCATCTGAGCTGCTTGTACCACCCTTAGGGTGACCCCCTCTTCTGGTAATGACCCCAAATCCATTCACTAGGTAATAATATTGTAACCACCACCCTACCCTTTTATCACACATTCCCCATAGTAGCCTACCCAACTATACCCTTCCCTCCTTTTCTGGAACCACATCCATGGCTCTGTACTCTGAAACTTTGGTAAAATCCAGAGAAAGCAAGAATAGTTTATCACGCCAATCTCTCCTAACCGCAACAAATTCATGACCACCTTCCTTTAATTGTTAAATCCACTCTCTTTAAGCGAACGGTTGCCTACTGCACCCCCTCTCCCTCAAGTCATTCTGGCTATCGCAATAGATGACAGCCATATGGATTTAATCCTATTGTTCTAATCTATCCCTAATAATCCAGACTCCACTCTACTCCCACTCCCAACCTAACCTCCCGGTATATCTCCTGGGTGATCCCGCCTGTCCCAAGACCCCTATACCCCATTAGGCAGTACCATTTACCTCAGGTACGATAGGGTTCCCCCTTCCTTGCTCAGCTAATATTGTAATATTCTACATAGCCAAGCGCATCCTCTCATCTCTTACAATTGCTCTTCTCTCCCCTTTTTGTACACTACGGAACGCGGCACTCTGACCCTTGGAAAAACATGTGCCCCATTTGGTCTAACTCAGACTCCCAACTTAATATGTGGGGATCTGACAGAGACGCCCTTTTCCCTGGTGGGGATCCTTTTCCCCAACCACGGACTTATGCTAGATATGTTTGTTACAATTTGTTAACTGTTGTTGCACTAACTTTTGTTGTCTTTTATTTTTCCCCTGAAACCTCCTTTCCTGCCCTTCTCCCCATCCAGTCTGCACGGAGTGGTCCGGGTAATTGCTACACGCGGAAGCACGGTAAGATTGAGTTGTCGGTTTGGCTACCATGGCACCATTGAACTTATTGTCACTCAATGTTCAAGGCTTAAACATACCACAGAAGCGATCAAAAGCTTTCAGGCTTTTCCAGTCAAAAAAGGCCCACATAGTCTGCCTTCAGGAAACTCATTTCACCCCAAGTACTTTCACACAGCTTATCCACAAGTTTACAATGCATCCGCCACAGTAAAGAAAAGAGGCACCCTTATAGCCTTCCACCGCTCGACCCCTTTCACATTGAACACAGAGACCCAGAGGGGAGATACCTGATCTTAACAGGCTATATTTTAGACACGGCAATTACGATTGTCTCATACTATGCCCCTAACCTCAATCCTATGCCATTCATGTCTCACCTTCTTCAAACCATAAATGCTCATAAACTTGGCTCCCTTCTGATTTGCGGAGACTCAAACCAGGTTCTTCTCCCTTTCTTAGACAAGTCCCCCTATATTCAACACAAACACCATCCTAAATGGAATCTTCCCAATCTCCTCTCAAAATACAACCTGGTGGACTCATGGAGGGAGATGAACCCAACAAAACGCAACTTCACCTATTTTTCAAATCCGCACCAATCATTTAGTAGAATAGATCACATATTCCTAACAACCGGAATGATGCCTGAAGTCCTCCACTCCAATATAGTCCCTATTCCGTGGTCAGACCACAACGCAGTTCTTACAACTATTGCCTCAACCATTCCAAAAAAGCACGACCGGTCTTGGTATATGCCTGAGCTATTACTTAACCACCCCACTCACTGTCTAGAAATAGAACAATCTTTAAGAGACTATCTAACCCACAATGAGAGCCCTGAAATATCCGCCCTCAACACTCTGGGAAGCCCACAAGCCAGTTCTAAGAGGGACTATTCAGAGACAATTAGGGATCCTCAAAAAACAAAGGAAACAAATGGCGATGAAATTGGAAAAATAATTTAATCTAGCATTTTTAGACTTCCAAGACAATTATTCACCCAGAACTAAGGACCGCCTAGACAAAGCTTGCTTAGAGTATGACCTATTCCTTACAGAATCAGCCAATAAAAGTTTAAACAGGTCCAAACACACCTTATACAAACAAGCCAACAAGCCGGGGGCTTATTTAGCAAGATCATTAAATTTCTTTAAGAAATCCTCTACCCCCATTAAACTGAAATTGGCTAACAACATCATTTCTAGCAACCCCCTTAAAATCGTACAAAAATTTAGCTCCCACCTGAAAAAACTGTACTCGGATACAAATGTAATCAATGAAAAGGAGGCGGACTCCTTTTATTCGCAACTCCATCTACCCCAAATGTCGGACTCCCAAAGATTGCAATTAGAATCACCTGTATCACATAATGAAGTAAGCAACGCGATAAAGGACCTTAAACTAAATAAAAGACCTGGACCCGACGGATTCACTGCTAAATATTACAAAACATTCACTGAACTCCTCTCACCAAGGCTAGCTGAGGCCTTTAATGACTTGCTAAACCGTAAATCCTTCCGTCAGGAATCACTCATGGCCACAATCTGTATGATACCAAAACCACAAACCGATAACACCGCATGCGAAAACTTTCGTCCCATTTCAATGCTGAATACGGACATTAAACTTCTTGGTAAGATCTTGGCGGTGCGCCTAAACAGAATAATAGGCTCACTGGTCCATCGTGACCAGGTTGGCTTTATACCGAACCGACAAGCAGGTGACAATATTAGAAGGGCGTACTTGCTAGCTCATATAGCTAAGAAAAGGGGCATCCCAGCGTGCTTTCTGTCACTGGATATAAAACAAGCTTTCGACTCTATATCCTGGTCTTACCTAAAATATGCATTACAAAAATGGGGCTTTGGACCCAACTTCATGACATGGATAATGGAATTATACAATAATCCGAAGGCATGCGTCAAATACGCAGGCTACAAGTCAGACCCATTTTCCATTGGTAGAGGCACAAGACAGGGATGCCCGCTTTCCCCTCTTTTGTTCGCCCTCCTCATAGAACCACTTGCGCATAAGATTAGGTCAGACCCCAAGATCTTAGGTATAGAGGTAGGGGGCCATAAGCATAAACTATGTATGTTCGCCGATGACATCCTCCTTTTTCTCGCGACCCCTCAGGTAACAGGCCCAAACCTAATGTCTCTACTAAAACATTATGCGTCTTTCTCAGGACTAGTTATAAACCCCAAAAAGAAATTGGCTCTCAATATATCACTCTCAGCTTCAGACCTTAATGCAGCTAAATCTGGTCTTCCCTTTCAATGGTCAGATAAAAACATTCCATACCTAGGAATCCGCCTTACGGCTTCTTTCACAGAGATGTTTACAGCCAACTACCCCACCCTTCTAAAAGAGATATCGAATCTTTTAAAATCCTGGTCTCATTTACCTTTATCTTGGCTTGGAAGAATTAACGCAATCAAGATGTCAATTCTGCCTAAACTCCTTTACCTTTTTAGAGTTCTCCCAGCCCCAATCCCATCATACTACTTAAGGATTGTACAAAAAAGAGTTTCCAACTTTGTGTGGGGCTCCTCCAAACCAAGATTAAAACATCAAATCTTGCATCTCCCTAAAGTTAAAGGAGGACTGGGGCTACCCAACTTGAACTATTATAGAGCTGCACAATTAGCCACGTTAGTAAAGTACCACACAACAAAGGAACCTCCCCTCTGGGTTTCGATTGAAGCAGTGGAATGCGACCCCATCCCGATTTCCAACATTATGTGGATCCCATCCAAATCACGCAAACATATCCATAACCCCATTCTTAAGCACTCTCTTTCCCTATGGGACAATTTAAAGATAAAGAACTCCCTTTTATCCTCCCATGTTCCACTCTTATCATTCTATAAAAATCCATCGTTCTACCCTGCTTGGATCTACCCCAACACCTTTAAAGAATGGGTGAAAAAGGACTGTACATGCCTGTATAAATTCTTGGATTCCTCTACATTTAGGTCCTTTCCGGATATATGCGAAATCTATAACATACCACAATCTGAAATATTTAGATACCTCCAAATTAAAAACTTTTTCAAACCTTATGCAGACTCCATCCCCAGCCCTCCCCGACTATCTGCCTTTGAAAAGCTCTGCAAAAGCACCCCTCCCTCTAGAGGTTTGATCTCATCAATATACTCCCAGTTGTTGACTAACTCTATTACGGGGAAACTCCCCAATGTAAAGAAATGGGAACTAGACCTGGATATTGAACTAGATCCAGAAGACTGGAATCAAATATGGACCAACACTAAATCTGCTTCAATAAATGTACTAGCTTGTGAAACTAACTATAAAGTTCTTACTAGATGGTACCTAGTTCCTACTAGGATTGCGAAATTTGTGCCAAACTACCCTGAACATTGTTTCAGGGGCTGCTCATCTCCAGGAACATTCTTTCATATCTGGTGGTCGTGCCCTAAAGCACAGTTATTCTGGTCAGAAATTTTCACAATAATCAGTCAACTATCGGGTAAGGGGATCCCATTGGACCCCAAAAGCGCATTATTAAACCTCAAACCCAAAAATGTCTCACATAAACAATTTAAACTATTAACACAGCTCTTTACAGCTGCGAAACAAACATTGGCAAAAGCATGGAAAACCCCTAATCTATCAATTAACGAAGTAACGAACAGAATGAACCTAGCTATGACTCACGCCAAAATGATGACAATCGACATGGACGCGACCGCTGGATTCGAAAGAACCTGGAAACCGTGGTATGAATATGCAATACCCAATGAAATCAATGATATTGTATTATTACCATGGTAGCCCAGCCTGTTTAACAGTCTACCGCTTAGCGTATATTTGATATTGACAGCCAATTCCGGACCACTCCTGCAGACACCCCTTTCTCCCCTCCCCGCTTTCCTCCCCACCCTCCTCCCCCGCCTTGGGCTCTGACTATGAACCTCGTTATTATACATGTTCTTAGCATTGTTATAAGGTTGATTTTGGTTGAAACACTTACGTTGACGCATCAGGACTCTTGCCTAAACCACAGCCCTAAAACCATCTGGGCTGGTTGGAAGAAACGAAGCATCTTTAAATAAACTCCAGAAAATTGGTCTCTTAGTTATAACCTTATCTGTACTATTAATATGTCCATTGAAGCCACCAGACTCACCTGTTGTGAACTTACCACTTATGTAAACCAAGAAATTATTCTGTGTCTGTAATTAACTTATTTTATTTTGTTGAATTGTACATTTCTTTATCACCTCAATAAAGATATATTGACAAGGAAAAAAGAAGATTATATGGTGTATAGCCAGCTTTGGGAGTCCTTTTCACCAACCATATTGCCATGCATTTAACCTCCCTGGGGGTATTCCAGAGTGTGGCTCGTGGTTAAAATTCAGTACCATTAGTGGTAACCCCGAGCCACTCTCGGGGTGGCATTTCAGGATCCTGGTCCAGGTTACTTACCTTGTCCCCAGGTTCTTGCGATGTCCCCTCCCTGTGTCTGCAGGCTGTGTCCTCCGCCCGATGTGTGCTGGGCTCCATTCCCAGCAAGTTTTCTGCCTGGAAACTCGAGATTGTCCATGGCAAACAAAAAGTTTCCCTTTACGTCCAAAGACCAGCTAGTAATATTAGAACATGTGCAGAATTGAGCGATAGTGAATCGTGGGGAAATTCATTTTAATATTATATTATTATTTTTTATAGTTATTTATTATATTATATTTTATGATTCAATGTTTCAAACTTTATCATACCTGGGATGTCTACTAGACTCTTGTTTGGACAGATTTAAGTGTGTTATTACTAATGTAGCACTGACCCCCAAAGGAGCTGCTGGTATTTGATAGGGCCTGTACTCTGCTCTAACACCCCCAATAATTTGGTCTCACTTCCCCTTGACACAGATGTGGTGCAGTGCTGGTGTGAAGCTCAATAATAAAAGACAGGTGAAAAGACACCGATTATATAAACTTTACCTTTGTTGTCACCCGGGCATACACTGCTACACCTGTTTGGAGAATTAACAAGTCTCTCAACAGATTTTGTTAAAGCAAAAGGTAAATTTACTAGAACAGGTTTTATCATTAACACGGAACCACAATTGGTATACAATAATGAGACAAGAAGTTGGGGAGGGAAGCGGAAGGGGAGGGGCAGCACAGTCTCTCCTCCTCTGACCCGCTCCTATAATTTGCCGGCAGGTGGAGCAAGCGGGAGCAGGATCCACAGCAAATTAGGTGGCTGCGAGGCCCCTATGAGTGCGAGGCCTTAGGTGACTGCCTAATTTGCCTAATTAAAAGGCCGCCTCTGTCAGGGACAGTTAGATGTATGTAAATCTTGTGTCTGTACTAGGTAGCCATGCAAGGTGACACATTAGACAAAAAACAGAGGCATTATCAAATCCCATCAAAAAAAAACAACACTAGAAGCAAAGTCAGATGTCATAAACCTTTATGACATCTTGCATTTCATTTGGAAATCAAGGTCCCTGAGTCCCTGAGCTTTATGGAGATGCTTATTTCATTTTCCAGCAGGACTTGGCTTGGCCTGGTTTAATAATCATGGTATCACTGTGCTTGATTGACCAGCAAACTCACCTGACCTAAACCCCATAAAGAATCTGGGGGCTATTGTCAAGAAGAAGATGAGAGACACGAGACCCAACAATTCAGATGAACTTAAGGCTGCTATTAAAGCAACCTGGGCTTCCATAACACCTCAGCAGTGCCAGAGGCAGATTGCCTCCATGACACGCCACATTGGTGCAGTTATTCATGCAAAAGGAGCCCCAACCAAATATTGAGTGCATACTATACTGTACATGGACATACTTTTCAGTAAGCCAACATTTCTGTATGGAAAAATCCTGTTTGAAAAAATTTGGTCCTATATTCAAATTTTATGAGATACTGAAGTTTGGGTTTTCACTAGCTGTACTTGATGGACCAGGAGGGTCTACACGAAGGCCATTTTTTTAATGCAATTCAATATGTACCCTTTTATTTTTTGGTCTGATGCTCTTTCTTTTGGTATGTTTTTTTCTAGTGACCTTATGGGTACCCAATGGAGGGTAGCCCTGCCTCTGCTGCAATGATATTCACAGGTGTGGTTGCTTTGATGTGCACAGGAGAGGCTGCATTGCTGTTCAAAGGTGAGGCTGTATTAATGTAAACAGGTGAGGCTACACTTGTGCCCAAGTGTGGCTGCATTGATGTGCCCAAGTGTGGCTGCATTGCTGTGCACAGGTGTGGATGCATTGATGGGCACTGAGGAGTCTGCATTGATGGACACTGGATAGGCTGTATTGATTGGCACTGGAAAGGCTGCATTGTGGGGCACTGGAAAGGCTGCATAGCTGGGAACTGGGGAGGCTGCGTAACTGGGCACTGGTGAGGGTGTACTGATGGGCACTGGAGAGGCTGCACTGATGTGCACTGGAGAGGCTGCATTGATGGGCACTGGAGAGGCTGCATTGATGAGCACAGGTTTGGCTGTATTGATTTGCACAGGTGAGGCTGACTTGATGGGCATTGGAGATGCTGCGCTGATGGGCACTGATCAGGCTGCATTGATCCGGCCCCCCAACAGTCTGAGGGACAGTGAACTGGCCCCCCATTTAAAAAGTTTGAGGACCCCTGACTTAGATGAAGATCAGATTACATTTTAATGTTAATCATTTTATTCATCTATAAATGTACCCTGCTATAGCCGCTTGGCTCATTTCCTCCAGATGAAGCCATGTGGGAGGTGGCGTAACTAGTAGAGGTGAAGCCTGGCGGTGGAACTTGTCGCCATCAAGTGAGCGAATTCTGATGGAATTTTATCTATGCTTTCCTTATTTTAAATAAATGTGAGTTGAATATTAGCAGGGATGGTGAGATTTTGTTTGTCTTAATCCCCCTGGTACTGCACTATCGGAGGCATTTCTGTTTTTATATGTCGCTGTGGAAATACCGGCAAAGATTAAGGAGCCAGAGTTGAATCAGTACACAGGGAGGTCTTTGTATTTGCTGTGGAGCCATACTTATCTAGAGAGACCCTAAGGAACCATCCAGGATTACTATGGAACATTCCCCATAGGAAAAGTGTACTGTGTGCAAAGGTGTGTTTGACCCCCTGCCCGGTCTTGTGGTGAGGTGAGTGAGCATTGCACGTGGTGGTGGGAGCACTATTGCTTTGGATCAGTGAAGCACGTGGAAACAGCTTTTTTCTTCCCCTTTTTTTTCTTTTTTTTTTTCTTGCTTTCTAGCAGAAGAATTGGCACTTTTATTGATGTATGGACGTTTTTATTGAACACTACTATTTTTCAAGTTTTTGTCACATAATATTTGATCACATTACTTATGCAGCGCTGTCAGATTCACTGTATTATTCTTTTTTCTTTGTGGGAACACATAGGTGACAGCAGCAGCATCTATTTAAAAATGATTACCCTTTCGTTGTTTTTTTAGTTTCTGTTTATTGATTAGCAGCACGCAACTACCTTCCCTTTCAATTCAGATCACATTTTAGGAGCCGTTCATGCAGACATTCAGAAAAATTCCAAGGGTCAACAAACGTTCTGACAGCTATATGTGTGGAGAACCCATGGGTAGAGGTTCCGATGGCAGGTATAGCCCTATAATGACAGATACAGAATATTATAGAATAGAATACTATTATCTGCTAACATAAGAACACCTTTACATTAGGTACTGTAATTTCCTAACTCATGAGTATTATAAGTCACTTCTATAAATTCCTCATACAAGGAACACATACACTCCTAAGCCTTGTGGACAGCCTTCCCAGAGAAGATGAATCTGTTATAGCTGCAAAGAGTGGGCCAACTCAATATAGAACCCTATGGACTTAGACGATATTAACGTTCATGTGCGTGTAAGGGCAGGTGTCCCAATACTTTTGGTATTATAGTATGTATAAACATAAAAAACAAATTCCGTGCCAAAAAAAATATTTGTATATATTATTAAACAATAATTTGAGTGCCCATGTAAAGGTCCCAAACACATAGGCCCAGATTCACAGAGCGATTACGCCTGTCTAACTGGTGTTAGACAGGAGTAATTTCAAATTTTGCGCGCCGTATCACTAGTTTGAATCCTCAAACCATGATACGGCGGCTTCGGGCTTCGATCCGAGAGGCTTACGTCTTCGTAAGCCTTCGGATCTACGATGCAATCTTTTTGCGGCCGCTGGGAGGAGTCTGCGTCGGGATATGCAAATGAGTTTTTACGGCGATCCACGAAGATACGAGCGGCCTTCGCAATCGCTTATGTCATTTTTTTGCTACGTACTGTTAGACCAGCTATTTGCTGGTCTAACAGTGCATAGCCCATGTTAAGTATGGCCGTCGTTCCCACGTCGAATTTAATAAATTTTTTTTTTTTTAACGTAACTCGTTCGGGAATAGGAATGTCCGTAAACGACGCTACTCAAAAAAAAATGACGTAACGACGTGATTTCGCGCAATGCACGGCGGGAAATTTCGGAACGGAGCATGCGCAGTTCGATCGCCGCGGGAACGCGCCTAATTTAAATCCTTCACGCCCCCTACTCGCGTAGATGGATTGCGCCGGGAGAAATACACTACGCCGCCATAGTTTACAGGACAAAATCTACCGGGATTCCACGTAGAGCCAGGTAAAAAACGGTATTTTTGATACTCTACGCTAATCTAATTCTATGTGAATCTACCCCATAATGTGTGCTAAGCTGCTCCCCTAAAAAAGTAGTGAAGTGTATGTAACTTCTATCTGATGCGTGCTAAAACGTGTACTGGGGACGCTATAGAGTAGGATGTAATTACACAACTTATCCTATAATATGGAACAACAAGTAAATTAATAAAAATGTGTCCTGTTGTACGTGATAAATCAATCAATAAATCAATAGTAAATAATTAAGTCCCATTGGTGCAAACAAAGATACAACACAAATGCTCGAAAACGTAACTATACGAAACATACCTGTTCACGTGTACTATGTTCTACGTCACTACCGGATCGTCTGGATAGTGTGAGCAGCTGGTGGAATGCACACCGCCACAGAGGTGGGTGAGTCAGTGTTTTTTATCAAAGCTTGCAGCCCCAGTGCTGGGGGAAGGGCACTTTTTATGTGAGTAGCCAATTTGCTGGTGTTTTTATCACATTTTAATAAAATAGCGTTGCACTATGGAAGCTCTCTGTTTGTATTCCATGTTCTAAAATCTCAACATTCCGAGGGTGAGGTATCGTACATGCTCCAGCCCATTTATATGTCTACAAAAACATGCAATATAAGGCTGCACAAACAGAGGTTTAGTTGCACGCATTTGCAAATGCATGGGTAAGCTGCAGGCCTCGTCAAGGCTCTCTGTATACTGCAGTCCTAACTATAACATTGCATTTTAAGTCTCCTTAGTAGGAGCACATGACTGCTGATGGATAGATAAGGGGCAGGTGACTGGAGGTAACCCAGCCCTCTTTAACCACTTAAGACCCGGACACATATGCTGCTAAATAACCCAAGGTGTTTTTACAATTCGGCGCTGCGTCGCTTTAACAGACAATTGCGCGGTCGTGCGACGTGGCTCCCAAACAAAATTTGCATCCTTTTCTTCTTTTGGTGGTATTTGATCGCCTCTGCAAATTTTTATTTTTTGCGCTATAAACTAAAATAGAGCGACAATTTTGAAAAAAATCACTATTTTTTTACTTTTTGTTATAAAAAAAAATCAAATAAACTAAATTTTAGTAAAACATTTAGGCCAAAATTAATTCAGCCACATGTCTTTAGTAAAAAAAGGTGGGGGGTGATCACAAGGGGTTAATGTGCCTATGTGTGTGTGTGTCAGTGTTGTGTTGGTGCACACTTACTGTGAGGTGTTTCTCCCATTGCAGCGGTTGGAAATACCGCTGCGATGGGAGATTACATCACTTCCCCCTTCCTGTGTTTACACAGGAGGAGGAAGTGACACAAAGGGGGAGCGCGCGCATTGGCTGGGAGCGATCGCGGGGGGGCGGGTAAACACTGACATCCGCCCGCTCGTCCCGGATCGCTCCCGGAGCCAGGGGGACCCCCGCACGCCGCCCCCTATTACTGTGGATGTCTTCTCTCATCAGCAGCGGTGGGAAACAGCGCTGCGATGAGAGGTGACATCATTTCCTCCTTCCTGTGTAAACACAGGAGGAGGAACTGACACGAAGGGGGAGCGCTCCAATTGGCTGGGAGCGATCGCGGGGGGCGGAAAACACGGACATCCGCCCGCTCGTCGGCGATTGTTTCCAGAGCCAGGGGGACCGCCGCACGCAGCGGAGGGGGTCCCGATGGGACCCCCGAACCGCACAAAGGCGAGGCCGTATATATACGGCCTTGTGCCTGTACGAGCCATGTTGTGGACATACATAGGCGTGCGGGGGTCCTTAAGTGGTTAAAGGGGCAGGAGCACACTGCACAAAACATATATCCAGGCTCAAACTTACCGACCAATCAGCAACCAAACAAATTTGCCTGTCTAACATTGAGGGCTGGGCTACCTCCAGTCATCTGCCCCTTATCTATCCATCAGCAGTCATGTGCTCCTACTGAGGAGACTTAAAATGCAATGTTATAGTTAGGACTACAGTATACAGAGAGCCTTGACAGGGCCTGCAGCTTACACATGCATTTGCAAATGCGTGCAACTAAACCTCTGTTTTTAACATACACTGTTAGACAGGTGAATTTGGTTGGTTGCTGATTGGTCGGTAAGTTTGAGCCTGGATATTCCATGTTTTTGTAATGTATATGCGCCCTTTACAGCGCTCCTTATTGTATAGACCAGTCATAGGTAGGGGCAGTGACTTTTGTTTGTTGGATTTATGCCATTTATATGTCTGCAGGCATTATCCTGCTCAAGCGCATCTGACCGTCTTTTTCATTAACCACTTAAGGACTGCCTACTGCACATTTACGTAGGCAGAATGGCACGGCTGGGCACATCAACGTATATATACGTTGGTTTCTAGTACCCAGCCGTGGGTCACGGGCGCACGCCCGCGGCGCGCTCCCGTGACCCGGTCCGAAGCTCCGGGTCCGCGGGACTCGCGGACCCGATCGGCGCTGGAGTGCGGCGATAGGTCCCCGGAGCTGAAGAACGTGGCCGCAGCATCGATCGCGTCATCCCTGTTATAGGGGGACGTGATCGATGACGTCACACCTACAGCCACACCCCCCTACAGTTGTAAACACACACAGGGAACACTCAAATCCTACAGCGCCCCCTTGTGGTTAACTCCCATTCTGCAACTGTCATTTTCACAGTAAACAGTTCAATTTAAATGCATTTTTTGCTGTGAAAATGACAATTGTCCCAAAAATGTGTCAAAATTGTCCGAAGTGTCCGCCATAATGTCGCAGTCACGAAAAAAATCGCTGATCGCCACTATTAGTAGTAAAAAAAAAATATTAATAAAAATGGAAAAAAACTATCCCTTATTTTGTAAACGCTATAAATTTTGCAAAAACCAACCGATAAACGCTTATTGCGATTTTTTTTACCAAAAATAGGTAGAAGAATACGTATCGGCCTAAACTGAGGAAAAAAAAAATTGTATATATTTTTGGGGATATTTATTATAGCAAAAATAAAAAAAATATTGCATTTTTTTTCAAAATTGTGGCTCTATTTTTGTTTATAGCGCAAAAAATAAAAACCGCAGAGGTGATCAAATACCACCAAAAGAAAGCTCTATTTGTGGGGAAAAAAGGACGCCAATTTTGTTTGGGAGCCACGTCGCACGACCGCGCAATTGTCAGTTAAAACACAGTGCCAAATCGCAAAAAGGGGCAAGGTCCTTTAGCAGCATTTTGGTCCGGGTCTTAAGTGGTTAAAGAGGTCAACCAGGTCTGGTAAGCACAATTTACTACTTGTGCACATTGGGTGTCGTACTAATTATCCAGGTGGTGGAAGATCAATAAGTTTGCACGACCGGAGATGGTTTTTGTATCACAGCAAGAAATATATCTAGAGGATATTCGAGCATTGATGTTGTATCTTTGTTTGCACCAATGGGACTTTATTATTTACTATTGATTTGTTGATTGATCACGTACAACAGGACACATTTTTATTCATTAACTTGTTGTTGCATATTATAGGATAAGTTGTGTAATTACATATTACTCTATAGCGCCCCCAGTACACTTTTTAGCATTATAGTATGTATGTATATAAATATATATATATAAATTCCTCATATAATCACACCTGCTGAGTGTCCCTGAACATTAGGACCAAGAACGGTGTTTCAGTTTTTTTATTCAATATAAACACTACCAATAAGACCACGGTCTGCAACTTTTGTCTGCAACTGACACAGCATTTTCATTTGTCAGCTCCATCTAGTGGCTATAATATCAAAATTTGCTGATGCTTGGAGTGAACATAGCCTGATAACATAAATTTTTGCATCCATTCATTACAAGGTGTACTTTAGGTACAAGGGTCACTTTCACTAAGCGACTACACTTTTCTGGCAGAGCCTCTGCCTTGTAGGTTATTTCAGCTGATACTTACATTTGTACCCCTTAAAACACTTGTCTTTTTTTTTTAGAAAGAAAGAAAAAATATAGGGATTGAGTATCTTTAATTACTGTATTTATCGGCGTATAACACGCACTTTTTCACCCTGAAAATAGGGGGCAAATCATGTTTGCAGGTTTTTACGCCAATATTTACCTGGCTGCTTCGGAGGGGATGGAGAGATAGAGCACTACCAGATTACACAGTGCCGAGTTGTCCTGTGTATTCAGCGCTCGCAGTCACACACAGTCCTGCCTCCTGGATCGGCTCCTGACATCACTTCCTGTCTTCCATAGAGACTTGTCAGATGCTGCAGCAAGTCAGTGAGGCAGGGGATTAGCCACAGGAGCTCCACACGGCGCACGTCTCCTAGAGTAGGAGCGTGTGTGCTATAGCTCCAGGCAGGCTTAGGAGGCAGACAGGCAGAGTCCCTCCCAGCCCTGCAAGCTTAGTCCTCCCTCCAGTTCCTAACCTGGAAATCCTGGGCCCCTGATCTCTCTTCTCCTCCAGCACAGCTCCCTGGCTCTCTGCAGGTAAGAGCCCTCTACCAGTGCTGCTGACGGCCGTCCTTTTCAGGATAAAGCCGCAGCAGCAATACAGATCTCCTTTTCTCCTTTTTTTTGTGTCCCCCTGCACTCCCACACCTTCATCATCCTCAAGAGCCCCCCTCTCTATCCTCTCTAACCTCCGCCCGAAAATTTGCGCCGTTCCGGGGCTCTTTTTGAGAGCACCGCGCCAGGCCGCTCTGAATCGCGGGGCCACGGTCTAGGAAAGACCGCGGCTTCACTTGCGGCCTAACGGCGCGCCGCTCGCCACGCCTCTGTGGTCCTCACCCAGCCTCCAGGGATCCCCCCTTACCCCAGAAAGACAGAAGGACAGTTACCCTGCCCTGCCTTACACCCACTCAGTTAAAGCAGCACCCTGTCAGTCCTCATCCCACCGCCTGTGCAGACAGCCATCCCAGCAACAGGGTCACCCTCTTAGCCCCAGCCCCCCTCCCCCCCCTGTCCTTCAACATACAGAAGCTTGATCCAGGGGTCACCCGATCGCCTCTTATAGGGGTCAGGAAGGAATTTTTTCCCTACCGGAGCATATTGGCCGAGCTCCGCCAGGGTTTTTTGCCTTCCTCTGGACCAAGCCGGGAGAGAGGAGTTTAGCCAATACCTCTCCCCACTGCCCTAAAATCCACCCCCCCCCCTGGTGTATTGGCGATTATGGCATGTAGGCAATATTCTGCCGAAACCATTTGGAGTTTGAGGCAATGCGCCGCAATACTGCCAGCCATCACCAAAAAAGCCCTAAGAAATGAGCGACTATTGAGAATCGATCATAGATCGACGGTCAGACATTTCAGTCATTTACCCCAGCTCAAGCACATATCATGTGCTCTGATCAATACTAGATCGGCAGTAAAACACCGACTAGAAATCCGCGACTTCATTCAACAAAGGGATCTAGATTGTCTTTTTATTACAGAGAGCTGGCTCACAGCCGACTGTAACACCATTCTAGGAGAACTGGTGCCAGAAAACTATTGTATTATTACAGAAAACAGAATAGGGCAAAGAGGAGGCGGCCTGGCGGTGATCTATAAGACTCATCTTACGATCACCAAACCAGTCCGCCAAAACCCTCTTCCATTCATGGAAACCCTTACTCTACAACTTCAAGCAAATTCAAAGGAGACCGTCCACATTCTGCTCTGCTATAGGCCGCCCGGCCCAAAATCGCAGCTGCTATCATCTTGGACGGATTTCTTCTCCACTTATACCCTCAACAGCAAACAACTTTTGCTGCTAGGGGATTTCAATCTCTGGGCAAACTCCTCACAAGACCCCATTGCCGACGCCTGTATTGACCACCTGGAAGGATTAGGATTGCAGCAACTAGTATGTGGGCCCACACATGCTTCAGGTCACACACTTGATCTTATTTTCAGACAAGCTCTGGAAATAAAGATTTGGGAAAATGAAAAATTGCCATGGACAGACCACCATGCAATTATATTCAGTATTACCACCATCCCCCCTACAACAAAAACATCAAGTCCAGTGACAACACACTGGACTAGATGTCAGAAGAAGCTCCACTCGGAACTCTTCAAAACGACTTTAAGGAAAAAGATAGAAACAACTCAGCCGCATCAAACGGCCGTTGAAACATTGGAAGCCATAAACTCGGCTATGCTACAGTCAGCCGACTTGGTAGCGCCAAAACGAAGAACCCGCATCCGGAAAAACAACCGCAGCTGGTTTAATAACCAGCTGTCGTTACTGAAGCAAGAACGCAGAAGGGCAGAATCTGCCTGGAAAAGATGTTCTTCAGAGCTAAACCTATCCATCTACAAGGCGACTACAAGAAAATACCACAAAGGAATTTTCCAAGCCAAGAAAAATTATTTTTCGGAGGCTATCAACGGTGCCCTAAACCGCCCCCGCGAACTCTTCAAGATGGTCACCCAGACCATGAAGCCAGGATGCATTGAAGCCCCTAGTTCAGACACACAAGAATTTTGCAATGAACTATCGGATTACTTCATTAATAAAATCGAGGTAATCCGCGAAAGCATTCAGCAAAACAATTCTCCCCCCAGCCCCCCCCGCAGCCTCTCACACAGCACCCATAGAAATTCTCCGATATCAGGTAAGTTCACCCTGGAACCCATCTCCATCGAGACCACCAAGAATGTCATTTGTACTCTGCGCAATGGCACAGCGCCAAATGACATTATCCCCACAAAACTGCTGAAGGAATGCGCCTACATCCTGGCTCCTCCCATCACGCAGCTTATCAACCAGTCTTTCTTGGAGGGCATAGTGCCCTCACAGTTGAAAGAGGGTATAATCCAACCCATCCTGAATAAACCCTCCCTGGACCCCAAGGACCCACTCCACCGCCGTCCCATAACAAGCCTCAACGTACTCTCTAAGATAATGGAGAAAGTAGTGGTACAACAGCTGCAACTGCATCTAGATACCTACAAGCTACTTGACCCATTGCAATCAGGCTTCCGTCCCGGACATGGGACGGAAACAGCATTGCTGAAAGTATGGGACGATGTTCTCAAGGCCGCAGACGAAGGAGAATCTTGTCTCCTGGTTCTGTTGGACCTAAGTGCAGCTTTCGACACTGTAGACCACAAACTGTTACTGACTCGGCTTGCTGAAGTAGCCAGAGTCGCAGAAAGCGATTTATCTTGGTTCTCCTCTTTTTTGGAAAACCGATCGCAAACAGTGAAGTTAGGACCTTTTACGTCGGAAAAACGCACAGTAACATGCGGAGTCCCTCAAGGATCGCCTCTGTCACCAGTGCTGTTTAACATATATCTTCGTCCTCTTTTTGAGATTATCAGCAGCCAAAAACTGCTCTACCACTCATATGCAGATGATACGCAACTGTATTTCCGTATCTGCAACAGACAGGATCACCACCTCAATCTAGAGACATGTCTCTCTTTGATAGAGGACTGGATGACAAAGAGTTACCTTAAACTCAATGGAGCAAAAACAGAACTTCTTCTGTTTCACGCCAAGCGCAGGAATCAACTTTCAACAGCGTGGACCCCCCCGCCTATTTTGGGCAGAATCATCACCCCTAGCGCCAAAGTCAAAAGCCTAGGGGCCATTTTTGACTCCTTTATGACAATGGACGCTCAAATAGGGTCAGTAGTCAGCGGATCTCACCATCTACTGCGCCTACTACGCAGACTCACTCCGTTCATCCCTAAAGAAGATTTAGCGGTCGTGGTGGGAGCAATTGTAAACTCCAGGCTGGATTATGCAAATGCCCTTTACCTCGGCCTCCCCAAGTACCAAATCGCTCGTCTGCAAGTCGTTCAGAATACGGCCGCCAGACTTGTGACTGGGAAAAAACCGTGGGAATCCATCTCACCTTCTCTGAGAGCCCTTCATTGGCTGCCAGTTAAAGACAGAATTGCTTTTAAAGCTCTCTGTCTTACGCATAGATGTGTCTATGGGAATGCCCCCCTTTATTTATGCGAAATAATAAAAGCGCATAATCCCAATCGCGTTTTGCGATCCACGAATCAGAACCTGCTCCAGGTTCCGAAAGCCAACTTCAAGTCCAAAGGAGAAAGAAGATTCGCGATCCAAGGTCCCAGACTATGGAACGCTTTACCAACCACCATTCGGTTGGAGGAGAACCACCTAGCATTTAGGAAAAAGGTCAAGACTTTTCTCTTTTGATATCAAAGGAGACAGGAACAACAAGCGCCCAGAGGCGATTCAGTTCGCATGTGCCGCGCTATACAAGTTTTCATTCATTCATTCATTCAGGAGATCCCGGATCTGTGTAATCAAAAACTGGTGAGGCTGCATTGATGTGCAATGACAAGGCTGCAGATGGGCACTTCTGAGGCTGTATTGATGGACACTGGTAAGGCTGCATTGATGGGCAATGGTGAGGCTGCATTGATGGGCCCTGCAGATGGACACTGACGAGGCTGCAGATGGATCATGCTGCATTCATGGGCAATAGTGAGGCTGCAGATGGGCACTGGTGAGGCTGCATTGATGGGCAATGGTGAGGCTGTAGATGGGCACTGATAAGGCTGCAATGATGGGCAATGGCGAGGCTGCAGATGGGCACTGATTAGGCTGCAATGGTGAGGCTGCAGATGGGCACTGATCAGGCTGCAATGGTGAGGCTGCAGATGGGCACTGATCAGGCTACATTGATGGGCAATGGTGAAGCTACAGATGGGCACTGATCAGGCTGCAATGATGAGGCTGCTAATGGGCACTGATCAGGCTGTAAATAGACACTGATCAGGCTGAATTGATGGGCAATGGTGAGGCTGCGTTGATGGGCACTGGTGAGGCTGCATTGATGGACAATGGTGAGACTGCAGATGGTCACTGACCAGCCTGCAAATGAGGACTGATCAGGCTGCATTGATGGGCAATGGTGAGGTTTTGTGTTGATGGGCACTGGTGAGGCTGCAGATGGGCACTGATAAGGCTGCATTGATGGGCACTGACCCTGTATATGCTTCAAAGTTCTTTATTTAAAATAAAATAAAAATCCTGAAACTTCCCTTTTTAAAATTAAAGTGGTTTTAAACTCAAAAGAAAACCCTGCAATACAAACGCATAATGACCTAGTATGCAACACATACTAGTTCATTATGAAATACTTACCTTAGATTTAAGAATGCGCACAGGAGCTGAAGAAATGGCAGATAAGAGCCGTTTCTTCAGTGCGCATTTGTTCCGATGACATCAACCACTTCCATACAGCGCACTTACACCCCCTTCCTGCCCAAGCCAATTTTCAGCTTTCAGCACTGTTGCTGTTTAAATGACAATTGTGTGGTCATGCTACACTGTACCCCAACAGAATTTTTATCATTTTGTTCCCACAAATAGAGCTTTCTTTTGGTGGTATTTGATCACCTCTTCAGTTGTTTTTTTTTTTTTTTTTTGCTAAACAAAAAAAAAGAATGAAAATTTTGAAAAAATAAAAGTTTTTCTTTTGTTTCTGTTATAAAATGTTGTAAATAAGTAATTTTTCTCCTTCACTGATGGGCACTGATAAGGCGACACCAATGAGTTGGCACCAATGAGGTGGCACTGATGGCCACGGATGATGGGCACAGATAGGCAGCACTGATGGGCACTGATGGGCACTATAATTCTGCACTGATGGGTACTTATGAGTGGCACTGATAGGAAGCACTGCTGGCCACTGATGGGCACTGATACATGGCACTGATGGCCACTAATGGGCACTGATATGCGGCACTGATAGATGGCACATATAGGAATCACTGATGGCACTGGCAGGCAGTGGGGATGGGCACTGATTGGCAGCTGCCTGTGCACTGATTGGCATTTCCCTGGTGGTCTAGGGTGGCATACCTGGTGGTCCAGTGTGATGGCCACCCCTTGGGGTCCTGGCAGCATCCTGGTGGTCCTGGACGGGTATCTGAGGGGGGGGCTGCGCTGATAAACAATCAGTACAGACTTCCCCAATCAGGAGAGCAGCCAATCGGCTTTCCTCTACTCATGTCTGTCAGGATCTTTACCGAGATCGGTGTAGCAGTGTGTCAGACTGATGCGCATCCCCACGGGCGCGTGGTGGCTGTTATCCTGCTGAATGTCATATGATGCCCAGTCAAGATAACTGAACCACTGCCAGCTGTCATTCTGCTATAGGCTGGACGGGAAGTGGTTAAGGTGCATGTTATACGCCTGTGTGTGTTATATACTAATAAATACGGTAACTAACTCACGTTTTCAGCACTCCAAGGACCCTGGTTAGGGTGACTTCTCATAAACATAAAAAATACTGCAGTATCAGAAATGTTTCTTTATGAATTTTACGGTATCAAGGAAAAGCTGGTGCTATCCTGCACATTCAAAGAACAATTAAAATGCACCTATCATATGGAAGAAACAATAGAGTTTACGTGCCATCTGTTCTCTGTTATTCTCGCACATTTACATGCATTCTGGTGCCTCTATATGTCTCCCGGCATACCAATTAAATCCTCTGGTTTGAAATTCCTTCCTTGAATATTTATGCTCAGTGTATGCAATATCACGGTTATTAATAAGTAAAAACTCACAAGAATTATAAAGAGTACCATATATTTGTTTTTCACTTTCAGTGTCAGCAAATCTATTTTATCTCTGCTGGCTGAAAAGATAATAAAAATGTTAATATTAATGATTATCATTATCATCATATTACAAATGTATAATAGACCGGCTCTATCCTCTTGAATATGATTGTTGAAACTAATGACAGACCTGCTTTCTCAGCAGTAGTTTCTGGGACAGCGAGGATATTCTAGATGAAAATGACCCCAGAAACAGTAAAATATGTTGATTATAATGAACACATGCTTTGGCTGCACTCAAATTAAAGTTGTTATATTAATGCATGAAAATATACTGTAGATGATGTTTAAGCCATATAAAGTGCAGAAAATGATTTTAATGTTTAGATTTCATTGTCAGCTACTGTTTAAAGTGTCGCTTCAGCCAAAACTTTTTTTTGGTGGGTTGGGAAGGTTTAGAACGGGCGTCCAACCTTTTGACCGTCCTGGAAGAAGAGGAATTTTCTTGGGCCACACATAAAATACATTAACAACAAGGATAGCTGATGAGCAGAAAAAAATCGGCAGATTACAAGTTAGCAATCACTGATATAGATAATGTACCCATCTGCAGTGGCGGCTGGTGGTATATTTTTTGGGGGGAGCAGCAAACAATGCACCCACAGCCCCCCGGTTGGTCGGGTCATGTGTACCACCACCCTCCCAGATGGGTCGGTCACCCGCTCCCCGCCTGGATAGACGGTCAATCGCTATTGTCATTCAACTGGGGGGGGGGGGGCTCCACCCTTTTTTGAAGCCTACTAGAGCCCCTGGCTCTAATTACGTGCTTAAAAAAAACTGAATGAATATGCACCACTGTGCCCTGCATTACTGCCCATCTGAGTAATAAAACTTTTTTTTATCTATATATTTTTTATTATGCAACATAAAACTAGTGCAATATTTGACACTGTTTTTGATAAACTAACACATCAGTCTTTGGTTTGATGGTCATAGTAGCAATTCTCGATGAATTCTCTAGGTGCTCATCAGACACTTTGGGCCAGATTCACGTACATCGGCGCATTTTTTGACTGGCGTAGCGCACCTCCTTTACGTTACACTGCCGAAATGTAGCAGCGCAATCACCGTATTCTCGATTGTTTTGCGCAGAAAATAGCGCCTGTGCAACGTAATTTCAGAGGCGGAGTAATTCAAATTCAGAAGGACGTGGGCGTGTTACATTGAAATGAGCCGTGACCCCATGCAAATGAATGGCCGGCCAGCTCACCATGTGCACATGAAGCAGACCATGGTAAGCACCTCTGTGCGCATGCTCACAACTCGGGAGCGGCGCAATCAGTGAAATTGGAAGTGGACTAGGGCAACTTAGTGAACTACGCAGACAGCATAAATAGACAGACACAAACGCACTTCCTCTGCAAAAGTACATCCCTTTGTATCCCTCCCTATACAGCAAGGTGCTTTTGTTCTGTTGCTTGTTGCGTTATGACTTGTCTTTGTGATATTTGTGGACTGTGTGATCTAGTGTTTGGTAGAAGATATTTGAAAGTGTTTTTTGGTGACTGCTTGTGAGACTTTTTGGTTGATAGATTTTTGTTTGTTTGTTTTCTTGCTTGATTTTTCCTGCTTGTTTTTGTGAGTGATTTTTGCTGACTGTTTGGGAGAGAGTTGTTGTATGAGTATTACTGAGAGGAAGAGGAAGTTAAATTTTACTTTGGGGGAGAAACAAATTCTTGCCCGGGCCATTTCCCAATATGGGCGTTTCCTCCACGGCCCAGAGAGTGCCAACACCACACCGGCCAGGAGGCGTGAGATCTTGCAGAACATTACTGACGAGGTGAATGCATCGGGGGGGGGGGGAGACCCGGAAACGGTCGGGGATAGAAAAGAAGATCAATGACCTCCGGCGTCTGGTCAGAAAGAAGCTGGCCAAAATGGCAGCCCATGCCAGGGCCACAGGAGGGGGCCCACCATGCCCTGTTCGGCTGACAGCGGAGGAGCGTGCGGTGGCCCACACCTTTCATAGACAACAGTAGTGATGAGCGGAATACGCCATATTCGATTTCGCGATATTTCACAAATATTTCAAAGAATATTCGCGAATATTCGTAAATATCGAATATTCGCGATATTTTATAAAAAAATAAAAAATTGCGAAATTTCGCTATTTTTGTTTTTTATAAAATATCACAAATATTCGATATTTACGAATATTCGCTATATTTTATAAAAAATAAAAAAATAGCGAAATTTCGCATATGCGAAAGCGAAAATGATTGCTATTTTTTTTGGATAAAATATAGCGAATATTTGTAAATATCGAATATTCGTGATATTTTATAAAAAAAAAAAAAAATTGCGAAATTTCGCATTGGCGAGATTTCGCATTGGCGAGATTTCGCATTGACGAAATTTCGCATTTTTTATTTTTTTTTATAAAATATCACGAATATTCGATATTTACGAATATTCGCTATATTTTATAAAAAAAAAAAATGCAAAATTTCGCTAATGCGAAATTTCGCTAGTGCGAATGCGAAATTGATTGCGAAATTTGAAAAAATACGAATATTCGAAATAGCGAATATTCGCCGCGATATTCGAGTTATTCGCGAATACTCGAATATGCAATATTCGTAGCGAATATTCGCAATGCGAATATTCGTGAGCAACACTAGACAACAGGTGGAGGGCCTGCCTGGCTATGACTCCAGTCATGAAGGCGTGATGCCAGGTAAGGTTTTTTTTCCCTATCAGGTGTGTAACATGTGTGGGGGAGGGGGTGAAAGGGAATATGTGGCAAGTGTGTGGATCCTCCAACCTGTGAATTTTTTGTGTCATCCACAGATGAGCAGGAGGGTGCTGGGCCATCTGGGCTGACCGCACCATCCCAGGGACAACAGCCTGATGAGGAACCCCGACAAGGCCGGAGTCCTCGGAGGAGGTTGAAGAGGAGGAGGCTAGCCCCTCCCACTCCTCCCCCAACAGGGCTCCTCTCCCAAGGGCCTCCCCTTCTTCCCGGCCACAAGCCTCAGCTGGAGGCAGGAAGTAATCCCAGAAGACCAGGGGGGTGGCCGAGCTTCTGCCCGCCAATCTGAGAAGGGACCAGGCCCTTCAGACCCGCCATCTGGGACAGGTCAGCCAGACTTTGGGGCGGATGGAGGAGAGCCTGTCCTCCATAAAGGATACGCTTGGGGACCTGGACTGCCACTCCCGGGCTCTTACAAACTGCCTAAACGTACTGCAGACTACAACAGCAGACGTTGGGCAGGATGTGAGGGCCCTTACCCAGGCTATCCAGGCCAACACGGCAACACTAGGTGCTGGCCTGAACAGAATTGCCGTGGCCTTGGAGGGCAGAGACCAGGGGCTGCTCCTCCTTCCCCGGATTACCCCCCCTCCCCATGAGTCTTCCCTGAGGAGCCGGGGCCGTGGCCGTGGGCGCCCCAGGCGTGGCTCACGCCAACGGCATTAATTTGTTTTCCCCCTTTTTTTTTGTGATGTGAATGTTTTTGGAATGTGGTGGGGGTGATATTCCTGCCGCCAAAGGGGTGTCACCCTCAGTTTTGGTGGAGAAGGGTTCCCCAGGACAAGGGAGAAGTGATCCCCAGGTCCATGTGAATGGTGTATAAATGTACAGTGACATAATTGGAGCCGTGGCGTGGCGTTGCTGCTCACAAGTCCAGCATGGTGGGCTTGTGCTAATCCAATTAGATGAGGATGTGATGTGTCTGTGCTAGGGACCACAGTGATGTGCATGCATGCATTCTCATTGTGCCATGATTAATGTGTGTGTTTAACGTGCAAAGATGCCTAATGTGAGCTGTCTCCTGGCTGCTCTTCCCTCAGAAGACGGGGTAACCTCGGTTAGGGGGGGATTGTCTGGTTCAGGGGTCAGGTCATCACGTATGTCAATCTGCAGGCCCTTTCTCACTGCAAAGTTGTGCAGAATGCAAAATGCACCGATGATCTGGCACACAAAGTTTGGGGAATACAACGGGGTCCCCCCAGACTTATCCAGGCATCGGAAACGTGACTTCAGGAGGCCAAAGGTGCGCTCCACCACTGCACGTGTTTTGGCGTGGGCTTCATTGTATCTTTCCTCTCCTGGGGTTTGGGGGTTCCGGATAGGAGTCATGAGATGGGGTCCCAGTGCATATGCAGAGTCACCTGTAAGGGAAAAGACAGGAGGATGTTAGTCATGCATGTGCCCCTTGTGATGTGTGCATCATGGGGGGGGACAGTCATGCCTGCCACCCATGTCACTCACCAACCAGCCAGCTGTCCCCATACACGTTCTGTTGGAATTCCATTGGGATGGGGCTCTGATTGTATATGTAGCTGTCATGGCTGGATCCGGGGTGTTTGGCACGGACATGCCATATGAGGCCTTGGGCATCGACTATCACCTGTACGTTGATGGAATGCCAATGCTTCCAATTGCGGTATATGTGCTCTGTCTCATGGGGGGGCTGGAGTGCCACATGTGTGCAATCAATGGCCCCCACGGTGCGTGGGAATCTGGCAATTCTGTAGAAATCTGTCATTGCCTTCAGCCGCAGGTTCTCAGTGGTTGGTTTGATGATTTGGTTGGCCATGCATCTGAGGATTGCAGGGATAACCTGGTGCACACATCTGCTCATGGAGGATTGTGACATCCCAGCCACCACTCCACTTGTTCTTTGAAAAGAGCCACTGGAAAGGAAATGGAGTGTTGCCATGACCTTGACCAGTGGCTGCACTGCATGTGAGCGTTGTGTTGGGCTGGTGATGTCCTCCTGCAGGGTTATGGTTAATTCCAGGATGGCATGAGGGGTGAATCTGAAGATGCGATACACCTCAGAATCACTCATGCCAAAGAGGTCTATGCGCGTGCGGTATATCCTCTCCCGTGCCCTCCTCCATGCCCTCCTCCGTGCCCTCATCCTTCTTTGCTCCTCTAAAGTCAGTAGTATAGCTATGAGCGAGGATGTCCCTGGCATGTTGGCATACAGATTGTTGTGCAACACGTGTGACTGCTCAGCTCCTCACTAACAGTGTTGCTTTCTCTGACATGTAGACGAATTGTCTAATTTTATACCACCTTTTATATGGTCTAATTTTAGACAGGCCGTGCAGCTGTTGCGCATAGCGCGTAGCCTGCGCTGCAACAACGTTCTTCTGTGGATCCCCATAACTCCCTCATTAGCATATTTGAATAGCAAATCAATGGTGTGTCTAGCGCAGTTTTGCGCGGACGGATGCGCCTGTCTATCGAAATTACGCTGGACAAAAAAAAGTAGATTTCTTGCGTATCTCGTTTTGGGGATGCGGAGCATCGATACGCATGCGCAAATTTAGACTTACTCCGGTGTAATCGCTCTGTGAATCTGGCCCTTTGGTTCTGGTTTTGCTAACTTTTTAAGACATGAATAAGGCATGATTGTGAAGAGAGGGATGTTTTACTTTGGGAAGATAAAAACATATAACAATCCAGTAAAGACACCACCAAATTTTTCTTCAGCCGCATGTGTTCGCTAAGTGTAAATGCATTTTTTACTAAACATTCCTCCCCCAAAATTAGTTTTTTAAGTAAGCTTACGATTTCCCTATTAGGTAGAGGGCGTGCTTAACACTGGATCTATAAAGTTCTATAATAGCAGTCTATTCTTATAGCTGTGCTTGGGAATAGTCTCTGTTACTGATCAGATACTGATTACTCTCCCCAGAAGTATGTCTCCACTACAACCCTCTGCAAGCATGAACAAGGGCAGCAGCAGACACAATGAAACTGCAGCCGCTCCTCTCTGCTAGCACCAGGGACTGGGGGCGACACTAATTAAAATCAGTCAATGATATTATTCAATGCATTTTTTGGATGTTCATAGCAGCAAAAGGCAATGTTATTAGTGATCTTCCCTTTCATTTACCGTATTTTTTGCCGTATAAGACGCTCCGGAATATAAGACGCACCCAATTTTAAAGGAGGAAAATCTAGAAAAAAAAGATTCTGAACCAAATACTGTAGTAAAATATTTTTCCCCCACTCGTCATCACCATAACACCACCCCCACATTAGTAATAGCCAGTAACATTGCCCCCACATTAGTAATAGCCAGTAACATTGCCCCCACATAGTAATAATAGCCAGTAACATTGCCCCCACATTAATAATAATAGCCAGTAACATTGCCCCCACATAGTAATAATAGCCAGTAACATTGCCCCCACATAGTAATAATAGCCAGTAACATTGCCCCCACATTAACCTCCAACTCACTGTTGTTGCAGATGCATTGCAGAATATGGTAGATCGCGGCGCGCACTCTGGTAGGAATTGAAGAGCAGAGGGGTGATGACGTCAGTGCGCACCGCCGCCGGGTGTACCAGGATGGCGGACCGCTCCGGAGCTAGGCCAAAGCCGTGGCAGCAGCGGCGGTGCGCTCCGCGGATCGGTCAGGCAAAAACGTGTATTCGTCGTATAAGACACACCAACTTTTTCCCCCTAGTTTTGGGGAAGAAAAAATGTGTTTTATTCGCCGAAAAATACGGTTTTGAACAGCGGCTTTCATATTTGTGTTACCTGCAGTTTAGCTGTTATACATGAGTTCCGTTTTGTTTTTAAGAAGTAATACAGTACTTTTAAAGCCTTGTCTGGCTGTCAGTAAAAATAAGTAATTTTTACTATATTAACTCAAACCTATGACAAAGCAACCTCCAAATCATGCGGGTACATCAAAGTGAATTCACTTTGATGTACCCGCATGATTTGGAGGTTGCTTTGTCATAGGTTTGAGTTAATATAGTCAGCAATCTGGCAGGAGTTAGGGCCCTTTCAGACGTACAGATCCTATGAGGATTTCTTATCCGCTTGCTTAGCGGGGATTGCTCTGTTGAGCCGGCAGTTGACAGGGCGGTCCCTGCACATTGTAGCAACAGCCAATGCCAGACTTTTTTTTTTTTTCTTCTATCTTCCTGCACTCGCACTCAGCTGGGAGGGAGGCTTAAAGTGGCTGCTGACTGGCGCCGCACATTATTAAATATATAACATTTTTAGTCCTCAAAACTCAGTATTTGCAACAAAATAAGTGTCCTGCAATGGCTATCTGAGCTTGTATAGAGGAGAGCTACTCTATTTAAAGCGGATCTCCACCCTAAAGTGGAGTCGCGCTGATCGGAACCCTCCCCCCTCCGGTGTCACATTTGACACCTTTCAGGGGGGAGGGGGGTGCAGATACCTGTCTAAAGACAGGTATTTGCACCCACTTCCGGCCACACGTCTCGGGCAAAAGACGAGTTTTTTTTGCACATCCCGTCTGTCCCCCGTTGTGTGCTGGGAACACTCGGCTCCCAGCACACAGCGGGAGCCAATCGGCAGGCGCAGCTCGACTCGCGCATGTGCCGTAGGGAACCAGGCAGTGAGGCCGGAGCGCTACACTTCCTGGTTCCCTCACCGAGGGGGGGAGCAGCAGGGTGACAAGCGATCGCTCGTCCTCTGCTGCGGACGCCGCTGGACTCCAGGACAGGTAAGTGTCCTAATATTAAAAGTCAGCAGCTGCAGTATTAGTAGCTGCTGGCTTTTAATATTGTTTTTTCATGGGCCATCCACTTTAAAAAATAGCAATCTGGGTGTAGCTGAATGTGCTACTAAAATTTCATTATAGCGTGGATAACCCCTTAAAATGAGAGCACACATACTTCACATTTAGTGTACCTTGCTTGATTCTTTATTTAATTCCAGTAGCTGGTGGAGTACCCAGAGAAGATAAGATTCTGCTGACAACTAATAGAAACTGTTATAACCAGCAGCTTACGGTAACTGTTACTGCTTTCTTCCTGTGTGGCGAGATAATCTTGATCAGGATATCGTGAAACATATGTATAAAACTTGCAGAAACATGAAATATAACAGCAAAAGTAATAAAAAAATATCATAAAGAGATAAGAGTGGTGAAATGCTAATTCTTTCTTCATTATCACTGATCCTTTGTCTCCACTTCTACTATATTCTCTGCTCCTATCGTTGCCTGGCAACCTTAACTACAATGAACAATAAGGAGAAAGGCAGGACAGCTACACAGATCAAAGTGAGTTCTAACCTTTCCTGTATTTTGGTATAGTATACCTTACACCGCAGGGTGCCACCAAGTGGACAAAGAAAATAATACACCTTAAGTTAAAACATTTTATTTTCTGGTTTACTTTTTTGTTTGATACAGCATTACAAAAAAAGCATTATAATACAAAATGCAGAATTGCAACATAAAAGTTTACTCCTACTTGTAAATGATAAGACTTTATCAAAAATAAACTGTTATTTTTCATCTTACTTTTTTAAATATAACTTAACAAATAATCATGCATACTACAGTATAATACTGTATATATTCTTTTTTTAATTCTTTATTTTTCCAAAATATACAGGAATATAACAGTTTAATAAGTTAAATTTAAATCGTTTAGATAATAAAACATACAAGTTTTAGCAGTAAATATATTTTATATACATCCATAAGGTCAATAAAAATAATTTTCATATAATGGAGTATGTCATACCAAAACAAAATTGGGTATGACAACATTTTCATTAGAAAGAGGAGGGAGGAGGGAGTCTAGGAGGAGCTGCTTGTAGTATTAAAGAGGGGCCCAGCCAATCCCCAGCAGGTAGGCTGACAGGGAGTGGGCACCTCTTAAATACTCTTGAGTTATTCCAGCATGGGCAGTCGGGTGGAAGATGGAGAAGGAGTGCTGAGGAGGCTGTTGGTGGCCCTTGAGGGTGCCCCCTAGTCTGGGGGGTGACCTCAGGCCTGGGGCTCAGGTGCTGGAGGAACCCTCTACAACACCGGAGGATATCCTTCCTGGAGGCACATGAGCAAGTGAGTAGACAGCAGGAGCAGATCAGAGTGTCTAGGAGTTCTCCAGAAGAAGTCAGACTGTTGGGCTGGTGAGGGTACAGACTGGAAGGACTGTGGAAAGTAGCCAGTAGGGCTAGTGAGAGAGACCGCTGCAGCCAGGTAGGCTGGCAGTGCCTGAAGAGGTGCTGCTGGGATCAGTTTGTAAGCTGGACACTGGACTTTGCTACACAACCATGGAGCCTGTGGTCCTTGCCTGTAAAGGGCCTTTGCCCTGACCTGGCTGAGTGCTTTGCCAGCATCACTAAAGGTGTCCCTACTGAGTCTGCTGATTTTACTGCAATATATAGAAAAGGTAGTGTAGCGCTCAAGAGAAAACAAAATATGACAATGAGGTCAAAATTGCATACATGTAAATAGTGTGTAATACACGTGGAATGGTGATCAGTGCATTAAACAACAAAGTCCGACATGAACCTCATAATAAATAAAAACCATAAAGTTCATAAAGAGGGTATTCTTGAATTCCAGTGACAGTGATAAAACTTGATTTTCAAACGTGAAGAAATATCCCACCACCAATGAAGATGCAGGCTTACCAGAGGGAGTGGACTCTAAGAAAATTACATTTCAAGAGTCAATTGGGCTTGGTAAATGCTCAGATCCTGATGCAAGATGTCTTCAGAGAGGGGATCAGCAGATGGCTATGATACAGAATCCAGTAACCACGAGACTAGCTGTAAATCTCAAATACAAAATGAGCAGAAGAGGCCCAAAGGATGGCACGCAAGAGCTGAAATTCTTCGTAGTACGCCACTATGTTCGTGTTTGTTGGCCGCCAATTGTGTACAATTAGTATGCAAGACAAGATCCAGGCACACACCCAGAATCGCAGCCGTACGATTTTTCAAAAGCCGCGCCTCAGACGTCTTCTGTTCCGTGATAAGCTGATTGTTTCCGCCTATCACGGAACAGAAGACGTCGGAGGCGCGGCTTTTGAAAAATCGTACGGCCGCGATTCTGGGTGTGTGCCTGGATCTTGTCTTGTACACAATTGGCGGCCAACAAACACTTGAATATAGTGCTTTTTCCTTTTGTGTTAGTAAAAACAAATAGATAAACTTGACAAATTAGCCTGCCCAATGTACCATCAGTACCAGGCATTCCTCTGCTTATTATAAGTATTTAGAGATAGATAATTTTTTTGTGGTCCGGCAATGATACCTACCGTATTTTTCGCCGTATAAGACGCTCCAGAATATAAGACGCACCCAATTTTAAAGGATGAAAATCTAGAAGAAAAAAATTCTGAACCAAATACTGTAATAAAATATTTGCCCCCCACTCGTCATCACCATCACACCACCCCCACATTAGTAATAGCCAGTAACATTGCCCCCACATTAGTAATAAGAGCCAGTAACATTGCCCCCACATTAGTAATAATAGCCAGTAACATTGCCCCCACATAGTAATAATAGCCAGTAACATTGACCCCACATTAGTCATAATAGCCAGTAACATTGCCCCTACATAGTAATAATAGCCAGTAACATTGACCCCACATTAGTCATAATAGCCAGTAACATTGCCCCTACATAGTAATAATAGCCAGTAACATTGCCCCCACATTAACCGCCAACTCACTGTTGTTGGAGATGCATTGCAGAATACGGTAGATCGCGGCGCGGATCGTGAATCGGTCAGGCAAAAACGTGTATTCGTCATATAAGACGCACCAACTCCCCCCCCCCCCCCCCCCCAGTTTTGGGGAAGAAAAACTGTGTCTTATACGGCGAAAAATACAGTAAATATTACTAGCAATATTTAGACCACCATCAGGCTGCAGCCACCAATGTTCCTCAGGTGGAACTTCTGATGGAAAAGCAGTTGGAACAAAACACCACGACTAGAACATGAACACAAGAGCATTCAGCACCCTTGTCTATGGGCTTTAGGCCCTGTACACACGGGCAAGAATCTTGTCAGGAAAAACCTGTTGTTTTCCCTGTTGTTTTCCCTGACGAGATTCTTGGCAAGAATCTCTTGCCGCCCGAGTGTACACACTGACCTTTCAAAAGAACCGCGGTTCTCTTGAAAGGCAAGAATGCAGAGGCGTCACATTCGATGCTGTCGCCGCCATCTTACTTCACCCTACCTATGTCGTGTAGCTACCGCGCATGCGTCAAAGTAATTTCGAGCATGCACGGGTTTCTACGGCGACAGGTAAGTATACACACTCTCGGGTTTCTCGTCTGCAAACAGGCTGACAAGAATCTCGACGAGAAAAAAAGAGAGCAGGTTCTCTTTTTTTCTCGTCGAGATTCTGGCCAGATTTCCCAACAAGAAACCTGAAAGCCTCGTACACGCGAACAGTTTTCTCGGCAAGAAGCAGTTTTCTTGCTGGTTTTTGCAGAGAAAACCGGTTGTGTGTACGAGGCCTTAGTGAATGAACCTCTAGAGACTGATCTCTAGTAGAAAGTATAGATCAATGGCCTTTTTTTACATGATGTACAACAATTCTAGTACCATATAATTTGATTACAAATCCCACTGTAACATATGACCCCCATGACAGAAATGTTAGTAAATAATATAATCACTACATCAGCTAATCTTGAACTCTAGAAAATAATAGTTCAATCTATAATCTTACAAGTGCCATTTGTCCAATTGATTACCTAATTACATGAGTTTGTAATGTACGAGATAACTGTAAAATAGAGGTGGCCTGCATTCATATCCTTCCTTATTATTGCACTGCAGTATGAGAACAACATAAATATGTGTTACTGATGTTGACGCAACCTTTCTCTATGACCCAGCCTTTTGATGCAAGGGTTTCTTTGACAAACGTTATTGAAAACGTTCACGTAATGTGTACTAGTTTTATGTGGATGGTTACCATAACAACAAAGTATCCATTAGATAGAAATGTTGTACTGCATTTAATTGCTAAATTTATCACATAAAATGCTTCTGTAAAAATGAAGGACATTGTTCATCACAAACACAGCAGTAATACTGCTGCTGTTGTTATTTTTATTACTTACCGATAATTCATTCATGCAGCTGCAAATTTATGAGTGCAGTGCTTTCCGGGGTAGTCACTACCCTCACACTACTCACTGTATCTGAACATTTCAGTCTGCAGAGAGATAACATAATTCAAGCTGCTCTTCAACAGGACATGAGCAGAAGAGAATACTAATTATTTACGTCTGCCAGCAGTATGTCCTTGTACTTGCATAAAAGGGCCACATGCTGGGCCATGTTCCTGGTATTGATGTTTTGTTATGTAGGGGGTAAACTGAGTATTTTTGCTGCCTCAATCTTAAAGATTAGTTATAGTGCATGTGTATATTTATCTATTCCTAAATTCAGTGATAAAGAATCCAATTCATCAAATCTTGGGATTATCCAGGGGTTATAGGAGCTGCAATGGCAGTCAGACCATCATTCTAGACCAGTGATGGCGAACCTTTTTGAGCCCGAGTGCCCAAACCGCGACGCAAAACTAACGTATTTCTTTCAAAGTGCCAACACAGAATTAAACCCACCAACGGCTCTGTACAGAGGGTGGGACTGATTATCCTTCACTGAACGAGACCTAAGAGGTCAAAAACATACGATTCTGCCAGATTTGCTCAGAATGCACTGTGCAACATACACCAACCTACCTTACACATGCACTGACCTACCTGACCATTACACTGACCTACCTGACGCATGCAATTACACGAATAATGAGGCACAATGTTTCCCGATGACATTAAAAATGAGGCCAAATAACAGCAATGGTGGGGGTAATATGTTTCCCAATGACACCTAGGCCCAATAACAGCAATGAGGGGGGTAATATGTTTCCAAATGACACCTAGGCCCAATAACAGCAATGAGGGGGGTAATATGTTTCCAAATGGCACCTAGGCCCAATAACAGCAATGAGGGGTGTAATATGTTTCCAAATGACACCTAGGCCCAATAACCGCAATGATGGGGTTAATATGTTTCCCAATGACACCTAGGCCCAATAACAGCAATGAGGGGGGTAATATGTTTCCAAATGGCACTTAGGCCCAATAACAGCAATGAAGGGTGTAATAGTTTCCAATGAAGGGTGTAATATGTTTCCAACCTATGACACCTAGCCCAATAACAGCCCAATAACAGCAATGAGGGGGGTAATATGTTTCCAAATGGCACTTAGGCCCAATAACAGCAATGAAGGGTGTAATATGTTTCCAAATGACACCTAGGCCCAATAACAGCAATGAGGGGGGTAATATGTTTCCAAATGGCACTTAGGCCTAATAACAGCAATGAAGGGTGTAATATGTTTCCAAATGACACCTAGGCCCAATAACAGCAATGAGGGGGGTAATATGTTTCCAAATGGCACTTAGGCCCAATAACAGCAATGAAGGGTGTAATATGTTTCCAAATGACACCTAGGCCCAATAACCGCAATGATGGGGTTAATATGTTTCCCAATGACACCTACGCCCAATAACAGCAATGATGGGGTTAATATGTTTCCCAATGACACATGAACAACAATGTTTCCCAAGTCAGTCAGCATCAGCAACTGTCAGAACACCCACCAGCGATTGCAGGAGATTAGCTGAAGTCATTGTTCAGCAAAATGTTACCATTTAGCAGCAGCTCTCTTTTTCAATTTATTGGGTGATGTTGATAAGGCAACCCATAATAAACTTCATGAAAACACCCAGGTATCCCATGTCTAAATAGTATTCTAGTTAGTAGTATTAAATAGTATTCTTACTTTTGTCTCATCTGCAGCTGAATCAAACTTCAATACTACGCAATGAGGAGCGATGACTTCACGAGTCCTGCAGCTCTTTCCCTGCCACGCGTCTTCTCCTCATTCTCCTCATGCTCACAGTCACGCCCAGCACGTTGGCAGTGTGGATGTTTCAGATGCTTTCATTGGGTAGCAAGCTAGCACGTGACCTCCGGGCGCTCATTCTATGTCACGCCCACTCGGAAACGTCACCGCTAGCACATGGAAGTGTGGGAAATGTAGTTTCCCATTGCGGTCATTGCGGTTTGACGATTTCAGCAATGTTTTCTTTGATATTTTTACATTGTCACAACGTGCCTACTGAAATAGCTCGCCGTGCCGGGAGCAGCACGCGTGCCATGCGTTCGCTATCACTGTTCTAGACAGATGACATCCAACATCGTAGTCTTCGTAGATTGAAATCTTCTTAAATTGTTGCTGTTGCCAAAGTTGGCAGTATCTTGGGATTAATCAGGTGTTACAGGAGGTGCAACTGCACTCAATCACCATCCAGGATTGATGGCAGTCAACTGTGACTCACAGAGCCTTGAAAAAGTATTCACACCCCTTGAAATTTTCCACATTTTGTCATGTTATAACCAAAAACATAAATGTATTTTATTGGGATTTTATGTGATAGACCAACACAAAGTGGCACGTAATTGTGAAATGGAAGGAAAATGATAAATGGTTTTCAAATCGTTTTATAAATAAATCTCTAAAAAGTGTGGCGTGCATTTGTATTCATCCCCCTTTACTCCGATACCCCTAACTAAAATCTATTGGAACCAATTGCCTTCAGAAGTCACCTAATTAGTAAATAGTCCACCTGTGTGTAATTTAATCTCAGTATACATACAGCTATTCTATAAGTTCCTCAAAGGTTTGCTAGAGAATCTTAGTGAAGAAACAGCAACTTGAAGGCCAAGTAACACATCAGACAGGTCAGGGATAAAGTTGTAGAGAAGTGCAAAGCAGGGTTAGGTTATAAAAAAAATATCCCAAGCTTTGAACATCTCATGGAGCACTGTTCAATCCATCATCCAAAAAGGAAAAGAGTAGAGCAGAACTGAAAACCTACCAAAACATGGCTGTCCACCAAAACAGGCCAGGCAAGGAGAGCATTAATCAAAGAAGCAGCCAAAAGGTCCATGTTAACTCTGGAGGAGCTGCATAGATCCACAGCTCAGGTGGGAGAATCTGTCTACGAGACAACTATTAGTCATGTAGGTAGAAAGCCATTGTTGAAAGAAAGCCATCAGAAGTCTCATTTGCAGTTTGCGAGAAGCCATGTGGGGGACAAAGCAAACATGTGGAAAAAGGGGCTCTGGCCAGAAGAGACCAAAATTGAACTTTTTGGCCAAATGCACAATGATATGTGTGGCAGAAAATGAACACTGCACATCACCCTGAACACACCATCTCCAACGTGAAACATGATGGTGGCAGCATCATGTTGTGGAGATGCTTTTCTTCAGCAGGGACAGGGAAGCTGGTCAGAGTTGATGGAAAGATGTGTGGAGCCAAATGCAGGGCAATCTTAAAAGAAAACCTGTTCAAGTCTGCAAAAGACTTGAGACTGGGGCAGAGGTTCACCTTCCAGCAGGACAACAACCCTAAGCATACAGCCAGAGCTACAATGGAATGGTTTCGATGCAAGCATATTGCTTGCAGCTGTAATTGCAGTGAAAGGTGGTTCTACAAAGTATTAATGCAGGAGGGCTGAATAAAAATGCATGCCACACTTTTCAGATATTTATTTGTAAAAAAAAAAAAAAAAATTATTTTTCATAGGGGTGGGGGGGGGGGGAGGTCAAAGCACAGGGACTCCGGCCGGTCTTCGTATATCTACCTCTCTTAGTGGTGTTGGATATGAGGCCCTGCCCTTACTGCCTGCCTTTACACTCCTGCTGATTCCGTTGATTCCGTTGATGGGCCACAGATGTTACGTTTTATGGATTGAGTTTTAGTAGTAATGCTAATGAAAAGGGGGCATTACTTAGTGCCCACAACATGGGGAGAGTGGCTGTCAAAATAAAATAAATAATAATAAAAAAAAAATTTTTTTAAACAAAAATAAAATAATAAGTGTGTGTGTGTATATATATGTATGATTAAATATACAATTTATGGTCTGAAATAATATAAAAAAAAAAAAAAATAATAATAATAAGGTAACTGTCAGTTCAGTGAACTGTTAAAATTGAGCAGGAAGGTCACTTGGCCTTGCAAGTCACGTTTTTCCCGGGCTTTGCAAGTCACGTTTCTCCCGGGTTTTTGAAACCACGTTTTTCCCGGGCAAAGTACATGTGCATGGGGCTATATAAGCCCTGCACCCTGAGGCCTTAACCAGCTGCATCTTTGAAACAGCGTGGTGTGCTCCCCCCCCCCCGTACCTGAAGTCATGGAGTCGTTGGTCCAGAAGATCCTTGAGCGTGCGGCGGCTGAAGGCGGTGAAGAATGGCTTAGGAGATTTGTGTCTGAATCCGAAGCGGAGTTCTCTCTTGTTCCCGAGGAAGAAGAAGACACTGCGGGTCCTTCTGAGGTATCCCAGGACGCTCTCCTGTCGCAGCCATGTTTTCTTCCCTACAGGTCTCCTAGGAGCCAGCCACCTGAGCGCCCGGCGAAAGCGTCTGTGTCCCGAACGGAAGAGGAAGCCAGTCTGGGGTCAGCCAGCGTCACGCCTCAACGCAGCAGTGTCAGAATACAAAAAAAACAGAAGAGGTCGGCCTCTCCCTCTCCTGTGCGTGTCACGGCAGGGCGGGGTAAAGCCTGTCAATCACAAGCAGTAGAGAGGCCTGTTTTGTTTCCCTTTCAGGTCCCATCAGCATTCGAGGATTCCTCAGCGTCACCAGTCTCCAGGCAGAAAGGGCTGGAGGAGGTGATGGCTCAGCCACTGTCAGATGCATCTGCTAAAGCATCAAGCTCTAACAGCAGCGCTAGCAATACAACAATTTCACCACAGGTGGCAGCAGCGTCCTCTGTAGATGGTGAGTCTGCTGGCCATTTAATGTTTAATAAGTTATTAAGTTCTATTAACAAATTACAGGATGTTATTAACAATCAACTTCAGTCACAAGTTCCAGTTTCTAATGTTTGGTCTAGTCAGGTTAACCCTTCATTAGCCCCTAGCATCTCTAATGTTACTGCTCTTCAGGATCCCATTTATTCTTTGCCAGTCCCTCAAGTTCCAGAAATTTGTTTTAATGAACCTTTGCCATGCGAAATTTCTCCGTTAGGTTTCCACCTGACAACTAATATTAAAGAAAAAATTTGGAAGGGCGAATTTATAGATTTATTAACTTTACTGCCTGGCAAAGAATTTTCTAAAAATGAAAAAAAATTAGATGAGGCTCCTGATGATAGACGTCGCATGGTCCCAAAAACGTTTCATAATTGGCTTCAAGCATTTTGTATTTTTTCTGCTATTATGGGCGAAAAATTCCCCGATAAATGTTGTGGTTTATTCCAGCATCTGGAAAATATTTTGGAGGCCTACCGGAATTTTGGCGGATATGGTTGGTTCAATTATGACGAATCTTTCCGCCAAAAAATGTCGGTTTATCCCAATTTAAAGTGGGGTATGAAGGATGTGGGCTTATGGTTGAACTTAATTCTTCCACAGATGCCGTTTTTTGCTAAGCAATCACCTGTGGGTCAAAGTAGTATGGCAGGTTACAAGAAAGGTTTTTGTTACGCCTACAACGAGTCCCAGTGCAAGTGGTCGACCTCATGCCGTTACAAACATGAGTGCTCCTTCTGTTTTGGGACTCACCCAGTTACAAAATGCTTTAAAAGGAGCAATCCACATACACAACACAGGGATAATTCTAAAAGCTTGCACGCCAGTGAATCTGGAAAGAATGCACCCTTGGTTAATGCTGTACCCAGACAGGGAGAAGGCGGAGGTCTTAATTAAAGGTTTTTCCTCAGGTTTTGAGTTACCAGGGTTCTCAGGAGTTGGTTGTACGTTAGTAAGCAATTTAAAATCCGTCACAATACACAGTCAGGTAGTAAGGGAGAAATTAATAAAGGAAATAGCAGCCGGAAGGGTTGCTGGTCCTTTTGTTTCTCCCCCCTTTGCAAATTTTCGTATTTCTCCTTTGGGCGTTTTACCAAAGAAGGAACCTAACTCTTATCGTCTGATACATCACCTTTCACACCCTAAGGGTGATTCATTGAATGATGAGATGGATGATTCCTTGGCCTCTGTTTCATATGCTAGTTTTGATGACGCAATAAGACTTATTAGAAAATTTGGTAAAGGGGCCTTATTAGCAAAATCTGATATCAAATCTGCCTTCAGATTATTGCCTATTTCCCCGGAAGCCTTTAATTCATTGGGTTTTTGTTTTTAAAATAAATTTTTCTTTGACATGTGCCTACCTATGGGTTGCTCCCTATCGTGTAGATATTTTGAAACTTTCGCTACGTTTTTGCAATGGGTTATCACCCACGAGTCGGGTTGCGACGGAGTCATCCATTACCTACATGACTTTCTTTTTGTCGGGCCACCTAATTCTTCTGTTTGTTTTTTGTTACTTAAACTATTTTTAAATATCTCGGATTATTTCGGCGTTCCTATCGCCTCCGAAAAAACATTTTTTCCAGTTACGGTCATCGAATTCTTAGGTATCACCATTGATACCGGGCTATGTCAGTATCGACTCCCTTTAGCTAAAATAATTAAAATTCAGAGTTTGATTTTTCTTTTCCTAAGAAGAAAGAAGGTCTTGTTAAAAGAACTTCAGTCTTTTTTGGGTTTATTGGCTTTCGCCACTAGGGTCATGCCGGTTGGAAGGATTTTTTCCAGACGGTTGTCCATGGCAATGTCTGGATTTAAATCTCCTTTTTCTCATATCCGCATCACTTCCGAGTTGAAAGATGATCTTTTGGTTTGGTCCCAGTTCTTAGTAGATTACAATGGTCGTACCTTTTTTCAGGATGAATTTGTTTTCTCAGCTGACATGGACCTTTACACTGATGCAGCTGGTGCACATGGCTTTGCTGCAATTTGGAGCACCCATTGGTGCTGTGATCGTTGGCCTCCTTTTTGGGTAGCTAATAATGCAACTAAGAACATAGTTCTACTTGAGTTATTCCCCATAATAGTGGCCTTCGAACTGTGGGGAAACTTTTTTGCCAATAAAAGAATTTTGGTGCATTCAGACAATAAAGGTGTTATTTTTGCACTGAATTGTCTTTCTTCTAAATCGAATTTTGTGATAAAGTTACTAAGATATTTCGTTTTATTATGTCTGAGACTTAACATCTGGGTAAAAGCGAGGCATGTGGCTGGAAAAAGTAATTTGATGGCGGATGCCCTGTCTCGTTTTCAGATGACTCGTTTCAGACAACTCTTTCCGGAAGCGGACCCAGTGGGCTACACTTGCCCGAGTCATTTATGGGATTTGATATAACCCCTGTTATATCTGCCATTAGGAATTCTGTTGCACCAAAGACATGGATTGATTATTCAGTTGCATGGAGAAAGTGGATATTGTTCAACGAGGAGATAGGTTTATCTGGATTTGCACCTACTGAACAAGCAGTCCTTGCATTTCTTTGTTCCCTTATGCAACAAGGATCATCCTTTCACCACATTCACAAAACTTTGGCTGGAATTTCCTTTTTCTTAAAGTTACATAATCTACCAGCTTGTAACAGTTTCTTTAACCACTTGCCGACCAGCCGCCGCAGTTATACGGCGGCAGGTCGGCACGGGTGCGCGAGAGCCCGTAGCTCTACGTCGCGCTTTTCGCGGCCACTAGGGGCGCGCGTGCGCGCCGCCGGCGGCCCGCGCGCGCGCCCCCCGCTCGCCCCCGAGTCCCGTGCGTGTGCCCGGCGGGCGCGATCGCCGCCGGGCACACGCGATCGCTCGTTACAGAGCGGGGAACGGGAGCTGTGTGTGAAAACACACAGCGCTCGTTCCTGTCAGCGGGGGAAACGCTGATTTTCTGTTCATACAATGTATGAACAGAAGATCAATGATTCCCCCTAGTGAGGCCACCCCCCCCATACAGTTAGAACACAAATAGGAACACACTTAACCCCTTCCCCGCCCCCTAGTGTTAACCCCTTCACTGCCAATGGCATTTTTATAGTAATCCAATGCATTTTTATAGCATTGATCGCTAAAAAAATGCCAATGGTCCCAAAATGTGTCAAAAGTGTCCGAAGTGTCCGCCATAATATCGCAGTACCGAAAAAAAACGCTGATCGCCGCCATTACTAGTAAAAAAAAAATAATAATAAAAATGCCATAAAACTACCCCCTATTTTGTAAACGCTATAACTTTTGCACAAACCAATCAATAAACGCTAATTGCGATTTTTTTTTACGAAAAATATGTAGAAGAATACGTATCGGCCTAAACTGAGGAAAAAATATTTTTTTTTATATATTTTTGGGGATATTTATTATAGAAAAAAGTAAAAAATATTGAATTTTTTTCAAAATAGTCGCTCTGTTTTTGTTTATAGCGCAAAAAATAAAAACCGCAGAGATGATCAAATACCACCAAAAGAAAGCTCTATTTGTGGGAAAAAAAGGACGCCAATTTTGTTTGGGAGCCACGTCGCACGACCGCGCAATTGTCAGTTAAAGCGACGCAGCGCCGAATCTCAAAAAGTGCTCTGGTCTTTGGACAGCAATATGGTCCGGGGCTGAAGTGGTTAAAGTACGACAGGCTGTAAAGGGTTATAGAAGGCAGACTTTTACGCCAGATACACGCAGGCCCATTTCAATAGAGCTTTTAAGAAATATTTGTTTAGCTACTATAAAAATATGCTGTTCAGAATTTGAATCATTGCTCTTCCAGACAGCTTTCGTGTTAATTTTCTTTGCAGCCCTCCGTATTTCAGAGTTAGTTCCAAACAATAAAAAAGGTAATTCTGGTTTGCAAGTAGGGGAAGTTTGCATCTCGCAAGGAAAGGTTCAGGTTTTTATCAGTAAGTCCAAAACAGATGTTTTTGCCAAAGGGCATTGGCTTACTCTGCATGCTTGCGGTGACCCAATTATTTGCCCCTATTTAATTTTGTCCAAGTATTTTTCGGCTAGGCCTTCATGTGGAGGAAATTTTCTAGTTCATCTGGATTGTTCTCCACTGACAAAGTTCCAATTCTCTACCATATTGCAGCGCTGTTTGTTTTCTTTAAATCTTGGACACTTAGGCCCAGATTCAGAGAGAATTGGATTCTCGTAGCGTATCAGAAATACACTACGCCGCCGTTTCTTACCTGGCTCTACGTGGAATCCAGGTAGATTTTGTCCAGTAAACGATGTCGGCGTAGTGTATTTCTCCCGTCGCAATCCATCTACGCGAGTAGGGGGCGTGAAGGATTTAAAATAGGCGCATGCTCCGTTCGCAAATTTCCCGCCGTGCATTGCGCCAAATCACGTCGTTACGTCATTCGCTGTTTGAGTAGCGTCGTTTATGGACATTCCTATTCCCGAACGAGTTACGTAAAAAAAAAAAAAAAAAAATTAAATTCGACGCGGGAACGACGGCCATACTTAACATGGGCTACGCACCGTTAGACCAGCAAAAAGCTGGTCTAACAGTACGTAAAAAAAAACAGACGTAAGCGATTGCGAAGACCGCTCGTATCTTCGTGGATTGCCGTAAAAACACATTTGCATATCCCGACGCATGAAAACGACGCAAACTCCTCCCAGCGGCCGCAAAAATATCGCAGCGTAGATCCGAAGGCTTACGAAGACGTAAGCCTCTCGGATCGAAGCCCGAAGCCGCCGTATCATGGTTTGAGGATTCAAACTAGTGATACGGCGCGCGAAATTTGAAATTACTCCTGTCTAACACCAGTTAGACAGGCGTAATTGCTCTGTGAATCTGGGCCTTAAAGTTTTCCCCGCATTCTTTCCGCATCGGAGCTGCCACGGAAGCTGCTAGAATGGGTCTAAGTGATTCTGTAATCAAAAGTCTGGGTAGATGGGAATCTAAGAGGTTTAGTATATATATTCGCCCTAATCTATCTCTCTGATTCTAGGTTCAATATCTTCCGTCTGGATCATTGGACATTCATTTGTTCACTGGGCACACAAAAGGGCAGGTCAACGTTGCTACTCTACTAACCTTTCTTTACCCTCTGATTCTTTTAAAATTTTCTGGAAAGGTATTCGTGGCCTCCGGTGGAACCATCTTTTTCATCACATCTTTTTGCTATCTCAGATTTTACCTTACCCGGATATTTTAATAATTCACCTTGGAGGGAATGATGTGGGTAAAAGTTCAACGTTAGACTTAATTTTCATGATTAAGAATGATTTACAGCGTATTCACCTATTTTTCCCAGCTACCAGAATCATTTTTTCTGAGATGATTCCTCGTCTGATCTGGTTATCTTTTTCTCAGAATAAAACCTTGGAGAAGATACGGAAACGAGTTAATCACTCAATTGAAAAATTCATGCCCACCTTGGGCAGTTTTTCCTATAGGCATACTGAATTGGAAGGTGTTTTTTCTGGCCTCTACAGGCCAGATGGCGTTCACCTATCTGAAATAGGTTTAGATATTTTTAATATGGATCTTCAAAACATGATAGAAATGGCCACGGTGTTGGGGTAGGCCGTTTTTGTTAGCGGACAAAATCGGCTGGTGGGGACTTTGTATTTATTTATTATTTATTTATTATTTATGGTATTCGCTCGAGTTTTAGGACTGAGCGAGATCTTGAGAGAGAAGTTTAAGTTTGGAAAGTTATTTATTAAGAAGTTGAATATTGAAAGTTGTATTTATTAAATTATTAATTGGATTATTTATTTATATATATTTATTTATATACCAATAAAGGTGCCGCGGCCATTTCTATTACCAAAAGAATGCTATCAATAAATTTGTTTAAATTTATCTTTGGTATGTGAGTTTCTTTTATTACAGATGTTAGTTACATTTATTTGGTACAGCCTACATTCCCATGAAAAGGGGGCATTACTTAGTGCCCACAACATGGGGAGAGTGGCTGTCAAAATAAAATAAATAATAATAAATAAAAAAATGTTTTAAACAAAAATAAAATAATAAGTGTGTGTGTGTATATATATGTATGATTAAATATACAATTTATGGTCTGAAATAATATTAAAAAATAAATAAATAAAAAAAAATAATAAGGTAACTGTCAGTTCAGTGAAATGTTAAAATTGAGCAGGAAGGTCACTTGGCCTTGCAAGTCACGTTTTTCCCGGGCTTTGCAAGTCACGTTTCTCCCGGGTTTTTGAAACCACGTTTTTCCCGGGCAAAGTACATGTGCATGGGGCTATATAAGCCCTGCACCCTGAGGCCTTAACCAGCTGCATCTTTGAAACAGCGTGGTGTGCTCCCCCTTCCCCCCCCACCCTGTCGCAGCACCTGTTATGTGGTATGTCACCCTTGAAGAACAAGGGGGGACTTTGTATTTATTTATTATTTATTTATTATTTATGGTATTCGCTCGAGTTTTAGGACTGAGCGAGATCTTGAGAGAGAAGTTTAAGTTTGGAAAGTTATTTATTAAGAAGTTGAATATTGAAAGTTGTATTTATTAAATTATTAATTGGATTATTTATTTATATATATTTATTTATATACCAATAAAGGTGCCGCGGCCATTTCTATTACCAAAAGAATGCTATCAATAAATTTGTTTAAATTTATCTTTGGTATGTGAGTTTCTTTTATTACAGATGTTAGTTACATTTATTTGGTACAGCCTACATTTCCATGTCTGTGATACTGAAGTTCCTTTGTTCTGCATGACGTACCTGCTCGCCTGTTCCCAACTGTAATTCCTACTTTGTACCACCTTTGAATGTACTATATGCATTTCTGTATGTTATCTTGAAACATCTCAATAAATTGTTTTGAAAAAAAAATAAAAAAATTATTTTTCAGTTACTTGGCACTTCACATTTATGTTTTTGGTTGTAACATGACAAAATGTGGGAAATTGAATACCTTTTCAAGCACTGTAGGTCTTCCCATGAACCACCGCCCATGAGCTCTTTTACCACTTTATATAGCATAGACAGTGAGAGAAAGACCAGCCTAAATTGGCTGGGGACAGCATACAGACCACCTTAAAGGGACACTAACCCCTACAACCTTTCTAATGAATAAACCAGAGCGGGGTTAACACCAAAAAAGCTCCTAGGCAGCCCAATAGCTTTGACACCAGGGGTCAAGTCCTGGGGAAAAAAGTGTGGGAACTCCCACCCAAGATCCACTCCCCCACCAAAAAAAAAATGATACGCTCATATGCATAATTACTAAACCGCATGTTTTTTTCGATCCACTGTACCTTAGTAATCCTTTATGTTACTGGCCGCTTCCTGCATATGGATTCATCAGGTAGTGTGCAGGTATTCCGTCACTTCCTCGATGCCGCAATGTCTCCTGGGAGCTTTTGTCATTGTTCCCAGGAGACATTGCGGAGGTCTGCTGCGAGTTATCGCAGGATTTAGAAAGAAGCAAGTTCCTGATGACTACCTGATGAATCCATATACAGGGAGCGGGCCAGTAACATAAAGGATTACTAAGGTTCGCCTGCCCCTGACAGTGACTCGAGCTGGGCATCGCCGCTTAGTGAAGGATTGGCTCGGGCGGCTCGGCTGCTCTAGTCCTGCAAAGGGAACTGAGTTCCTGCTGTGAAAAAAGTGCAGGAACTCCGTTCCCACGTGTTCCCGCAGGACTTGTGCCCTGTTTGACACTCATTCTCCTGGCTGCCTGCAATATGCATCACCTGTTTACAAATCCTAAAATAAAACACAAATATTTTCACCTTAAAGACATTTTCACTATTAGTACTAAGTACTTTTAATAAACACACACTCACCTGCTCCACGATCCAGGGACGCGCTGGCTGGGGGGTCCGCTCCTCTCCCCCCCTCCCCGGTCGGCGTCTTCATCCTAAGTGTGGGCACCCGACCGCGACAGCCTTCGGCTTCACGGCCGGGCACCCACTGCGCATGCGCGAGCGGCACTATTTACACTATTTTTTTGCTTATAGCACAACAAATAAAAACCCTCTATTTGTGGGAAAAAAGGATGTCAATTTTGTTATGGTACAATGTCGCACGACCGCACAATTGTCAGCTGACTATCCTATAAGAATGCACTACCCCTGCCACTCTCTTTAGACAGGCCCTGTGCTGATCACATGCACTCTCCCAAGAAAAAACAAACTCTCTAGCAATACACACCAAACTGAGCATATGTGGCCTGTCCCCTGGCCTCTATAGTATCTGGAGATGAGTTGGAGACACTGGAAGGAGGTGAGGATCGGAGAAGACAGGATCAAACAGTATTTTTACACAATGCAGAGGATTAACCCCTTAGATTCCACTGTGAGTATAACAACATGCTTTACTGCACATACTGGCTGATTTTACTGTTGTGGGTTTAGTAACACTTTAATGCCGCCAAACCAGGACATATACCGCGATGTACCGATGCATGTGTGTCTGCCTGTTCGCAGCACATCTATTGAGAGTGGGTCAATAGATCTAATATAACTTAATATAGTTTTCATCACTTTATAATTCTGGAATGTATTTTTTTTTTTTGGAGGATGTACTAAATTGCATAGTGGGATGATGGCATGATTGGATTATTGGCTGCAATACTGAGAACTCTCACTAGATATCAGTGTACTTAATACACATATATATGGTATACACTGTAATACTTTGTAACACTATGGGCCAGATTCTCAGCGGCGCTACGCCTGCGTAAATGTATATGCGCGGCGTAATAGTAAATGTGCGCCTGCGTATCGATGCGCGGTAAACACAGAACCACATACGCGCGAAAAAAAAATTCGTCTGGGCGGCGAAAATGCATTAAGCTAGCGCGGCGTAGGCGCATAGTTACGCATTAAAAATATTCAGTTCCCATTGAATTAGCATGCAAATATGCAAATGAGGGAAATGCGCGTATTCCCGAAACTACGCGCGTCCGGCGTTGGCTACTCGTGGTGCGCGTAACTCGAAAGCCTTGAGTAAACATACCCCTCATAAAAGCACGGGTAACTTTGCTCAAGGCCGTGTGCAAGTCAGCTGGAGAGAAACTACAGCAGCACCGTAACGGACGAGCTGAGCAATCACACTTACTGGACAACACATTCGTATGCCAACATGCCAGGGGCAGCCATGGTCTTATCAATACTAAGGTATGCAGAGGAAGAGGAGCATAGAAGGAGGAGTAGGAGGAGGGGGGCACGTGAGAGGATCTACCGAGCGCGCATGAGGCTCTTTGGCATGGGTGATGAGGAGGTGTATCGCATCTTCAGATTCAGCCCTGCTGCCATCCTGGAAATAACCACAGCCCTGCAGGATGACATCACCAGCCAGACATACCGCTCACATGCACTGCAGCCACTGGTGAAGGTACTGGCAACACTCCATTTCCTGGCCAGTGGTTCATTCCAGCGTACAAGTGGAGTGGTGGCTGGGATGTCACAATCCTCCGTGAGCAGATGTGTGCACCAGGTTGTCCCAGCAATCCTCAGACGCATGTCCAACCAGTTCATCAGACCCACCACTGAGGACCTGCGGCAGAAGGCAATGACAGATTTCTACAGAATTGACGGATTCCCACGCACCATCGGGGCCATTGATTGCACACATGTGGCCCTACAGCCCCCCAGTGTCACAGAGCACATATACCGCAATCGGAAGCATTGGCATTCCATCAACGTACAGGTGATAGCCGATGCCAAATACCTCATATGGCACGTCCGTGCCAAAGACCCCGGGTCCAGCCATGACAGCTACATCTACCGTCAAAGCAACATCCCAGAAGATTTTGAGCAGGACATGTATGGGGACAGCTGGCTGGTTGGTGAGTGACATGGGTGGCAGGCATGACTATCCCCTCCCATGATGCACACATAACAAGGGACACATGCATGAGTAACATCCTCCTGTCTTTTCCCTTACAGGTGACTCTGCATATACACTGGGACCCCATCTCATGACTCCTTTCCGGAACCCCCAAACCAGAGGAGAGAGAAGATACAATGAAGCACACATCAAAACCCGTGCAGTGGTGGAGCGCACATTTGGCCTCCTGAAGTCCCGTTTCCGATGTCTGGATAAGTCTGGGGGGGCCCTATTGTATTCCCCTACCTTTGTGGGTCAGATCATTGGTGCATGTTGCATTCTGCACAACTTTGCCACGAGAAAGGGCCTGCAGATTGCCCTACGTGATGACCTGACCCCCCAACCACACAGCCCCCCCCCCCGCCAGAGGAGACCTCGTCATCTGATGGAAGAGCAGTCAGGAGTTGCCTCGTGTTACGAATCTTTGACCGTTAAACACACACATTCATCATGGCACACAGACACTGCACGCGTGTACACCACTGATGTCCCTAGCAAACACACCCCACATCCACATCACATTGGATTAGCCCAAGTCCAGCATGTAGGACTTGGAAGCAGCAACGCCACGTCAAGGCCCCAATGATGTTGCTGTCCATTCATACACCTTTCACACGTCATTCATACAGCCGTGGGGTTAACTTCACCACCACGGCCGAGGGTGACACCCCTTACTGGCAGGAGTGCCACCCCCTCACATTCACACACCATTCACACTGCACCGTGTGCAGTATCCAAAATTAAACAAAAATAGCTCTTAACCAGAGCATAATATTAAACAAAAATAACTCTTAACCAGAGCATAATATTAAACAAAAATAAAATTAATGGGCCTGGCGGGGGCTCCGCCTGGTGCCACGGGTCCTGCCCCTCACTTGCCTGGGGGCAGCCACAGATGGGGGGGGGGCAGGTTGAGGAGGAGCATCCCCACGTCCCTCCCTGGCTGCCTGCATGCCCTCCAGGGCAACCGCTATGCGGGTCTGCACAGCAGTCTGCTCCTCGACAGCAAGGCGCAGGGCATGAACCTCCCCCACAAGTTCAGAGGTGTTTGCTGGTCAGCGTTGCTGCGCTGTTGACAGCAAGATCCTGGATGGCATCCGTAATGTGTCCCGAGGATGCCAGGCTGTCGGCCAGGCGCCTCATCTCCTCCACGACCTTGGCCAGGTGCTGATTTTGCTGGTCCTGCTGTCTGACCAGCTGTTCCGGCAGGACCTTGGATAACCCCTGGTCTTGCACGTTGCCTTGCGGGGAGTGGCAGGGGACCTGGCATAAGGGGAGGATGTTGAGGGGCCGGAGATGAGGGGGGGAAAGAGAGGGACTGGAGAGGTTGGAGGGGGACACTGAGGGGTTCCCTAAAGGTGGAGGGATAGCCTGGGCTGGTCCGGGCAACCCATCATCCTCCTCCACAACAACAATCATGTCCTGGTCTACCACACCCTCCTCAACCACCTCCTCCGTTGAGGTGTGCCCACTTCCCTCCAAGTCCTGTTCCAGGGGGGCAGCCAGAGGGACTGGATCTTCGGGGGATGGATCCTGATGGGCCCTGGCATCAACAGATGGCCCCGCTCCCTCCTGCACATCTGTGGATGACACAAAAGATGCCCATGTTGGTGGACCCACACACTTGGCACATGTTCCCTTCCACCCCCATACATGTACACAACAGATAGAATATAAAACACACTTACCTGTCCTCACGGCTGGCTTCTGGGACTCATAGCCCCCAACTCCCTCAACCTGCTCCGTCTGCAGGCAGCGGGCAACCACCTTCTCCTCCTCAGTCAGGCGGACAGGGCAGGGTGGGCCCCCTCCAGTGCCCCTGGCATGCCGAGCTATGGAAGCCAGCTTGCCCTTCACATGACGCCGCAGGTCATTCATTTTCTTCTGAATGTCCTGCGGTGTCCGGACCTCATGAGAGAGGGCATTGACCTGGCAAGCCACTTTCATAAGTATTTGGTCCCTCCGGGACTTGCTGGTCCGGGCACTGTCAGCACCATGGAGCCGCGAGTCATACTTCTCCATGGCCCTCACGACAATGGTCCTCTCCTCTGGGGAGAAATTCTTCTTCCTCCTCTCCTTAACAGCACGTGTCGTCATCTTGTCCAGCACTTTGTCAGTCACTATCCAAAAAATGGGAGACGTTTGCGCTGCACGGGCGCATGTGTGGGCGCATTATATACCCTGCGCCAGCGCATCGTAGGGAGGCTTTGCGCATGCGCAGAAGGCATCCACGTCACGGCGCGGGTCATCCACGTCATGGCGCGGGTCATCCACGTCACGGCGCATGCTCCGTTCGTCCCAGCCTGCATTTGCATGGGGTCACGCTTCATTACAATGCAACACGCCCACTTCCCTCCTACTTTGGAGTTGCGCCGGATTACGCCAATGTTTTTACGCGACGCAGGCGCATATTGGAGCGCATTTACTTAGGGAATACGGTACTTGCCACTCCGTGTTACGTCGGCGTAGTGCATCTGAGATGCGCAACGCCTGCATAATTAGGCGCGCATCTACGAGAATCTGGCCCTATATGGCTAAGAGGCAGAATGATACAGTCAGTGACATCTTCAGGGAAGAAATTTGTTTGCAAAGTACTTGCAAACAAGCTTCCATTCTTCACCATGATTACCTGTCATTTTGAGCAAATGACCAGAAACTACACTGATTGTAAAATCCCTGTTTTTTATTGAACTCAGTGAGCTGAGATTTACATTCACACACACACACAAGCCACAAGTTAATGAGGTTGATTTAATCAAGGAATTGAGATTCTTCACTCAAAAAATGTGTGAATATTCATTTTAATTATCCAATCATGTAAAATGAAAATGCCTATTCCCTTTAAATACCCAATAATGTGCAGATGCTTTTTAAATGATTGAATTGTAAGTTCCCACAAGCAGGCCCTCTCTAACACTTTTGTATTGAATTGTATCGTTTTCCTTTATTTTGTAAAGCACTGCACAAATGGTTGGCATTATATACAGTAAATCCTGTATTATACTAATAATTATTATTGGATAACTGAAAGAAACATTCACATTAAGCCAAGGTTCTCAACTCTTTCAATAAACTAGCCCAAATTTGTCAGAAAAAAATACTCATCAAGCTTTTAATGAGAGACAGTATGTCTGATAGGGCAGTAATTGTGCTTTGCGTCCCTTTTAACTAACTGACTGTGTACTGGGAATACTACGTCATATACTAAAACATGTGTTTGTAAAACAAAGATTGTGTCTAAAACAACAGATACAAAACAGTTTAACCGCTTGCTGCCCGCCGCACGCAGATATACGTCTGCAGCATGGCACGGGCAGGCAAAAATACATACCTGTATGTCCCCTTAAAGAAGCGGTTGTTGCGGACGTGCATGCGCGGCTGCCACGATCTCCGTCCCACAGACTCGATCGCCGCGGCCCGCGAGGCATACCCGCAATCGTCTTACGAGGAAATAGAACAGGGAGATGTTAGTGTAAACACAACATCTCCCAGGTCTGCCTAGTGACACTGTCACTGATCGTGTTCGCTGTCATCGAGAACACGATCAGTGACGTGTCACAGCAAGCCACGCCCCCCTACAGTAAGAATCGCTCCTTAGGGAACGCTTAACCCCTACAGCGTCACCTAGTGGTTAACCTCTTCACTGCCAGTGTCATTTTCACAGTAACCAGTGCATTTTTATAGCACTGATCGCTGTAAAAATTACAATGGTCCCAAAGATGTGTCAAAAGTGTCTGATATGTCCGCCATAATGTCGCAGTCACGATAAAAATCGCAGATTGCTGCCATTACTAGTAAAAAATAAATAAAAAAAACATAATTCTGTCCCCTATTTTGTAGGCGATATAACTTTTGCGAAAAAATATTAATAAAAATGCTATAAAACTATCCCCTAGTTTGTAGACGACATAACTTTTGCGCAAACCAATCAATAAACGCTCATTGGGATTTTTTTTTACCTAAATTATGTAGAAGAATATGTATCGGCCTTAACTGAGGGAAAAAAAATGTTTTATATCTTTTCGGGGATATTTTTTATCGCAAAAAGTAAAAAATTGTTGTGATACATGAGTATGAATTGTTGAACCTATTTTAACCACTTAAGGACCGCCGCATGTACATTTACGTCGGCAGAATGGCACCGACAGGCACATCAACGTATATATACGTTGGTGCCTTGGGGGGGATCGGGGGTCCGATCGGACCCCCCCCCCGTACATGCGGCGGTCCGCGCGGCTGCAGGAGCGATCCGACAAGTGGGGGCGGCTATCCGTTTTCATCCGCCCCCTCCGGATCGCTCCCAGCCAATGCGCGCGCCCGCCTGACCTGTCACTTCCTCCTCCTGTGTAAACACAGGAAGGAGGAAGCGACGTGATCTCTCCCTCGGCGTTTGTTTCAAGCGCCGCTGAGGAGAGATCACTACAGAACAAGTAAGTCCTGCACCAAACAGCACACTGACGCACACATTTAACCCCCGCGATCGCCCCCCCCCCCCTCCCCCCTGTCACAGTGTCACTGAATGCAGTAATCATGTATGATTACTGTATTTAGTGTCAGTGTGACAGACAGTGTGACAGTCAGACAGTCAGTAGTGTCAGGGTAGCCCCCCCCACCCCCCCCCCCAATAAAGTTTTAACCCCTTGATCACTGCCCTAGTTAACCCTTTCACTCCCTATTGCCAGCGTCACTAAGCGATCATTTTTCTGATCGCTGTATTAGTGTCGCTGTTCCCGCTAGGTAGCTATTTTTTTTTTAATGCGATTTTTTTTTTTACTAAAGACATGTGGCTAAATAAATTTTGGCCTAAATGTTTGACTAAAATTTAGTTTATTGGTTTTTTATTATAACAAAAAGTAAAAAATATTGATTTTTTTTCAAAAATGTCGCTCTATTTTTGTATATAGCGCAAAAAATAAAAATCGCAGAGGCGATCAAATACCACCAAAAGAAAGCTCTATTTGTGGGAAAAAAAGGACGCGAATTTTGTTTGGGAGCCACGTCGCACGACCGCGCAATTGTCTGTTAAAGCGACGCAGTGCCGAATCGCAAAAACCCCTTGGGTCATTTGCCAGCGTATTGGTCCGGGTCTTAAGTGGTTAAATGTGAATATTTTTGTATGTTCATCGACAATGCAATGTAAATTATATTTATGTCTTAAAAAATTCAATAAAAATAAATTAAACACGCAAAAAGTAAAAAATATTGATTTTTTTTTCAAAATTATCGCTCTATTTTTGTTTATAGCGCAAAAAAGAAAAACCGCAGAGGTGATAAAATACCACCAAAAGAAAGCTCTATTTGTGGGAGATAAAGGACGACATCGCAATTGTCAGTTAAAGCGACGCAGTGCTGAATCGCAAAAAGTTGCCTGGTCATTTAGCAACAAAATGGTCCGGGGCTTAAAGGGACACTAAAGTCAGGGCTTTTGTTTAAAAAAAATAACAAACATGTTATACTTACCTCCACTGTGCAGTTCGTTTTGCACAGAGTGGCCCGGAAAGCTGTCTTCTGGGGTCCCTCGGCGGCTGTCTGGGCTCCTCCTCGCAAAAGCTTTCCCTCTTCATGCGAGGGCGCTCGCATGGAGGAAAGCTTTTGCGAGCGCGCTCCCGTGATACAGCGGCGGCCATAGCCGCCGACTGTATCACTCGGCTCCGCCCCCGGCGCGCCGCGTCATCCGCTCTGATTGACAGCAGCGCTAGCCAATGGCTGCGCTGCTATCAATCCGCCCAGCCTAGCCAATCAACGGCCAGGCTGGGAACCGAAGAGGACGACGTGGACGCGCCCGGGAGATTCGAACGGTCAGGTAAGTACAACGGGGGCTCGGGGGGGGCCGGTGCTGTGAGATGTTTTTTTACCTTAATGCATAGGATGCATTAAGTTAAAAAAACGTGTACCTTTACAACCCCTTTAAGTGGTTAAAATGTATATACTATCAAATAAATTGACCTAAAACCTATATTATACAAAAATATTGGGACCCCTGCATTTCTGTCAGATAATGCAACACTTCGCCCAGAAAATTGATGCAATTACAAATGTTTAGGCATTGTCGTGTTTATTTCTTTTGTTTGTACTGGTATGACACAAAAACGGAAGACATAAAAAGCCAAATCTGACAATTTTTTAGGCAAACATTCAAAAATGGACTGGACAAAATTATTGTCACCTTCTCAAAATTGTTAAAAATAATTGCATTCCAAGTTTGTGATGCTTCTTTAATTTGTAATTAAACTCTCAATTATCAGGTGATGACAATAGAGAAATCATACCGGCGACTGGTTAAAATGGTGAAAAATGTACTCAGCCTTTCCGTTGTTTGTCACACAGAGCATGGAGAACAGAAAGAGCAACAAAGTATTGTCTGAGGATTAGAGAACAAAAATGGAGGAAAAGCATGGACAATCTCAAGGTTACAAGCAGGGCCGTCTTAATAGCATCATGGGCCCCTGGGCAAGGTAATGTGCTGTAGGCATGTGCATTTCGTTTCGTTCCGAATCGAAATTCGGACGAATTTTCTATTATTCGGACATTCGGATGCATACGAATTTCCGAATTGCTATAATAACGAAAAATTTCGACCGTTTTCCGAATTCGTTCATTTTCGACCGAATTTCGAAAAAAAAAAAAAAAAAGTCGAAATCGAATTTTTTTTTTCGAATTCCGAATCGAATACCCGCGGACTAAATTCGATCGGAATTCGAAAAAAAAAAAAAAAAAAAAAAAAAAAAAAAAAAATTTTCGAATTTAATTCGAAAAAAATTCTATTAGAAAAGAGACTATTTGTTTTCTAATCTGGTTGAAATATTTCCGATTTCGACCGATTTTTTCGAAATTCGGTCGAAAACGAACGAATTCGAAAAACGGTCGAAATATTTTCGATTTCGACCGTATTTTTCGAAATTCGGTCGAAAACGAACGAATTCCGAAAACGAATTCAACACATGTAACGAACCTAACTTAACGAAATTTATTAAATGACGAATTGAAACGAAACGAAACGAAACGAATTTTTCACTTTTGCACATGCCTAATGTGCTGGGGCCCCTACAATAAACAGACATCAAGTAGGTAGGAGGCAGCCTGCCTCTCCTGTGTATTTATCACTCTCAGTGCTATCATGGGGACCCAAATTTCGGCCAAGCACCAGCTGCTTTGGGGAAAGTGCAGGGGCCCCCCATGCAGCTGGGGTCCCTGGGCGGTGCCCAGGTGTGCCCTCTCATTAAGACAGCCCTGGTTACAAGTCCGTTTCCAGAGATCTTTATCTTCATGTGTCCACTGTGTGCAACGTTGTCAAGAAGTTTACAGCTCATGGCACTATAGCTAATCTCCCTGGATGTGGATGAAGGAGAAACATTGATCGAAGCTTGCAACAAAGGATTGTTGGAATGGTGGATAAAGAAGCATCAACTTCCAGACAAATTCAAGCTGATCTTCAGGCACAGGGTACAACTGTGTCAGCTCGCACTATACATCACCATCTGAATGAAAAGGGATCCTATGGTAGGAGACCCAGGAGGACCCCACTGCTGACACAGAAACATAAATAAGCCAGATTGGAGTTTACCAAAACTCACCCGAGGAAACAAAAATCCTATTGGGAGAATGTGCTGTGGACTTGACAGACAAAATTACAGCTTTTTTGTATAGCCCATCATTCTACTGTTTTCAAAAAAGAAATAAGGCTTTTAAAGAAAAGAATACAGTCCCTATAGTAAAACATGGTGAAGGTTCACTGATGTTTTAGGGTTGCTTCAGGCACTGGATGTCTTGATCGTGTGCATGGCATTATGAAATCTGAAGACTACCAAAGAATTCTGAGGTGCAAATTAGGGTCCAGTGTCAGAAAGTTGGGTCTCTGTCAGAGATTATGGGTCTTACAGCAAGACAATGACCCATAGCATACATCAAAAAGCACCCAAAAATGGTTTAAGACAATGCGCCGGAGCATAATGAACTGACCAACAATGAGTTCAGTGGTAGGGAAAGAGAGCCCTTCCAATCTGAGAGACCTAGAGCAGTCTGCGAAAGAAGAGTGGTCCAAAATTTCAGTAGAGAGGTGTAAAAAACTAATTGATGGCTACAGGTAGCCCTTGATTTTAGTAATTTTCTCCAAGGTGTGTGCTACCAAATATTAAATTGAGTGTGCCAATAATTTTGTGCAGTCCATATTTGGAGTTTTGCATGGAATGTGTCAGATGTAGCTTTTTGTTTCTCCATTTTTTGTGTCATACCAATAAAAAAAACAAAAGAAATAAACATGAGAATGCCTTAACATTTGTAATTGCAATTTTCTGGGCAGAGTGGTGCATTAACCACTTGCTTATTGGGCACATATACCCCCCTCCTGCCCAAGTGAAATTTCAGCTTCCGGCACTGACAATTGCGCGTTGTGCAACGTTGCTCCCAAACAAAATTGACGTTCTTTTTTTCCCCACAAGTAGAGCTTTCTTTTGGTGGTACTTGATCGCCTGTGCGGTTATTATTTTTTGCGCTATAAACAAAAAAGAGCGACAATTTTGAAAAAAAATACAATATTTTTTACTTTTTGCTATAATAAATATCCCAATTTAAAAAAAAACACATTTTTTTTCTCAGTTTAGGGCTATACGTATTCTTCTACATATTCTTGGTAAAAAAAAAAAATTGCAATAAGCGACTGGTTTGCGCAAAAGCTATAGCGCTTACAAAATAGGGGACAGAATTATTATTTTTTATTATTTTTTTTTTACTAGAAATGGCGGCGATCTGCGATTTTTATTGGTACTGCAACGTTATGGCGGACACATCGGACACTTTTGACACATGTTTGGCGCCATTCACATTTATACTGCGATCAGTGCTATAAATATGCACTAATTACTGTATAAATGTGACTGGCATTGAAGGGGTTAAAACTAGGGGGTGAGGAAGGGGTTAAATGTGTATCCTAGGTGTGTTCTAACTGTGGGGGGAGGGGGGTGACTGGGGGGGGTGACCGATCTGTGTACCTTGTACATAGGGACACAGATCACTGTCTCTGTGTAAAACGGTAATGAGAGATGATCTCATATGTTTACATATGAAATCATCTCTTATTCGCCGCACAGATCGCATCGCAAACGGCCACTCTGATTGGCCGTTCGCCGCGATCTGTGATTGGCTGTGTCCAAGGGACACGGCCAACACAGAGCTTCCCCGCAGCGCGCTCTGGAGCATGCGCTGGGAACGCCCAGAGGGGTGGCCATCAAAAGACGGCGGCTTGGATATTCAGACCCGCGCTGTAGCCGTCATTTGGCTATAGCGCGGGTCTGAAGTGGTTAACTGACAGGAATGCAGGGGTTATCGAGAAGGTCAAGATGACCCTTTCTATCCTGTGGCTCCTACAGGCCGCGTACACACGACCAAATCTGTCTGCTGGAAACGGTCTGCCAGACCGTCCCAGCAGACAGATTCGATCGTGTGTACGGGCGAGCAGACGGATTTGGCCAGCCGACAGATTTGAAAGCATGCTTTTAAATCTGTCGGCTGGGAACCCGTCCGCCCGACATGTCTGCTGGTTAGTACGCTAACCAGCAGACATGTCTTCTCGCACACGCGTCGAATGGATTTACTTCCTGGTGCGGTGACGTGGCGGCGTCAACGTCACCGCCACATCACCGCGCCGTCTGCCGGCGGGGATTTTGGTTTGATCGTGCTTACACGATCAAACCAATATGTCCCCAGCAGACAGATTTGTTCAAATCGGTCTGCCCGACCGATTTGAACAAATCTGTCTGCTCGTGTGTATGGGGCCACAGAGGTAGCGCTACAAGAACATGGTGACAGATGGCAGCATACTGTCAGGGACTTACCTCCTCCATGCAGCCTTCCTCCTCCATGTCCCTGGATCACCGCCACGCGTCCCGCGCTCGTGCATGCGCTCCAACGGCGCGCGCGCGTGCACGGGGGGTGCACGCGCGTGCACGTGAATGGGTCTGGCGCCAAACGGACACTTTAAATCCTGTGTTTGTTTGCAGCTCATTGCTGCCTGATCTGCAGTTTATGCCTGATCCCTACCTGAGACCTGTACTCTGATTACCTGCCTGGAATACCCGTTTGAACTCTGACTTTGGCTTGCCTGACCATCCGTACCTCTCCAACCCTCTGACCCGGCTCCTGTTTGACCATCCGCCTGATTGTACTCTCGTTGCCAGACCTACCTGCTTGCTTCACCGACTACTCTTCAGCTATCTGCCTGTATACCTTCTGCTTACCTGTTATGACCCGGCTTGTCTGACCCTGCTGCTCCAGTTGATGTCCATTCCACCAATTTACCTTCCCAGCTTGTGCCGCAGTAGTCGCAGCTTCCGTGCAGGTCGCTGATCCTACCTCCGCTTCAGCGTCTTCAGCATCTCCTACGTCTTCACATCAGAGGTATTCGCCCATCTGCTTCTACTCTACATCACCCCGGCACTCCTACGCCCCTGTGCTCCGAGTCCGCTGTTCCCACTTCAGTGGCTCGCGAACCAGGGTAGTAAGAGAGGCTACCCTGCATCAGACTCTGGTATCCAGGTACGTAACAGTATCAGGCAGCCATGACAGAGTCTGCAGGAGTGGCCCCAGCAATGGAGGAGATATGCAAGCATTTAGCATCCCTCACCCAAGCCGTTAAAAACCTGCAAGATGGCTACCTGAGATTGGAAGGACAGGTCTAGAACCTTGCCGTCCCTGAAAACGCCTCAACATCCGCTACTAGGTCTACATCAACCGCTGCTGCTCCATCTGTGGTAATGCTACCACCCGAACCCAGGGTTCCTATGCCCGAACGATTCACGGGGGATCGTTCTAAATTCCGGGACTTCCGTAATGCCTGCCAATTATATTTTGCTCTGCAACCCCGCACATTCTCACTTGAGGCCACGAAGGTGGGGTTTGTTGTCTCATTACTTCAAGGGGAACCCCAAAAATGGGCACATCGGTTACTAGAGGAGAATGGCCCTCCGACACAGACTTTGCTAAACTTCTTCCAGGCCATGGCCCAACTTTATGACGACCCCCAGAGGACTGCCACAGCTGAAACCGCTCTACTTGCACTCCAACAGGGCCGTCGAGCGGTTGAGGATTATGTAACCGATTTTCGTAGATGGAGTGCAGACACCCAATGGAACAGTGCAGCTCTGTGCCACCAATTCCGCTTAGGCTTATCAGAATCCTTGAAGGATGAACTAGCCCGCATTGGGGTGCCTGAAACCCTAGAAGATCTAATCACTAAGGCTGTGCAAATTGATCGACGACTAAGGGAACGCCGGGCAGAGCGTTCTTCCCAACAAGGCCACCCAATATGGGTCACTGCTCGGGCCCCCTTGCCTGCTTCTCGTTTCCAACCATCTTCTTCTCCGAGTTCTGCTGATCCATCTATGGACACTCCCGAACCAATGCAATTAGGAGTGATGCGACCATCCCTGACCCCGGAAGAACGCACACGTCGTCGTCAGTTGAACCTGTGTCTCTACTGTGGCGAGGCCGGCCACTACGTGAATAATTGTCCTGTCAAGACACGTAAGTTCAGATCTTTCGCTCCTGTTAACGTCTCAGCCATCTCTACCAACACCACCCACCTTGTTCTCTCCCTTTCCTTACAGCTTCCGGAAAAGACGGTGTTGGTCAACGCTATCGTTGATTCGGGCGCATGCAGCTGTTTTATTGATGCCTCCTTTGTTAATCTTCATAGCATTCCTTTACGTAGAAAAGACTTTAAACTTTCCGTTTTCTTGGCTGACGGCTCACACATCAAGTCTGGTCAGGTAACTCAAGAGACGCTTCCACTACCTGCTATTTCTTCTTTCCAACACAAGGAACTGTTAAATTTGGACGTTATTTCATCCCCTTTGTTTCCAATAATTTTAGACCTACCTTGGCTCCGGGCACACAACCCCCAAATTGATTGGACATCTGGAAGAATCACCTTCCCTTCGTACTACTGTCAGGAACACTGTCTGCCCAGACCGTCTAACCCGTCTCCTACCCTGATGTGTTTGAACGCTGATCCCAACCTGCTTCAGTCCGTCCCAAAACCATATCATGGATTCCTTGACATGTTTAGCAAGAAAGGAGCTGATTCTCTGCCACCTCATTGGCCATATGACTGTCCGATTGAACTCTTTCCTGGAGCTGAAATACCCTTTGGGCAAATTTTCCCACTTTCTGAGAAGGAACAGCACGCATTAAAAGTCTATATTGACGAGAATTTGGCCAAGGGATTCATCCGCCCATCCACTTCGCCAGCAGGCGCCGGAATCTTCTTTGTCACAAAGAAGGACCAGACTCTCCGCCCCTGCGTTGACTATAGGGAATTAAACAACATCACGGTGAAGAATCGATACCCTCTGCCTCTAATACCCAAACTTTTTAAAAAATTATGATCGGCTATTATTTTCACTAAACTGGACCTGAGGGGAGCGTATAACTTGATACGCATCAGAGATGGTGATGAATGGAAAACAGCATTCCGCACCAGGTATGGACACTATGAATGTTTAGTAATGCCCTTTGGTTTATGTAATGCACCTGCTACATTTCAACACTTCGTCAACGACATATTTAGAGACTTCCTAGACATCTTCGTTATTGTTTATTTGGATGATATCCTGGTCTTTTCCTGTTCTCTAGAAGAGCACCGAGTGCATGTTTGCAAAGTCCTAAACCGTCTCCGTTCGCACCGCCTATACGCAAAAGCGGAAAAATGCGAGTTTGAACAATCAACTATCCAATTCTTAGGCCTAGTGATTTCCCCAGCTGGAATTGAAATGGATCCGAAAAAGGTATCCGCCATCCTGGACTGGCCAACACCCCTGGATAAGAAGGGGGTGCAACGCTTTATCGGATTCGCAAATTTCTATAGGAAATTCATTAAGCACTTCTCCACGATAGTGGCCCCGATCACCCAACTCACCAAACAAAATCTTTGTTTCCGATGGAATCAGGAAGCTCAAGAAGCCTTTGACACCCTGAAAGGGCTCTTCACATCCACTCCGATACTCTGTCATCCTAATCCAGCGCTACCTTTCACTCTTGAAGTAGATGCCTCCGAAGTAGCGGTAGGGGCCGTCATCTCCCAGCGTTCAGGAGACAAAGATCGAATGCACCCAGTGGGGTTCTTCTCCCGTAAACTCTCTCCTGCTGAAAGGAATTACGATGTAGGGGATCGAGAACTGTTAGCCATCAAGGCCGCTTTAGAGGAGTGGAGATACTTACTCGAAGGCACTGCTCACCCTGTATTGATCTACACAGATCACAAGAATCTGGAGTATTTAAGGACAGCAAAACGGTTAAAGCGGCGACAAGCCCGTTGGGCTCTTTTCTTTTCTCGTTTTTGTTTTCATATTACCTACCGACCTGGATCCAAGAATGTCAAACCAGATGCTTTATCTCGGATGCACGACAACCCTAAGGACACATCCGTTCCAGATACCATTCTTCCAGATGGCAACTTTCTACTTTTGCATACGGACCTGCTATCCGCGATCAGGGAAGCATCTTCCGAATCGTCCAAACCCCCCAACATCTCGCTAACTTCCAGAGATGGTCTATTCTGGAGATGAAGTCAAGTCTTTGTACCAGAGAATATCCGAGTGGAAGTTCTAAAACTTCTCCATGACCACCCGTTGGCGGGGCACTTTGGAGTCCACTTTCTGGTGGCCTAATCTAGAGGACTTTTGTAAAACTTATATCATTTCTTGTCCCATCTGCAATCGGAACAAAACATCCAGAAAACAAGCCTGGGGCCTATTAAAACCTCTACCTGTACCCAATAGACCTTGGGAAATGATTGCAATGGACTTCATTGTGGAACTTCCCTGCTCCGAAGGGTGTACAGCAATCTTTGTGATCGTAGATCGTTTTACCAAGATGGCTCACTTCCTCCCTTTAAAGAAGACACCTTCTGCTGTGGAAACTGCTTGTGTTTTCATTAAAGAGATCATCAGGCTACATGGAGTACCCTCCAATATTGTCTCCGGTTCTGGAAAGTCCTTTGTGAGAAGTTACAGATTAAACTTTCTCTGTCCTCAGCCTATCATCCCCAAACCAATGGGCAAACCGAAAGAACAAACCAAACCTTAGAACAATACAATAGATGCTTTACAACTTTTTCTCAAGATGATTGGGTCTCGCTGCTACCTCTAGCAGAATTTGCATATAACAATGCCAAACATTCAGCCACGGGGCAATCCCCTTTCTTCTCTAATTATGGTTTTAATTTAACATTTTTGCCAGATTTCTTTTCAGAATCAACAGTCCCAGCAGTTCAAGATATCTTGGAGTTTCTTCAACATAACAACCAGATACTACGCGAAGCAATAACCAAGGCTCAAGCTGATGGCAAAAGATTCTTCGACAAAGGGTGAAGGGGGAGTTGGATCTCAAACCAGATGACCAGGTATTGTTGTCCACGAATAACTTAAGACTACCTTGCCCATCTAAGAAGTTGGTACCTAAGTTTTTGGGACCCTTCCCGGTTAAGAGAAAGATTAATTTAGCTTCATATGAACTGTCTCTACCTAACTCCCTGAAGATACATCCTGTATTTCATGTTTCTTTACTCAAACCTGCAGTTCCTGATCCCTTCCCTAACAGAGGATCCAAGCCTCCTGAACCTGTCCAGATCGATGGCTGTGAAGAGTACGTAGTGGAAGCCATATTGGACTGCAGGAAGCGACAAGGACAAAACCAGTTTCTGGTCAAATGGAAGGGGTATGGTCCAGAGGATAATTCTTGGGAGCCTGAAGGTAACATTCATGCTAAAAGTTTGCTACGTGCCTTTTTCCTCGCTTACCCTGACAAGGTAGCCCGACTAGGCATCCGGAGGCTGCCCCTTGGGGGGGGGCAATGTCAGGGACTTACCTCCTCCATGCAGCCTTCCTCCTCCATGTCCCTGGATCATCGCCGCGCGTCCCACGCTCGTGCAAGCGCTCCAACGGCGCGTGGGGGCATGCGCGGGAGCGCGCGCGTGCACGTGAACGGGTCTGGCGCCAAACGGACACTTTAAAACCTGTGTTTGTTTGCAGCTCATGGCTGCCTGATCTGCAGTTTATGCCTGATCCCTACCTGAGACCTGTACTCTGATTACCTGCCTGGAATACCCGTTTGAACTCTGACTTTGGCTTGCCTGACCATCCGTACCTCTCCAACCCTCTGACCCGGCTCCTGTTTGACCATCCGCCTGATTGAACTCTCGTTGCCATACCTACCTGCTTGCTTCACCGACTACTCTTCAGCTATCTGCCTGTATACCTTCTGCTTACCTGTTATGACCCAGCTTGTCTGACCCTGCTGCTCCAGTTGATGTCCATTCCACCAATTTACCTTCCCAGCTTGTGCCGCAGTAGTCGCAGCTTCCGTGCGCGTCGCTGACCCTACCTCCGCTTCAGCGTCTTCAGCATCTCCTACGTCTTCACATCAGAGGTATTCGCCCATCTGCTTCTACTCTACATCACCCCGGCACTCCTACCCCCCTGTGCTTCGAGTCCGCTGTTCCCACTTCAGTGGCTCGCGAACCAGGCTAGTAAGTGAGGCTACCCTGCATCAGACTCTGGTATCCAGGTACGTAACACATACAGAAGCATGTCAATGGCCAAAATATGCCTTTATTAGTAACTTCAGTATACAAGTAAAATCACGCGTCAAACTTAATAACATTAATAAATTAATGAATTAATCATTATAAAAGTAACAGTAGGCCTACTGCCAGCAACTAAGAAAGCAGGCCTGGAAGTGAACAGTAGACGACTGAAATTGCAGAAATTGTATTGACCTAAAGGCTCATTTAGGAAGTTTTCTAATAACAGATAATGATATACAGGAAGAACTGCAAACTAAAATAGCTGCAGCATATCTCTGCTACTTTGCAGTAGCTAATAAATTACAATCAAAATCCATACCCAGAAAATCCAAGAGCACTATATTTAGATAGTTAATTAAGCCAACAGTAGCCTACTCAGCAGAAAGATACGAAAAATACGAAAAAAGGAAGACATTAAACTTGGAACCTGAAAGGAAAAGATTTTATAAATAAATTTACAGCCCCAAGCGGGAAAACAGAGAAATAATGAGGAACTCGGGGCAATGTACACAGATCTGGACATTGTCACTAAAAATAAAGCAAAGAGATAAGGTTGCTTGGGACATATGCTAAAAATAAATGAAACCAGAACATGTTTTCTAGTGGTCAATAGGGTGAAGAAGACAAAGAAAATCTTCCTATTCAATGAATGCAGGAAAAAGTAGAAGATTTAACAATTCTGAGTGAGAATCTGCATTTCTCCTGCCTTAGGGAGCTTCACACCTATGCAGGTGCGACAGTACACGCGTGTTTTTGCATGATTTTGCGCGTCCATTCATTTAATCCAGCTGTCCTATATGCTGTCCTATATGCAAGTAAACACACAAAAGCTCTGCATGACCCCCTTTTTTTTCAAATCACACTCCACCTAAACACATAGAGGTTGATTTACTAAAACTGGAGGGTGTGAAATCTGGTGCAGCTCTACATAGATACCAATCAGATTCCAGGTTTTAGTGTCAAACCCTAATTTAATAGAAGGCAAAGTTAGAAGCTAATTGGCTACTTGCACAGCTGCACCAGATTTTGCAATCTCCAGTGTTATTAAATCAACCCCATGGTGCTTTGTTACCGTGCATTTTATTGCACCTTAAAACAAGCATGTTAGGAACTACACACCTGCAAATAAGGATGCCTGTTTTTGTGCATTGTGAAAATGTTTAGGTGGGTGGGCTCCATGCCCTGCTAGAAATTTTTTGGAGGGTGAACCGCCACTTTAATTTGCAACAATAAATCATGTACAGTAATTTCATTTTTGTATTGATCTTGTTCCTATAAAGGTATATGCAACGTATACAAGAATACAAAATGTGCTTGTTTTTTAAATGGCAGTCTTCTTGTTTTCTTTGTTCCTTCTTCCCTTCCCCTAACTTCTGGGATTTATCCCCTAATCTTGGCCCTTCACCATCCAACTTTCACACCCAGGATCCTCCCTACATTTTCCAAGAGCCAGCCCCTCTTCTCATGTGTCCTCTGGAATGTCTGCTCTCTCTTCTGTCTATTACCATTTTTCCCCAACTCCTTCAACCTACTTGCTGTTACTAAAACCTAGCTACAGAAATCTAAATCTACCTCTTCAGCTGCCCTCTCCTATGGTTGCCTCCAATGGACTCAATCACTCAGATCCAGTGAACGAAAGAAAGGTGGAGTTGAAATCCTTCTTCACAAAGCATTTTTCAGGTCCTTCCTTCACTTCCCTCTCCTCTTTTGAAGCGCACTGGTTTTGCATCTTTTCTCTTGGTTTTCTGAGGATTGCTGTGATTTATTGGCCTCCTGGACCAGTATCAGGCTCCATGCACACTGAAGCTGATAAACTGCAGTTTATTGGCATTTTGGCTTTTTTTTAAAGCCCATAAACTGAACCCTATGTTAGCCTATGTACCCATGCACACCTGGGCATTTTTTAGTGTTAATGAGCTTTGGAGTTTATTGGCTTTTTTCTGAACGCCCGAAATTTGCGTTCAAAGTGCTATTTTTCGGTGGGAAAAAAATCTACACTGAAAAACGCTAATTAAAGCTATTGCAAAAACGCTAAAAAACGTTGAAAGGCTCCCTGCAAAGCTACTGGTGTTTTTTTTATAGCTTTTATCAGCTTCAGTGTGCATGGAGCCTCAAGCTTTCTTAAAGACCTCTCTGCCTGGCTACCTTTCTTTCCCTCTTTTAAAATCCCTACTATCATTCTTGGTGACTTTAGCATCTCTGTTAATGTTAACACTCAATCTACCCACCAACTTCACAGCCCAACCTCTTTTTTTTACCTAAAGTTGAAGACATTTTGTTTTACTCACTCTGATGGCAACACTATTGACCTTGTATTCTCTCACCTCTGCACTCCTTGTAACCTCTTCAACACTACATATCCTTTTTCTGATCACAATCTTATGAGTCTCATCTTTCCTGGACACACTTGCATGGCTCATTACACACAGAATAAGGCCTCAGTCACTACAACCTTGGCACACAAATGACATAACTGCACTCTAAAATGACTGTGGCATAAAACTAAATCCCTGCAAGACTTCACCCTGCATAAGTTTTCTGACATTATTTAAAATTTCGGGTTCAGCACTGCAAAAATGACCTATTTCATCACTCTCATTACCACCCTCTCACCCACTCTTTGTCAACTCCTTTACAACTTTAACTTTCTACTTTGCCCTCCACCCATTAACTTATTTAATGTCCAGGATATTGCTAAATATTTCCAAAAAAAATAGATTGAAGCAATTTGTCATAAGATCTCCACTATAGAAAATAGAAAACAGTGCAGCGCAAACCCCCAAAAAAAAATAACAAAGGTGAACAGGTACAAAACAAGTCCACAAAAAGTCCTAAGGTAGAAAAAAGTTCCAACGTTCCTTTAGGAGTCTTCACCACGTGAGAAATAAGACACCAAACTTAAAACGTGTCCCTCCACCAGTGCAGTTGGGTACTCTTACCTTAGCACAAGACCACAGAATTACCAAATGGTCACAAGAGCATTAATGAACCAGGGAGCAGGTGATGTTTCAAATCCTCAAGTAAACGGCCACAGCATATGGACAGGAACAAGGGGAAAAGAATAACAATCTAAGAGCCTCCGCTGGATTCAATCTCTTTAATTCAATTAAAACAGTGTACAGGCTACTCACATTTAGCCGATTCAAACGAGCATGTAAACAATACTGGTCATCACAGAGTTCTTAGAAGATGCAACACCGAGCGACGTGTAGTAGGCTCCTGACCCCGTCCACTGTCCAGATATCTCCCCCACTTAACCTCACTGGCAGTATGATTATTTCAGATTTTAGGTACTGAAAGCAGTACCATTATTTTGGATGGATATTTGGTGTGTTACATTGTAGGCCTGTGATTCTTAGTAATAACTCACTTAAATCTGTCCAAACAAAGTCTAGTAGACATCTCGGGTATGATAAAGTTTGAAACACAAAATCATAAATTATAATATAATAAATAATAACAAATAATAATTTAATAATAATAATACTTTTAATTCAATGCATTTTAGTAAATAATATAATCAAAAACACTGGCATTTTTTTGGTTAAACAAGGGTGCAATATTAGTAGTCACAATTGGGACAATAGAAACAGGTTTCTTTTTGGATTTTCCTTCCGGTGTCGTCGCGCTTAGAGCAGCAAACCACACACATCCTTGTGGGTGCTGTCTTTTTTTCAGCTGGTGGAATGTGGTCCATAAAGTGACGACCAGTCAGGCGTGCCGGGTTCACAACGCCAGCAGCCTGAAGTCCAGATCTGTTTAAAGCCGTTGGTGTCTGTTGCTTCAGAACTATGAGTTTGGCAACCTTCCAAACAATGTCCACATGAACCATAGGTCTGTCACTCCTTTTTTCAGCAGAATGAATGCATTCCACAGGCACTGTTCAAGAAGATGCCTGAAGATTTTTTTATATTTTTTTGTTGCTTCCTTATGGCTGGATAAAAGGTCATGGCCTGGTCAGCTCTGTCCACACCTCTCATGGTATTGTTGTGATCCAACACGACCTGTGGCTTCATTATATCTTTTCCACCTTTTGTGTGTACCATGACAGTAGAGGTGTTGTGAATTGTACTCATAAGGCACACGTCTTTTTTGTCACACCATCTCAGTGCCATCATTTTTCCTTTCTGCCACGCAACTATTTCTCCTGCCCTAAGCTTTTTATTGGCAAAGGTTGGCGGCATCCGTCTTGTTCAGAACAAGGAGTTCTGGAGACATGTAAAAATTGTCTGTGGTGACCAGAGCTTTTTTTCTCAGAAAATAGGTGCAGGAACTCAACCACGACCCCGTTCAGATTTCACAAACAGTAGAAGGGTCTTAAAGGGGCATTAAATACCAGGATTGCATTATATAGAGAGTGCAAAGTTCAGGGGGGTTACACACAGAGTGCAGAGCTGTCACTTGTAAACACAGAAACCAGACTTCTGTGTTTACAAGTGATTGTGGTGAGCAGGCACCAAAAGGCCTGAGCCAAAGGTGATGGAACTGAGTTCCCCCAAGTTCCCCCTGAAAAAATGCCCTGGTGGTGACACAGTAGCCCTGGTTCAGCAATGGCTCAATCAAATTAAGAACCAAAGCGATTGCCATTCCAAAACTGCTGAATCATTCGCTGAATTTGGTCCCTTTCCCAGTGTATAGGACCGAATTCCAGATGTACCCAGTGCTGGATTCACACAGCATAAATGACTTTACGCCAAATCGAGCTCGCTTTGATGCTATAAACTGTATCCAGCTAAGTCTACCTTTGTATGCCATTAGACTTTCGTCAATACTGATGTCTCTGTCTGGCACATAGGTCTGCTGGAAATTCTTCAGAATTAGTTGATAAATCTCCCAAATTTTTTTCAGTTTTGCAGCTGGATGAGAACTCTCATTAAAGTCTTCACTATTTGCAAAGTGCAAATATTTCATTATGAGCGAAAATTTGTATTGTCAAAAAAAGGAGTGGCCAGTAATTTGTTGGTTGTCCAGTACCATTTCTGCAGGGGTTTCCCCACCACTCCCTGAAGAATTATAAGGCCCAGAAACTTCCAAAAGTCCTCTCTGGTTACCGGTTCCCACTTTCTGCTCCTTGAAAACCGCTCCATAACAATTTTTGCAATAACCTCATCAGTCAAAAAGAGTTTGAGGTATGCCAAGGGGTTATCATCCTCAACATCCACTTTGATCCCAGGTGCTCCTGTAAATGGAAATCTTGGAGGCGATACCTGTTCCATACCGCAATCAATCGAGCACCAATTCCACACATCGCTGGGCACAGTCGCAGGATCATCGCTGAAATTGATTTCTGCATCTGATGACTAACTTCCCCACGAGTCGAAAACACTCAACTCCTCTGCAAGCAATTCTGTATTGCTGTCGCTGTTTTCCAGCAGGTCATATAGCGCTTTTGAGGTGGAGGCACGCTTTTTTGATGCCATGGTCGCTGTGCCGTTTACAGACACAAAGTACAGTAAAACTGCAGACAAGGGCACTGGAGAAAGCACTGGGGGGCAATCTAAGGTCACTTTATTTTATTTTGTATTGTAATCCAATAGGATTACATTGTATTAGTGTGTTTGTATTTTTTTACATTTGAATTTGCTGAAGGTTCCACCTCTCTGCACCACGACGCTTGCAGGGAAGGGAATCCAGGGCACACAATGTATCGGGTGGAAGACCTGGACCATCATACACTGCGGAAATACATTGCGGGATCCTGGGGACAAGGTAAGTAACCTCTTCCAGGATCCAGCGATGCAATCCCGAGTGTGGCTCGGAGTTACCAATAATGGCACTGAAATTCCACTCGAGCCACACCCGGGAATACCGCTAGGCTGGTTATCATACCAACTCTACCACCATATTATCACAGGGGAGGTTGCTAAACCTTTTTCTGCCACCCACCTAACCACTTGCTCCCCGAACCATGTTTGCTCACAATTTCTCTGTTCACCCTCCTCTGTTTCAATCTCCCTAACTCACACCTTCAATCTCTCACTCTCAATTTGTATTCTGCACCCCTCTAAAACATGCACTGATTATCAGCATACATAAAAAATCCCTTTCTGTGTTCCTCCATTCTGATAACCTATGGCCCCTTTAGTCACTCTTGTTTACCTCCAAACTTCTAGAACTCCTAGTCTACAACAATTTAAGCTTCCGCCCCCTTTCAGTCAGGCTTTGGCTCACAATGATTTATAGAAAAAACTGCTAAAACGAATGGCCATTACTCTCTATACATACTCTTAGATCAGGGGTGCCCAACCTTTTAAAGGGGCGAGGGCCACTTTATCAACTTGGTAATCGGTCGCGGGCCACAATGAGCACCAGTGGCATATGGGTTGTCAGCGCCCAGGGCAAGGCAAGTAATTTGAGCTCCCTAACCTGTGGACTTTTAGCACTCGCTGAGTCCCTTCACTTCCTACAATAGTACTGACCAGCCTGATTCCCAAACTGACCACTGCACTAACCTACCTGACCACTGCACTAACCTACCTACCTGATTTCTACACTGACCTACCTGACCCCTACACTGACCTATCTGATACCTACACTGACCACTACACTAACCTACCTACCTGATTCCTACACTGACCTACCTGACCACTACACTAACCTACCTACCTGATTCCTACACTGACCTACCTGACCACTACACTAACCTACCTGATTTCTACACTGACCTACCTGATACCTACACTGACCACTACGACGGCGTGTGCAAGCTACGTCGGCGGGGTGTAGCCTGTTTTTAGGCGCATGTTGGTTCGTGGGTCTGCCGCACGCACATTTGCACTTACGTCGGCGTAACATGCTATACATCGGCGTAAGTGCTTTGTGAATCTGGGCCATATTCTCTATCACTAATCCTTATTTCAAATTATCCATATATGTGTTCAGCATCAGCAAGCATAGACACCACCTGAATGCAGACCAACGCATTACCACATACAATCATTAGTCCAAACAGGGCCCTATGGTTTTTACTCAGTTTTATGTTCAGTGTTTTTTTTTTTTATTGATTTTTATATCATTTTTTTTCTATATGTATATAACTTTGTTTACAAATGAACTTTTAATACATGGCAAAGGATTCCTAGAGCACTATTGGTTAGCAAAACACACAGTATGGTATAGCTTCATCAATCTTCAGGGAGACTAGTGTATCTGATGCAAAATCAGTTACTGCAATGCGTCACTGCTTTAGTTCATTTACTGGAGTGTGTAAACTTCAGCCTGAGCTTCTGCTCTCTATAAACAATAGTAGCTTTTTTCAGCAGAAGGTAAGGAACCTAAAAAAAATATGTGCATAAAGCACTAGCTGCTACCTTTAACCACTTCCCTACTGGGCACTTAAACACCTTCCTGACCAGACCAATTTTCAGCTTTCAGGGCTCTCACACTTTGAATGACAATAACTCAGTCATGCAACACTATACCCAAATGAATTTTTTGTCCTTTTTTTCCCACAAATAGAGCTTTCTTTTGGTGGTATTTGATCACCTCTGGGTTTTTTATTTTTTGCGCTATTAATGAAAAAAGACCGAAAATTTTGAAAAAAAATGTTTTTTTCTTAGTTTCTGTGATAAAATTTTGCAAATTATTATTTTTTCTTCATAAATTTTGGCCACAATTTACACTGCTACATGTCTTTGATAAAAATAACCCTAAATTTTTGGAAATTATTTGGTCTGTGTGAAAGTTTTAGAGACTACAAGCTATAGTGCAAATCATAAAAAAATATCACATATGATCACACCTGATGTACTGAAGGCCTCTCTCATTTCTTGAGACCCCAACAAGCCAGGAAAGTACAAATGCCCACCAAATAACCCCTTTTTGGAAAGTAGACATTCCAAGGTATTTAGTAAGAGGCATGGTGAGTTATTTGAAGTTGTCATTTTTTCCCACAATACTTTTCAAAATTAAGATTTTTATTTTTTATTTAAAAAAATTCTCAAAATTGTCCTTGTAATAGCTTATTTCTCTCACATGGCATGTGCATACCACAAATTACACCCCAAAATAGATTCTGCTACTCCTCCTGAGTAAAACGATACCCCATGTGTGAGACTTTTTCACTGCCTGGCCACATACAGATGTCCAACATGCAGGGAGCGCCATCAGGCGTTTTAGGAGCATAAATTGCACATCTAACTAGTTGACTACCTATTACACTTTTGAAGGCCCTGGAACACCAGGACAATGGAATTACCCACAAAGTGACCCCATTTTGGAAAGCTAACACCCCAACGTATAATCTATGAGGCATAATGAGTCTTTTGAACGGTTCATTTTTTTCCAGAAGTTTTGGGAATATGTGGAAAAAAAATTAAAAAGGCATTTTTTTTACACAGAGTTGTCAATTGATAAGATATTTCCAACACATAGCATGAACATAGCAAAAATGACACCCCAAAATACATTCTGCTACTCCTCCTGAGTAAAACGATACCCCATCTGTGAGACTTTTTCACTGCCTGGCCACATACGGAGGCCCAACATGCAGGAAGCGCCATCAGGGGTTTTAGGAGCATAAATTGCACATCTAACTAGTTGACTACCTATTACATTTTTGAAGGCCCTGGAACACCAGGACAATGGAATTACCCACAAAGTGACCCCATTTTGGAAAGCTAACACCCCAACGTATAATCTATGAGGCATAATGAGTCTTTTGAACGGTTCATTTTTTTCCAGAAGTTTTGGGAATATGTGAAAAAAAAATGAAAACGCATTTTTTTTACACAAAGTTGTCAATTGATAAGATATTTCCAACACATAGCATGTACATAGCAAAAATGACACCCCAAAATACATTCTGCTACTCCTCCTGAGTAAAATGATACCCCATGTGTGAGACTTTTTCACTGCCTGGCCACATACAGATGCCCAACATGCAGGGAGCGCCATTAGGGGTTTTAGGAGCATAAATTGCACATCTAACTAGTTGACTACCTATTACACTTTTGAAGGCCCTGGAACACCAGGACAATGGAATTACCCACAAAGTGACCCCATTTTGGAAAGCTAACACCCCAACGTATAATCTATGAGGCATAATGAGTTTTTTGAACGGTTTCATTTTTTTTCAGAAGTTTTTGGAATATGTGGAAAAAAAATGAAAACGCATTTTTTTTACACAAAGTTGTCCATTGATAAGATATTTCCAACACATAGCATGTACATAGCAAAAATGACACCCCAAAATACATTCTGCTACTCCTCCTGAGGAAAACGATACCCCATGTGTGAGACTTCTACACAGCCTGACCACATACAGAGACCCAACATGCAAGGAACACGGTCCGGTGTTCCAGAGACACATAGCATGCACATACCAAGAATTACACCCCAAAATACATTATGCTGAGCAAAGCGTAAACAAAAGCTTACCTGTGGTAATAGTAGCGCAGTTCTACACAGCAGGATAGCACTGGTCCAGGCAGCAGGCAGGGACTTGGTCAGAAACGGCATACACAATTGTCCAGGCAGGGATACTGTCCCGTCAGGGTTAGTGCAGCTGGTCAGTTCATGCAACAGGCAGAGGCATAATGGCATAGGTCCTACAGGCAGCAGGCAGAAGGAGGGCCTCGTTCAGGACAGAATGGGGACAGGGGTAGAGGCTTCTCCCACCCAAATCTCTTTGAAGCCTCGGGCAACCAGACCCTAATCTAGGATGAGAAAACAAAAAAAAATTGTTTTCTTCATCTAGAAGAACTTTTCTGGAGCCCCTCACATATGTGAGACCCCTGTGTTAAATCCCACTAGTCCAGTAGCAGGGTACAAGATCAGTCTAAGAGGCAGGCAAATGGCATTGTCAAACAGTCCAAGGTCAGTTCCAGATCAGGCAGAGGCATTACAGAATCGTTAGGCAGAAGAATGGTCGAAAAAACAGTCCAGGGTCAGTTCCAGATCAGGCAGAGGTATTACAGAATCGTTAGGCAGAAGCATGGTCGAAAAACAGTCCAGGGTCAGTTCCAGATCAGGCAGAGGTATTACAAAATCGTTAGGCAGAAGCGTGGTCCAATAACAAGCCGGGGTCAGTTACAAAGCAGGCAGTGGCATAAGGGGTGTGAAGGTGTTTGAAGGCAGGAACGGAGGATTAATAATTTAGTTTAGTATGGTAACTGCGAAAACAGCCAACTACACAGAGGCCTGGTTGGGAAGGACACTGGGCACAATGATGAACTGTCTCTCGTCTGACTCCTTCACTGGCACACACTTTACATTTTTTTTTACCTATTCTGCCTGATGCTGTGGGAGGGACTTTATCAGGGAAGTGGCGTTCGGAGAGTCGACTTAGAACATCTGATCGGATATTTTGGGGTAGGTCGTTCTGAAATATCAGGGTAGTGGTAATTTCCTCCTGGTAGCCAAGGAAGGTTAGGGGGTTTTGGGTGGACTTGTGATAGATAATATAGGAGTTGTAGACGGCCAAATGAAAAAAATAAATTGCTACTTTTTTGTACCAATGGTACGTGCGCCTTGTGGCAAGGTAGGGTTCCAACATTTGGTCATTTAGGTCGACTCCCCCCATGAACAAATTGTAGTCCCGGATGCAGGTGGGCTTTTGGGTGGTGGTGCCACGACTTCTGCGGGTTTCCACAAAAGAATGGTTGTGGATGGAGGACAACATGTATACGTCTCTTCTGTCCTTCCACTTCACTGCCAGCACCTCCTTGTTGCGCACACTTGCCGATTCCCCTTTCTTCAGCTTTTGATTCACAAGGCTTTGAGGAAAGCCTTTCCTGTTCTTTCTGGCGGTGCCACATGCTGGGGTCTGCTTCCGGTGCAGGTTGTGGAACAGGGGAAGAGACGTATAAAAGTTGTCCACGTACAGGTGATATCCTTTATCCAGGAGGGGGTTGATTAGTTGCCAGACAACTTTTCCACTAGATCCCAAGTAGTCTGGGCAATTGGGGGGATTCAGCTGGGTGTCCTTCCCTTCGTAGACCAAGAAGGAATACAGGTACCCTGTGGCTCGTTCACAAAGTTTATAAACCTTCACCCCATAGCGGGCCCTTTTGCTGGGGATAAACTGTTTTATTTTCAGTCGGCCACAAAATTTAACGAGGGACTCATCGACACAAATGTTTTGTTCCGGGGTATATATTTGGGGGAATAATTCAGAAAAATAATTTAGTAAGGGGCGAATTTTGAAAAGCATGTCAAAATTTGGGTGATTTCGGGGAAGGCACTGGGTGTTATCGTTGAAGTGGAGGAACCTCATGATCATGAAGTATCTGGTTCTGGGCATTGTTGCAGAAAAAATTGGCATATGATATATGGGGCGTTTTGACCAAAAGGAATGCTTTTCATTTTTCGGGTTGAGTCCCATGCAAAATGTGAGGCCTAAAAAAAAACTAAACTCCTCCACTGTAAGGTCTCTCCAACAGAAGGGACGGGCATAAGACGATGTTGGATTGTTGGTGATAAATTGTTGGGCATATAAGTTGCACTGGGCCACAATGCTTGATAGCAGTTCCTCAGTAAAAAATAAATCAAAAAAATTAATTGGGGAAAAATTGTCCGTGTTCACCTGGACTCCTGGCTGGGCAGTGAAAGGGGGAATGTTGGCTTCTCCGGAATTTGGAGGAAGCCACAAGGGGTACTGAAGGGCATAGGGAAGGCTGGCATGGGACCTTGGCCTTTGTTGCAGAGGTACTGTGGTGCTGGTGGATGGCACTTCAGCATTTGTGGATGGCACTTCGGTGCTGGTGGATGGCATGACGGTACTGGTGGATGGCATGACGGTACTGGTGGATGGCATGACTGTGCTGGTGGATGCCACTGCCTCCTCACCAGAGCGCCTTTTTTTGGCGGGCTGACTATCTTCCCTCTCTGAGCCTGTCTCTGATCCACTACTGCAGACTGGCTCATAGTCTACGTCTGAATTAGAATGTGAATCGGAAGAAGAGAGCTCCCCGTTGCTCTCGTCAGCCGTGGAAATAATTTGATACGCCTGCTCTAAGGAAAAGAGACGTTTTGACATGGCGACTTCACAGGTGTGTGGCACAGATGTGGGAAGAGATGGGTACTGAGGAGGCAGAGATGGTGGCAGAGATGGGTACTTAGGTGGCGGAACAGATGTACACCGATGAGGCAGCAGATGTGCACTGATTGCACAGATGTGCACTGATGAGGCGGCACAGATGGCACTGAGGCGGCACAGATGGCACTGATGAGGCGGCACAAATGGCACTGAGATGGGTACTGATGAGATTGGTACTGATGTGCTCAGATGAGGCGGCACAGATGTGCGATGATCTGTGGCACTGATGAGGTGGCACAGGTGGGCACTGATGAGGTGGCACAGGTGGGCACTGATGAGGTGGCACAGGTGGGCACTGATGAGGTGGCACAGGTGGGCACTGATAAGTACTGAGGCAACAGGTGGATACTGATCACAGGTGGATACGGATCACAGGTGGGCACTGGTGGGCACTGGTGGCACAGGTGGATAATGGTGGCACAGGTGGATAATGGTGGCACAGGTGGACAATGGTGGCACAGGTGGACACTAGTTGCACAAGTGGTACTGGTGGCACAGGTATCACTGGGCACTGATTGGGCACAGTAAAGTTTTGACACTGATTTGGCAGAATGTGAATGCACTAAGATACACTGTAACACTTACAGATTCTCTCTCTCCTCACACGCGCTGTGTGTGTGAGGAGAGAGAGCAGGCAATGAGAGATGATCTCATCTGTTTACATTTGAGATCATCTCCCATTGGCCACACAGATCGCGCTGTAAATAGCCGCTGTGATTGGCTATTTAGCGCAATCTGTGATTGGCTGTGTCCAGGGGACACGGCCAGTACAGAAATTCCCCGCTGCGCGCTCGGGAGCGCGCTCGGGGAACGAGGAAAGAGCAGGGCGCATATATGCGCCCTGTCAGAGATTCAGGGCATCCCGACGGCCGCATATTTTCGTACGGCCGTCGGGAAGTGGTTAAATGGAAAAAAATATGTATTTTTTTTCAGCAATCAATGCAGCATTTTATTTTTAAAACCGGAAGTATGCTTTGAATGTACATTACTGAACAGGCACACATCTAGTCCGAACCATAACTGACAAAAAAATAAAATATGCACAAAATCACTTTACATCCCCTTTAAACGTTTGTTAACCTTAGATTACTTCCAAAAAATGTTTTTATTTTTTTGTGTAAATTTGTTTTATTCAATTTTTTAAAACACAGATATAATTTACATTTTATTTCCATTAAGCGTACAAAAGGAATCACGTTTAAAATAAATTTGACATTATATAACCATAAATAACAACAATAACAACAACATAAATAACAAAAATAACAACACTATGGGTCAATCCTACACCCTCTTGATTTTTCATCTCTCTTCTACCTCTGCCCTCTCCCCTCCCCCCCCCCCAAAAAAAAGGGGAGAGAGAAAAAAACCCTACCCACAACCACCTATTTAAGTGCTAAGTGCCTAATTTCCCATTTCTTTAGTGACTGTGACCTCCATTTTTTTGTTATTATGAGGGGACGAGAGTGTCACTCTCTTACCCCATTACCTATTTGCCTTTCTCAAAAAAAAAAAGGAAAAAAAGGGTGGAAACCCCACTACCCACCCATACTATATTATTTAAAGTGCATCATGTACATTTACCCCATATCTTGTCCTTTATTTAACTCCTGTGACTTCTCTGTATTTCTATTAATTTAAAGGGGGAGAAAGAAAAAAAAAGCACGGGGACCCCCCTACCCACCCATACTTTATTATTTAAAGTGCATCGTGCGTGTTTATCCCATATCTTATCCTTTAATTAGTTCCTGTGACTACTATGAATTTCTATCTTAAGGGGGCAAAAATATAAATTTTTACCTCAAAATCTACTACCCTCCTTGTGAAGGAAAACAAAAATATATTCTTTAAAAAAAAGAAAAGAAAATCCAAAAATGTATTGTACACACGACCGGTTTTCCTGACATGCCAAAACCCGATGTTTTTCCAGACGAGATTCCTCTCAAGCCTGCCTTGCATACACACGTTCAGTCAAAAAAACGCTCGACCAAAGTGCGGTGACATTCCATTCAAATGGCGCCACCCTTTGGGCTGCTTTTGCTGATCCTTGTGTTAGTAAAAGTTTGGTAAGAGACGATTTACGCTTTTCAGTCTTTGTGCTTTTCAGTCCGTCAGGCCTCGTACACACGACCGTTTCCCTCGACAGAATCCATCAAGAAACTTGCTGCCAGAGCTTTTTTGCAGAGGAAAACGGTCGTGTGTATGTTTTTTGTCGAGAAAACTGATGTGGAACTCGACGAGAAAAAAAGAGAACAAGTTCTCTTTTTCCTCGTCGGGAGTCTCAATTTCCTCGTCGTGTTTCTCGTCGGGCTGGTTTACGATGAGGAACACGTTCATGTGTATGTTTAGAAACCTGCGCATGCTCAGAATAAAGTATGAGACGGGAGCGCACCTTCTGTAAAAGTAGCATTCGTAATGGAGATAGCACATTCGTCACGCTGTAACAGACTGAAAAGCGCGAATCGTCTCTCACCAAACTTTTACTTAACACGTGGTAACACGAGATTAGCAAAAGCAGCCCCAAGGGTAGCGCCATAGGTGTGCGGAATCTATTGCATTAGGGTGTGCACCCCAAAGCTCAAACACACACTACTGATCACTCATGATGTTACTTCAGAAAGGGAAGGGGATGGTCAATTACATATTTTTCAGCCCCTTCCTCCACTCATCCTAAAACATCCTTGCAGCAACAGCTGTCGGGAGAGGAGGGAAGCTATTAGCACTGCAGGGGGAAGGGGCCAGGGAAGTAGAGGGAATCTGTGCTGTAAAGGGTGATTAGGGTGTGCCTGGGCACACCTGGCACACCCTGTGCGCACGCCTATGGGTGGCGCCAATGAAATGGAACTTCCCCTTTATAGTGCCGTCGTACGTGTTGTACGTCACCGCGTTTGAGAACAACGAGATTTTGTCTTGACTGTGTGTACGCAAAGAAAGCTTGTCAAGATTCTCGACAATCCTAACAAGGAACTCGTCGAGGAAAACGATGTTTCATTTACGACGAGTTCCTTGGTCGTGTGTACGAGGCCTCACAGTGTGACGAATGTGATATCTCCATTACGAACGCTAGTTTTACCAGAACCAGCACTCCCGTCTCATACTTGATTCTGAGCATGCTCGTTTTTTTTCTCCCTCGAAAAAGCATACACACGAGCGGTTTTCACGATGAGAAAAAGACTGACTGGAAACACGACAGGAAAAATTTTTTTTGCAGGCAGTTTTCTCGTCAGGAAAACTGCTATGGAGCATACACATGACTGGTTTTCCCAACCAATCTAAAAAAAGGCAGTCTTCTCGTCAGGAAAACCGGTCGCGTGTGCGAGGCATAACAGTGGAAATAAAGTATAGAAAGAGCCAGAACATATCAGAATAAAACTGCTGTCCTTTTCTCATCATTCTACAGTTATTGTCTCTCATTTGTCATGTTTGAGAACGGTAACATAGGTGTGTACAGTATGCACAAAGTTAATTTCACTATCCATGGTACACAATGTTTATAACATTTCTGGTGGTGGAGGAAAAATGTGAGGTTCTAAAATCCTAATTTACAGGGTGTCTAGGGGCCAAATAATATATGCAATGGGGAAAAGGCAGTAGCTAGGTTGTGTGGTGCTTGATGGGATGCAATGGATAAATTACTTACCCCTCCCCCTAAAAAAGCAGCATATGCGCCTAGAAACTGTAACATTTTCCGTATTTATAAAGCCAGTGAATCCTACTGAGTAGTGGATTTCCCATTAAAGAATGTAACTCAATGTGGCCACTGACAAGGCAGTGAATGTACTTTTGAACTAAAGTTCACAACCATATAAGTAAATGTATTGAAAATGATCAATGAATTGTATATTCACCATTGTTATATTTTATAGGGTCCTATTGTAACGCAGATGGTGAGATTTATGTTGCAGTTCTCTTTGAGTGCCACTAGATGTCAATATATGCAATGGAGATGCACATTGAAGCCCAGAAAACAAAACCTATTTTAGGACTTTATTTGGTTTAGTGGTCATTATGTGCTGGGATTGGGAGAGGTAAAAGATATAGAAATCTTTTTTTCTTTTGGCACATTTTCCCTTTTTGCACTTTTTGGGGTCACATGGTTTGTGGGGAGTAGGTTTGGATTACCCCATGTTTACCTCCTTTCTGTTTTGAATGACACACATGAGGTTTTTTTAACCCCTTCCATACAGGGCATTTTCACCCCTTCCTGCCCAGACCAATTTTTAGTTTTCAGCGCTGTTGCACTTTGAATAACAATTGCGCGGTCATGCAACACTGTACCCAAATTAAATCGTTATGTTTTTTTCGCCACACAAATAGAGCTTTCTTTTAGTGGTATTTGATCATCTCTGCGGTTTTTATTTTTTGCGCTATAAACAAAAAAATAGCGACAATTTAAAAAAAAACACAATATTTTTTCCTTTTTATTTAATACATATCACAATTTTTTTTTAAAAAAAAGTTTTTTTTTTCCTCAGTTTAGACCGATACGTATTCTTCGACGTATTTTTGGTAAAAAAAAAACGCAATAATCGTATATTGATTGGTTTGCGCAAAAGTTATAGGCCCAGATTCATAAAGCAATTACGCCTGTCTAACTGGTGTTAGACAGGAGTAATTTCAAATTTTGCGTGCCGTATCACTAGTTTGAATCCTCAAACCATGATACGGCGGCTTCGGGCTTCGATCCGAGAGGCTTATGTCTTCGTAAGCCTTCGGATCTACGCTGCGATATTTTTGCGGCCGCTGGGAGGAGTTTGCGTCGTTTTCATGCGTCGGGATATGCAAATGTGTTTTTACGGCGATCCACGAAGATACGAGCGGTCTTCGCAATCGCTTACGTCTGTTTTTTTTTACGTACTGTTAGACCAGCTTTTTGCTGGTCTAACGGTGCGTAGCCCATGTTAAGTATGGCCGTCGTTCCCGTGTCGAATTTAAATTATTATTTTTTTTTTTGCGTAACTCGTTCGGGAATAGAAATGTCCGTAAACGACGCTACTCAAACAACGAATGACGTAACGACGTGATTTCGCGCAATGCACGGCGGGAAATTTGCGAACGGAGCATGCGCAGTTCGAGCGCTGCGGGAACGCGCCTATTTTAAATCCTTCACGCCCCCTACTCGTCTAGATGGATTGCGACGGAAATACACTACGCCGCCGTCGTTTACTGGACAAAATCTACCTGGATTCCACGTAGAGCCAGGTAAAAAACGGCGGCGTAGTGTATTTCTGATACGCTACGAGAATCCAATTCTCTCTGAATCTGGGCCATAGTGTCTACAAAATAGGTGATGGATTTATGGCATTTTTGGCGGCGATGTGCGTTTTTTTTGTGACCGTGATATTGCGGCGGAGATATCGGACACTTTTGACACATTTTTGGGACCATTCACATTTACACAGCGATTAGTGCTATAAAACTGCACTGATTACTGTTGTAAATGTGAGTGGCAGGGAAGGGGTTAACACTAGGGGGCGCTAAAGGGGTTAAAATGTTCCCTAAAGTGTGTTCTACTTCTAACTGTAGGGGGAGGGGGACTCACAGGGGGAGGAGACCGATGTGTGTTCCTCTGTACTGGGAACGCACATCAGTCTCCTCACCGCTGACAGGAGGTGGATCTGTGTGTTTATCAGCGGTAATCGCGGGTGCCCGGCGGCAATCGCGGCCGTCGTGCACGCGCGCGGGATCGCCGGCGGCGCGTGCGCCCTAGAACGCCGTGAAGAAGGGACATTGTGTGACGTCCAGTCTCATCAGCATGGGGTTGACACTAACGTCAATCACCTATGGCCCGGTAGGGAAGTGGTTAAGCAACAGGACTGGAAAAATATACTTTTGTGGGGGGGGGGGGCTTATTTGATACACCCATAAAATACTCCACCTGTAAACAATGTATTTGTAGTGAGTGATAGCAGCTTCACTCTTGGAGATAGACCCGCGTATGTGGGTACTGTGGGTGACAGGTGTCATTTGATACTTAGTTTTTACCTCTGTGGCAGCCGTTTAAACTTTTTGAGGGAGAATTACTCTCAGGCCACGTACACACGACCGAGAACCTCGGCAGAATCCAGCGAGAAGCTCGCTGGGATCCATATTCTGCCGAGATACTCGGTCGTGTGTACGTTTTCGCCGAGTGTCCCGTCGAGAAAGCGTCGAGCCAAAATAGAGAGCAGGTTCTCTATTTGCTCGATGGCCCATCGAGAACCATGGCTCGACGCCTTTCCCGACGGCTTGGTCGACGATTTCGATGGCCGGGCGAGAACCTCAACGGGCGGAAAGATTTGTTTGGCCTGTCGAGGTTCTCGTACGTGTGTACGTGGCCTCAGACTATTGGGAGTTCTTTGGTGGAATTTTTCTATATATTTTACCTTTCCCTATAAGTTCATCACAAGCACATAATGACCACTTGATATAACAATGTCCCCTGGGCTTTGATGCATGGGTATGTGTATCCCTATTGTATAGATTGATTAAGTTGCCACAGTTGGGGATATTTCTCTTCTTAGACAAGTAGGCCACTGTTTAGTTCATTGCCACTAAATGTCCCCACAAATCCTTGCCGTCTTTGGAATAGAATGCTTTTAGACATAGTCCTGTCTGAAAGGTTGCTGGGTAAGTTCCCTGTCAAACATACTTGTTTACTTAGGGCACAATGAGTATAATTTTGCTTCAATCTCTTCCCCATGGCATAACCATTCTGAGTTGAGTTTCTCCCACTTTCCTTTATACGCCAATAAGTCAGTGATGGCAAACCTTGGCACCCCAGATGTTTTGGATCTGCATTTCCCATGATGCTCATGCACTGTGCAGTGTAGTAGAGCATCATGGGAAATGTAGTTTAAAAACATCTGGGGTGCCAAGGTTTGCCATCACTGACCAATTGTGGAGGAAATATCAGAAAGGACGTTTGAACTTCTCCTCATTGGAGAGATGAAGCAAGACATGGCGCCCCTTAGATGAGAAGAGTATGCAACGTTTTGAGGTGGCTCTCTCCAATGTAGTTTAATTGTTTAGAATATAAAAATGATATGGCCATAGAAGTAACAGATGCCGTTGTAAAAATGTACAGTGACGCATTTTTCTTGCTAATATGAAATTCTGGCCAAGGGTTTCATTATTCATCCAAGGCGAGAGTTCACTTGACCACAAATCTGTGTGTGCCATAGAGGGGACAGATAAAAAGTGTGGGCTTTATAGTGAGGCTATAATCTACTGCCTAAAGTGCCCAATGTTGTCCCACCATTTCCATCTTCAGAGAAACAGAAACTCTGGGGATTTACAGGAAATTAAAGGAAATCTTCCAGAAGGGACACTAGCAGCAATAAAATTAAAACATCTAGTGAAGGCAGATTTGATCCCCTGTCAAGATTATTTCCATAAAACAAGAGAAAAATATATACTCCTTTGGGACACAGGGGGGGGTACTAAAACTCTGGTGCAGTTCTGCACAGAAACCAAACAGCTTCCAGGTTTTAGGGCCCTTTCCCACGTATGGATCCTGTGAAGACCGTTCTTATCTGCTTGCTCAGTGGGGATCACTCTGTTGATCCCTGCTGAGCCGGCAGATGACAGGGCAGTTGCCAGTTCTTGTTCACTTGATCCACTCTGCAGACAGATGGAAAAATATGATTTTCCTCCGTCTGCAGAATCGGACCATAGTGGGGACCGATGCAGGGGCGGACTGACCATTGAGGAACCCGGGCACTGCCCGAGGGCCCCATGCCACTAGGTAGCCCCATCAGGGTTGCCATGCTCAGTAAAAACAGGGACAGTATGTAAAAATCTGTTGTTTTTTTTTTACATCTGTCCCTGATATGTCTAAAACTGACATGCCTTTGATGTGAAAATCCCGAGATTTTAGCTGCCCCGCCTCTGCACTGCCTCCTGGCATGGTGGCCATCTGTAAGCCCGGGGGCCCCATGAGTTGTCAGTCCGCCCCTGGACCGATGACATCGGGTGTCAGAGGATGTTCATCCACTGATACATGTATGTCTGTATTTCATCCAAAAACGGATGGATGAAATACAGACATGCGGTCCGCTGGTGTGAAAGGGCCCTTATTGTTAAAGCTTATTGAACAAGCTGAGGTTAGAAGATGATTTGCTACCATGCACAGCCAGGGCTGTCTTAATGAGAGGGCACACCTGGGCACTGCCCAGGGGCCCCAGCTGCATGAGGGGCCCCTGCACTTTGCCCAAAGCAGCTGGTCCTTGAGCCCACGCTGCCCCAAAATTGGGGGCCCCCCATGATAGCACTTAGAGTAATAGATAAACAGGGGAGGCAGTCTGCCTCCTACCTACTTGATGTCTGTTTACCTGCACTGTCATCATTGTAGGGGCCCCAGAGCATTACTTTGCCCAGGGGCCCATGATGCTATTAAGACGGCTCTGTGCACAGCTGCACCCATTTTAGTAAATCTCCCCACTATGTATATTTTGACAGGAAAACCTCCTCAATAGGGACAGAAACAGTAATTAAACCCTGACAGACATTCTATCCTTTGCCCGCTCTACCCAAAAAAAAAAAAAATATATATTATCTGGAAGTGGGCTTCTGCAATGTATGGTACAAAGCAGTAGGTTTTGAAACTCTAGTCAGATTTACGTGGTAAGCCAAAAGGCACTTTAAATTGCATATGTATGAATTAATTTGGAATTTATTTTTGTAAGTCTCAGGAGCACTAAAAAACAAGGTGCCTACCACATAAATACAAAACACTGGAGAAAAAGCGTAACACATTCAAAAAATATATATACCTTACTCTCTGAATCCAAGCCACTTTCTGCTGCTGACATAACTGGGCCTCACAGCAAGCGCTTTGGAACATTCAGCATGCCAAATCTTGCAAGAAGACACTCTAGCATAGTATAGGAGTGTATTTTTATGGCATTTGTGGCTATTGGCTTTCCAGGATCCCCTTAGATATTACCCTTCTCAAGGTGAGATCACTAGAAGCCAGAAAGTAAATGTTTCACTTTGTATTGCTTTTATACCGTCTTTTTGTAAGTACATGCTTTCAGTACAGTAGATATTCAATGTCAGATAAAGGATGCCCAACTGGATTTTTGCCTTTGCCAAATTTAAAGCATGCTTTGGCTGTATCTCCCCACGTTTTCAGTCAGTTTGTTATTTGTGATCATGTCCTGCCTATATAAGAAGTCATCCGGGGCAAAAATCCCACAATTCTGAATATATACAGATATAATGTAAATGACTGGTTACTCAGGTGAGCAATGCGGCCCAATCTTGATAGATGGATTAATAGATAAATAGAGCAAGCTGGATACATTTTGACAAACAGATGGTCTGTAACTGTATGAGGAGACAGATAGTGCCTGTTTCAGCAGGGAGAGGTTCCCTCAACAGGCATGTAACTGATTGGAGACAGGTGGGTGTTGCTTACAAAAAAAGCCTTTATTTCTTTATTTCATTTTGGTTCTTATGCGCAAGGACATTAAGCTGATGTGAACTCTACCCAGGCCTGTCAGGCCTACACAGACTGCCAAGCCAGACTAATGCCTGTGAGATGGAAATTGTAAAGGAACAGAGGTAGCCACGTCTGAACAGATCAGGGTGTCTGAGCTAAGCAAGGAGCAATCTGTATGAGAGCAGACAAGAGGTCCAGTCTGGTGACTTAAGAAACCAGTTAAACAGAGATGGGGCAGCTCAATAGACACATATTTTCAGTTAAAAAGCCAAAAGGCTGAAAGAGACTTGAGTTTGTTGTTATGCTAAACAGATCACTGTGCAGATCACTATGTTAGTTTACCAACAAGATGAATAAAAGTAGGCAGAGTCTTAAAACACATTCTTCTGAATGACCTGAGTCTTATGCCTCATACACAAGACAATTTTTTAGATTGGTCAGGAAAACCGGTCATGTGTATGCTCCGTAGCAGTTTTCCTGACGAGAAAACTGCCTGCAAAAAAATTCGAGCCAGCTCTATTTTTTCCCATCGTGTTTCTCGTCAGTCTTTTTCTCATCGTGAAAACTGCTCCTGTTTATGCTTTTCCGAGGGGGAAAAAACTTGCATTGCTCAGAATCAAGTATAAGACGGGAGCGCTCGTTCTGGTAAAACTAGCGTTCGTAATGGAGATAGCATCACGCTGTAACAGACTGAAAAGCACAAAGACTGAAAAGCACGAATCGTCTCTCACCAAACTTTTACTAACATGAGGATCAGCAAAAGCAGCCCAAAGGGTGGCGCCACTTGAATGGAATGTCCCCTTTATAGTGCGGTTGTACGTGTTGGACGTCACCGCGCTTTGGTTTTTGACTGAACATGTGTATGCAAGGCAGGCTTGAGAGGAATCACGTCGGGAAAAACGTTGGGTTTTGACATGTCAGGAAAAACGGTCGTGTGCACAGGGTATTAGACTCTTTTCGCATTTAGGTGATTAGGAATCTTGGGCAGAATCAGCTTGGTTCTGACTGCAATTCCAAATCGCAGCAAAACACGCAATGGGGGTTTGGGTGTCATACATGCCGTAAATGTCATGAAAGAGAATCCACAAGAGTTGTGACAAAATGCGAGTGTAAAATTGTGCCTGGCTCAGGTCCAAAATGTGGTCCCTAAGCCTCTTTGATGCAGCAAACACACAAAGGGCAGCCCATTCATATGTGACACACGAAAACAAGTGTTAATCTGGCTTTTAAAATCACAACCCGCATTCTCGCTATGCAATATGTGAATGGGCCTTAGAAAACTCTCCATCTGAACTAAATCTCTCTCTTTCGTTCTCTCTCTCTATTTAAATATACAGGAAGATGGTGGAGCTTTGGGGAGGGTGGGGGGGGGGCTAAAGATTAGGGCAGAGGAGAGAGGTTGTGTTGGGGGAAGGGGGAGGTGCAGAGGTTATTGATAAGGAGAGGTGCAATGCACCCTGTATGTAGCGCACCCCTGAACCCTGCACTCTGTATGTAGCTCATTCCTGAACCCTGCATTCTTTACACTGCTTTCCAGAATCCTGCACTCTGTATGTAGCACGCCCCAGAACCCTGCACTCTGTACGTAGCTCATCTCAGAGCCCTTGCACTCTGTACACAGCTCATCCCAGAACCCTGCACTCTGTTCATAGCTCATCCAAGAACCCTGCACTCTATACATAGCTCACTCCAGAACTCTGCACTCTGAATGGGGCGCACCCCAGAACCCTTCACTCTGTATGCAGCATTTTTCTAAACCCTGCACTATGTGCTTAACGGACTCCAGAACCCTGGACTCTGTACCTAGCACTCTCCTAAACCCTAAGATCTGTATGTAACACAATCTATAACCTTGAACCCTATTCATAACCCATTCTAGAACCCTGCACTCTGTGTGTAATGCACTCCAAATCAATGCACCCTTTTATGCATTTGTTTTAATGATTGTGCTAGGGTTTGTATGTATCCATGAGACTTTTGCTTGTGGAACAATAATCAAAGCATATTTTATATGTAAAAGGAAGCCAGTTTTTTTTTTTAAATGATGCCCATTAACCACTTGCCTACTGTGCACGTACACCCCCTTCCTGCCCAGACAAAATATAAGCTTCCGGCACTGCGTCGCTTTAACTGACAATTGCGCAGTCGTGCGACGTGGCTCCCAAACAAAATTGGTGTCCTTTTTTTCCCACAAATAGAGCTTTCTTTTGGTGGTATTTGATCACCTCTGCGGTTTTTATTTTTTGCGCTATAAACAAAAATAGAGCGTCAATTTTTTAAAAAAATGCAATATTTTTTCCTTTTTGCTATAATAAATAACCCCAAAAATATATAAAAAAAATATTTTTCCCCTCAGTTTAGGCCGATACGTATTCTTCTACATATTTTTGGTAAAAAAAAAAATGCAATAAGCGTTTATCGATTGGTTTGCGCAAAATTTATAGCGTTTACAAAATAGGGGATAGTTTATGGCATTTTTTTTTTTTTTTACTATTAATGGTGGCGATCTGCGATTTTTTTATTGGGACTGCGACGTTATGGCGGACATTTCGGACACTTTTCTGACATTTTTGGGACCATTTACATTTATACAGTGAACAATGCTATAAATATGCATTGATTACTGTATAAATGTGACTGGCAGTGAAGGGGTTAACCACTAGGGGGCGGGGAAGGGGTTAAATGTGTGTCCTATGAGTGTTCTAACTGTGGGGGGAGGGGGGGTGACTGGGGGAGGTGACCGATTGTGTCCCTATGTACAAGGGACACAATCGATCTCCTCTCTCTCTGACAGGGACGTGCAGCTCTGTGTTTACATACAGAGCTGCACGTCCCAGCTCAGTTACTGAGCAATCGCGTGTGCCCGGCGGCGATCGTTGCCGTCGGGCACTCGCACGGGATCCCCGCAGAGCGGCGGGTGCGCGCGCGCCCGCGGCTTTAAAGGGACATCACGTCATATGACGTGATGTCAGGGTAATGGAGTCGTCTGCCCGCCGTCATTTGACGGTGGGCAGATGACAAGTGGTTAAGCTTCTCCCACTGTCAATCATTTGGCCACGCCCACATTGGCTATGCAGGTTACTTCCTTCTGCAAGTGTCCCTCATTTTAAAGTTCAAAAAATGGGAGGTATGTTTAGGTCAGGGAAATTCGCTGGTCAATCAAGCACAGCGATACCATGATCATTAAACCAGGTATTGGTATTTTTGGCAGTGTGGGCAAATGCCAAGTCCTGCTGGAAAATAAAATCAGCATCTCCATAAAGCTGGTCAGCAGAGGAAAGCATGAAGTGCTCTAGAATTTCCTGCTAGAGGGCTGTGCAGACTTTGGACAACAACACAGTGGACCAACAATAGTTGACATGGCTCCCCAAATTATCACAGACTGGAAAATTTTGCATTTCAGTTAGAAATCAAGGAGTGGAGAGGCACAGAATCCAAGTTGCATGAGGTCCAGTGTGAAGTTCTCTGAGATACTGAATCTTGAGTTTTCACTAGCTCTAAGCTATAATTATTAAAACTAAAAGAAATGCTTTAAATGTATCACTGTGTGTGTAACACATCTATATAAAATATATGGGTTTCACTTTTTGAATTGAATTACTTAAATAAACAGGAATGTTTTTTCAGGTGGAGGTGTCTGAATTTTTTTTTCCCTACTCATCTTTTCTGACTGTTTTTCACTAGTTTTGCATTTGGCTAGGGTCAGTGTCACTACTGGTAGCACGAGGCGATACTTGGACCCTATAAAGGTTGCACAGGCAGTCCAACTCCTCCAGGATGGCACATCAATACGTGTCATTGCCAGAAGGTTTGCCGTGTCTCCCAGCACAGTCTCAAGAGCATGGAGGAGATTTCAGGAGAAGGCAGTTACTCTAGGAGAGCTGGACAGAGCCGTAGAAGGTCCTTAACCCACCAGCAGGACTGGTATCTGCTCCTTTGTGCAAGGAGGAACAGGATGAGCACTGCCAGAGCCCTACAAAATTACCTCCAGCAGGCCACTGGTGTGAATGTCTCTGACCAAACAATCAGAAACAGACTTCATGGGGGTGGCCTGAGGGCCCGACATCCTCTAGTGTGCTCTGTGCTCACTGCGGGACACTGTGGAGCTCAATTGGCATTTTCCATTGAACACCAGAATTAGCAGGTCCGCCACTGGTGCCCCATGCTTTTACAGATGAGAGCAGCTCATGTTCACCCTGAGCATATGTGACAGACGTGAAAGGGTCTGGAGAAGCCGTGGAGAACTTTATGCTGCCTGTAACATCATTCAGCATGACCGGTTTGATGATGGGTCAGTGATGGTCTGTGGAGGCCTATCCATGGAGGGACGCACAGACCTCTACAGGCTACACAATGGCACCCTGACTGCCATTAGGTATCGGGATGAAATCCTTGGACCCATTGCCAGAACCTACGCTGGTGTAGTGGGTCCTGGGTTCCTCCTGGTGCACAACAATGCCCGGCCTCATGTGGCGAGAGCATGCAGACAGTTCCTGGAGGATGAAGAGATTGATACCATTGAATGGCCCCCATGCTCATCTCACCTAAATCCAAAGGAACACCTCTGGGACAATATGTTTTGGTCCATCCGGTGCCACCAGGTTGCACCTCAGTCTGTTCAGGAGCTCAGTGATGCTCTGGTCCAGATCTGGGAGGAAATACCCCAGGACACCATCCGTCGCCTCATTAGGAGCATACCCTGATGTTGTCAGGCTTGCATACAAGCACTTGGGGGCCATACAAACTACTGAGGACAATTTTGAGTTGTTGCAATGAAATTTCAGCAAAATTATTTTTTCACTTTAACTTTCGGGGTGTCTTTGAATTCAGCCCTCTGTAGGTGGATAATTTTCATTTCCATCAAATGATGTGCCATCCTTTCACTCCTAACACATTACTTACATAGTCCATATTAGTATACATATCCAGCATGAGATTTTTGCCCGTTGAGATCTGATATGTTTTCAAAGTGCTTTTTTTTTGAGCAGTATGTATGTATGTATATATATATATATATATATATATATATATATATATATATATGTGTGTGTGTTTTAACTCTATTAAATATAAAAAAGTGCGGAAACGTGTGTGTCATCATGTTTTGTTTTCCTGATTCTAAAATCAATTCCTTTGACAATCAGTAGAAGTGCATATTAAGGACGGGGTGCAAATGCTTTGAGTGCATTTTTGTGTAACGTGGGAGTACTTTGCAGTATTTGCCAAGATTTACCAGCTTTAAAGCATGTTCTGAATTTAGTGGGAAAAAAATAATTTCTACATAAGCCACCTGGTACAGCAAACAAGATATTTTATTCCAAATTCAGTACATAAAACTGGCATCTACTCAAAACAAAGACTGTGTGACATTAGCAGTAACATGATCTGTAAATCTCTGCAGATTATACCTTGTTACTGCATGTCAGTTATTGTCACTGCTTCACACGTTTAGAAAACAGAGGTGCTAAGAGGTTGACCGTTGATTCATTGCCTGCGTTTCACACAGTACAAGCATACCTCTTGTGTTTCCTAGTGATGTGGTTAGATATAATTACTGTATGTAACTATGGTTTTATAAATGGATGTAAATTAATACAGAGGCACATATTGCAAGTAATTTAGCACTAAAAAACTAAATTACACACAAGAGCATTATACGTCATAAAAAGCACAGCAAAATAATCTAAAGACTTTGTTTCAGATAATCAAATGCATTTTCTTTTTGTGCTGATAACTGACACATTGTAACTGGGCATTGATTCTTTCATGACATTGGCTCTCATGACATTTTTGATATGACAATATTATCTCCGTTGGTACAGCCAATATGTAAAGTCAAAGGTTAGGCCAGCCATACGGTTCGAATCCTGCTGAAGATTTGAACCATTAATGGGCAAGCTAAATGTACCAAGTTAATCAACCAGCCTGCCGGATTTACCTGTGATTATCGCAAGTGGCTGCAGTAGCCACTAGTGATATTCACTGTCTTCTGGGAGCAAACTTTCTCTACTGTCTTTCGCCAGGAGCAGAAAATTGCTCGGCAGAAGGGATTCCTCTGTCAGCACTGTCTGAGTTGATGGAGAAATCGTGGAAATTTTGCACCGTCTATGGCTGGCTTTAGAGTTAAAGTTAAAGTACTTACCTGAATCCTCAATTGATCCAGCATTGTGCACAGTTGGATCTCTTCTGTCCTCTTTTTCTCTTCACGCAGAGTTGGGCATATGCTGTAAGGAGAATTGGGACGGGGCCAAGCCACGCTGCGTGTGTCTATGCAATGCAGCTCCATAGACACCCATAGCTCAGGAGTGAGCTTCCACATGTGCCCCTATAGCAAATGGCTTGTCATAGGATACTGGAAATGTTATGTTTTAGGTACATGCAGACATCATATGGAAGTCATTGCACATGACATTATCTCTGGAGAGCACTAATAGTGGTCACATTTAGGCCATAGCACAACAGTCAACAGCATAGTCACCAGTTCCTCTATCCTACTTACAGTCTCCTCCATCCAGGCACTAAACCCCACCTGCCAGGTCCTTTTCTCTGTTCCCATGCAGGTTTAGAGAAAAGATAATGCACACAGCAATACTCTCTCCTAAACAAGCAATCAGTAATTGTGACAGACAGGCAGGCTGTGTCTGAGCAGCACTCGTGTCATGTCATGTTCTGATGTCATACAACTTTGTTTACAAACATTTACGCCTTAGCCAGGGATTTCTGCTGTCAATCCAGAGAGCTGGAAACTCAGAAAAAAGTCCAGCCTTGCTGGGAGAGATCATGTAAGTTCCCAAATATGAATGTAGCTCCTCTTTTTACCCAGGGACATAAGCCCCCTGAAAGCAGGGACTGTACCTGTGAAGATGACTGGTCACCCTGGTCTATCAGGCTGTTCAAGGAGAAACACCAAAGGGATGGTACTTGCAAATTAAGTAACTAGCTACTGTAGCCCCTGTAGCATATTTAACCACTTAGCAACCACCTGCCGAAAAATAACGGCGGCAAGGTGGTTGCTTAACTCTGGGATCACGTTATATAACGTGATTCCAGAGTCGCGCTCCCGCGCGCCCCCTGGGGCGCGCACACGGGAATGTCCGTGACCGCCGGGTCCAGAGGACCCGGCGGGTCACGAATCACGGTAAATCGCCGCTGATAGCGGCGGTTTACCACGTGATCGCGCCGTCCAATGACGGCGCGATCAGATGTAAACAGACCGGCGTCATTTGATGACGCCGGTTCCTCCCTCCTCTCTCTGTACCGATCGGTACAGTGTGAGAGGAGAGGGGAGGGAGCGGATGGCAGCGCCAGTGCTGCGGGATGGATCTGTGACAAATGTAGTCACAGATCCATCCATCCATCCCTCCCTGCTCAGCCATCCCTGCTGCACATACTCTGCAATGCTGGGCAATACTCTGGGGGGGGGGGCAATACTCTGGGGGGGGGGCAATACTCTGGGGGGGGGCAATACTCTGGGGGGGGGCAATACTCTGGGCATACTCTGGTGGGCATACTCCGCAATACTCTGGGCATACTCTGGTGGGCATACTCCGCAATACTCTGGGCATACTCTGGTGGGCATACTCCGCAATACTCTGGGCATACTCCCCAATACTCTGGGCATACTCTGGTGGGCATACTCCGCAATACTCTGGGCATACTCTGGTGGGCATACTCCGCAATACTCTGGGCATACTCTGGTGGGCATACTCCGCAATACTCTGGGCATACTCCGCAATACTCTGGGCATACTCCGCAATACTCTGGGCATACTTCCGCAATACTCTGGGCATACTTCCGCAATACTCTGGGCATACTCCGCAATACTCTGGGCATACTCCGCAATACTCTGGGCATACTCCGCAATACTCTGGGCATACTCCGCAATACTCTGGGCATACTCTGCAATACTCTGGGCATACTCTGCAATACTCTGGGCATACTCCGCAATACTCTGGGCATACTCTGCAATACTCTGGGCATACTCTGCAATACTCTGGGCATACTCCGCAATACTCTGGGCATACTCCGCAATACTCTGGGCATACTCCGCAATACTCTGGGCATACAGCGCCCCTGTCCCCGTGAGCTCGCATGCAGAAGGGAACGCATACGCAAGTGCCGCCCACATATGAAAACGGTGTTCAAACCACACATGTGAGGTATCGCTGCGAACGTTAGAGCGAGAGCAATAATTTTGGCCCTAGACCTCTTCTCCAACTAAAATGATGTAACCAGTAAAAATATTTAAAGCGTCACCTATGGGGATTTTTAAGTCGCAAAGTTTGGCGCCATTCCATGTGGCCACGCTGTGTAAAAGTCCCACACATGGGGTATCGCCATACTCGGGAGGAATAGCAGAATGTGTTTTGGGGTGTAATTTGTGGTATGCATATGCTGTGTGTGAGAAATAACCCGCTAATATGAAAATTTTGTGGAAAGAAAATAAAAATGAAAAAAATCTTGATTTTGCAAAGAATTGTGGGAAAAATTACAACTTCAAAAAACTCACCAGGCCTCTTTCTAAATACCTTGGAATGTCTTCTTTCCAAAAAGGGGTCATTTGGGGGTATTTGTACTTTTCTGGCATGTTAGGGTCTCAAGAAATGAGAGAGGATGTCAGTACATCAGGTGTGATCAAATTGATCAATTTTCAGTAATTGGTACCATAGCTTTTAGACCCTATAACTTTCACCCAGACTAAATAATATCTAAATTTTTTTTGTTTTGTTACAAAGATATGTAGCAGTATACATTTTAGGCCAAATTTATGAAGAAAAATTACTTTTTTGCAAAATTTTATAATAGAAATGAAGAAAAATTCATTTTTTTTACAAAATTTTCGTTCTTTTTTCATTTATAGTGAAAAAAATAAAAACCGCAGAGGTGATAAAATACCACCAAAAGAAAGCTCTATTTGTGGGAAAAAAAGGACAAAAATTTCATTTGGTTATAGTGTTGTATGACTGAGTTATTGTCATTCAAAATGTGAGAGCACCGAAAGCTGAAAATTGGTCTGGTTATTAAGTGGGTTTAAGTGCCCAGTAGTCAAGTGGTTAAAGTGGACATGGGGGGTTAGGGGAGTGTCCCATATTAATTTCTCAGTAGGCAGCTGGTATCGGCAAAACTTTTCTAAGCTAAATACTATGGCTGGATAGTAGCACTAAAAATGTGTGTAAATCCTCCTGTCGTGGTGAAAGCATGTCTTGGAATCTAGGATATTTTGACAGGAAGCACTGCAGTATGAGGTTTAGGACATGGCCCAGGCAAAACATGACCTTGTTCTTTTTCAACTGGTGTGGGGTAATCCACTCCTTATCCCCCAGCACGCAAGCTGCAGCATTGCATGGCAGCATTTCACCGGTAACTGGGATAATGAGGCTAGAGAAGAGGAGGGGGGAGAACTTGTGAAACTTCCACCAAACAATGAGGCAGCACCACTAAATTGAGTGGTATGGCATGTCCTGCATCTATCTCGATCCCAGGAACCATAAGGTTAGTCTAGCATGCAGTGCATGATATAAAGCATTTATGCCCTTGCTTACTGGACCAGCTGTTTGTGGTCATGTCAAACATCTACAGGGTCACACTAAATGAGTAGTAAAACTCCATATAGTACAAATAAGATATCATCCAAATGAAGTAGAGTAAAAAAAAGTGAATGTTATAAAGTCCAAGAGGTGAAAGTAGTAAAATCTAAAATCCTTGTCAGTACATCTGCAACATAGCCACCACCATCTGTCACCAAGAGTGAGATCCTATCTGGAGTACCACCACCTATATCCAGACAAAATGCCGGCTTACCAGCTCAATGGGACCTCCTATCATGGAAGGTCAGCAAGGCTGAAGGCCTCACCTGGGTGCTTTCATTGCTGCTTAATAACATCTCTTCAAAGACAGAAGTGAAGACCATCAAGATAAAACTTATAATATTGACCCCAATCTCATATCAAGGTCAAAATGTGATTTTGCACTTTCTTGGGCTATAATATCCACAGATCAGACTTCTTCCTTCGATTTAAAAAAAAAAAGTACACTTTATGATACAGGCATGGATCCATTAAATGGAACCATCTCCTCCTCACCACTCAGACTCTCCTGACCCACAGATTACTGTCACACAATAAACCGTCACTGGAGTGGCTTAGCCTCCTAGACGTATTACACCCATGTTCTGGGTTCCTCATCGTGGCCTGCTTTTTTGTTTGTGGTCATGTGTACCCTGCCACCAACAGCATGGTCCAGAAGAAAAAAGTAGAGAGTGTTATGTCCCCTGGACACTCTGTGTTTCTCAGGTGTTGCTGGTAATGCTGCCAGTATCTGCTCAGCAAGTTACACACACAGGCCGATGTACTACTTAACCAGAGCAAGGTTTATTACTCAGAACATTATGGCATTCTTACATGGAGGAGTCTTAATCCAAACAGCTTCTGTTCTTATCAGATGTAATCCCTTCTCAGCCTCATTTGTCTGCTTCCAGTTCCCCACACACACTGTCTGACTTACTGGTGCAGCTCCTTCTCCCCCATCATGCATCAGGAGAAAAAGGGCAAGGCTTACAGTGATCTATCACAAACATCACAGAGAGCAGTGATGGACTTCTGAGAAAAGTTTTATTCCCTAGGGTGTCTGCTAAAAAAAATATATATAATGTTTGGGGGTTCTGATTAATTTTCTAGCAAAAAAAATAGTGATTTTTACATAAAGGAGAAAAGTGCCAAAATAGGCCCAGTAACGAAGTGGTTAAGACTAGAATGGTAGCAGCTGAGGTAATAAAAGGCATTTGAAAAACCTCCAGCCATTTTGAATGCGCATCTACCACCATCAAATACATTTTACCCTGGATGGGGCCAGCAAAATCAAGATGGACCACGGGTCAGTTGGCCATGGCCAAGTTGGCAGGGTTCCTCTTTTTTGGGGTCGCTGGGCTTGACAGCACCCAGGACATTGAGCAACATAATCTTCAATTGCCGTATCCATTTGTGGCCACCAAACATAGCTCCGGGCTCACTGCTTCATGCGCACCACACACACTTTCTGACTTCCTGGTACAGCTCCTCTTCCCCCATCATGCATCAGGAGAAAAAGGGCAAGGCTTACAGTGATCTATCACAAACATCACAGAGAGCAGTGATGGACTTCTGAGAAAAGTAAAGTTGACTGTGTACTTTACACCCTGGGGTAGTGCAAGTCATGAACTTGTAGAAGGAGACCATATCCGGTTTATATGGGAGCATTTGTAGCGTCGACAGCTCTGCTAAGCTGGTATTGAGATGTTAAACTTGCATCTGTTTTTTTTTTTTTTGCAGCAACACAAACTAAGGATAGGAAACCTGATGAGTCTAACTTGTCTAAGTAAGTTACAGCCACTGACCTCTGTGTTGACGAGTCTTGTGCTTGTTCATTACAGTAATATCTTTGAGCTTAAACCCTAAAGGCCTAAAGGACTAAATCCAAAAGGTTCATAGTTAAATGGTCGAAAATCATTAGATAAATCATCAGAAATTCAGATTTATTTATTTTTTGATAGAGTAGGGTAGGGTTATCTCTTTTTTTTTCCATTGTCTGTGCACCACAGTGCACTTTACTTCCTGTCTTTAAGACGCAATAGGAAGTTAGAGAAATTCTCCCAAACTGAGAAGAATTCCCTGCTAGACAGTTAGCCCCAGAACAGGTGTCTCTATTGGAAGATTGCCCCATCACCTTGTTCTGGGGAATATTCAAAAATTTGGGATTTTCCCTCACCTTGATAACAATGGTCACCAGTACAATTAGAGGGGTGGATTTTAAAATGGGAATACAGCAATAAAAGCTTGTCAGAGAGTCAAACTTTTTCATACTTTTTCAAAATATAAAAAAAAAAGTTAAGATAACAGCCACACAGCAGAAGTATTGTTTCCGATGAAACATGAAATTTATAGATGTGCAATCAGTAAAGCTTCAGTGTTGTGCAGCACTGGAAATGAGGAACACTCTGTGATGATCTAGCAAAGCAAGGGACACTACAGTGATTGATTCCACTCATTGGTAAATAGTTTTCCATCAAATCTAATGACTGCTATCTCTATACCCAATGAAAAGAAAACTGCAGCAGGTACAAGCAAAAGTCCCATTATTTGTTGTTCTGGTTGGAACTAATATCCATGCATAGCCAGCTTTATACTTCTAAAGCTTATAAGAAAATATATATGGTATTAAATAGTGTGCTATAAGTCAACCAACCACAAATGTAATGTTATTATTTCTGTTATAAATCACCAGAAATATAACTGTTTTAAGTTACTAAGTAATAGTTATTTATAAGTCATAGATATTTTTTTATTAGGTGCTTGATACTAGACAGGAAAGGTGATTTCTTTTGAGTGTGAAGCAACAGTCATTTAAATAAATGTAACTGTTTGTTTCAAATCTCCCAAATCATGTTTCCCTGTGCTTAGCCCTTGTCTCCAATGATAACATTCTGCAAACACAAAATAAGGTTTCCTTGTTTACACGCATTTTCATTCTTAACCTGCATTAATTTCACCTTTCTTCACATAAACCACTAATAAAAGCACTCCTGAATGTTAGATAATGTTCCGCTCTCAGTTTCCATGGTAACACAAGCTGCATCACTGAAAGTTGGGAGCTGCACACTGCTGGATGCTGTTAGATTAGCAGGGCAATGCCTGCTGTCAGGCAGCATCCATTTCACTTAATTAAAGTGGCACAGATGGATAGACAGGGGAAAAAAGCCTACGTAACACTTTGACTATTTTACCGATATTGGACTGTGCAGCAGATGTTGTAACAACCACAGTCATAGAATGTCAACAAAGTCATATGTATTTCATTTTTTTCATTACCGTTCTTCACGCTAATCAATTTTTAAAGGACATATCAAACAAACAAGGCATCTAGACAATAAATGTCCCATTTAAAAAATATAAGGGTTTCAACTAAACAACAGTACTTATTATGACTGCCTTGGAATATCTGTCAACTTTGACAACAGAAAGATGACTCCACATAAGCAGGTCCTTGCGCACCACGATAGCCAGTCATGCCCTACAGGAACTTGAAAAGTAGAAGATTGAGGCACTCATGATAATTATATATCTTTATTTAATGGATGAACAAACAGTAACAACCTATTTTAACAGACCAAGGTCTTCCAAGGACACTTCTGAGATCTACAGAATTCACTGACAGGTGCAGTTGACCTGCTTCTCACTTGACTTTGACCTGTTTTAAATGACTTTTTAATGCATCTAGTTATTTTGTTAGATGATCCCTTAGCTGAGTTTTTAAATATTGTTTAGAATGTTTATTGACCCCTGAAGGAAGCCGCATATGTTCTGATAAAATTAGCCTAAATCTGGCATGTATATAATTTCGTGTTCTCACCCATATTTATGGCTCATTAAGCAATTAACACTGGTCCAAAATGTGTGATTTTTTTTTTAAGATTTAAATGATAGTTTGCAAATTGTGTTTTTATAACATAAAAGGCACTGACATATATTAACAGCCTTTTTCCGCTAACCTATTAATAAGTATGCTGGATAGGAGGAAATCACAACATAATATGGAAAGTAATCTGTTTTTCATTTGTCTCCTGTCATAAACATATTTGTGCTTCTGTTTAGATGTGCATAAAATAGGAAATAATACCAACTGGTGCAACACATATCATTACTCACAGCTTTATGGATGCAGTAAATACTGTCATATTGCTATGAATGCTTTACAGCTTTGTAACACTAAGCAATAACAGTGTTTTGGCTTCTAAAAATGTCTTTGTGCCTATCTTCTTTATTCTCAGTTGACACTTGAACAGAGAAAGTCTCCCATTTGCAATGAATAATATCTTTATAGGCTTGCAAGAGAAAATTCTTGACTTTTTTTTCAAATAAACTGTATTGCCCATAAAGCACAAAAAGGCACAAAACATAGCGGCTGTACTCAGAATTAAAGTATCATTTTTATAATTTTCATTAAATCACCAAGTTTCCTTTAAAAGGTGTTCATATAGGCAAAACTTGTTTTAGTAGTAAAGCATTAAAATCAGCTGTTAGTATAAGGCTGACCATACACAGGTTGCAGGAAAGAAATTAGCATGTTTCCCCCATCAACACAGACAGCCTTGACAGGGGAATCAGCAATTTTATTTTCCCGGTGGGGAGGGAGAAGACAGTAATTACTGGTAGCCGCTATAGCAGCCGCTATAGCAGCCACTATAGCAGCCGCTTGCGATATTTGGAACTGAATCCGGCAGGTATGTTGTACCCAAGTTAATTGATCGAGATTCCTGCTGAACATGACGAGATTCTAACTGTGTATGGCCATCCTAAGCCTTGCGTCTGCACATGGGTTATTCTCTCTACCCCTACCCACCTCTCCCTCCTCCTCTTATCTCTTCTATTTATATCAAAATTATCAGTCCATTAAATAATTTGTCAATAACAAATGCTGTTTGAAAGTCCTTTAAAATGTTATTTTCTCTTTAACATTCAATTTTGGGGTGATGAATGTAATCTTCTTAAAGAGGAAGTAAACCCCTAAATTGTGTGACTCTTGGGTGAAAGAATGAGTGAGATAAAAAAAAAAAAAAAAAATAAGCTAGTGTTGGCAGATCTCTATATGTGTACTGTCATAGTGAAATTGTTCTCTGTTTTATTATTTTTCATATAAATCAGAAGGGAATTCAACATGGTAGGGAGAAAGGGCCATACTGTTTTATCGATTTTCTGCAACAAATCACAATGGTGCTTTTTTTTCCCAGAGGGATATGTCTATTTCCTTTCATCTTGAAACTCATATATTTATTACAGTGGCTATAGAAAAATCATCCCCCTTTAAACCATTACATTTTGTTGTTGTGCAGGCTGAAATGAGGACAGACACAGTTTTATCCAGTTGTATTTACTCAGTGAACGTTATAACCAACTTGTCATAAAAAAAAAAACAGAATCATTGTGTTGGATCACTCTCCTCCAAAAAATGATTTGTAAACTTAATCAGGTGTAGCTTCTCACCTTCTCAAAGGAACACAAAGCGATTTGATTTTTAACTGTGATGAGTTGTGGTTATTCTGATTAGGTCAGCATGAAAAGAGCTTTCCTGGAGCATTTCAAGCCCTGGTAGTGAAACTGAAGCAAACAATCAACTATGGGTGGCAAGGCACTGTTAAAAGATCTCCGGGATACGACAATGACCCGAAGCACACAAAATGACCACACAGTGATTGAAAGAGAAAAAGGTGAATGTCCTTGCCTTCCTTAGTGAGAGCCCTTGAAAATCTGTGGTATGACTTGAAGACTGCATTCCACAAGTGGTCATCATCAAATTTAACTGAACTTGACTAAGTCTAGATGTGCAAAGTTAGTAGAGACATATACCAACAGACTAAAGGCTGTAATTAAAGCAAAAGGTGGTTCAGCAAAATACAAGATCCTTTTTCCAACTCAGTGATTCTGTTTTTGAAATTGTTACATTTGTTTTCTTAATTTCAGGCTGCAGAGCAAAAGGAGGTGATTATTTTAGGGGGGGGCGATTCTTTTCTATACCCACTGTAAATCACTGAGTATTGGACTTTCCATTGCCCAAATATTTTCTGTAGAAAGGTGGTTTCATACCTCCACACCACCATGTTGGTCAGTTTAAAATAAATCAGTTCCCTTTATACAAAGAATCAGTTTATGTCAGTGGCGGTGAGTCAATAAAGGGCGCACAGGCGCCGCCCCCCTCTCTCCTGCCCTGCCTATCACCGATAGATTCATGTATTGCATTATTCTATCTTTTATCGCCGATGCCACACCCTATTCAGGTGTCTGGCCCCTTTTCGGGAGTCGGGCACCTGAATTACAGCGGCGGGGGTGTTTTTTGGAAGCACCTGATTAGAGCCGTAGGCGCCATGGTGGGCGCTTGATGTTCACTCAGTTTTGTGTTAGCAAAGTGAATGAATATTCGCTTTCATAACACTGAACCACCTGTCACCTGATTGGTTGAAACAACAGGCGCTGATATTGGATGCCTATAGCAGGGGCCAGGAAGAAATGGGAAGAGATGACGGAAGAAGACAGGAGCGAGGAGGACACCGGACAGCGCTCGCCGCCTGCCGCCGTGACCCACTACCTTATTGAGACAAGGTAAGTGCCGGGCGGGCGGGGGAGGCAGCATTTGATGGCCACAGTAGCGGCAATTGATGAGCACACTGGTAGAAATTGATGAGTACAGTAGTGGCAATTGATGAGCACACTGGCAGCAATTGACGGGCACAGTAGTGGCAATTGATGAGCACACTGGCAGCAATTGATGGGCACAGTAGCTGCGTTTGATGGGCACAGTGGCTGCGTTTTATGGTACAGTGGCTGTGTTTGATGGGCACAGTGGCTGCGTTTGATGGCACAGTAGCTGCGTTTCATGGCACAGTGGCAGCAATTGATGGGCACAGTAGCTGCGTTTGATGGCACAGTGGCTGCATTTGATGGGCACAGTGGCTGCATTTGATGGGCACAGTGGCTGCATTTGATGGGCACAGTGGCTGTGTTTGATGGCACAGTGGCGGCAATTGATGGGCATAGTAGCTGCGTTTTATGGGCACAGTGGCTGCAATTTATGGTTTTTTTTTTCAGTTTGTTTGCATCCCCCAAAAATTTTGAGCACCAGCCGCCACTGGTAATTGTATGGCATTATGGCCCTAAAAAAAAAAAAGTTTCATTGTTAAATTATGGCATTACATTTCATTTAATGTTTGTCAGCATTGTATGTCAGATAATAAAATAATGCAGATTAGAAACCTCTGTCAAAACATGTACAAACATTGTAATCAAGGAGAGAAATCATGTCTGAGAAAGCTTACAATTTGAAGGCTGGAGGATTGTAGATGCAAAGGGTAAAGTTATCAGCACTAGTGAAAACCTGATTGATGACAGTCAGACCTTCTTTTCACCTGACAGACACATTTACTATTTCATAGAAGCTGGAAAACCTCTCCAATATTGTCTGTGGCGTATGCCATCCTAAGCCTGAAGTCAAGTTTTCTTGGACACATGGAATGTGAAATACAAAACCAGTGAGATTTGCCCTGGCACTACAGCGCACACAACTCAGTGCCACAAGTGAGATCTGCACTTCAGTGCATACAACTCGTGCCACAAATGAGATATGTACTCCAGTGCATACAACTCAGTGGCACAAATGAGATCTGTACTCAAGTGTACACAACTCAGTGCCACAAATGAGATCTGTACTCCAGTGCACACAACTCAGTGCCACAAATGAGATCTGTACTCAAGTGTACACAACTCAGTGCCACAAATGAGATTTGTACTCCAGTGCACACAACTCAGTGCCACAAATGAGATCTGTACTCTAGTGCACACAACTCATGCCACAAATGAGATCTGTACTCCAGTGCACACAACTCAGTGCCACAAATGAGATCTGTACTCCAGTGCACACAACTCAGTGCCACAAATGAGATCTGTACTCCAGTTCACACAACTCAGTGCCACAAATGAGATCTGTACTCAAGTGCACACAACTCAGTGCCACAATCTGTACTCCAGTGCACACAACTCAGTGCCACAAATGAGATCTGTACTCCAGTTCACACAACTCAGTGCCACAAATGAGATCTGTACTCAAGTGCACACAACTCAGTGCCACAATCTGTACTCCAGTGCACACAACTCAGTGCCACAATCTGTACTCCAGTGCACACAACTCAGTGCCACAAATGAAATCTGTACTCCAGTGCACACAACTCAGTGCCACAAATGAGATCTGTACTCCAGTGCACACAACTCAGTGGCACAAATGAGATCTGTACTCCAGTGCACACAACTCAGTGGCACAAATGAGATCTGTACTCCAGTGCACACAACTCAGTGCCACAACTGAGATCTGTACTCCAGTGCACACAACTCAGTGCCACAAATGAAATCTGTACTCCAGTGCACACAACTCAGTGCCACAACTGAGATCTGTACTCCAGTGCACACAACTCAGTGCCACAACTGAGATCTGTACTCCAGTGCACACAACTCAGTGCCACAAATGAAATCTGTACTCCAGTGCACACAACTCAGTGGCACAAATGAGATCTGTACTCCAGTGCACACAACTCAGTGCCACAACTGAGATCTGCACTCCAGCACACGTACCTCACTTTCCAGTTTCCATGCAATCATTGAGACTTACACTCCAGCAAACATACCTCATTCCCCGGTATCCATGCCCCCAGTAAGATATACACTTCACTTCATACCACTGATGAGATCTCTGAACTCCAGCACACACACTTTATCCCCAGTGCCACAGGTGGAGTCTACACTTTTTAACACACACCACACTCACAAAATGCTTGCCATCGATAAGATATACACCCAAGCAAACACTTAGGAAGGCTTTCTTATTGCACACTGTAGCACCCCTACTGTACAAAGGGGACATTTTTATGTTTTGCCCAAAAAAAATACATGTATTTATTTTATTGCATTTAAGTGTTAAAGTGAGATCTGGGGTCTTTTTGACCCCAGATCTCACATTTAAGAGGTCCTGTCATGCTTGTTTCTCTATTACAACGGATGTTTACATTCCTTGTAATAGGAATAAAAGTAACCCATTTTTTTTTTTTTTTAAATGATCAAAGGACAGCGTAAAAATAAAAAGTAAAATAAATAAGAAAAAAGTCACGCTGCATGTGTTCTAAGTAATTTTCTAGCAACAAAATAATATTTTAACCAAGTCTGAAAAATAGGCCCGGTCCTTAACTAGTTAAAATGCAAAAAAAAAAATATGTATACATAAACTCACATAACCCTAAGTACTAATTTATGCTAAAAAAAAAACATGCATTGCTGCACATGTACAGTATATATGAGAGGAAAACGTTTAAATATTAGAACATTCAATAGTCACATTGTAGGTAATAAATGTCCATTATCATAAAAAAAATGCAATATACTGTCAGCAACAATGCAAGGGACTGGTTCCATCAGTCTTCATCAGCACATGCACAGTATACAATCAATTCAAATAAATTGGGTATATATCAAAAAGCCCATTGTATTTTGTGCTTATGTTAACAAATTACCCTTAGACCAGTCATTAAAAACTTTTATTGTTGGTTTCCTATTGACTGTAAATAACACTGTCCAAATTGTTTCTTTGTTGCTAGTTGACTGATAAACAATGTGTACATTATCATAAGAGAGGTTCAGTATGCTTTGACTCCACCCTTCCAAACATAAGACATACAGTAACACATTTCACTGGCTCTTCATGTAGTTCTGTTGATATCACTTTAATCAATCTTTTCAAGGGTGGCTGCACATGCACATATGATTTAAAAACACAAAAATTCTTTATTTTTTCAACTGACTCTCATAAACATGCAGACTTGGATCGATTGTATATCCGTATACTTTTGGAAATTAGAGACCTCTAGGGTGTCTGTGGAGCTCTACTATGTCCATGAGCATTGGTGTTCAACCTAGACCAGCAGTGTCCAAAGTTTTTTCAAAGAGGGCCAGATTTGATTAAGTGAACATGCGCGAGGGCCGACCATTTTGCCTGACATTCTTTGAACCATTAAAATTCAGTCTACGTGTGTTCGTTCGAGCACTAATACACAGCCCAACAAGAATTATCTTGCCTTTGTGGCTGTGTGAGTAAATAGATGAGCTCATGCCTGTTATTTGGATGTACCGTATTTATTGGCGTTGCACTCACCCATTATTGCCAGGAATGCACTCACCCACCAATGCCAGGGTGCACTCTAATTGCCAGGAATGCAGCCCCACCATTGCCAGGAATGAACGCCAATTGCCAGGATAGTAGCCCCACCATTGCCAGGAATGAACGCTAATTGCCAGGATTGCAGCCCCACCATTGCCAGGATTGCAGCCCCACCATTTTCAGGAATGAACTCTAATTGCCAGGATTGCAGCCCCACCATTGCCAGGAATGAACTATATTTGCCAGGAATGCAGCCCCACCATTGCCAGGAATGAACTCTAATTGCCAGGATTGCAGCCCCACTATTGCTAAGAATGCAGCCCCACCATTGCCAGGAATGAACTCTAATTGCCAGGAATGCAGCCCCACAATTGCCAGGAATGAACCTTTAATTTCCAGGAATGCAGTCCCAGTCAAGTGGCCCATTGTTGGCTGAGTCTGCTGGCGGGGGTTTCTGGCTGAGTCTGCTGGTGGAGGGAGTGGCTGACTGAGTCTGCTGGCAGGGGGGGTGGCTGGCTGAGTCTGCTGGCAGGGGGGGTGGCTGGCTGAGTCTGCTGGCAGGGGGGTGGCTGGCTGTGTCTGCTGGCGTGGGGGGTTGTTGGCTGGCTGAGTCTGCTGGGGGTGGCTGGCTAAGCCTGACTCAGTCTGCTTGCAGGGAGGTGGCTGAATGAGTCTGCTGGCGGGGGGGGTGGCTGGCTGAGTCTGCTGGCGCCCATACAGTACAGTGATAACGTTTTGACAGAGGCAGGTCATCATCCCAGGTCATCTTACTTTTGCAGTCTCTCCAGCCAGCCCGCTCGTAATGGGCACAATGGTTTCCCCCAGCTCTTGTGGCCTTGTCATTGGATGATTGATAGCAGCACAGCCATTGACTCCCGCTGCTGTCAATCAAATAAATGATGCGGCACACTGGGGGTCGGGCCGAGTGATACACTTGGCGGCTATAGCCGCCACTGTATCACATGGAAGCACGCCCGCAAGCTAACCCCCTTGGGAGAGTGCTTCCCAGAGGGGGTTAGCTCTTGCAGGGAGGAGCCGAGACAGCCGCCATGGGAACCCAGAAGACGAGAATCAGGGCCACTCTGTGCAAAACAAACTGCACAATGAAGTTAAGTATGACGTGTTTGGTATTTTTTTTATGTTTTAATCTTTACAACCCCTTTAAATGTTTGTGTCTTTATTTCTAGGAATTTTTTTTTAAGGGTACTAACATGAGGGAGGGCAGTACCCCTTATTTTTAAAGATTAGATAATCCAAGCCCCCTGCCTGCAGACCCCCACAATCAAGACCAGAGTTGTGGGGAAGAGGTCCTTGTCCTCATCAACATATGGACAAGGTGCTTTGCCAGTGGGAAAAGCCCTCTCATATGTTGAAGGCATGTGGCCTGGTATGGTTGGGCTTTTTACATTCTTCCTAGATGTACTACAGGTCTACAGCAAAAGTGATATTTGCAAAGAAAAAAACAATGCAGTTTAGATTGATTGAAAATTACATTTTATTGCTGGCTTCCTAAAAAAAAGGCAGATATTTAGGGAAACCTTTGGAGGGGTCAGTGTGCTGTGTGTTTTGTCAGCAGGAAATGTCATTTGTCAGCGGTTTAAAAGCTTTTTACTTTGTAAATATCATTGTTTTTAAAAAATAAAAAAATAAATCACTGTCCCCAGACAAATTTAATTTACAATTTTTATTGCACTTGTAAATGTTCCTCAGGGCAGTGCCCACCCTGCATACTATTTTTGAAAACTCTTTGTCTTTTCGCCCAGAAAATGGACACGTTTTCATTGGACAGGGTTGTCTCCCACTGATTTCAGTGGAGTTTGGCCTCAACATTTGGACTTCTTTGAGCCTAGGTTCACATTGGAGCGATTTGTCATGCGATTTGAGAGATCAGATCGCATGACAAGTCGCAGCCTATTGGAGGCAATGGCACTGTTCCAATCGGTGCGACACCGATTTTGCGGAGCCGCACCGATTTGCAAAAGTAGTTCCTGCCAAGTTCAGGTGCGATTTCTATAGATATCTGTGTATGAAGCCACACAAATGTCTATCAAGTAGCACCTGAAATCGCGCTGAACTTGCTACTTTGAAATCGCGCTACTTCAAGTAAAGTAGTGCGATTTCAAGGTAGCATCAGTGTGAACCAGGGCTGAAGGTCACTTGCTTGAACCAGACGCAGGTCAGTTTGGATAATCCCTTGTCTTAGAATTGTAAAAGTTGCAAACTTTTATGCTACAATTGAGCATTATTGCTAAACCTAGTAGAGTCACAGCAAACTGGGAGCTGTTCATAGTGGGCCAGATTCACAGAGCGATTACGCCTGCGCAACTGCTGTTGCGCGTGCGTAAGTCTAAATGTGCGCGTGCGTATAGTTGGACGCGATTCACAAAACAATATACGCCAGAAATCTACGTTTTTTGGTCCGGCGTAATTGAATTAGACATTCGCTTCCCTTCGCGCAAAACTGCGCTAGACACACCATTGATTTGCTAGTCAAATATGCTAATGAGGGAGTTACGGGGATTCACAAAAAAACGCAGTTGCTGCGCAGGCTACGCGATGTGCGCAACTGCAAAATGTCCTGTCTAAAGTTAGAGGACCTAAAAGCTGGTCTAAATTTTGAAAAAAAGTCTAATTGTCAGATAAAGCAACACTGTTAGTGAGGAGTTCAGCAGTCACACGTGTTGCCCAACAATCTGTATGCCAACATGCCAGGGGCATCGTCGCGCATAGCTATACTACTGACTTTAGATGAACAAAGAAGGATGAGGGCACGGAGGATGGCACTAAGGAGGGCACGGGAGATTTTTTTTTTTTTTTTTTTATTTGCTTACATAAAATTTACAATTTCAATTAATCTAATACAATATTCTTATCTGATACAAGCCCCTCACTCTTCACTTGATATATCACACACGCATAGACATCTTTGGCATGAGTGATTCTGAGGTGTCTCGCATCTTCAGATTCCCCCCTCATGCCATCATGGAATTACCACAACCCTGCAGGAGGACATCAGCAGCCCAACACATGGCACCACCCATGACACCCATGACAGCTACATATACAATCAGAGCCCCATCCCCACAGATTTCGAACAGAACATGTATGGGGACAGCTGGCTGGTTGGTGAGTGACATGGGAGTGACACCCCTTTTCCCCGCAGGAATATCACCCCCACATTCCAAAATCATACACAAACAGAACCAAAAAAATTAAATAAATGACGAGCAAAAAAAAAAAAATGCCCAGCAAAAATATAATTTAAACAAAATAACAACAAAGAAAACACATAAAAGACAAAAATCACTCTGCAAAACAGTCCCCAAATATCTCAAAGACACAAACAAACAAAAGCACCTTGCTGTATAGGGAGGGATACAAAGGGATGTATTTTTGCAAAGGAAGTGCATTTGTGTGTGTATATTTATGCTGTCTGCGTAGTTCATAAAGTTGCCCTAGTCCATTTCCAATTTCACTGATTGCGCCGCTCCCGAGTTGTGAGCATGCGCACACACGGAGCTGACATGGTTTCCTTCACGCGCGCATGCGCGAGTCGGCCGGCCCTTCATTTGCATGGGGTCACGGCTCATTTCAATGTAACACGCCCACGTCCCTCCCAATTTGTATTACTCCTCCTTACGCCTCCGGAAAAAACCTTACGTTTGCGCAAGCTCTTGCGTAAAAGCTACGTGAATCGCCGGATTACGCGGCTAGATTGCGCAAGTCTAACGGAAAAGTGGTGCGCTACGCCGGAATGATAATGCGCCGATCTACGTGAATCTGCCCCCGTGTGTTTTAGATGCTACACCAAGTAAGATTGAACCTGCCTCATCTCAGCTGGTGGATGTTCAGTGTCATATAGTCTTTTTCTATATGACATATGTGAGCTGGAAAAAAAAGAAAACTATAGTGGGGCCTCTCACACTGCAAGGGTTGAATGCTTGCTATTGGGGAAATTAGAAAGCAGGATTATTTACCTTACCTCTGCTCTGTCACTGTCTTCATATCCCCCTTGCACTCCTTTAGCTGCATCAATGAACAATCCAGGGCTGTTAACACTTCATTGTACGCAAAGGAACCAGGAGTGTGACCATGGGCAGGATCACCTTAGAGAGGAGGCTTTACAGGACCAGCTTTACCACTGAGGGGCCCTGCTGGAGTGATGGTGGCATTCTCCATAAAATAACCAGGCATCTTCACTTTCAGTAACAATGTGGATTACTCCAAAGTAATATTAAAAAAATACTTCTGTATCCACCAAAACTTTTCTAAATGTAGACTTTTGGATAAAACACTCCACAATGCTAATTCTAAACTTCCACTCAGGCAGCAATGTGTCCCTCCCCTGACATGCCACATGACCTGCCAGCCTCTAATGCCGCGTACACACGATCATTTTTTGTGATGAAAAAAAACGACGTTTTCTGTGAAGTAAAAAACGACGTTTTTGAAACGTCACTTTTCAAAGACGATGTTGCATACACACCATCGTTTTTTTCACAAAAAGCGAGGTTACGTTCACCACTCTTTTCCATTGAAGATCGCTTCATAACTAGCTTCTGGGCATGCGCGGGTTGAAAAACGTCGTTTTAAACGACGTTTTTGCTACACACGGTGACTTTTTGTGAAACAAAAAACGACGTTTTGAAAAACGACACAAAAAATTCAAGCATGTTGGAATTTTTTTTTGGTCGCTTTTTTTAAGACAAAAAACGACGTTTTGCCCACACACGATCAATTTAAATGACGTTTTAAAAAACGTCGGTTTTTTTCATCGCAAAAAACGACCGTGTGTACACGGCATTAGGCTCAATGGAGTTGTAGTTTGCTGAGCTGAAAAGTTCCTTAACTTTAGCACGGCCAAACTACAACTCCCACAATGCAGTGCAGCCTGTGCAGCCGCCAGCCAATCGGCGGCCGCCGTGGCCAAACTACTAATCCCACAATGCAGTGCAGCCTTCCAGCAGCAACCAGCCAATCAGTGGCCTCCGCGGCCGAGTTCTACAAAAAAAAAAAAAAAATTACAAACAGCCAGTACCGCGGCCCTTTTAAAGATAATGTAAGCGGCCTGGGGGGAAATATCCATCTTTCCACCTGGCCCAGTCCGCCCCTGGCCAGGAATGAACGCTAATTGCCAGGATTGCAGCCCCACTATTGCCAGGAATGCAGCCTACCATTGCCAGGAATGAACTCTAATTGCCAGGATTGCAGCCCCACTATTGCCAGGAATGCAGCCCTACCATTGCCAGGAATGAACTCTAATTGCCAGGATTGCAGCCCCACTACTGCCAGGAATGAACTCTAATTGCCAGGATTGCAGCCCCACTATTGCCAGGAATGCAGCCCTACCATTGCCAGGAATGAACTCTAATTGCCAGGATTGCAGCCCGACTATTGCCAGGATTGCAGCCCCGTCTTTGACAGGAATACAGTCCCACCATTGGAGCCCCACTATTGCCAGGAATGCACTCACCATTGCAGCCTGTCCCAAGTGTCCATCTGCAGCTGTGCCCAAAAATTAAGTGTTATCGTTTTAAAATGTTGGCGCCTGCCCACCGAAATACTTAGAGCAAGATGTCCTGTGCACTTGGCTCCCTTTCGCAGTCCCGCCCCTTGGCCCGGCTCATATGATGGACATAACACACGTCCAATGGCGGGACTGGGTGAGTACACAGTACACTCGGCTCAGGCTATTTCGGCGGCGCTCGCTCCCCTCACACACAGCACGGATACGCTGATAAAAACGGTATGCCTTTTGTGGCACCGGCGATCTGGGAGATCGTCGGGGGCCACAAAGATATATATGTTTAAATAACCAGGCGGGCCGTTTAAAACCGGGCCGTGGGCCACAATTGGCCTGCAGGCCGGACTTTGGACATGCCTGACCTAGACATTTTCTGGATGTTCTTCTTATACTTTTGGCACTCGAATGGAAGTAGACCTCATCAAGTAAGGGAAAGTCCAAAAATTCAACAGTAGTGTTTATATGACAGTGCTGGGCTATTTCTTGTAAGAACAAGAACAATTGATGGTAAGATTTCATGCAAATGGCCATATGCTTTTTTTTTTTTTTTTTTACGCAGGTTCTTGCTGGCAGAGCTAGTAGAAGATCATGCGTAAAATGCATGCGTAAAGTACTTGCCCTTGCAACCCTTCTACCGTGTATGCATATATGTGTTCACATGCATACATACATATTTCTGTGCGTAAAATCACGTAAAAATCTTTGTCACGTAAAAATGTAACCACTAGATGACAGCCCTGCAGCACCATTACTGCTACAGGGTGGCAGCTGTGCGCAGGATTGCATATATATATATATATATATATATATATATATTAGGGCTGTGACTGATTAAGATTTTTGTGTTCGATTAATCGTTTTTTTTTTAATCGATTAATCGACTAATTTCGATTAATTAACGCACATACAGATACAACTACTTTTAGCTGATCTCCTTGCATTGCAACTCTGCATTAGTCAGTGGTAAATGTGGTGGGGGCAGCATGGGGGCAGATGTGTATATTCTTGCAGTATGGGAGCAGATGTGTATATTACAGCATCTACCCCCATGCTGTAATATACACATCTGCCCCCATGCTTTTCATATACACATCTGCCCCCATACTTTCCTATACACATCTGCCTGCATGCTTTCATATACACATCTGCCCGCATGCTATACATGATGGTTGTCCTCTCTTACCTTCTTAAGGCAGGAGGACCCGTCCGCAGAGTAGCTGACACTGACACGTGCACGATGCAAGCAGGCGGGCGCAGTGGCGTAACTAGAACCTTCAGGGCCCCGATGCATGAAACCATGAAGGGCCCCCCCAATGTTGCCAACCTACCAGATTGAAATTTACTTTCACGACATCCGAAATTTACTGGCACAGCCACATTTTTACTGGCATTTCGCAAAAGTTACTAAATAAAATGTAATAGACATTAAGGTAAAAAAACATAATTTCAATATAATAAGGGCAAATGATTTAGTCACATCACCTCCTGCCTCTATCCCCTCTGCCACCAACACCAGCTGCCTTCACCCCCCTCTGCGGTGCCACAATCTCCCCTGCCTCCAATCTCCTCCTGCGGTGCCACCATCACCCCCTACCTCCATCGTATCCCCCTCTGCCACCATCACCTGTCACTGTCGGCTGGGCTGTCTGTCACACTCTCTATCCCCGACTCCCCTGTGAACGTTGTGTTGCCTGGATGCAGCAGGCTCCGCCATTCCGCCGCCGCCGCGTGCTTCTCAGAGGGGTGCTAAAGAGGGGGTAAGACACAGGGTTTGTAGGGGTGTTACACAGGAGACAGGGGTGGTAGGCATGTTAGACATAGCCAGGGGTGGTAGGGAGGGGGTTAGACACAGGCAGGGGTGGTGGGGGGGTTAAACACAGGCAGGGGTGGTAGGGAGGGTTAGACACAGCCGGGGTGGTAGGGGGGGTTAGACACAGCCATGGGTGGTAGGGGGTTAGACACAGCCAGGGGTGGTAGGGGGTTAGACACAGCCAGGGGTGGTAGGGGGTTAGACACAGCCAGGGGTGGTAGGGGTTAGACACAGGTAGGGGGGTAGACACAGCCAGGGGTGGTAGGGGGGGGGGGGTTAGACACAGCCAGGGGTGGTAGGGTGGGGGGGGGTTAGACACAGCCAGGGTGGTTAGACACAACCAGGGGTGGTGGTAGGGGGGTTAGACACAGCCAGGGGTGGTGGTGGTAGGGGGGTTAGACACAGCCAGGGGTGGTGGTAGGGGGGTTAGACACAGCCAGGGGTGGTGGTAGGGGGGTTAGACACAGCCAGGGGTGGTGGTAGGGGGGTTAGACACAGCCAGGGGTGGTGGTAGGGGGGTTAGACACAGCCAGGGGTGGTGGTAGGGGGGTTAGACACAGCCAGGGGTGGTGGTAGGGGGGTTAGACACAGCCAGGGGTGGTAGGGGGGGGTTAGACACAGCCAGGGGTGGTGGTAGGGGGGTTAGACACAGCCAGGGGTGGTGGTAGGGGGGTTAGACACAGCCAGGGGTGGTGGTAGGGGGGTTAGACACAGCCAGGGGTGGTGGTAGGGGGGTTAGACACAGCCAGGGTGGTGGTAGGGGGTTAGACACAGCCAGGGGTGGTAGGGGGGGTTAGACACAGCCAGGGGCGGTAGGGAGGGGGTTAGACACAGCCAGGGGCGGTAGGGGGGGTAGACACAGCCAGGGGAGCAGTGTGACAGGTGGGGGGAGCAGTTTGTCAAAGGGGGGGCAGTGTGACAGGTGGGGAGCAGTTCTGGGGGGGGCAGTGTGACAGGTGGGGGAGCAGTGTGACAGGTGGGAAGCAGTGTGACAGGTGGGGAAGCAGTTTCTGGGGGGGCAGTGTGTCAGGTGGGGTAGCAGTTCTGGGGGGGGGGGCAGTGTGTCAGGTGGGGGAGCAGTGTGTCAGGTGAAGGAGCAGTGTGACGGGAGAAGTGTGACATATAATACAGCTCATCCGATATCACATAGACAGCTCTCTGTACACCAGCATTACCTTCTCCCCAGCAGCTGCAGCACTGCCTCGCACATCTCTCCCTCCACCTGTTCACGGCTTAGCCTCCTGTTCTCATCTTGGGTGTCCCAGCCAGGTCCCGCAGCACCACCACCAGCACAATCCCCCCTGCCGCCTCCTGCTCCACCAGTCCACCATACCTAGAGCCGACCCGACGAGGAAACCCGGAAGTACCCGGAAGTAGCGCGGAGCTACATGTAGGGGAACTTGGCGCTGAGGGGGGAGAAGGAGGATGCCGGATGCTGCGGGTGATGATGACGTCAGCGCGCCGCTACTTGCTTGCCGCCGGGTGGACCAAGATGGCCGCGGCTCCGGAGCTAGGCCGAAGCCGCGGTCTTTCCTATCGGCGAGACCGCGGAGCTTACTCCGCGGATCGTCGATCAAAATTTTTTTAGTCGATCAAAGAAATTAACGATTAATCGAACAATTAATCGTTAATTTCCGCAGCCCTAATATATATATATATATATATATATGTAATTTGGTATTTTCATCTGCAGGGGGCGCACGCACACCACCCACAGGCCGCTTCAACTGTGATGATTCACAGCAGAAGCCGATTTGCAGTTGCAGGGCACTCAATGTCCTCCGGCACTCGCTGATCATCAGTAAAACACAGAGAAGTGAGATATGTAAACATGGCATATCTCAGTTCTGACAGGGGGAAAGGGATTCATTCTGTGTCTTGGCAAACAGGGACTAGAATACATCTCTTCCCCTAGTGAAAGCAGACTGTGTACACAAAAACACTGGCTAGACACACAGTTATCCCTTTGATCGCCCTAGATGTTTAACCCCTTCCCAGCCAGTGTCATTATTACAGTGACAGTCCATATTTTTAGCACTAATCACTGTATTAGTGTCACTAGTCAAAAAGTGTAATTTAGTGTCGGACTGTCTGCTGCAATATCACAGTCCCGCTATAAGACGCTGATCGCCGTCATTACTAGTATAAGAAAAAAAAATTCCATAAACATATCCATAAAGTTTGTAGACGCTCCAACGATCACCTAAATCAATCAATATACACCTATTGGGATTTAGTTTTACCAAAAACATGTAGCAGAATACATATTGGCCTAAATTTATGAAGTAATTAGATTTTTTTTTACTTTTTTTATTGGATAGCAAAAATCAAACATATTGTTTATTTTTCAAAAAAAAAATTTTGTTTTATAAAGCAAAAAAAAAAGACATATTTGGGTACAGTGTCGTATGGACACACAATTGTCAGTTAAAGTAAAGCAGTGTCGTATCGCAAACACATGCCCTGGTCATGAAGGGTGGTAAATCATTGGGAGGTGTGAGTATGGCCATATTGATTCCTATAGTGCTGTGCTTAAATGTGTACAAAAGTATACACTGTACGCATACATTTTTGATGTCCGTATGAAAGAGCACTAAGAATTAGGATTTCTTTTCCGCATCTGTTATTTTTTTGTTCTATTTCACAATCACGTGTTTTAACGTGCCTTTATGCAATGAGCTTTCTTTTCCTTTTTACCATTTTTTTTTTTTTTTTTAATTGATTATTATAAATTGGTGAATTCAAGTAGCATTCAAAACCATACATGGGTGCCACAGAACTCTGAATGCCTCCAAAAAAAACATTTTTAAAAGATGTTTAATAAATTATGACGAAGAAATGTTTGTTAATTCATTGACTCTTTTTGTTCATAATACCACCACCAATGACCCCTATTGGTCACTTCTTAACCACCAATAATAAATATGTTGTTCATAACTGAACACATAACTATGAGCAAAGGTCTCTATATTTGTGACCAGCCTCTAGTCCTTTAGTAGGTCACCCCCATAGTTTTCCAGACGATATAAAGTAGACATCATTCAGCTGCATTTTTTTTTTGCTTCTTTTTAAATCATATTACTGTATGGATTTTAACCACTTGCTTACTGGGCACATATACCCCCTTCCTGCCCAGGCGAAATTTCAGCTTTTAGCACTGCGTCGCTTTAAATTAAAATTGCGCGGTCGTGCGACGTGCCTTACAAACAAAATTTATGTCCTTTTTTTCCCCACAAATAGAGCTTTCTTTTGGTGGTATTTGATCGCCTCTGCGTTGTTGTTTTTTTGCGCTATAAACAAAAAAGTGCGACAATTTTGAAAAAAAACACAGAATATTTTTTACCTTTTGCTATAATAAAAATCCAATTTAAAAAAAGTTTAGGCCGATACGTATTCTACATATTTTTGGTAAAAAAAACAATCGCAATAAGCGTATAGTAATTGGTTTGCGCAAAGGTTATAGTGGCTAGGAAATAAGGGATAGAACTCTGACAATTTTTTTTTTTTTTTTTTTACTAGTAATACGGCGATCTGCGAATTTTGTCAGGACTGCGATATGGCGACGGACACATCGGACACTTTTGACACATTTTTGGGACTATTCACATTTATACAGCGATCAGTGCTATACAAACGCACTAATTACTGTATAAATGTGACTGGCAGTGAAGGGGTTAACACTAGGGGGTGAGGAAGGGGTTAAATGTATTGCCTGGGTGTGTTCTAACTGTGTGGGGGAGGGGGGTGACTGGGGGAGGTGACCAATGCAGACAGCATTGGTCACCTCCCCCAGTCACCCCCCTATGTACAAGGGAGACACCCTATGTACAAGAGAAACAGCATCTGTCACCTCTCCCTGACAGGACGTGGAGCTCTGTGTTTACACACAGAGCTCCACGTCCCTGCTCTAAATCTGCCGGTCAGCGGGTACCTGGCGGACATCGCGACCGCCAGGCACGCGCATCGGCATTGCGGGGACGCGCCAGGTGCGCGCGCGCCCCCCAGTGGCCGGAGAAAACAATGCCGTCAATTGACGGCAGCTTGGAAATTCAGATACCCTAAGCTGCCGTCAATTGACGATGAGCGGGGCCGCAAGTGGTTAAATTATACACTATATTGATCTCTACAAAATAGGTCTGCTGCCTTCATCAATCTGTCTACAAAAATAATTTATTCAATGTTAATTAATCTTTGCTCTTTATTTACAAGTGGTGGATATATGGAAATTAAACTCTCCTCGGAGTTGAAGCACCAAGGTGCAGGCTAAGCATATAGCAAATGAGGTAAGAAAAGGTTCTGAACAGCTGCACTCCGGAAATTAGCCTTTACTGTAAAAAATCAAAAATACAAACCACATCTCATCTTCTGCCGTGGCTTGTATTTTTTATTTTTATTTTCTATTTTTTACAATAAAGTCAAATTTCCGGAGTGCAGCTGTCCAGAACCTTTCCTTATCTTATAAGTGCATTGTAGTTGTAAGTGTCTTACATGAAGGCTGTGTGTACTACACAGGTCTTGTTTTCCTGCATTGACATAAGTTTGAAATGCACATCAAGCTCAGCTTAGCAGATTTCTATTGATTTCACGGGATTAGTGTAGATGTCACTTCAGAGGGTGCATTTGACCTGCTTTGTGATGCATTTATACGCACCAGATCCTATTAAGGTACATTTGAATGGTAGGTAAAGCCAGAAATAAGCAAGTTTTTTTTTTTTTCATCAAAGGCTGCATTTTGCATTTGAACACACATGCTTGAGCAGTGCTTTGTTCAGAGGCTTCATTAGACATAGATGGTGATCTACACAAGCTAGAAGTTAGACTACATTATTAAGTAAGGCCCTAAAATTTTGAGGCTTGAGTGGCCTCAAAACACGGACCTGCTCCCCAGACAACACTTCCGGTCAGCTCTGCCTTCCAGAGGAGCAGTTGCTATCTTCCTATTTCCTTTGCCCAGCTGATTCCTGGCCCCCGATACCAAAGTTACAAAGTTTCGAGATGGGACTAAACTCTCAATCCGCACAAGCTGCTGATAATGTCATAACCCAAAGCACTAATTTGTTTGCACCATGTGAATTGCTTATCTGTATGCACCCAGTATTATTTGTATATACTGCACTTAGTTGTCACCCCCTGGTGTCTATTCTTAGACAGATGACTGTGCCAGCCTACACATAGGAGTTGATTTACTAAAACTGGAGACTGCAAGATCTAGTGTAGCTGTGCATGGTGGCCAATCAGCTTATCACTTCAGCTTGTTCAATTAAGCTTTGATGATAAAACCTGCAAGATGATTGGTTTCTATGCAGAGCTGCACCATATTTTGCACTCTCCATTTTTAGTAAATCAACCCCTCTGTTTTGTCTGGACTCGTGTGCCTTGCTGTGCTGAGGACTTCACCACAATAAACGTATTTATACTACACTTAGATCACTCCCTCCACTCTGCTAATATAACATTTTTGTATGTTTTGTGATTTGTAATATGACATGCAAAAGTTTAAAGCAGACCTTAAGAATGCTAGAAAGCTAAGTTATTTTCGCTTCTATAACTTAATAGGTAACTCCACTTTCATTGGGAAAAAAAATAGCAAAATAAAAGAAAATTGAATAGCCTACACAATTGCTACATTAGCCACATTATAATTCAATGTTATTAAAAAGTATCTTTCTTTTTCAAACTACAGCTGGTGTAATTTAGTAATTTTCTATAAAATTCAATGCAATATGGCAACCTAGATGTGTTCTGTACTCAGTTGATGTACAGAACGTCTTCAGAAATGTAATTTTCTGCTTGGCTGAAGAACTCTGCACTAAGATACAAGTCAGATTTAAGGCATCCCCTGAAAAAAAAATTCATGTTAGAATACCCACCATCTCAGCTTAGTTCCTTACACATAGTTGTGACACACCATAGTGACTGCAAAACTCAAATTACGGACTCTTTAGGCCAGATCCAGAAAGGTATGATTTTCAGTAGAATGATCATATCGATACTGGTTTTCTACCTCTAAAAACAACATGCCAAAAATTCTAAACCAACAATTAAATTTTTGCATTGATACAGTGGCCAGTGGTATTAAATAGCTTTGGAAGCCTGGTTTAGTGGAATATAGTATACTGAATGTATCAGAGCTTAGAAGTCATAATGGTTATACCTGAGTGTAAAGCAGTGTATGTAATACAAGTTTACAGTCATGAAAGGCTAGCTGTAACAAATATATTCATTCATTGAACTGAATTTCTGTACTGAAAGGAAATTTTCCTGATTCTTTAATTGACATAAGCTATTTTTCGAGTACATACACAGCATAATTTGTATACCATTAATCATGATGGACTGCAGATGCAGACTAAGCTACACCCAATAAATTTATATTTTATTTATTGATGTACTTTTTGGACCATCTCATATAACCCTAAAAACAAATGAATGTCTAGACCAATGGAAGATTATAAAACATTAGGTGATGGATTGTACTACCAAATGACATTGCAAACCTCTAATCTGATTATAATAACTTAAAATTTAAATTTATGCTAATTATATTTGGCTTCTACTGTCCTCAGATTTGGAAATATTCAGACTGCTTAAAGCTAATGGCTCACATTTATGGCTCTGGCTGCTAAGCTAGTAGAATTTTTTTTTAGAAAAAGCAGAATGTTAGACATTTTGGTATTTCGTGGATGTTTTTATAAACATACAAAAAACCCTATTCACAAACTGTTGGCATATTTTTAAAACAGTGAATGTGGCTTTCATCAAACATTCACTGGTGGTGAATCAATTACTGCCATTTAAAACACATACACCAGGAAGATTCATCTGCAGTGAATGTCAGATTTACTGCTTTATATTTACTGCTATGAGGATCTTAATTTTCATGTGACATGAGTTTTTTTTAATTTCATTGCATTGTAGAGATTTACTGCCCACTACTGTTTGTGTTTGTGAATAGCCTAGATGCTTATCACAAAATTAATTATGTATAGCACTTATTGTCTCTGGATTGTTGGATTGGAAACCCCAGAAGAAGGAAGTGGAGAAAGAGAGAGAGAGAAAGTCTGATACACACATCTTGTCCATAGGAGAACTGTTGCTGACTCCAGACCAGAAGGCAGGGACTATTAGTCAAGTGGTCCCGTGTTTAAAGGGGTGTTCCAGCCCAAAATTGTGTTTATTAAAAGTCAGCAGCTACAAAAAGTGTAGCTGCTGGCTTTTAATAAACACTCACTTACCTGCTCCTGCGTTCCAGCGACGCGCCGACCGGGGCCCTGCTCCTCTCCCCCCTCCCCAGCCGGCGTCTCCATCCCGACTGTGGGCACCCAGCCGTGACAGCCTTCGGCTTCACGGCCGGGCACCCACTGCGCATGCGCGAGCCGCACTGCGCATGCGCGTGCGGCGCGTCTCGCCGCTGATTGGAGAGGCGATCGCATGGGACCTGTCATGTGTCCCATGTGATCGCCTACAGGGAGGGGCTGGTGTAGGCGATTAAGGCTTAATCGCCTAACCAGCCCCTCGGCGGACGCAGGAAGTGGGACAGGAAGTCCCACTCCTACTGAAGCCCCCACTCCCCCCCAAAAAAATTGCATGCCAAATGTGGCATGTAAGGGGGAGGGGATTAAAGAAAAGTGAATTTTTAGGGTGGAACTCCTCTTTAATAGTTTACTATTGTGGCTCATAGCTTCTGGGTGTATATATTGTATATTTCTAAAGACTGGTGACAGAAGAATACTTGATCACTAGTTGTTATCTCACACGCACTATAACAGATAGCGTTTGTGATACAGTGTGCATGTGTAGTGGCCATTTTTCTATATGTTAGTAGGTGAACCTGTTTATTGCAACAGAGTTTACATGCAGCTCATGTTATTTTAGTTAACATTGTCTTGGATTCTTTAGTCAGTTTTAGTTTGGGCTCAATACTTGGCATAAGTTAGAAATGGGTTAGATATTTGAGTCACTTGGTAATTAAAGGTCTGGTTGCATGTCAGATTAGAAGTTGCAAGGGACTGCAGAATAGATAGGCTGACTCTAAGTTCCAGTGTCACACTGCAATTCCTGCTGGTAAGAAGCTGCATTCCAGGCTGACCTGACAACAGTTGGGGGGTGCCCCTTTGTTGGTGAGCTTGCCTTCAGGTCTTTGGCATCAAAATTGACACTGCACCACGATCGGTTTTTTTTGCCTACACGTTTAGCACAATATTCTGTTTCGGGAGGGTCATTTCTCCTAACCCTCTCCAAAAGCAGGCAACACACTTTTTTCTGAAAATAACCATTGCTTAAAATTTTTTTCTTATCCTGGTATGACAGCCCTGTAAATTAGCCTATAGAATAAAAAAAAGCAATATGTGAAAATAAAATTGTATTTAAAGAAAATATTTAAAACATGGTAGTGAAACATGGGAAAGTATTTAATCACCAATAAAGATAAATCCATCAATTATGTAATTAAAAACATGTAGGCCACTTACAGCAGTTGTAGTGTGACCATTTGATTTGCTTTCCCCTGGGTAATAATAACCTGCAAATCATGGCATGTTTGTAGACTTGGTACATAAATGATAAATTACATTTCTCGGTTAACTGCTACACTTCTGGATAACTGCAAACCTGAACATTTCACACACATTAATTAGGACAAGAGATTTTCAGTTCTTTTAAACATCAATCAAAATATTACACAACATATAATTAGCATTAGTATTTCAATACATGGCAAGGAAGATTGCAGAACCACAATAAACATACATCAGTTGATCTATTGAATTTCTAAAAATGTGTATTTCCACACTTTTTAATACACTCTTTTACTCTGACATCAAAAGAAATCTGTACAAAATTAATTTTAAACCTGTTGAGTGGTTGTTCCGACCAGAGGGGCAATTGGCGACGCATCTTTTTACAGCAACCAAATTTATAATAAGAGCCTGGAAATCCTCAAGCCTTAATTTCGAGGTAGTAAAACTCTGAATGAACAACATTATGGTCAATAAGAAATGAATGGCCATTTAGATACTCACGGATAGTTTCTCAGAGTTTAGCAGCCTTGGATTTCCCATGCTTAGCCATCGCGCTTCGACAGACTCCTTTTCTCAAATTGATGTCCCTGAGACCCTTTTATCTTTTTTTCCTTCTTTCCTTTGTTTTTTTCTGGTCCTTTCATTTGCTTTCAGCTCTCTCCTTTTTTTTCTTCCTATCTATTTTTCTGTTTCTCCTTTTGGTTAGTGTGCAAGCTTATTAGGCCATTAAAACAATGCCTGGCTATAGCAGTTATTGGCTTCTTTGTTCAATCCTGCAGAATTGCAACTTCTCTCACCTTACACTTAAGGCAATCTTTACAAAGTCAGGTGATGTGGTGATGTGGTGACGCAACACGTAGGAAGGGGGAGCCGGTGATGTGCCACCACAAGCGATGTGTGCAGAATGCCAGTTTGGTGGAGGATGCATCCTTAAGGGAAAACACACAGACTATTTTGTCATTTGCACAATGCGAGTGGAAATATTTTCAATTTTATAAAACTAAAAGTACAATATACAGTGAGCACTATTAGTTTTATTCTCTTTTGTGCTTCATATGAGGATACCCATCCAGGGGACCAAGGATGGTGATGAACTGACTTCCTAGCATCCAGACCAAGAATAAGGAAACACAAGAGAATAGCAGTTTTCCATGCTATAAAGGTAAAAAACGCTTTTGTATCTAAGTCATATCAGATTCATGGTGAGAGCAGAGACACACTGGTGGTGGGCAAATGCAGTAAAAACACACAATAGAACCCTGATGCACTTAAAGAGGAACCCATAACAATCAAGAGGACTATTTATATCTCTAGGAAAGATAACAACACCACAGTGGAATGTGCATAGTGTAAAATAAGGACATTTTTGAATACATATACAGTACATATGATGGTTTATACATACAATTATACTTTCCTTCCTCTGACATAAATTATTTACAACTTTATGTGGTTTATAAATTGTGTGTAACAACTAGTCAGCTAGTGGCATACCACCCGATAATAGTAATTTGTTTTGGGGGCTTTTTACAAGACACAGAAATATCACTTTTTTAATTGTATACAGTGCCTTGAAAAAGTATTCAAGCCCCCTGAAATTGTCCACATTTTGTCATGTTACAAACATAAAAGTAACTGTATTTGATTAAGATTTTATGTGATAGACCAACACAAAGTGGCACATAAAAAAGTGGAAGGAAAATGATAAATGGTTTTCAAAATATTCATAATTTTTTGAGTCAATACTTTGTAGAACCACCTTTCGTTGCAATTACAGCTGCAAATCTATTTGAGTATGTCTCTACCAGCTTTGCACATCTATAGAGTGACATCTTTGCAAAATAGCTCAAGCTCTGTCAGATTGAATGGAGGGCATCTGTGAACAGCAATTTTCAAGTCTTGCCACAGATTCTCAATTGGATTTAGGTCTGGACTTTGACTGGGCCATTCTAACACATGAATATGCTTTGATCCAAATCATTTCATTGTAGTTCTGGCTGCATGTTTAAAGTCATTGTCCTGCTGGAAGGTGAACCTCTGCCCCAGTTTCATGTATTTGCAGACTCTAACAGGTGCCCTGTGTTTTGGCTCCATCCATCTTCCAATCAACTCTGACCAGCTTCCTTGTCCATGCTGAAGAAAAGCATCCCCACAACATAATGCTGCCTCCACCATTTTTCGCGGTGGGGGTGAGGTATTCAGGGTAATGTGCAGTGTTAGTTTTCCGTCACACACACAGTATCTCACAAAAATGAGTACACCCCTCACATCTTTGTAAATATTTTATTATATCTTTTCATTTGACAACACTGAACAAATTACACTTTGCTACAATGTAAAGCAGTGTACAGCTTGTATAACAGTGTAAACAAAAATTGCGTAGCGTATACTCACTTTTGTAAAAATACTCTAGCATTTTGCTTTTAGACCAAAAAGTTCAATTTTGGTCTTATCTGAGCAGAGCACCCTTTTCCACGTGTTTGCTTTGTCCCCCACATGGCTTCTAGCAAACTGCAACCAGGACTTCTTATGGCTTTATGTCAACAATGCCTCTTTTCTTGCCACTCTTCCATAAAGGCCAGATTTGTGGAGTGAATGACTAATAGTTGTCCTGTGGACAGATTCTCCCACCTGAGCTGTGGATCTCTGCAGCTCCTCCAGAGTTACCATGGGCCCCTTGGCTTCTTCTCTGATTAATGCTCTTTTTGCCCGGTTGTTGTTGAGTTGTATATATATGAGCCACTGGCATAGTGGGGGGGCAGGGGGGGCTGTCACACCGGGCGAAAAATTAAGGGGGGGGGGCGAAATGCCGGCGTCCAGGACCTTGGGTGTCACTTTTTAACCACTTACCCACTGTGCACCTACACCCCCTTCCTGCCCAGACAAAATATAAGCTTCCGGCACTGCGTCGCTTTAACTGACAATTGCGCGGTCGTGCGACGTGGTTCCCAAACAAAATTGGCGTCCTTTTTTTCCCACAAATAGAGCTTTCTTTTGGTGGTATTTGATCACCTCTGCGGTTTTTATTTTTTGCGCTATAAACAAAAATAGAGCGTCAATTTTTAAAAAAATGCAATATTTTTTCCTTTTTGCTATAATAAATAACCCGAAAAAAATATAAAAAAAATATTTTTTCCCTCAGTTTAGGCCGATACGTATTCTTCTACATATTTTTGGTAAAAAAAAAATGCAATAAGCGTTTATCGATTGGTTTGCGCAAAATTTATAGCGTTTACAAAATAGGGGATAGTTTATGGCATTTTTTTTTTTTTTTTTTTTTACTATTAATGGCGGCGATCTGCAATTTTTTTATTGGGACTGCGACGTTATGGCGGACATTTCGGACACTTTTCTGACATTTTTGGGACCATTTACATTTATACAGTGAAAAATGCTATAAATATGCATTTATTACTGTATAAATGTGACTGGCAGTGAAGGGGTTAACCACTAGGGGGCGGGGAAGGGGTTAAATGTGTGTCCTATGAGTGTTCTAACTGTAGGGGGAGGGGGGGGTGACTGGGGGAGGTGACCGATTGTGTCCCTATGTACAAGGGACACAACCGCTCTCCTCTCTCCCTGACAGGACGTGCAGCTCTGTGTTTACATACAGAGCTGCACGTCCCCGCTCAGTTACTGAGCAATCGCGTGTGCCCGGCGGTGATCGTTGCCGCCGGGCACTCGCACGGGATCCCCGCAGAGCGGCGGGTGCGCGCGCGCGCCGCCGGCGACGCGCGCCCGCCCGCGGCTTTAAAGGGACATCATGTCATATGACGTGATGTCAGAACAATGGAGTCGTCTGCCCGCCGTCATTTGACGGTGGGCAGATGACAAGTGGTTAAAATCAATGGAGTCATCATACTGTCATGTCCCGAGGCGAGTACGGCCACCATTTTGCCGCAGATGGCGCCCGCCCTGTGATTGGGCGTATGTGGTCATGTGCTCAGCGCCGGATCTGGCCAATACATTAACGTGGGCGCCGGGCGCATGCACAAAGGCTGCCCTGGCCTAGAGGAGTCCCGCCCGCACTTCTCCAGATACCGCCGACAGGCATCTTCTCCTGACTGAGAAGAATCTCCCTCCCAGTCCCTGACATCGCCTGCCCCTGAGCGCCGTGGATGTGCAGTGGAGCACAAGCTTCCCTTGGGCTTTCTTTGTACAGTTCCAGCCAGGTAATGACAAGACTTGAGTGTCTGGATGGATGATGATGGTACTCCTCCTATGACACTATGATAACAGCTATTTGTGAATCCATTCCTGCTAGAAATATCATATGACCCTGAAACTTGCTTGTTGTGCACTGAGATTTGGGCCTTTTTTATTTAATTTTTATAATTTTTGCAGCAGCAACTTTAAGGGGCAATTTATAAAAAAATGTTCGGAGCTACCTGGAAAACCTGTACATTTGTTCACATGCGAATGGAGGCAACAATGGTGATGGCATTGGTGCCTGGTGGCAGCATGGAGGTCTGAGTCTCCTTCTCTCTCCCCCAACTAGGTGCTGCTGGTGTGGTGGCGGTGCCGAGTGTCAGTGACCTTAGTCAGTACTTGTATTGTGACAAATGTACTATTGTCACACAGTGTGACAATAGTAAATTTGTCACAATACAAGGGGGGGTGAAAAAAAAATTCTGCCCCGGGCGCCCATAACTCTGGTTACGCCACTGATATGAACTGAAGCACTATTATGCATTTTAAATATGCACTAGTGCACAAATAATTATATTAGACTAATTGTTACATTCAGTGGCACTATTGTTTCATATGTATATAATCTTTGCAGACAACACTCTAATTTGATGCATTGTAGTTTTGCTTTTCTCGATATTGTGAAGTTTTGGATTCACGTATTTTTCTTATTGTATGAAACTACAACTATGATATGTGTGCAATTACCATACTTAAATTTTGTATGTTTTGTAATTGTCGACTTGACGACTCAGTTGCTTATGTTTTAATGACAAAAACTTTTTGTAAAATATAAGTTCAAAAGTAATTTTCTATATTTTTACATATGCAGCAGCTTTCATTGAGATAATACATGGTGATCCTGCCATGAAGGTCCTTGGTCAGATACTTCCTTATATAAAGTGTAAACATTCTGTTTTTGTCACCTATTTGTGCTCCTGCATTGTCACACATCATATTGGCTTTAGATGGAAACTGCACATGATTATTCGAACACACACATTATGCAGGTATAGTCCACTGTTGTCACCACCAGGAACTCACAGCTATTGCCAGACTTTATACATGTAGGATGTGGTTGCAAGGAGGATGCAAGAGATTAGCAGCATTGAGATGCAACGAATGATGAAAAAAGGTAAAAACAAATATATTTGTTTAAAAATAAATGACAATAGTTAATGATACACAGCGTTTTAGCCAAACGAAACGTTTTTCAGTTAGGGTTTACATCTCCTTTAAGGTTGACTGCACTGTTCTCAAAATCACCACTGAAATCCAAAGCTAGGCACATTATAGACTTTACGAACTGACTGAAACAGTCTTGTGGGATCGCTCTTGTCTTTCCATGCTACACGGTGCATGTAACAAGGCCCAACACCATCCAGCTAAATCTTGCAGTCACTGTGGGAACAAATAAGTATGTCTTCCTTAGAATGATAGAATGAAACCTATTTTATTCTATAAAAATAATGCATACTTTTTAGAAAACAAACCTGCTTGCAGTCTTGTATCTGTTATTAGTATACAACTTGTAATTCAACTTTCTTATAGCAAAGAACATTTGACAAGTCCAGGCAATCCACACATATAACAGCTGTGAAGTATGTTGGACCACTATTCTAGAAGAAACAGATGGAAGCTTGAAAGTTTTTACATTTATATGGCTATTGTATAACTTGGTGTACACTCTTGTACTCATTATCTGGTTATCTCTTTGCAGTAAAATAAACATCTCTGAATTAGACAGGTCCCAGCTTCTACCCAAGCTAAACTCATACATGCATCTGTTGGGTACAGTGACAAGGTGGTGCACCTAGGAGGTTGATGGTTTGGTTGTCTGCGTTGGGCAGCTTAGGGGACAAAGATGTTTTATTAACCCAGTCATGTTTCCTTTGTTATATTATAATTGCAAATATATACAACAAAAACCTTAAGCCGGCCATTAAAGATGGTTTGAATCTTGGCGGGTCCTTACTGAACCAACTGAGATTCAAACCATCTATGGGCTGGCTGATTGTACCCAAGTCGATCCATCGATTGACTTGGGTACAAAAACATGTTGGAATTCTAGCATTCGATTATTGCTGGCTATAGCTGCTAACAATAATCATTGGGTTCTCTGGCAGGGATGGCTCTCCACAACCTGCCCCCCTTTTGGAGAACACAATAGCCACACGGAGAGATTTCCCATCCACACTGATTGTGTTAATGCAGTGTTTCTCAATTACAGTCCTCACGCCCCCCCAACAGATCAGGTTTTCAGGATTTCCATCATTTTGCACAGGTGATTTGATCAGTTTTACTGCCTTAGTAATTCCCACAGCCTTTTCATCTGAGGGAAATCCTGAAAACATGACCTGTTGGGGGGGCGTGAGGACTGGAATTGAGAAACACTGTGTTAATGGGAGAATCGGTCGATTTTCTTTCCTGCAACCCGTGGTTGGAGAGAAGAAATTCACATGATCTATAGCCTGCCTTTAGACTTTTTTTTTGTGCTGACTAACTGGTAAGTGTGCTGGGGATTTTTTTGTATAGTATATTAAGGTGCTGGGTATTTGGCCTGATTTACTAAATTAAAAAGTGGGGTAAACTGTGAGGGCCCATCTATTTATTTGTGGTGTGTAACGTGATATTTTGCACATTAATGTGCATTTCATTAAGGAAGAACATTTGAAATGAAAGGGCTGCCAACATACCCTAATGTATTTAAAAATGCACATAATTAGGGTTGCACGGATACCGATACTGGTATCAGAGCCAATACTAAGCATTTGCATGAGTATACGTACTCGTACAAATGCTCCGGTATCCGAAAGTGATACCTTCAGGCTTGGTACTTTCAGCTGTCAGTGGGAATTCAGCGGGAAAGTCAACGGGAATGCCAGTGGGAAAGAAAAAAATGCTGGCAATTATTGGTTGGTAAGCCAGGGGGCCGCCACATCCTTAGCAACCAATCACATGTCCTCGAGATTCCCCACCTCCTCCCATCCGGCCAGCTGTCACCAGACTCTGGTCCGCCGGGCTGCATGTCCTTGGACCTTAAGTTCAGGAAACTGCCTGCATTAGAGGTGAGCAAGCCCAGCTCCGCCTCCTGTCGGGTGCAGCTCTCACATTCAGCTCTGTTCATCGCAATTCAGCTATTTCTGTCAGTCTGGTCGGGAGCAGGAGCAAGTCCCGTGTGGCCCAACCCAAAGATATGACCTTTCCTTGGCAGCTACATGGCTATGCACACAGCGAGGCTTCTCCCCTAGCTCTGTGTATGTGCTCCACCCAGTGGAGAATCCCCCCTCTCCAGCAAGCAGTGGCACAGACACACGGCCAGCACCATTGCATGAAAGATAAGTGTGTGATTAGATCCCCCCCCTTTATACAAAAGTAAAGGCGACCTGGGCTCCCTGGGGAATAGAGAGCAGTATAAATATACAATATGTGCTGCGCTGATATGTCAAATACTAATTATCTATATAGTGTTAATAACATGAAACTGACCTAGAAAAGTGAACTCCAATATCAATGCCTAAATATATCTTGGCGTGATATAATCTGAAAATTTGCATCTATAGGCCTGGATTCACGTAGGGCGGCGTATCTTTAGAACGGCGTAGCGCATCTCATATACGCTACGCCACGTAACTTAGAGAGGCAAGTGCAGTATTCACAATGCACTTTCTTCCGTAAGTTGCAGGGGTGGAGGGTAAATTGGCCGGTGTAAGCCCGCCTAATTCAAAGTAGGAAGGAGGTGGGCGTCATCTATTTAAATTAAGCGTGACCCCATGCAAATGAATGGCCGGTCGAACTGGGCATGCGCGTACATGCTCAGAATCACGTCGCATATACTCGTGAACGTAACCTACGCACTGCCCTATTCACGTAGCACTACGTAAACGGCGTACGCAATGTAAAATTCAACGGCGTCATTCCCTGGCCCATACCTTTGCATTAGCCGCGCCTGCTATATAAGGGGTAACTTTACGCCGGACGTAAGCCTTACGCAAATCGCGTATATGAAGAGGCCGGGCGCATCTACGTTCGTGAATCGGCATATCTTACTCATTTGCATATTTATAATGGGAATGCCGAATGCATCCAGTGTAACTATGCGCCCACGATACGCCGGCGTAAGCAAGTTACGTCGGATGGAGGAAGCCTATTTTTCGACGTATCTCGCTTTGTGAATCTGCGTAAAGATACGATTGCGCACATTTGGACTTACATCGGCTTATCTGGAGATACGTCAACGTAAATCGTTTGTGAATCCGGGCCACAGTGTCCATGTAATTCTAGCAAATAGGACTGTTTGCACTGGAGTTTTGGTTTCACCAACCAGTGGGAAGTTGGGATTCGAACAATATGTATTATGTACGATACTTTGTTTGTGCATGGATATATGCTAACTTTCAGATTATTAACACGCCAAGATATATTTGGGCATCGATATTGGGAGTTCACTTTTCTTTGGCAGTAATTTGGGTTTTATGTTATTAACACTATGGGCCAGATTCAGGTAGAAGTTACGCGGCTTATCTGTAGATAAGCCGCGTAACTGCTAACCTACGCCGTTGTATCTGTTTTCTGTATTCAGAAAACAAGATACGCCGGGATTGAGTTCAGATACGAGCGGCGTAATTGTATTTCGCCGTCGTATCGGAACTGCAATTTTAAAATGGGCGCTAGGGGAGTTCCCGCTGATTTACGCCGAGAATATGTAAATCAGCGAGATACGCCAATTCACGATCGTACGCGGGCCCGACGCAGTGACTTTACGACGTTTCCATAAGAGATACGTGGCGTAAAGAAAAACATGCCCCTAGGTGGCGTATCCTATGTTAAGTATGGCCGTCGTTCCCGCGTCGAATTGAAAAAGTTTCACGTCGTTTGCGTAACTCGTCCGTGAATGGGGATTGACGTCATTGGCGTTCACATAGAAAACACCGTCCTAATGTGGAGCATGCGCACTGGGATACATTGACGGCCGGCGCATTCGCAGTGTGTTCGCCGCGGGATCTTAAATACTACATGCCCCCTACCCGCCAAATTTTGAATTTCGCTACGTCGCCTTAGGACTTTAGGAGCAAGTGCTTTGTGAATACAGTACTTTCTCCTAAAGTTTCGGCGGAGTAACGTAAATGAGAAACGTTACGCCAGAATAAAGATTCGCCCATCTACCTGAATCTGGCCCTATATACATAATTTGAATTTGACATAGCAGTGCAGCACATATATTTATGCTTATTTTTGGTGGGGAACATACGCTGGGTGTTTGCACCAGCTGAATGTATTCAATCATGTTTATTTAAGTGGCAGTGTAGAATTGTGACTCCCCTCCCCACTTTATCAGCCCTCTTTTCTCACCTAGCACATCTTCACCCCAGCCTTACCCAACTTGCTAACCCCACTCCCGACCCCACCTCCCAAACCACCCCTCTACTTCTCCTACTAGGCGATAGGTATCGGTATTTGGTATCGGTGAGTAAGTATTGGTACTTGAACTTGGTGTTAAAAAAATTGTATCAGTACATCCCTACACATAGCCCTATTTTCTAACACAATGCACTGGCACTGGCACTACCATGTGTTGCCATGCAATGTGATACACTACAAGTAGGTATGTTGCCTTAGGGTGCCATTCAAAATGACACAGCATTCCATGTTACATGCATTACTGCACATTACTATAAATCTCATTATTAAAGCTTGGAAGTTTGATTGAGCCCTTAGGGTATAGGGTATACTTGGATTGGGAGCCCTCATGCACACATTGCATACATAGGAGGAGATTTACTAAAACTGGAGAGTCCAAAATCTGGTGCAATTCTGCATAGAAACCAATCAGCTTCCAGGTTTTCTTTTCAAAGCTAAATAGAATGGAACCTATATATCTCATGGTACACTGTTGTTCAATGTATAAGTTACAGGCCTAGTTTGCCACACCACACCAAAATAATTCTGTCTTCTGCTTCTATAAGGTGAACCATAGAGTGTGGCATTTTCAGAAAAAAAGACCTGTTTGCCAAGCAATTAAATCTGTATGTGCTTAATTAGGCATAATATTGTATATAATTTCTTGTTTAAAATTCTAAAATAAACACCTTTCAAAAAAAGTTAAGCAGAATATAAGAAAACACCTGTATGCTATGCTCTTGTATGGAACAGTCAGTATTTGTACAGGTATTGGAGTTTGTATTCCAAGAACCAGTGTTTAGAATCTTGTACGCTGACTAGTTCTTGAGCTTGGGTACATGTGCACAACGATCTGCAAAGGTGCAGTACAACGCTCCCTGCACAAAGTTTACTAAAGCCTTTACACATTAAGGTTTTTACAAAGATAATGATAGCTAATGTATCAGATGTGGTTTTATACCTAGATTGTAGTATGTGCATAGCTCCCAACTGTCCCTGATTTGGAACAATGTCCCTCTGTCCCTTATTCCCCCTTATTTGTCCCTCATTTTGGTCTGATGCATAAACCTGTAAAAAAAAAATGCACTATTCATCTATCAAAAAGTGTTTTCCAGTGCTATAAAATTCATCTGGTTTCTAAATTTTTGCATTTGTACATCTCAAAAGCCAATATAAAGGAATAGAAGTGTTAAAAAAAGCACTTGTGGGTTTAACTAATAATTATTTTGTAAAATTCTCCTTTAAGGGGGCGTGGCAAGGGGGTGTCCAGTGCCTACATACTTTTACTAATAGGTGTCCCTGATTCCCATTACTAAATGTTGGAAGATATGGGTATGTGCAATTCACATCAAAGCAGTTCAGTAAATCTAAAAACAATAAAATTATGTTTTTTCATTTAGGCGCACCACCACTTAGCTGACATGCATTTGGACAAGGGAGTGTCGATTCCATAAAAAAACACCCTTGTTAGTAGAATTTCAGAATATATGATATAGCCTGTGTCCTAGTGTTCCTGAGCTTAGAATTTGCTGTTTCACCAGGATTGATGCATAATTGTATGTATTCTGTTGTAAATCAACTCTATTGTGTAAATACACAGAATAAAGCTGAGCCTTCCTCTATCTGTAATCAAGGTAGGTACCTGACTATTGCCTAGCCTGGCCTTGTGTATCTATAATAAGTACTGTACGTTAAAAAAAATTATATACAACAGATGCAGAAATCAGTTGTTTTCATCTCCTCCCCTTCACCAGAAGCACAGCCATCTCATGAGTACAGAAACCGTTGACAGGCACAATAGCACTGGGTGCTGACATCACACAGATTACCTTTTTACAAAGCCTCCTTAGCCTCATGAGAACTGAGGGTGTACAGTGTGACATATGCTCCACCAGCCTTGACTTCCTCACACATATTCATCCTGAATGAGAAGTCCCAACACAAAAGGTGAAAGCAATTCAAGCAGTATATCCATTGTGCTGGCCTAAAGACACTCTTGATAGAGGATCATCTTTAAATACCTGTTAGTTCAGCAAAATCAGGTGGTGACAAGCCAGGTTATATAGTTCCCTGGCATAAATGACATATCTTTTTGGGGGGAAAGGGTTGAGATAGCGGGCACTATTACCATCGATTTCAAATGGCCGGTAGGCGTCTTCCACCTTAGGAGCAATTGAATATGCCTCTATGGGTCTTTTTTGGGCATCTTTTTTTTTTTTTTAATAGACCGTTGAGTCAATGTCTCCCTTCCCAAATTCCATCCGATGTTAATGTCTAGCTTGGCTTTTATGGTGAGAAAATAAGAGATTATAAAAGATTTAAACATCCGTGGGTAGCCTAGGAGAACCTCATTATCTGCTTAATTATATTAATGTTTTATTTGCAATAAATATAAAACTATGATTAATTCTGAGTGTTCTTGCACATTTTTAATTTTCTTTTTTTTTCTCTTCTCGTTTTTGATGTTGCAATTTTAATTATTTTGCCTTCTTTAATTAACATGTTTCACATTTGCACGGTTAATATATTGTTTTTGTTTTAATTAATTTTCATTGAATTGAAAGGTTTTCTTTAAAGCAGTAGGCTGCCTGAATTGCTATTATTTCCACATTGTTTTACTTTCGCCTTGATAGTTATATAATGTTAATCAAATTAAACAGAATGTTCAAAGCCATTTCACATTTTGTAGAGTTGTAGTGAACATGTTTTATGGAAAATGGAAAATGTTCTCTCCACAATATTGCATACTTTGTTGTAGCTACTGTTTGAGTGGCTCACTCTTGGTAGGTCGAGAACCATTGTTATGGCAGACCTCATCACCTTCTTCTTTTTCTTTCTTTTTAAGGCTTAATACAGAATGTCGTTTAGATTATTTGTAAACCACATTTTTTTTCTCTAAGTCAAGTAAATATGAAATCCTGCATATTAAAATGTTGTATTCTTCATTCCATTTGTCCTTCTATATCTCCTTAAAGAGGTTATAAACCCTGAATCGGCATTGGCACTCCGAATACATGGCCTGGATTTTTTTTGTGACTGCGACATTATGGCGGACACATCGGCCACTTTTGACACATAATTGGGACCATTGTCATTTTCACAGCAAAAAGTGCTATACAAAAGCACTGATTACTGTGAAAATGACAATGGCAGTGAAGGGGTTAACCACTAGGGGGTGCTAAGGGGTTAAGTGTGCCCTAAGGGAGTGATTCTTACTGTAGGGGGTCAAGGCTGTTGGCATGACGTCACTGATCGTCATTCCCTATATCAGGGAACAGGCGATCAGTGTCACTGCCACACAGAAGAACGGGGAAGGTGTGTTTACACACACCTCTCCCTGTTCTTCAACTCCTGTGACCGATCGTGGGATACCGGCGGGCACGGTCACGGAGCTTCGAACCGGGTCGCGAGCGCGCCGTCGGCGGCTGGGCTCTTAAAGCCAACGTACAGGTACGTGCCTGTGCCCAGCCGTGCCCTTCTGCCGACGTAATATCGGACGTGAAGGGGTCCTTAAGTGGTTAAGGGGGTAAACCCTTTCAGGGGCTGAATTGGTTAAAGCAATGTAAATTATGAGAAGAAACCTTCCCTGCACCTACCTGTTGCACCTATCTGCGCAAACTGTTGGCGCCAGATAAATCCTGTATAATAATAATAATAATAACTTCTAAAGGCAATTCATTAAAATACAAAAACAGTGCTAATTCACCATTAGTCACATCACAAACATGTAATTATCTGAGCCTCTTAGCTATTTATGTAAAAAATAAATTGACATATATGCTGTGTATATATATATATATATATATATATATATATACCTTGTTTCCCCGAAAATAAGACACCGTCTTATATTTTTTTGTCCTCAAGAAATCACACTATGGCTTATTTTCAGGGGGTGTCTTATTTTTATTACAGAAAATAAAGGTTGCCTACCTGAACCACACTTGCGCTTCTTAGCATTTCCTCTGTCCACCTGTAGACTGAGATTATCGTATTCTGCACGCCATTTTTGGACCATTCGGATATCCAACTTCTTCTCTTTGCACTCATCTTGTCTGGCTGTACAGAAAGATAAGCCAGCAAAGCTGATGTGGAGCACAGTGGAGCTGGGGTGATCTCTTTGGGCTCAGTACGGTAGCAGCTTTTCCCCCTATCCCCTGGTGTTTGTGTGGGGTGAAGAGGGGTTTGCTGGTCAGTGCTAGGAGAAGCTTTACAGCTTTACGTTTTTCTCCTCACTTCAGCTCCAGTACAGTACCGTACGCCTATCACGTGTTGTTTCCTGCTCCGCGCCGCGCCGTTACGCATACGACACGCCCATCACTACGTCTTATTTTTGGAAATTCGCCACGCCATCGCTACGTCTTATTTTCGGAGGGGTGTCTTATATTTCGATCTTGTGTCGAAATCCCGCTACGGCTTATTTTCGGAGTACGTCTTATTTTCGGGGAAACACGGTATATATATATATATATATATATATATATATATAATCTTGTTTCTGTCATTATTTACACACACAATAAATCCAGAAAAGGATGTACAAAATATTTAGCAGAATATTTACCACAGAAACATGTTGTGCACATTCAACAAAAAAATAAAAATAGAGATAGAAATGCAACCTTCTTTTATTCACTATGAATTGTTAAGAAACCTTTCAATGCAGGCAGATTGCAAGGTGGCTGCAGATAATAGAGGGTTAGTGAAAGGAACAGAACACTCCTTTCAAACGTCCGTTAGTCAAACTGGTCACTGAAACCTGCTGAGAACGAGCTGTAAATATTACTTGACTCCTTCTACTGCCACATAATGTAGAACACATCTATCTAGCCATTCAGAGTATCTGAGTCTATAACAAACAAGCACCTACTGGAAAAGACAAACATTTTTGGAGAGATGAGTTTGGGATTGATTATTGTCAACGACAAAACACAAATGATAGTCATATTGTGTATTTGTAACTTTTATTTTTCTGAAAAATTCTAATAAAAATTAATTATACAAAAAAAAAAACACAAATGATAGTGTATTAAATAAAATTTCTGTAAAGCTTTACCATGCTTTATAATGTGGTTGATGTATTAAAACACATATATGATAACATAAAGTCCTGATTATACTGAAGGAGCAATAATCTTTGGAAAGTTACAAAAATATAAGACTCACAAGAGGAGGCCAGAATAGCTAAAATTCAATATGAAAGGCAGTTTATTAAAAGTGGAAGTAAAGTCCGCTATAAAAGATTTTTTGTTAAGGCCACCAGTTGGATTGTGCCTTAATGTGCTAGTTTGCACAGGATATTATTACATTATGGCAGACTTACCTGAACCGACCCGGCATGCTCTCGGCACTTCAATCTTTGCACGGCCTTCCTTCCGGGTCCCATGCCTTGAGCCATTTGATAGCCCAGGCCACGATGACATCAATCCCGCACATGTGCATGGGAGTCATGTCGCCACAGCAAAGATTGTAGCCGTTCAGGGCCGTAAATGTTCGGTGAGCTGCGCATGTGCGACTCAATGAATGTGACCGCTGACAGGTAGAAGGATGCGTTTGTGGCAAAAGAGACCAATTTATAAGATATTTCCAACACATAGCACGTACAATAGCAAAAATGACACCCCAAAATATATTCTGATTCTCGTCCTGAGTATGGCGATACCACATGTCTCATACAGAGGCTCAACATTAAAGTAGCACCCTCAGGCGTTTTAGATGCATAAATTACACAACTAATCTCTCAACCACCTATTACACTTTTGAAGGCCCTGAAGCACCATGGTGGACAATGGAAATGCCCACAAAGTGACCCCATTCTGGAAAGCAAACACCCCAATGTATAATAAGGCATAATAAGTCTTTTGAATGGTTCAATTTTTGGAAAATGTGGGAAAAAATGAAAACCCCCTTCTTTTTACACAAAGTTGTAAGATATTTCCAACACATAGCAAAAATGACACCCAAAATATATTCTGCTTTTCCTCCTGAGTATGGCGTTACCACATGTGTGAGCTTTTTACACAGCCTGGCCACATAGAGGCTCAACATCAAATAAGCACCATCGGGTGTTCTAGGGACATAAATTGACGCATCTAATTTCCAATCTATCACATTTTTAAAGGCCCTTCATATTTCTAACACATAGCATGTACATGCCAAAAATTGACACCCTAAAATACATTCTGCTGAGCAAAGGGTAAACAAAAGATTACCTGTGGTTTTAGTAGTGCAATTGTCCACCTCAGAAAGAGCCTTGATCCAGGCAGCAGGCAGGGACGTGGTCAGCGACAGTCAATGGAATTGTCCAGGCAGCAGGCAGGAATATTGTCCATAGTCAGTACAGGCGGGTATACTGTCTATATAGAGTCTAAGGTCAGTGCCAGTAGAGACATTGCCAGCAGTGCCAAAATATTGGTCCTGGTAGTAAGCAGGAACATGGTCCAAGTATCAGGCCAGGAAAGAATGGGGAAAGGGGTAGAGGCTTCTCCCACCCAAATCTCTTTAAAGCCTCCAAGTCTCCAGACCCTAATCCGGGATAGAGAAAACAAAAAAAAAATTGTTTTCTTCATCTAGAAAAACAATTATAGAGCCCCCTCACATATGTGAGACTCCTGTGTTATGAATCCCACTACTCCAGTAGCAGAATAAAAGATCAGTCCAAGGGGCAGGCAAAAAACATGGTCAAACAGTCCAGTGTCAGTTGTCAGTTCCAGAGCAGGCAGAGGTAGGTACAGTTTAGCGTTAGACAGAAGTGTGGTCATTTAGCAGGTCAGGGTCAGTTCTGGAGAAGGCAGCGGTATGGACAGTGGGTGTGGTGGTAAATGACAACTACGTTTACCATACTTTCCTAATAATGTAGAAAACTATGGTAATAGAAGAAACATTCACCAATACAAAGGCTTGGTTGGGAAGGACATTAGGGACAATAATACACAGTGTCTTCTTCTAGTTCCTCCTCTGGTGCACATTCGACATTTCTTCTAAATGTTTTCGGCCTGTTTCATGGTGGGGGAGTCTCTCAAGAAAGTGGCGTTCATGGAGTCTGCTCACTGAATCCGAGCGAATGGTGGGCGTTCAGGGTACAAAAGGGTGGAGACAATTTGTTTTGGGTACTGAAGATAAGATATGGGGGTCCCTGTAGATTTACGTAAATAACATAAGTATTGTAAATAGCCAAACTGAAAAGATATATGGGGACCTTTTTATACCAATAGCAGCTTTTTCTTGTGGGAAGGTAGGATTCAATCATCTGATAAGTGAAGTCGACTCCCCCCATTAACAAATTATAGTCATGAACATATGCTGGTTTTTGGATAGGACCGTTTCTTCTGGGTATTTCCACATAGGTGTCGTTATGGATCGTTGTGAGCATGTGGACGTTTCGTCTGTCCCTCCACCTGATAGCCAATATCTCTTCATTCAGCAAAGATGCCGTCTCCCCTTTTTTATAGTCTGTAACAAGTCAGTAACAAGCCTCCTATTGGCTCGCACTTTACCACACGCTGGAGTGTCCTTCCAGTGAAGGTTGTGGAAGAGGGGCAAGCTAGTATAGTAATTATCCACATAAAGATGGTAACCCTTTTCAAGGAGTGGATATACAAGCTCCCAAACAACCTTTCCGCTGTCTCCGATGTACTTTGGATATTCAGGGGGATGCAGTTGGGTGTCCATCCTTTCATACACCAGAAAGGCATAGATGTACACTGTGGCTTGGTCACATAGCTTGTAGAGCTCAACCCTATATTGGGCCCTTTTGCTGGGTGATAAACTGCTTGAAGCCAAGCCTGCCTGTGAAGTGGACCAATGACTCATCCACAGAGTTATTTTGGTCGGGGATAATTAACTGAGGACATTTCTTAGAGAATTTTTTTTTTGAAGTGGCTAAATATTAAATAATTTGTCATGGGGCACTGGGATGTTGTCATTGTAATGGAGGAAACGCATTATCATAAGGTATCCCGATCCTGTCATAATGAATAAATAGAGTGGCATGTGCTGGATAGGGTTGGTGGACTGATAGGAGTATAATTACATTTTTTTGTGAGCCCATGTTCAACGTTAGGCCTAAAAATAATTTAAATTCCTCCATTGTCAATGCTCTCCACTCATAGGGAAGGGCGTAACTTGAACCAGGGTTGCTTGTTATGAATTGTTGTGCATAGAGGTTGTGGTACTGATGGCACTAATGTGGCACTGATGAGCACTGTAGTGGCACTGGTGGCACCAATGTGGCACAGATGAGCACTGTAGTGGCACTGGGCACCGACAGGCACTGTAGTGGCACTGGCGGCATCGATGGCTATTGAAGTGGCAGAGGAGGCACTGATGAGCCTTGTAGCAGCACTAATGGACACTAGTGGCACTGATGGGTACTATAGTGGCCACTGTTGGGTACTGTAATAGCACTGATGTGTATTGTTGTGGCACAGAGGTGGTAATATAGTGGCACTGTAGTGTCACTGATGGGTATTGTTGAGGCACAGATGGGTACTGTAGGGGCACTGATGGGTAGTGTAGTGGCACTGTAGGGCACAGATTAGCACTTGTGTGGCACTGCTGGGCACTGTTGTTCACTGCAAAATATATATAGACCCACTGTTGTGCTTGATTTCTCTTCTCTCCTCACACACTTTATCGGTGTGAGGAGAAGAGAGAGCTGGACCTCTGTGTGACCCCAGTTTATTTACATTCTGACCTCATTGGAGGGAGCAATCACTTGGTAAAGGAACGCTATCATTTGCCCTTTGACCGCGATCTGTGTTGCGCCGGGTCCCGTGAACCAGGCGAGCACGCACACTTCCACAAGCTTGCCCCAGGGGGTGTGCGGGAAGCGTGCCGACCGCGCTGTAGCCATCTTTCAGCTATGGCCCGGTCGGCATGTGGTTAATTGGGTCAGGAAGAGTTTGTAGACATCTTTTTCTAGTGAAGCACATATTTAAAGTGGGGGGGAGTAAAGCTTGAAGCGGTTGAAACCCTAAAAAAATATCATGTTCCTTTAAAGCATGTAAAACATCATAGAGATTCTGAGTTGTCATTTGTCCCTTTCTATGCTGTAAAATACCTGGTTGATCCTGCCAGTTCCTGTGTACCCGTGTGAACTGACCACGGTAATCATTGCTGCTGATCCATGATACTGTAGTCAGTTTACGTGCCTTCATCATCCTGCTGTGTTTAGAGTCTCTCCCCCTCCCTGCCAGTTCCTAGTCTGTGAGACTATTTCCAAACCTGCCCTGCCCCTCCTGCCTCTATTACATGTGGCTGTAAAGTTAGTGATGACAATTACTGGCACCCCCTCAGTTATAACAAGCTATACTACACAGTGTCTGTGTTTTTAAATTATGCAGCTAAATACCTTATTTCTTAGTGCCCCTGTGTTGTCACATGACATCCGGGCTGATGTCAGAGGGGAATCTCAGTCCCTCCCTCTGTAGTCCTTAGATCAGGAAGTGACAGGATGTCACATGACCACACGCAGCTAAATTAGGTATTTAGCTGCATAACTAAAAAAAAAACACAGACACTGTGTAGTATAGCTTGTTATAACAGAGGGGGTGCCAGTAACTGTTGTCACTAACTTTACAACCACTTTAAGGAATAAAGCTTGGTTTAATAATGGTGGGAGACCTCAAAGATCATATCTGAATTGAAGGGTTAGAGGCCCAAAAGCATCTTAAAAAGACAAAAAGTTTTTGTAAGAATAAGATCTGTTGTAGGTTATGTGTGGTATATAGGTGGGGAGATACATGTAACATCTACTGGAACCATTATGCTCCCTATAGGTGTAAGCAAATGTCAAGGATGGAAGAGTGAAGATGAACCTAGTACATTATGCTTTAGTAAGTTTATCCACTCTGGGGTGGATTTATCAATCATGATCTGATAAAGTAAAATTGAGTTCTCTTGCCCAAATATGTAATATATCATCTTACTCTGTAAATTATAGTACAAATAGTGTCAAATGCATTTTCAAGGGGAGCCTAAGAATTCAATATGCATTTGTATTTTGTGAGCAGAAATCAGTATGAACAGGCCAAATTTCAATCAGTCCCCAATCCCCACTGTCTGTCCCCACTTGACGGAAGTCAAGGGGACCTGATAAAATACTTTTGGATCAGCGGATGCAGCCAATGATTAGTGTCAATCTCTACCAGCTTTGCACATCTACAGTGGAATGTGAACCTCTGCCCCAGTCTCAAGTCGTTTGCAGACTCTAAAAGGTTTTATCCTAAGATTGCCCTGTATTTGGCTCGATGATTCTTCCCATCAACTCTGACCAGCTTCCCTGTCCCTGCTGAAGAAAAGCACAACATGATGCTGCCACTACGTTTCAGGGTGGGGATGGCAATTTCAGAAAAAACACAGAAATCAGCGCTCATGGTCCACAACACAATAACTATAAATCAAAAGTGTATAGACTTAGTCCTTTTATTGAGAGGTCTACTCCCAACAGGATGTATGGAAGAGAGGTCAAAATTTAAAACACTGTTTGTCCATTCAAAGGTATGAAACAGTACATACATAAAATGCAATGCAATACAGTCAGCAGTAGCAAAGAGCATTGAAGGGTTAAGGTTCCAAGGTTTTAGAGAGAGCAGTTCTCCAATTGAACTGCTCTCTCTAAAACCTTGGAACCTTAACCCTGTTGGGAGTAGACCTATCAATAAATGGACTACGTCTATACACTTTTGATTTATAGTTAATGTGTTGTGGACCATGAGCGCTGATTTCTGTGTTTTTTTGTGCTTTATCTATACTTCCGGGTACGATTTTTTTTCTTGCAGCTCTGCACTCTCTCACGTATACCCTCCTAGGAGAGATTTGTAACCTCCCCAAGTTTTAAAGCTATTATCGTTTAGCGCCAGTGTTTTTGTTGTTTTTTTTATGGCAATTTCAGGGTGATGTGCAGTGTTAAGGCCTGATCAGATTTTCTGACGGGAATTGTGTGATGGCAGGCTTTTGTCAGCTCAGTTTATATGCTCAATCGGACAATTAACGGATTTTCCGACAACAAATGTTGGATAGCATGCTTAAAAATTTCCCAACAACAAATGTGTGCTGTTGGATTATCAAAATCGTGTGTACAGAAGTCCTTCAGAAAAAATCCAAATTACAAACACGCATGCTCAGAAGCAATGCTAACCATAACACATTAGCAGAAGTTGCCCAAAGGGTGACTCTAAAGAGCTAATAAAACACGTAGTTTTGTGCTTGTTGGCGGACAATTATTTGCCGTTTGTATGCAATACAAGTTCACAGCCAATGCCCTTCGGACAAAAGTCCTACGCTTTGTCCGATGGAAATCTGATTGTGTGTACGAGGCTTAAGTTTTTCGCCGCACATAGCATTTGATTTTAGGCCAAACAGTTCAATTTTGGTCTCATCTGACAATGCACCTTCTTCCACTTGATAGCTTTGTTTCACACATGGCTTATCATAAAATGCAATTGTGACTTCTTTTGGCTTTCAAAAAACGGCTTTATTGCCACTTTTCCATTAAAGGCCAGATTTGTGGAGTGCACGACTAATATTTGTCCTGTGAACAAATTCTCCCACCTGAGATGTGTATCGCTGTTGCTCCTCCAGAGTTACCATGGGCCTCTTGGGTGCTTCTCTGATTAATGCTCTCTCTACCTGGCCTGCCAGTTTAGGTTAAAGGCCATGTAATTTTTCAGTTGTACTATATGCTTTCCATTTTCAGATAATGGATTAAACAGTGCTCTGTGAGATGTTCAAAGCTTGGGATATTTTTTTTTTAGAACCTAGCCCTGCTTTAAACCTTTCCACAGCTTTAGCCCTGATCTGTCTGGTGTGTTTCTTGGCCTTCATGATGCTGTTTGTTCACTAAGGTTCTCTAACAAACCTCTGAGGGCTTCACAGAACAGCTACTAACTTTAAATTACACACAGGTGGTCTTTATTTACTAAAGAGGTGAGTTCTGAAGTCAATTAGTTTCACTCGATTTTAGTTAAGGGTATTACAGTAAAGGGGGCGGAATACAAATGCACGCCACATTTTTCAGATATTTATTTGTAAAAGGTTTTGAAAACAATTTATCATTTTCCTTCCACTTCACAATTATGTGCCACTTTGTGTTGGCCTAACACATAAAATCCAAATAAAATACATTTATGTTTTTGGTTGTAACATGACAAAATGTGGAAAATTTAAAGGTGTGTGAATACTTTTTCAAGGCACTGCATGTTCATGTGAAGAGATTATTTCCAATTTTCCATTATCTTCCAACATGTTGGATGGATATTACATCTACATATGCATTATGTAATACCATATCTCATTATTTGAGTTGGCATTTATACTTTGTGAACCCTTATAAACTGTTGTAATCTTTGCAATATGTAGAATTTCTCTTTATTGTAAGCTTTCAGTTCATCACACTTAAAATAGTAGAAGTAATGGCAAAAGTCATTTTCCAAAAGACTAACAGATGGAAATAAGAACAAAGCTAAAGATATTGCCATCTTTCAATATATCTTTCAATATATCAGACCGTATTCCTCTTCTAGTTAGTACATCACAAAGAAACATTTTACTGATATAGTAAGTATAATCCTGGTTGTATTATACAGTGGACAATGCTAGTGCCATCACGCCTGAAACCCATGCAGACCCATCCAGTCAAGTAGCACTTGTTTCAGGAACGTCACATCTTGAAAGCTTGCATCTCCTGCATCAAATGTCTCTTCATTAAAACAGGCTGCCACTTCAGCATTTAACCTACAAAAAAAATGTCTGAAAAGACCAAAATGGAGAAAGCACAAAAGAACAAGAACTTCAGGTTGATAGCATTCATTTAATAGGTTCATGTATACCACCAACAAATACAGAAAAAAAAGTAATTACATTTGGCAAGTGTTGCTGTCTTTGACTCATTTTCAACAGTTTATTAAAGTAATGTAATCAGCACAAGAAACAATGGAATGATCACGAGAGAGGTTGTCACACCAAACTCCTTTCTATTGAATTTAACCCTCATCCTACTCCTGCGACATCCTCTCAGCAGAAGCTTCATCAATGCACTCCAAAGGTAAAGAGCAAATTAACCCATGGCATTCATCTTTCATTAGTGTCAATTGACTAAGAAGCAGATGATAGGTTAACTGCCTTTTCTTTTGAAATTGGTGAGTTTAAAAGTACAGCATAAATATCGGTCGGACGGGCAATTGTTACTTTATTCAGATAAAACAGCAATTTAACTATTAAAAGCCTTTATACTTGAGCGATGTTATCTCAGAAAATATTTTTTTACCACCTCATATGAATCTCTTTCCTGCTTTCCTAGGCATCACAGAGTTTTCAGCTATCTGTATGTTAAAGTAAATGTCCAGTCAAAATCATAAATCCTATTATTATCTAAATTTTCAACCTTTAGTTACAATAGTGCAATTTCTCATCATTGTCTTTATCTCCTTATTCATAACTTATGACTCAGACTACAGGACCTTTCATGTGAAAGGGTTACAACACTGTCATGTGGCTGTGGAATTATCCATAGCATTATCACCCTTTCCTTTTTGCCATGGGCAATGGATTACAGTTGTTTGTGCTGACACTTGTCTCTTCATCTAGTGTTGTCACTGCTGAGAACTAGGCAGGTTACTTTCCAAGCTTCCATATCACTACCACCTCCGTCGGTTTTCATTTCTGTGTAATGGTAGTACTGGAAAGTGCAGAAACGGGTGCCATAAACTGAAATCTCTGGCATGTGCAAGGGACATCCCCAACACCTTTAATACACACTCACTGCAAACAGCAAAATAAAGCTGAAATGTTGACCATTGAGGAGGCTTGCAAAATATTCATTTTGGAAATTAGCAAAAAAAAGTGAGAGCACAATAGCCTTATGCTTTCCATGCCCTAAAATCTACAGTCCAAGATTATTTTGCTGTACAACTGCTTTATAGAGTGACAACATATATGTACATATATATATCAAAGTGAATTTGCGCAAAAAAAAACACAATCAGACACTATAAAACATATGCAATCAATAGTGCAAAGTAGATGGAGTAAAATTAAAGTGAAAACAAATAAAGTCCATAGGTGTCAAAAAAGTTCATAAAGTGCAAACGTGCAGTGCACAAAAATTCTTTCAGTGAAATTGCCAAGCTTGCAGTAAAGTGCTAGTGCTCCTTCGTGCGTTCAGCCTCACAGGCCTCTCACCTTAGTGACATACATCAATGGCGTGATATTAGATAGCTATTCTGTGCCACTCCAAACCACACAGCCTCACAGGCCTCTCACCTCTCGATAGATAAAAACGCATCCAAATAAATCCTCTAGATAGAACCAATGATCCAGTAATAATGGACAACACCAGGAGTATTCACTCTTCTCTATGTCTTGAATCAACCCTTCGCTGAGATACTCAGGGAAACATAAAGAAAAATAGGCCTCCAATGGTGTAGTATGTAACAACTAAAACATTTATTAAAACAAAGTATTCTCCTTACATCGGTAAAAAACACAGCAAGCATCAAATAATAAACAAGGCCTGTGAGGCTGTGTGGTTTGGAGTGGCACAGAATAGCTATCTAATATCACGCCATTGATGTATGTCACTAAGGTGAGAGGCCTGTGAGGCTGAACGCACGAAGGAGCACTAGCACTTTACTGCAAGCTTGGCAATTTCACTGAAAGAATTTTTGTGCACTGCACGTTTGCACTTTATGAACTTTTTTGACACCTATGGACTTTATTTGTTTTCACTTTAATTTTACTTCATCTACTTTGCACTATTGATTGCATATGTTTTATAGTGTCTGATTGTGGTTTTTTTTGCGCAAATTCACTTTGATATATATATGATTCACTTGTGTATGGTAAACACTTTTAGTTTTTGCTGCAATCTGTATAGTATGATTCTTTATTGATTATTTTAGCGCAAAGGATTACATATTTATAACATATATGTACAGTGAGGGAAAAAGTATTTGATCCCCTGCTGATTTGTATATTTGCACACTGACAAATAAAATGAGCACTCGGCCCCACTCACTCACACCTGTACTCACTCGGCCTTCTCTTCACACACACATACCCCCTCCCGAATACCTGTACTCACTCAATACCCCTCACGTGTTTATATTTGATACATACATGTACACACCCACACACCTTTCACTTGTACAACAGTCCTTACTTGTAGGGTGGTGCTCCTAGTCTCAGCTTGTTTCAACATGTCGCTGAGACAGAGAGCCAGGTACAGTCCACAATACAGTACAGGCAGCACACAGAAGGAGTGCACATGCAGAAAGTAGCCAGAGGTGGCACCTAAAAGACCAATGTTAGCTCAACGACGCAGAGCAGCAGCCGACTGGCACACATACAGAAACCAGCACAGCCATGGAGTGGCTTCAATACATGTGGAGCAAGTGAGGACTGTTCGCTGATTACTTACGGTTAATTTACGGAAAAGATTAATAGAAACCATTGAAGCAGACAGCGATCTGTTCACTGATCTGAGCAAAGCAGGCAGATGACAGGTGTCTGCTCAGTTTCTGCAGAGCGGACATGGACAGAGCCCGCTGCGCTATGGCCTGGTGGGTGTAAACGGACTCCGCGCTATGGACTGGTGGGTGTAAACTGACTCTGCGCTATAGACTGGGGGGTGTAAACAGATTCCGCTGTCCATTTACACCCGACTGTCCTCAAATCCAATCTTGATGGATGGACGCGAACGGATCCCCTTACAGTTTATTTTTAGCAGACTGGATCCGATTGAAGGTAGGTGGGTGTAAACAGACCATAGGGGTGAATGGAGAGTCCAATCAGGTTCACTTGAAAAACTGACAGGCGGACCTAATCAGACTCTTCACATGTATGGAGCCTTATGCCGCGTACACACGGTCGTTTTTTGCGATGAAAAAAAACGTCGTTTTTTAAAACGTCATTTAAATTGATGGTGTGTGGGCAAAACGTTGTTTTTTGTCTTAAAAAAAACGACCAAAAAAAAATTCCAACATGCTTGAATTTTTTGTGTCGTTTTTCAAAACGTCGTTTTTTGTTTCACAAAAAGTCACCGTGTGTAGCAAAAACGTCGTTTAAAACGACGTTTTTCAACCCGCGCATGCCCAGAAGCTAGTTATGAAGCGAGGTTCAATGGAAAAGTGTGGTGAATGTAGCCTCGTTTTTTGTGAAAAAAACGATGGTGTGTATGCAACATCGTCTTTGAAAGTGACGTTTCAAAAACGTCGTTTTTTACTTCACAAAAAACGTTGTTTTTTTTCATCGCAAAAAACGACCGTGTGTACGCGGCATAAGTGTTAGGCCGCGTACACACGATCAAATCTATCTGCTGGAAACGGTCGGCCCGACCGTCCCAGCAGACAGATTCGATCGTGTGTACGGGCGAGCAGACGGATTTGGCCAGCCGACAGATTTTAAAGCATGCTTTAAAATCTGTCGGCTGGGAATCCGTCCGCCCGATATGTCTGCTGGTTAGTCTGCTGGATATGTCTGCTGATTTACTTCCTGGTGCGGTGACGTGGCAGCGTCACCGCCACGTCACTGCGCTGTCTGCTGACGGGGATTTTGGTTTGATCGTGTGTACAGCGATCAAACCAAAGCGGCCAGCAGACAGATTTGTTCAAATCGGTCGGTCCGACCGATTTGAACAAATCTATTTGCTCGTGTGTACGGGGCCTTATACTTTGGTGAATTGACCACACTGATCCAATTATGGCAACTTGGTAATAGCACACCTATACACAGATTATATTTCTGCACAAAATATAGTTAACCATGTGTAGAAACTACTGGAGCAGACATCTGCAGAGTATTGGGATCCCAGGTTGTATTGTTTTGTGTTCAAGGTACATAAATAAGCCACTGCTGCATAACAAACCATATGCACAGTTTATATACCATGGACTAAATAATCTGAGCTAATGGGACAAAAATAATCTTATTCCTTAATCACTTAACCCCCAGACCATATTGCTGGTCAAAAATCAGAGCACTTTTTGTGATTTGGCACTGCGTCGCTTTAACTGACAATTGCGCGGTCGTGTGACGTGGCTTCCAAACAAAATTGGCGTCTTTTTTTTACCACAAATAGAGCTTTCTTTTGGTGGTACTTGATCACCTTTGCGTTTTTTAGTTTTTGCGCTATAAACAAAAATAGAGTGACAATTTTGAAAAAATATATATTTTTTACTTTTTACCATAATAAATATCCCCCAAAAATATCTAAAAAATATATTTTTTTTCCTCAGTTTTGGACGATACATATTCTTCTACATATTTTTCGTAAAAAAAAAAAAAAAAATCGCAATAAGCGTTTATTGATTGGTTTGCGCAAAAGTTATAGCGTTTACAAAATAGGGGGTAGTTTTATAACATTTTTTTTTTTTTTTACTAGTAATGGCGGCGATCAGTGATTTTGTTTTTCAGTACTGCGACATTATTGCAGACACTTCGGACACTTTTGGGACCATTGGCATTTTTATAGCGATCAGTGCTCTAAAAATGCATTGATTACTATAAAAATGCCACTGGCAGTGAAGGGGTTAACACTAGGGGGGCGGGGAAGGGGTTAAAAATGTTCTCTGGGTGTGTTCTAACTGTACCTAGTGGCCTCACTAGGGGAAATGACTGATTGCTGTTCATACATTGTAAGCGCACGGGAGTCAGCTGCTGGGCGAGGTGACGTTATACTACGTAATCTCGCCCAGCAGAGCCGACCTGCCACTGTAAAACTGCGGCGACTGGTCGGCAAGCGGTTAAAGAACCATCAAAGCCTTTATGTATTGGACCCCTTAATAGGGCGCTACAACAAATCTAATTCAGAGAAAACACCACATGCACAGAAGACTACTACAAATTGTATATGACATTTGTGAACAGTGAGTCCCAAGGCTTGTGGGAATTAAATGAGCCTAGTGAAATGTGAATTTGTTTGTAGTCAAGCACACATGATGTTCTACTGTTGTGACATTGATAAATTAACTGGCAACATTTTTTTTTTTCATCTGACCTACTATTTCAGTTTAACCACTTGCCCATGGTGTCATAGTCAAAATACGTCATGACTTTAAAGATGGATCCATTTCATCGGTGAAACGGCAGTACACAGCTGCTGCCACAACCGACTGATATCCATCTTTTCATGGGCAAAAGACAATGCATAATTGTACACGATAATGTATTGCGGTCCCAGCGGCAATTCTTTGGATTTGCCGCAAGTCTTTGGCCCAGATTCACGTATCTGCGCATTATTGGACCGGGTAGAGGCCCCCCCGCCCCTTCCGCGCCGCTCACCCTATTCTCGTAGCTTTTGCGCAGAAAATTGCGCATGCGTAACGTTTTTTCGCGTAAGGCGGTAATACAAAGGGATCGGGTCCTCCTGCTGGCTGTGTTGGGATACGAGTGAGGGAAAAATCGCCCCCCCATGCATCCCCCACAGCTCGCGCATGGCGCGGAAGTGACGTCAAAACCATGGTCAGCTCCGCTTCGCATGCCCAGCGTCTTGAAAGAAATTTTTTTTTTCTGCATAAATTTGAAAAATTACATCCCTTTGTTTTTTTTTTTTTTTATTCGTTTGTTTGCATTTAAGCCTAAATTGAGATCTGAGGTCTTTTTGACCCCAGATCTCATATTTAAGAGGACCTGTTTTGCAGAGCGATTTTTGTCATGTTTTTCTATTACAAGGGATGTTTACATTCCTTGTAATAGGAATAAAAGTGATAATTTTTTATTTTTTTGTCAATTTATTTTTTTTTCGATGTATAAAATGTTATAAACTAATTTGTGGTAAGAAATCCCCAAATGGTGTATGAAAACAAAAAAAAAAAATGTAAAACGCCCCGTGACATAATTGGAGCCGCGCGCATGGCGTTGCTGCTCACATAAGTAGCGCCCTGCATATGAAAACGGTGCTTGTGCCAACCCAATTTGATGAGATGATCGCCGTGATCTGTTAGAGCGACCACAGAGCAATGCAATTCTATTGTGCCCTAGACCTCCTCTGTATCTCAAAAAATGCAACCTGTAGAATTTTTTAACGTGCAAAGATGCATATGTGAGCTGGCATGAGATGGGGTCCCAGTGCATATGCGTAACATTATCACCAATATTGAAAAAAACAGGAGGATGTTAGTAGTGCATGTGCGCTTGTAAGACCGCTGCGCAAATACGGTGTGACAAAAAGTATTGCACCCATGTCACTGCCATTGTTATGTTCTGTTCGAAAGGATGATTGAAAAAAAAATATATGTAGCTGTCATGGTGGGGTAAGTAATTTTCTAGCAAAAAAAACATGTTGTTGGTCTCGTAAACACCGAATCTGAAAAACAACCCGGTGGCAAGTGGTAAGGTGTTTTACATTTCAAGAGTGGTGTTTTATATTCCTTGCCAGTCACTCCTAGCAATGCATCAAAATTCAGTTTTGAATATATCCTAATAGTTTAGACATCCATTTACATCAATGAAACCAGTACACATAGGCTGTTTATTATAACGTGTTGCTATTATTTCTAATAAAACACAAATGTAACAAGAACTGAGTTTTGTATGGAACCCATACTTGGTCATCAAAAGACAATGCATAACTGTGCACATGTATTGCTTTGTATTGTCGCAATTCTTTGGATTTGCCACTTTTTAAAAAGTCTTTGTTTCCAACTAACTTTATCTATACAAAGATGCTCCCAAAAGCGTTTAAATATCAAGTGTCTTTAACTGGTGCACCTCACTTCACTTGGCCATTGACAATTTGTGGGTTTTTTTCACATTAGTCCATCCACATAAACGAGGTGGATGGTGGAATCCACTTACCAAGACATGGTATTTTAACAGTGGGATCCACCAACATCAGAATATACTGAACACTGGCTGCGATCTCTGATAAGAAACATTTTTGAGCGTGTCCCTTCAAAAGAAGTTGATCAAACAGGCAACTTCTGTAGCGCAGGAACAGCTACACACTGATGAAAATTCAGCGTGTGGCCCCCTCTACCCAATAGAAGCCCATTATTTGCAGCGTCCACAGGGATCCCACAGTTATCTCTTCTGGATGATCTTTGTACATTGCAAGGATTTTAAAGCCCAAATTCAGGCCTAATCTATTTTTCTTCTATCCTTCCCACAACCTTCTAACCTATCATGCCAGCTGTTACGTTTTTCACGCCTGTTTGGGTCAGGTAAACCCACCTGACCCCACACCACCGCCCTCTCCTCCCCAATCCAGATCTTTTGCCGATTCCACTTCAGCTTGTGGAGGGCCACTACTCCAGCATCGAACAGTATCCCTCAGCAACCAGTCCCAGCAATCTGATGTCAGTCCTCTTCTGCCTCCTGAGAGAAGCCCTCTTCTACTCAGCCATTGGGAATTAGCCAGATCACACAGGCAGTGACATGTTCACCTGAAAGAAGGACCCATCTCTGGGTGATCATGTGACCACAGCATAAGTGAAAATGTTGATTTGGAAAATTTGGGGTTTTTTCCACACAAAAAGTAGTTTATTAGGTGGATCTGGGTTAAGCTTCTCTGAAACGGTGGGGTTTAGGGATTGTCAGAGTAGGAATTAGCCAGAAAGGTTGAAGTATGGAGTTCCAGGGGTTAGGAAGTTTTGGAGGCAAGCATGGGAGGAGATAACTAGAGAGCAGGAAGTCTTGGGAGGAAAGAAGAGAATGGTTTGGTGCTTGGGGCAGATTTATGGATGGTTTTGTATGCTGTTGGTTATTTTGAATCTTATGCATTGGGGGTGCGGAAACAAGTGGAGGCATTGGTAGAGAGGGGTGGCAGACAATGAACAGCAGCATTTATATGGAAAGCCTATGTAAAGGTAAGCCAATGACAAGAGAGTGGCAATAGTTTACATGTGAGAACAGGGCATTGAATATATAGCATTGTGGTGTTGGTTAAGAAGGGGCATATTTTTGGGATTTTAGAGGTTAAACCAGAACTCCAGGAATAGTGCGATATAAGATTTACTGAGGGCAAGCTTGGCCAGGCTTCCAAATGTCATAACTGTTTAGCTGCTGGGGATGCCACAATTCACTTTAGTTGCATTTGCCAAATACAATTTCAGCTTCCAGAGTGGTAGGAGTGTCAAGGAAGTGGTGTGACAGCCAGGCTGATATGTCAGTTAGGCTGGCCATAGATGGTTCAAATCATGCTCAGCAAGAACCGGCCTAGATTTGAACCATGGATGGGCAGGCTGAATCTACCCAAGTTGATTAATTTGGGTACAATCAGCCTGCCAGACTTCACACATGATTATTGCTAGCGGCTGTTATGGATGAGAAGACAATGATTTGGTGGGAGGAATTTCCCCATCAACACTGCCTGTGTTGCTGGGGGAAATCAAGCCATTTTCTTTTGTTGCAGCAAATAAAATCACTCTGTCTATGGCTGTCCTTAATAAATCGGTGATGGACAAGAAAACTCATCAGGTGCTACTAAATACCTCCCAAATTGTGCACAGATTGTACGTACCTACAGGTAAGCCTTATTATTGGCTTACCTGTAGTTATAAATAAAACTTTACTACTGCTCAACCACTTCAATACGGAGCCATAACGTTCATGGGCATTGCATACTAGCACATTATGAGAAACTTACCTCAAAACATAACCTTCCAGCGATGTGTCCATCTTCACCTGGTCTTTTCTGGGTTCACGGACTCCGGCTTTGTGACTGCCAAGGGCCGTGAAGACTTGCGTGCAGAAGCTGGCAGTCACGGCACGGGGCACTGAAGAAACAGCACGGGCAGCCATTCCTTCAGAGCACACAACATCTTCATGCCAGCCGCAAACATATATGCAGCCTCTTGGCGTGTGGGTCTTCACACACATATATGCGGCCCTGTGTAAACCTCCTATCGTGCTGAGCGATCAGGAGCTTTCCAATCATGTGACCACTGTGAGAGTGAATCACAGCAGTCACATGATCGCAATGCCCACCTCCCAGTTTTTAGAAGTCTTAAAGGGTAGGAGGAAGTTGGTGGTAAGGGGTTAATGAGACATGAAAGCTCAAGTTTTAAACACTTGCCAACCAGTAACATACCGATACATTACTGGGTTTCAAGTGGTTATACCAGGATGATGTCTGCAACTACAGGCATCATCTTGGTAGTTTTTTTTTTTTTTTTTAGTCGGCAGTTGGCTCCCTTGCAAAAGAAACCTTCCCAGGCTGTACTGGGATCTCATGTCAAATCGGGAGACCCAAGTGACTAGCTGGCACTTCCCCCGGATCATCATAAAGCCCAGCAAAGACCATGACAGCTTTGTTGGCCTCTATGATATAGTAATCTGGGAGCAATGACGTCACATCATTTCTGGGTTACCATTTTTAAAAATCAAAATCATTTGATTTCACCAATCTTGGTGTGATCAAATGCTTTTAAGGGCAAAGGAGGGCTTTGGGGGACTTATAGACCAGATCTCTCTATAAAGAGGACCTGTCACATGCCTATTGCTGTTACAAGAAACGTTTACTCTCCTTGTGACAGCAATAAAAGTGATAAAAAAAAAAAACTTAATAAAAATACTTCAACAGAATAAAGTAACCCTGCCCCCTCGTGCAAAAGTGAAT